>CM065381.1:4272500-4872500 GCA_033060915.1 Euryodendron excelsum | reverse complement strand
GGCCTCACGGGATTGCAAATATTGTCAACTAATACATGATTTTCCAAATTATCGGACTTGTTTTTAGTCTAGATGTTAACGATTTCATGTTTGAGGGTACTTCTGGTTTGACTGGATTGGTGGATCCATAGACTTCTTTATAGAAATTAACCTGAGGAAGTTAACAAACCGTTGTGATTTACAGGTAATATTAAATGGTGCTGTTAAAGAGTATCACATTTCTCCTACTGTGGGGAAAAAAAAAAAGCAGTAAGCATGTTGGCACGGGCATGGACAGAAACATGAGAGAGAGAGAGAGAGAGAGAGAGAGAATTAAGGAGCAGTTTAATATTTCCTTCAAAATTACTTATCGGAAAAAAAAATTCCTTCAAAATTAAGTTTGTTCTTTATACATAACTAATTAACATAACAAAAAAAGTTTCCCATAATCTTCACAAAAGAAATGGGGAAATCACCACGCATGTAAGTATAATTTGCTGTGCACAATAACACTGCCAAAAGTCTATCTGGGATAGGTTTCAATAAATGTATAGGACCATACCTGTTCAAAACGGTAACTATCCTCATTCTGTATCCGTATCTCATTCTGCATAACCACCAAAATAAACACATGCAAAAGTTCAGTCTTCGAATATATAGAAAAAGAAAAACAAAACAAAAGCCCCTTTTCTTCTTTTACATGAATCCCATTTACCATATACACAAAGAAAGGGACCAATTTATAAAGAAAATTAAATTGCTTGTACATAATAATAGCTAGGTAGTTTGATATACAGAGTAGGGCCCATTTCCTCACATCTTAAACTATTGGGACAATTGGTGTTCTAACCAGGTATTAGGGCTCTGGTTTCGTGTCTTAGATTCAAGTCTCATAATCTGTATTCATTCCCCCGATATGTTCATTATTATACATTACAATCTGTCTATTTGTGCACCTGGTCCAGTTCAGTCTAATTGCTTCTCTACATGCAAGATAGGGCACGTGAAGATGTTATATAACTTCACTGACATTATTGGGCATTTCCCAACAAACTTAAACTTGTGGGACACATATTTGTTTGTTATGTTGGATACCTTGATATAAATTGTTGGGCCTATTTACTAATAGCTTAAGCTTTTGTGACAGCCGGTGACTGAACATGGTATCAAAGCTGTAGTTCTAGTCTTGTAGAATGTGTTCGTTTCCAAATTATGCTTGTTATTGTGCACCCTGATCAGTTCAACTAGTGTGTTTGTCTTATTGCATTCCCACCTGCGAGACGGGTCCGCATGTGAGGGAGGGGTGTTAAACAGTATGATATTCATTGTTGGGTTCATTTCCTAACAACTTAAGCTTTCAGGACAATTGATATTCAAATGTTAATATACCGACTTTATGAGACAAAGATCCACCTATTTGGCCTTCCCATTGACAGACACATCTCAGTTTAGTTGGAGGTTATTCAACCAAACATCTAACATCTAGCCAAGAAATCAATACCCACTTCCACATGCTAATTAATGAAAACGAAACCTGCCTGCCATTCAAACTGAACTACCTTAATAACCCGATTAACTTGGAGACGCTATGACCAACTAATACGCATCCTCAACTACAGATGCATGCCAAGGCTCACTACGGAAAACCAAATCAAATTGGTTTAGTCTGTTAGAGTATGCTATGTTATGTTTAGTCCCACATTGGTTAAACACAACTGGTAAAAGGCTTATGCCTAATATAAATAAACCTTATGTGTGTTAGGGTTAATTAACACCCTACAAACACTTTATTCACACAAACAACATGGTATCAGAGCCAGGTTTAGATCTTCTATAACCGCCATTGTCAACAACCACCAGCTACTGTCGAAACCTTAACTCGACCCCAATCTCTCCTTCAAAACCCTAACTCGACACCCAAAACACGTTGGAGTAGACTGATCATCACCGCCACCCCATTTTCTAGGGCTGACGTCATCGGCCGTACGATGACGTCATGCTGACGTCAGCCCTACGCCGATCGGCCGAAGTTCGGGATGCTCCACTCTGGCTCGTTTTCACCTTCTGGATATTATGGTGATTTTTCTGAAATTTTTTGGAGCCATTTGATGTGAGTTTTCTATTTTTGAAACTTTTTCGGAATTTTTTTCCCCAATTTTTCGATCTCCTGTTTGCGCGATTACCCAGGCTTTTGGCTGCTTAAATCTTGTTCTATGGGTGCCGATTTACTGTTCTAGAGGCTTTCTTAGTGTTTTCTTGCTCGTTTGTTGGTTCAGTGGGCTATTTTTTGGCTCTTTTCCATCGACGGCTTGCCTGTGGGACTGATTTGGGCTTGTTCTCTTCCTTCGCTGCACTTCTTGGGGCTGCTATCATGCTCTAAATGATCTCCGAAGTTGGTACATGATTCTTCTTTTCTGGGATTACTCTGGTATTTTGTTGAGAGTTTCTTCAGTCCTTATTTTTGGCTTTGTGCTCCTCCATTACTATTTGAGATGACTACTAGTCCTGTTTCTAGTATTTCTAGTTCTCCTACTCCTGCTGTTTCTCACCACTGGTCCCCCAACATGTTGTCCATTACTGCTATTCGTTTGAACGGAAAGAACTATGCTATTTGGGCTAAATCTGTTGAGACATATTTTTTGGGCTCCAAGCAACATGATTTTCTCACTGATGATCCTCCCATTGACACTACTGCACTTGCCTATTGGAATATTGAGGATGCCCAAATTCGCCTTAAATTGTGGAATAGTATGGAGCCTGATATTAGTGGTGCACTAATGTTTTTGGACACCGCTAAACAGGTTTGGCAACGAACTCAGGAGTTATATTCTGGGGTTAATAATCCGCGTCGGACTTTTGATTTGTATCAGGACTATTTTTCTCTGGGTCTTGGTGACTCTTCTTTGGAGACATATTATGCTAAGTTCAGTCGTGTTTGTGAGGAGCTCAATATTTGTCAGCCTCTTTCTACTGATATTAAGGTTATGCGTCGACAGCGTGAGTCTCTTCATGTGACTCGCTTCTTGAATGGTTTGCCTAAGTCTTATGATCCGATTCGTTCTCAGTTGCTAGAAGGTCAGGAGTTACCTTCCCTCAGTGAAGTGTTCAGCCGCCTTCGCCAGGCCTCTATATCTGATACTGGTTCTGTGTCCTCCTTGCCTTCTGATCAGTCTGCTTTCGTTGCTTCGGTTCCTAGTGGTCCTCCTTTCCGTGGTTTTGGGCGTGGTGGTCGCGAGTCTGGAGGAGGGGCACGTGGTAGTTTTGGTCGTGACTCTGGTCAAGGTGGCCGTGTTTCTGTTGGTCCCGGTCGTGATTCTGGGCGTACGGGTCAGCAGTCAGGAGTTACTGGTCGTGGTCGGGGTCGTGTTCCTCAGTTTTGTACTTATTGTAAGGGGACTAATCATACAGTTGATCGTTGTTGGCAACTTAATGGCCACCCTTCTGCACATCAGGATACTGTTTCTGAGCATGATGGGCTTCAGTTCACCGGGTCACCTAGCTCCACTTCGCGTGTGGTTACTATTTCAGAGGATGAATACCACCGTCTCACGTCTCTGCAGCCATCTCCTCTGCCATCCTCTACTGCTACCTTTGCTCAGACAGGTTCTTCCTTTGCTGGCCTTGCTTCTCATTCTCCATGGATCATTGATTCTGGTGCTAATGATCATATGACTGGTGCTTCCGCTATTTTGTCTGGCTCTCGTCCTATTGGCCAGTCTTCTCATGTTACCTTAGCTGATGGTTCCACTTCTCACATTGCCGGTTTGGGTTCCGTTACTTTAAATTCATCACTTTCTTTGGACTCTGTTTTTCATGTTCCTCGTTTTCCATATAGTCTCCTGTCTGTCAGTAAGCTTACTAAATCCTTAAATTGTTCCGTCACATTCTTTCCTGGTTATTGTGTTTTTCAGGATCTCACGACGGGGAGGAAGATCGGTGGGGGTACTGAGTTGGGTGGTCTCTATTACTTTACTGATGACGAGCTCCCGCCTTCTGTTGCCCTCCAGTCCTCAGTTTCTGCATACCAGCATCATTGCCGCCTTGGTCATCCGTCTCTCCAGAATCTTAAACGCTTAGTTCCGTCTTGTAGTCGTGTCACTGATTTACCTTGTGAAGTCTGTCAATTTAGTAAGCATCATCGTGTTTCTTTTCCTCATAGAGTCGAGAGTCGTGTGTCGCGTCCTTTTCATTTAGTTCATTCCGATATTTGGGGTCCTTTCCATGTTCCGTCACGCTCCGGATTTCAGTATTTTGTTATTTTTGTGGATGATTATTCCCGTCTTACTTATGTTTATCTTATGAAAGCATGTTCTGAGTTGTATGCCATTTTTAACTCTTTTTATCAAGAAATAAAAACTCAGTTTGATGTTTCTATTCAGATTCTCCGTACTGATAATGCTGCAGAATATTTTCGTACTCGTTTATCTGTTTTTCTTGATGACCATGGTATTATTCATCAATCTTCTTGTTCTCGCACTCCCCAACAGAATGGGGTTGCTGAACGTAAGTTGCGTCATATGTTAGATGTCACCCGTGCCCTTTTATTTCAGCACCAAGTTCCTAAATCTTTTTGGAGCGATGCTGTTCTTACTGCCGGGTATCTCATTAATCGCATGCCTTCCTCCGTCTTAGGGGGCCAAATTCCATATGACGTTTTGTTTCCTGGTCACTCTTTGTTTTCTCTGCCTCTTAAGGTTTTTGGTTGCACATGTTATGTTCATGCTCTTGGTCCTGGGCGGGATAAACTGGATCCCCGATCCATTAAATGTGTCTTTCTTGGGTACTCTCGGACCCAAAAGGGATATCGGTGTTATTCTCCGTCTCTCCGGCGTGAGTTTGTGTGTGCTGATGTCACCTTTAATGAGTCCTTACCTTTTTTCCCGTCTTCTGTCCCACTGGATCCGTCTCATTATATCCTCACCTCGATTCCTTCTTCGCCCGCTCCTCCGCTCCCACTGCAGGTATATACTCGTCGGCCGAAGGTTCTTTCTGCACCACCTCCACCCCTGCCCGTCTCGACCGCCTTGTTGCAAGATCCTGAGCCCTTGCACGATTCGGAACCAACGTCACCACCTTCTCCTGCTTCACTTCCTATTGCTCTTCGCAAAGGTACTCGTACTTGCACTTCTCATCCTATTGCTCGTTATGTCTCTTATGCCCACCTATCTCCCTCCCTTCGTGCCTTTGCTACTTCTGTTTCGTCCATATTTGTTCCTAATACTGTCCAAGAAGCCTTATCTATTTCCGAGTGGCGGATGGCTATGGAAGATGAGATGTCTGCCCTTCACCATAATGGCACTTGGGACTTGGTATCTCTTCCGTCTGACAAAACTACCGTCGGGTGTCACTGGGTGTTCACTGTAAAATACCATCCGGATGGGTCTGTTGCACGCTATAAGGCCCGTCTTGTTGCTAAAGGTTATACTCAGACTTATGGTGTTGATTATGCTGAGACTTTCTCTCCCGTTGCCAAGCATGGGTCTGTTCGTATTCTTCTGTCTCTTGCTGCTAATCTTGGTTGGCCTTTATTCCAATTGGATGTCAAAAATGCCTTCTTGCATGGTGACCTTCATGAGGAAGTCTACATGGAGCAACCACCAGGGTTTGTTGCTCAGGGGGAGCGTAATCGGGTATGTCGCCTCCGTAAAGCATTGTATGGCCTTAAGCAATCTCCTAGAGCTTGGTTTGGCAAGTTTAGTGATGCTGTTATGAGATTTGGCATGTGTCGTAGTGAGTCAGATCATTCTGTTTTTTCTCTCACGTCGGCAAAGGGAAAAGTATTGTTGATTGTCTATGTGGATGACATTATTATAACTGGTGATGATCAGAACGGTATCGATGAGTTGAAAACCTTCCTACAGCAGCAGTTTTATACCAAGGACTTGGGAAAATTACGATATTTCTTAGGTGTTGAGGTGGCACGATCTAAAGATGGTATTAGCTTGTCTCAAAGAAAGTATGTGTTGGATATTTTGCAAGAGACTGGACTATTGGGAAGTAAGCCTGTTGAGACCCCTATGGATCCTAATGTGAAACAATGTGTTGACCAGGGGGAGTTACTCCCTAATCCAGATCAATATCGCCGCTTGGTTGGTAAGTTGAACTATGTTACAATCACACGTCCTGATATTTCCTTTGCAGTCAGTATGGTGAGCCAGTTTATGTCTGCACCTCGTCTTCCACATTGGGAAGCAGTACTCAGACTTGTGAGGTATCTTAAGGCTCATCCAGGGCGTGGTCTGTTTTATCGGGCAAGTGGACACTTACGTGTTGAGGCATTCACTGATTCTGATTGGGCAGGGTCTCCATCTGATAGGCGATCTACCACAGGATATTGTGTCTTTCTAGGTGGAAATCTTGTCAATTGGAAGAGTAAGAAACAGACTGTTGTGGCTCGATCTAGTGCAGAAGCTGAATATCGAGCCATGGCTCATACTACTTGTGAGATTGTGTGGGTGCGCTCTTTGCTTGAGGAAATAGGATTCAATGTGCAGCTGCCTATGAATCTATTTTGTGATAATCAAGCAGCAATTCACATTGCGTCTAATCCAGTTTTTCATGAGAGGACTAAGCATATTGAGGTTAATTGTCATTTGGTTCGCGAGAAGCTGACAGTTGGTGTGATTGCTACTCCCTTTGTGTCTACTGGCGCTCAGTTAGCTGATATGTTTACTAAACCTTTGTTTAAGCCACGGTTAGAATTATTGTGTAACAAGCTGGGACTTACTGATATTTATTCTCCAGCTTGAGGGGGAGTGTTAGAGTATGCTATGTTATGTTTAGTCCCACATTGGTTAAACACAACTGGTAAAAGACTTATGCCTAATATAAATAAACCTTACGTGTGTTAGGGTTAATTAACACCCTACATACACTTTATTCACACAAACAACATAGTCCACTCCAGCAAGCCCACAAAAGCCCATATCCATCAGTCTAATTTAATAGAGTTTCTTTCAGTAACCATTCAGACAAGTATGACATTCAGATTCTCTCTTCAAACCCAGCTTTTATCAAGAGATGTCATTTATGGCTTCTAAGACACATTTTGCTGCAAGTTGCAGTGAGCTATAACTACTTGGGTTTCATTTATGGCTTCCAAAATACATTTTGCTGCAAGTTGCAGTCAGCTGTAACTACTTGGGCTGCATTTTTTTTCATTATCTTTTTTTTTTTTCTATTTGTTTCCTTATGTTGTATTTATTTCTTTCTTATTTCTAACAAAAGACCATGCAGCCCATTTAAGCATATTTGTGTAGGGAAAGGGCATTTTGCATGCAATCCATTACTCCTGTAGTGTCCTACCAAAGGGTTGGATTGAGTTACCAATCAATAATCATAAATCTTCCTCGGTAAATGATACTCCAATTAAACATGTTGGCATAACCAAACTCCCACAAGTTCAGTTCAAAAGCCAGCCAAACTACAAACTTGAGAGTCAATAGAAGTGCACTAGCTCTATCTCAGATCACCTACTATTTTAGGAAATCTTTCTGCAGTTTCCAACTTTTTAAAGCACCAACCACGAGTTTCAACCTGCACCTAAACCAATAGAAAGGTACACTAGCAGGAAGATTTGGCCTTGAGACTCAGCAGTTTTCTACAGCTTGGCAGGAAGATTTGGTTTGGATCTGAATCCTACTAGGAGGCCTAGGGAAACATTTGTGACAGACGGAAAACAAGACAACCACAACGCATGGAAAAGTTGCCTTTGGGATGACGATCATTTGAGGCTACTTTTGTGTAAGAAGCTAGAATTTGGCCAGGTGGAAGCATGTGTGTTGCACAGGAGAAAAAATGAGAGTCTTGGTTGTAACAATATCTGAGGGATCCTCAGGATTCCTTAGTGGTTAGAACCGAAAGCATAATGGGATCATGGAGACGCTAGAAGCTTATAAGGAAATCTATACAGAGAAACAGCTACTGGACTTAACGCAGTCTGCTCCTATCAGTTATGGCTTCGTTAGAACTTCGTATTGAGAAGTTTGACAATCACATTCTCTGCTGCTCTGGTGCAAGAGAATCAAAGTAGCTAGCACAATTTCACTACTTCACATTTCTAAGCGTTACCGTGGACATGGATTATATGATGCAGTGACAGAAAGAAATACACAAGAAATAATTTGGGTAGTTAATGAGACTAATCATGATGGCCCTAGAGCGGGGGTCAAAAAAAGCATTCTGCTTCAGTGTAAAATTGGGATGTTAAGTCCAAAAAGAATTAACCCAACTCAAAGTAAAACTCTTAAAATAAGAAACTCTTGGCATAATAGCAACTCTACCAAAATAGAAGCTTCCTAAAGGAAATAAGTTTTCGCAAACAAAATTCTTTAACATCCTATACCGTGTGAACTAAATAAGAAAAAAGACCCATTACCAAACAAGAAAATCTAAAATGTATAGTTACTAAAATACCCATATGTTCAAAACTAATGAGGCATGTCATCGTTATGGACTTGTCTTCCTCTTCTTGTTGCTCTCCTGCATCATTATAGCCGGGTGGGAAAAAGTTCACAAAAACGTGAACCAAAGCTGAAGATAGGCTATGAGTTGTGTGGTTCATCTAAACCAAAGGATGCAATTCTTAAAATAAGCTAGATCTGATGATTCTCTTTTGATATATCTGAACATCGTTGTTGCAAATTATTCATCTTCAAACTTGAGGTTCGTCCAAAGGTGCAGCAAGAACAGGTTACACTTATTCAACCAATACCAATATAATAAACTCTTCTATTGAAATAACTTGCCAACATCATTTTCTTTGGTGGGCAAAATATTAGTGGGGAAAAAAAGAAGAAGAAGAAGAATGTTCAGGATTACATTTAGGAACTAGGTAAACCAGGACATCTTGCATGCTAGAAGAAGACATAATAAAAGGATACCACCCTTTATCAGATTTGACATTAAAAATTGTAAACCACAAAAAATTTCCAATTTCACAAACAAAAGGGATTTAGGTTTTGGAAAGTACTCGCAGATAATCAGAAAACAAGTTGAACTAAGGGGATTGAAGGCATACTTCTAACTCATGGATGATGGCAGCAGTACGCCACCCAGCTTTTGCAGGCCCTCGTAAATCACTAAATAGGTGATCCCCAAAGTATATCACCTAAATTATCGGTTAGGAGGAAAAGAAACATTAGCACATAACTCAATTTAAATCAGAAGAAATTTGGAAAAGCGGTTGAAATCTTTCAATAAATATCTTGTCCAACAAACATGTACAAAGTGAATTACCTCTGGACCATTCCACTTTGTAATTTGGAGGAAGGACTTAAGGCATCCGTGGTAGTATACTTTATTTGGAAGAAATGAATCCACCTTTGAGAAAGCTAAGGTATCCTTCTCTACATCATAACAGCTACACAAAGTCCAAAACCAAACAATGTAAAGACAACTGAATAATTCATCAGTGCAGCATAAAGTAATTTGTATCTAGATAGTTCACAAAATAAAGACAAGGAGGATACAAAGGGCAGAGAATTAAACGAAGTAAAAGAAAGCAACAGTAAGAAATAAAACAGTTTGAAACTCTAAACACTTTTATTTCCATAGAAAAAAGAAAGCTTTTACCCTTTAGCTGCAAGAGAATAGGAAAAGTACGGCAATGCCCATAGTTTCTCACACCAAGTATTCCCCTCCATTCCTGCAAGCCTCCTTTCTTTTACTCTTCTATATTTATTTTCTTTTGTTTTTACTCTTCTTTTGGTGTGTGTGGGTGGATAGTGTTAGAGAGCTTGATATGCATTGTTGGGACCCTTACTTAACAGCTTAAGTGTTTAGGTCAAGGGTGACTTAACAGATAGTTCTATGTTACACCAACTCCTCTGGACGTCGGACACACAGCACTTGGGAAAGGGTAAGGAATACTAAGAAGCACAGGCATTTCTAAAAGGGAGCTGCATCCCTTTCAGAACAGGACACTTCTTGGGCACTCCTAGCCACATGTCTGACGCTTGGATGTATTCAGACACTTGGCTGACATTTCTTGGATGCTTAGGCAACAGTGAATAGGAGGATTGCCTAAGTGTACAACCATTTTACAAAACAATAAAAAGAAGTTTCACAATAAAGGAGCTGCATCCCTTTCAGAACAGGACAGTTCTTGGGCACCCCTAGCCACATGTCTGGTGCTTGGATGTATTCAGACACTTCACTGACACTTCTCGGATGCTTAGCTGACAGTTAATAGGAGCACTGCCTAAGTGTACAACCATTTTACAAAAAAATGAAAAGAAGTTTCACACTGTACATATAGTCACTACAACTCAAGACCTACTAGTCACTATAGAATATATCCAAAGACTATAAATGCAAAGGATATTTGTATGTAACATAAATGAAGAAGAAGTCATAAAAGAATTAATAATGTATATAATGTGTCTCATTTAATCTATATGAACAATATATTTATGTACGGCTGTATCCACGTTCTACTTTCTATGAATTTGCCATGTGGGATTTCCATGTCATGTTTCTTTGTATTTCTGTGTTAGTACTACTTGGAATACATGTCCATCATATCTCATGGACATACACATGTCAAGCATGTCCAGTAAATCGAGTTTACACATAAAGACTCAAAACTCTCTATGTTACTTCTATCACATATTTGCCACAAATTTGGTTAATTGACCATGCTTGATGTTTAATGTTACATAAAAGTACCATTTTATTTTACAGAATAAAAAAAAAGCATACTGAGAAATATGAATAGTTTGCCATGTCCCTCTAACTGCTGGAGTTGGGAATAAAATCAACCCTACACTAAGACGTACCTGCATCCAAGACCAAATCGCAATGAATCTAATTGTATCATAATCTTTTGGATGAGTGAAGCCAAAATAAGGGGGTTCTCTCTCTAGAGTTGAGAGCTTCTCTCTCTAGAGCTTCTTATGGATGGTGTTTAGTAGCCATCTATGGTCACGAAGGCATGTTTTCTTGCGTATTTTCTGGCCTTAGAAACCCCTGGTGTGTCCCTACAGCTGTATCTTATGGGGTTGGTTTTGTTTCCCCTTTGCTTCACTGTTTATGATCTCATTTTGCTATTCACCTCGACTTCAATGTATCCTTTCAGATGAGTGGATGAGGCGATTTAATGGCTCTCTTATCTTTCCTGTGAGCTTCATGGTGAGAGCTTCAGATCAACTCCAGTATCTTCAGATTTAGCTTAACCGAATGGGTCATGGCTCTTCCTATCCTTTTCAGATTCTCATTGCATTGGCGAGATCTTGTAGCGCATCTTGTTGGTAGGATTGTGCTATGATGTGCTTTAGTTGGGATACTTTTTGGTCTACTTTGTCTAGTTGGGTTTTTCTAAGTTTGAGATAGTGGCTTATGAGAGGCTATATTTTTTTTATTTGGGAATGGATTTTATTTCTTTATCTTTCTTCATTCTCCCTTTGTTGCAGAGGTTTGTTTTGAGTCTCTCCCTTCTTTGCTTGTTTTACTATCTTCGTTTGGGTTTTCAGCTAATTCTTAGGATTTGGCTCTCCAATTGGTCCTTCCCATATCTATGGTTCCCCATTTTCTATAGTTGGAAATTTGACTCCGTAGTCAGAGCTCCAGAACTGGCATAGTGATTTAATGTTGAGATGTTGGGTTGTTTGGATCTTTTGGTTTTCTGACTTGGATCCTCTGATTTAGTAGTTTTCCCCTTTTCCTGTAGAGCCTAGGTTGCATCCAATCTCATTCTCTATTTTTGTTGGTAGACGTGGTTTCTGTCCCTTCTTTGGAGTTCCTATCTTTCTGGTGGTGCTTGTTGGAGGAATCAGTTTTGGGTTGATGGAATGCCAATTAGTGGTCTTTCGATGACTAATCGGATACTGCTGTTGATGAGAGTGGATGATTTACAGGGCCTTGGACTGATCCATCACAAGGCTAGAGGTTGAAAATGGTGTGGGTTTCACACGCTGGTTGGGAGTCCTGAACATGCTCCATTTTGTCATCTTATGCTTTTATTATTTCAAACTTCGATTATGATGGCTTTGTTTTTTTCAAATTTCCACTTTGAATAATGGTGGCGGTGGAACCCCTATTTGGGAGTTTATGTGGGATATTCATGCATTCATTAGAAGCATTTACTTTAATCAAGTATGGATTAGCCTAATCAAGGTGCTTAATTAGCATGGTTTAGTATTCATAATTTTCTTGCATTTTTATTTGTAATTAGACTCGATTAATTAACCTAAGTGAAGATTAATTAGTGTTAATCAAGTGATTAAGTTCACCTATTTAGTCATAGAGGTGCTAGTTAGTGCATCTTGTGAGAGTGACACCTAGGTGTGTGCTTCACCAACATGCTGTGTGCATGTGTGTGTGTCATGTGTTGTATTAGATACAAAGCTATATCTATATGTCTTGATTAGAATAAAAGATAGAAGACAGAGAAGAGAGAAGCTTGTTAGAGATTGAGGAGCATGTTAGAAATCTAATTGCTTTGAGACAAAGTGAAAGAAGAAGAGAGAGAAAAAGGAAGAAAATAAGAGAAGGTAGAAAAAGTGACTTGTGTAATCCTTACCCTTGGTAAGAAGTGATATCTTATGTCTTATTCTTTTCATTTATGTATTAGAAATCTTCTTTAAACAATTCCATATTAGGGATTTATGCATTAAATCATCTATTAGAAGAGAAAAAGAAATTTTGAAACAATTTAGGGCTGAAATTCGCATGCTATCATAACTCTCTTTGGAAAAACAGTCATAACTCTCTTTAGCAAACTCGAAAACTTGTTCTATTTGATTCTTTAGAAACTGAACTCATATACCATTCCGTTGATAGAAGGCTCGTAACCTAGATTATTGGACATTGATTCAGATTTTAGTTTAAAGTTACCTTAAAAATGCTGACTGCAACGCTGATTTTCAGATTATTTGGTTCATATTCAAGTGAGTGTATCTCCTTCACCCGAAGTCCATTTTAGACTTGTGACCTATCAGTTTAAAGCCCTCTACTTTCTAATGACACTAGTTTCAATAATAGATTCTTACCATTCTAAAAGATACGAGGAAAATAGTACACCCGTGTTAAGGCGTTCACTGTCGGGTAATCTACATTTTGTGTTTCTCATCACTCTAAATAGATCCTTAGTTACTTTTAAATATGTTAATGAGATTAGGAGTTCTTAAACCTTGAAATGAGTAATTTATGCATACAAGGGCATTCCATGTGCCTTTATGATAATGCATAATTGTGGGAAGTAGATTTAAGCATGCATCTAAATGCATGAATATGAGAATGTGAATCCATTACTCATTGCATCATGTGTTGTGACTTGTGTTAGGTCAAGAGAGTCCTACGCCAAATTTAGCTCCGTCTAAAGATTAGCAAGAATTAGAGTTAGGCGGCAATTGGTTTAAGGTGAGTATATGGAATTATATGAACTGAAAACCTAATTATGCTATAATTTCGAATCTTATGTTTCTTTATAGCAATGGAATGGTTTCATTAGTGAAAGTGGTTTTATGAAATATTTCTAGTTATTGGATCAAGTTTGTTTCTTAAATGCAATAATGAATTGATGTTATTATAGCCTTGTTGTCTGGCTTCCGGGCTTTATAGGGAAGTGTGTTTGCTTTGCTTCAGGGTTTAATAAGGAAGTGTATATCTCGCTTCTAGGCTTAGTGGGGGAGGATCCCTATCATTGGGAAAATAATGAATGGCCCTTGACTCCGCCAACATCAATAGTTGAACTGATAATTGAGGTAACAGTACTGTCATAACTTGGTTGAAGGTTATCAACCCTTGGCTATGTGAAATGAGTTTATTGAACCCAAAATGGATATTGATTACAATTTGATTTCAAGGCAATTATCTTTCATTGATAGATCAAAATATATCCTTATTATGGATAATTTTTACTGAAATGTTCTTCGAAAAAATTATTTGAGTTTGATCTTGATCCATAACTATTTTACTTGTTTTCTATTTATATGATTTCAATATACTCACTAAACGCGTAGTTAGCTTACCCATTTTATGGGAACACATTTCAGATGTGTAGCAGTAAAAGTGGTCCACGAGCAACTAGAGTCTTAGAGAGGTGGAGTATTATGAACAGTGCACAATGTTTATGTTGTCATCTTGTAGTGAGATGTTGGGTACATTATTGTACATATGTTGTAGGTTTTGGGTTGTGGGTTGTTAGTTTAAAGTGTGATACCTCGATTTTTTGTAACCGAGAATAGTGATGTCTTGACGTGTGATTACAGTACTTTGATATCTAGTAATGGTTTGACTTTTCATCTTTATCTTTAATTAGGTTATTTGTCTTTGGTTATGTGTGCGAGTTAGCAGATTTTGCCACGTACCATTTTAAGGACGGTATCATTTAACCACCCAGGATGGGGTGTGATATTATGCCTCTAGTGATGATGAAATAGCCTATGTATTTTTCCAATTTAGTCTTCATCAAAGTGGAAATGGATGTTAGTGCTGACATTACTGTCCACTTATGGTCATGTGTTTTATTCCTTTTCGAGTTTGTACTGTGGGAAGAAGTGTGTACCCTTCAAGGTTGTGTAACGAGCTTCAATGTAATACTCTATTTTTTTGTTAATAAAATATCTTACTTAGCCAAAAAATAAAGAAGTATCTGCATCCAACATACAAACCTGAGTCCATCTATTACAGGTTTAATTTAAAGAGAATATCATCTTGAAGAAACCTCAGCTGTCAAATCCAATTTTCGATTCATAGCTGCTAACCAACCTCAAATGTGGCCTATGTGTGCAATAAGATGAAAACAGATGCCTTTCCATTCTTCTTTAATGATGGTAAACCCATGCAAAGGGCCCAAAGCCCATGTAGAGACAAGAAGTACACCACACCAAAACACAAAATTACAATGTAAGATTATTAAACGATTCAACAAAACAAAGCCACAAATTACAGAAGCAGCATTGGATGACCCAGTTATTCTGTCAATATATTAAATCCCACAATCAGTCCTCCAAAAGGCTTAATGAAAAAACAAAGATCACAAATTTTTTTAAGGAAAATCAAAATGTGGAAAACAAAAGAAAACACCATTCTGTTTTTTTATGCAAAAATGTGATAAAACAGCCAGAGAGCTTAGAGTTGAAGAAAATACCGGAACAGATACTCGGATGCGTAAAATTCTGGTTTATTTGCTTTAGCAATCACAACATCAAAAAGCTCCCTCCAAGAGTCTCCATGACCCAAAGAATCCTAATTTGAATGGCAAAGGAAACTAAAAGAACTTAATTTCATTGTTTCAGTAATCAGCAATAGAAATTCAGAAAAAGAAAGATAAACCAAAAATGTAAAGATGGAAACAAAATACTTACAACCTAACAGAGGGAAGAGAACAAAAAAGAAAAATAAACGCATACATAATGCTAAAATGGTGAAGGGTGAATTACATTTTGCACCCTTGCACTCTATAACTCCAATTCCACTTTACTACTTGCTCTTCCCATTACGACAATCAAAACCCTGTAATTCTGATCGAAATTCAGTGTCAACCCTCTCTCAACTTCCATTTAGAAGATGAATGGAAATTGACCATGTGACTGTCCCATGACTGAATAAAAATTGGTGTATCAAACCAAATCTTCAGGACAATAATGAACCTCAAGAGAAACTTGGAGGGTTAACTGCTACTAAATTAAGTCATGGGACCGCCACATGTCTTATTTGAATCAAATTTAATAGCCATCATTCACAGAGGGATGATATTGCAACTCGACCAAAAATGTAGGGTTTTGATTGTCACAATTGGAAGTGTAGGGACCAAAGTGAGATTTTAGATAAAGTAAAAGGATGCAAAGAGCATTAACTTCTACACAATTGAAGAACTGAAATTCACATTTAGATGGTTCAAAAAATTGGTTCAACCTAAAGGCTCTGACTTCTGTTGAAAAGGGGCAGAATAGCATGCCATCTAAACACTTAGTGGCTTACATAGAAATGAAGTCCCAGGGGTAGTCATTGACAATGAAAAAAAATTAACATACAAGTAGCATAGAAGTGAAGCAAACCAGGTATTCAATATAAACATGAAAAAGGTGAGACACAAAATAACTTATCCAAAAAAAAAAGGAAAAACGTAGATTAAAAAATGTTTATTAACCTATACAAAAAAGTTATCCAATTCTAAACACCTAGATGCAACAATCTTCTCGAACGTCAAGGACAAGGTAATTCAAATCTTGCAATGTGCACATCATAAATAGATTCCAAGCACACAAGCATACACAAATATCGGCAAAAAAGATTCCTGAAAACCTTTATATATCTCAGAACTAACAAATACTCACCAAAGCAACGCTTCAGATTCAAAAACAGTGAGTAATGATCAAAAGTCCAATTGAAATGAGTAACACATCTCCAGCCATTCCAGCAATATGTAGAAGGATGCAACTACAGAAGCAATATAATAGTAAACGTGATCATGGGATATCTTTTATACGAGTATCACCTCTAACATAAAACGCATCCCTCCATCCACAAAATAATATGGAGAGTTGGTCAACAAGAAAAGTTTCTTCCCCTTCTCCTTTAGCATCCTGAGAAAGCGTAGCAGCTGACCCTGTAAGTTTTACCCCATAAAAAAGACTTTTAATTCTCAAGTATAATTATTCCAATTGACCAAATTTCTAGTATTTTGTCCCATTTTGCAATGAACCTCTAACCTGAGAATGAGTTAAGATCAGAAGACCTCGAACAATAAAAGCAAATTATACAAATCGGAAAAAGAGTTCATCACATACATTTTTAACTAGGTATCTTTGCGGATCAGATATAATTCCTCTGTGAGCCAAGCCACTTCGGTGAACATGCTGAATTGCACGATTTACATCTTGATAGACATAGGATGCATCGAATTCCAGCTTAGCATCAACGAAATGTTGCACAATATCAGCAATAAGGCAGGCCTACAAAGTGAGAACGAGAGAGCATATTCTGGGTAAGAAGAAAAAAAGTTACCAAGCGCAATTAACAAAAGAAACAAAAAGTACAGAGATGGTTCTGGTGACCTAGAAACTAATATTCCGGTCCAAAGAACAGGAATATTGCTTTAACACAAGGGACATCGAAATTTTTTTTCCTTTTTCCACAGGCTATTG
Organism: Euryodendron excelsum; assembly: GCA_033060915.1. Lineage (NCBI taxonomy): Eukaryota > Viridiplantae > Streptophyta > Magnoliopsida > Ericales > Pentaphylacaceae > Euryodendron > Euryodendron excelsum. The sequence goes on along the minus strand of CM065381.1, from coordinate 4,855,431 downwards.
AGCACACAAATCTTCCAGCAAAGAAAACTGTATAAAATATATGTAATGGAATATGTCATGCCACCCTGGTTAAGGGTCTTGTTCAAACTGTATAATTAAGTGTTCCATTTCCACTTCTTAATGGCATCACGAAACTAAGCATACAAATTGAGCTGAATAGAATCACACTTGATATTACGAATTAAACTGTCTTCTATGGTCCTGGGCATAAGAGGACAACTTCCAATTGCAGAACTCTCTCTCTCTCTCTCTCTCTCTCTCTCTCTCTCTCTCTCTCTCTCTCACACACACACACACACACATACATACAAAACGCACAAACAGCAATTTTCCTTCTATTTCTTTTGCAGAGGATGGAATCATGAGTTGTAGGCATTTCTAGTTGCATTTCAGAATCTGAAAACGCGATTCCTACTATTTACATATCTTTGTCCTGTAAAATTTTATATCACTAGATCTAAAATTTATATGTGGAATAGCTATACTGATATAAAATTTTACAGGTTGCACCAAAAAAAAAACGATATGTAAAATTTTAGATCTAGTCAAATTTTACATTTGATTAGATCTAAAAGTTTTAATTAATTCTATTTCTACTAAAGAGATGCTTTTGGTAATCTATTATGGATTTAGTACAAAAAAGAATAAAGGATTTCTGATAAGGAAAAGAGTAAGTCATTTCAACTAAAGAGAAAAGGATTCCATAGCAGCCAAACTTCTATGGATGAAAGAAATGAGTGGGAACATGGGATAGCATTAAAGGGACAAGATCAAGTAACCGTATAAGGATAGCAATTCCAGGAGGGGAAGAAGAAGGCGAGTGAGAGAAAGAGATAAAGGTGGTAGGAGGTCGTGTGCCGCTAATATGTTATGGTTCTGGATCCATCTGCTCTCCGAGTATTATGTCTTTTATTTGGAAGGATTGTAAAACTACAGACAAGGAACCCCTTAAATTTGTCTAGTAGATGAGGAATCTTACATGACACAAAACGGAACTGTGAATAAGGGATATGACAAATGTCAATAACCCAAAATAAATTGGCGCACCAAAAACAAGAGAAAATTCTCCAAAAAGTCTAAAATCTTATTGATCAAAAGTTATTTATTACATCAAGAGAGCCTCTATATATAGGCTAAAGAGGAGTGGTGAACAAGTAATACCAACTAGGAAACTACACACATAAGGAAACTAGCTAAACATATAAGGAAACTACATAACTAGGAAATCATAGAACTAGGAAACTATATAATTAATTAGTAAACTAAACTAATCTACCAAAACAGGTGGCTTAAAATGAAAATAAATAAGCAGAAAAATATTGGTAAATAAAACGTAGTAGTTTCAGACTTTTCCGATATAGGCCCAACTTAGCATACTCGTGCCCTGTCAAGCATTTCATGAATTTCTTTGCAATCTTGTCCTACATCATTACAAAAAACTAAAGCTATGGGGCCTGCTAACCTACCCTTGAATTGGTTAGGTTAGGGAATCTTTAAGACTTTTTTCAGGTCCATTATATACTCGCACCTTGACTTAACTCAACTCAACGAGGCTCAATCCCAATTACTCGAGGCCAACTTCACGTATCCATTTTTTTAGTTGGCTCGATCCATAGCCGCATCCTCAATCAAATCTAAGTCAATCATATCTTTTCTCACCCCCTCAACCATTGTCCTTGGCCTTCTTCTATCCTTTTAGAACCTTCGACTTAGACAAGCTTGCTCCTCCTTACCAACCATTATCCAATGTGTGTTTGCATGTCCAAACCATCTAAAATAATGTGTTATCGTTCTAGATCCATCTCCTCTTTGATATTATGTCTTTTATTTGGTAAGGATTGCAAATATATAGAGACAAGGAACCCCTTAAATTTGTCTAATAGATGGGGCATCTTACAGCAAACTAAAACTATGGAGCCTGCTAACCTCCCCTTCAGGTGGGTAGGTTAGTGAATCTCTAAGAGTTTTTTTCAGGTCCACTCTATACTCGCTCCTTAACTCCACTCAACTCAACTCAACAAGCCTCAATCCCAATTACTTGAGGTAGGAATCATGGATCTATTTCTTTAGTTGGCTCGATCCAAAGCCATATCCTCAATCAAATCTAAATCAATCCTATCTTTTCTCACCACCCCAACACATGTCCTTCTTGGCCTTCTTATATCCTTTTGGAACCTTCCACTTAGACAAGCTTGCTCCTCCTAACCAACCATTATCCAATGTACGTTTGCATGGCCAAACCATCTAAAATAACTTTCCTTGTTTGACATTCAATCCATGCAACTTCCAACTTTCCACAAACGCATTCATTTTTGCTCTATCTTTTCTCCCAAAACTCGTCTTTAAAAGTCAAAGTCTAAGTTTCCTAACGGAAATCCATGTTCGATTAGGTTAGGATTGCCTCTTAGTCTATAAAGCGCACATAACTCTCCAAATTCGAAAGAAAACATGTCATATAGGATTTTGAATGGTGTGATGCAATCCTAACCCTAAGTGCAATGCCTATGGAAACTAGGTAAACTAGGTGCAATGCTTAAAATTATCTTCTTCGTCTCTTTGTTCTTAATTCTTTTTTTAATTTTAGGCCTTCAAACCCCAAAAACAAATCCAAGTTACCGTTCCCTTGAATGTGAACCCTATTTTACAACCCTAAAGCCTTTATCCTACAACCATTCACCCATATTACATAAAAATAAACCTAACAGCCCCTTGTTTCCCTTCTTTTACATAACCCAGAACTGCCCCCTAACAGGGTGGTAGCATAATTGAAGAAGTTGAGCATGTACCCAGCCCAAATTCCCATCTTTTCATGTCTGAATCCCTACCTTTTGTTACCCCCATAAAACCCAAATAACTTTAATAATCATTTTTTCACCCATTCACACTCCGTAAACTACCAGTAAGCAGGCCCTAAATAAGCCTACCATGCTGCCCAACATCAGTTTTGGCACACTGCCACTAAGAGAGCATTCCTGCACTTCTCCTACTTCAGTGTCTCCAACAAAGGGAAACTAAAAACAGCACAAGATGGAAGAACAAATTTCAGTGGCCTCTAAATAGACCAAAAGAAAATTGACATTTAACAATCAATTGACTCAACTATTGCACTGGACATACCACAATGCAACAAAAAAATGATACAAATATTCTATGAAGCACAGACACTTCTAAGAAGGTGTCATGTTCGTGTTGGACACAACACTTGTCGGACACTCTCCTGACACGTATCGGACACGCATTCAAACGTTTCATATTATTTTATTATTTTTTAAAAATCAGACACATTTCAGACACTTGGGGACACCCGTGTCTATCACTTACATATATGAAATACATAACAAGGTTGAGAAAATAACTTAGAATCCAATTGTAAAATAAAAGCAATATGATTTTATACCTAATTTGATGTGTAACGTGTGAAATACATGGTTTTTAATATTAACTACTGTTATTTTACGTTTTTTCATTATCTCTTAGTAAAATATTTCTATATATGACAAATAAAAATACATAAAATATATAATTTTTCCGTGTCCACGCCGTGTCGTGTCTTGCATTTTTTGAAAAAAGCCATGTCGGCATGTCCATATCATGTCGTGTCCATGTCCATGCTTCTTAGCAAATATTCAAAAAGTTATTAAAAAAAAAAAACTGACAACATATGAATCATTTGTGTAAGCAAATCATTAGACAACTGGAAGCATCAGAAGGAATAAACAGCAAAGATTATCCCATTTTTCACATCCATGGGTGTTTTAGTCAACAGCCGGACAATTAAAGAAGGAAAGAATTAGTCAATGAAAATCCAGAAATGATACCAAATTAACTATACATAATATAGAGGAATAGGATTGGAGGTTTGTTTGAGATATCCACAGCTTTAGTGATTCTACTTTCCCTCGATTAGATTGTGCTTAGAAAATTGAGAAAATGTCTCAAACAGGGCATCTCAATTTTATTTTAAGATAGAAAAATTGCAACTAAGCAGTGTATGTGAAGAAGTTAGCAGTGAAGACCCAAATTCGTAGACCAAGTACAAGCCAAAGGGTGTCTATTCATAATAATCTCCAAAATGAGCAGCCCAAAGTCAAACGATAAATTGGGTATTAGAACCGTGTGCCATAGGGATTGAACATGAAAGTAAATATTCAAATCAAGACGGATGGAAAAAGAAAGAACCAAAAACATGAAAATGCTTGAGGCTGGATGATATTAGAGATCATGCAACAGTAATATATCTAACCTCGCTAAAGCAGAAAAAATCCATCAAACTGACGAGTCCCCGTGCTTGATCACGGCCAATATGTCTTGTGCCATAGATCTGTTCTATTTCCATCCTGGTAAGCTGTAAATTCATATGAATTGTCACAATAAAAATAGTTTTCTTTCAAGTTTGCATACATCATTTAATTTATTAAACATTACATTAGATTATCTAGCAGAGAAGGATGGTATAGGCTCTCAATCTTAACACTATGAAAAACTGATTAAATTGTTTGTTCTTGAGATCTCTCAATTGATGGGATGGAACTTGATGCTAGGTACCTCGTGGAGGTGGTAAAAGGTGATCTTAACCGGAGATAACCCCGAAGGCATGTGCTAGAGATACGGGCTCGAAGTCTCAGGAGAGAGCATGCTTGGAACCAAGAGGATACCTAGAGTGGAGCCATAGAAAAAAAGAGAAGCACAATCAAGTGAAGGTTCCCTCGGCCGAGCCAAGGTTAAGCCTCGAATGTGGCCATGGACGAGCTACCAGACATATCTCTGGGGTGTTCCCTTAGTGCCTGAGCTCAAGGCCAAGGCACTGAATGTGTTGTCCTAAGCTGACAAGCTCGATCCCAGTTGAAAGCATGTGGATTTGGTTGTCCTGGTTCATGTGTTACCTCAAGAGGCCGACACATCAAGCCAACTCTATGGAGATAAGACTGGCATGGTGGTGACGGGAGATGACGTTGTATACCACCTAGGAGAAATGGAGAGGTGTGCCCACAGTGCCACACAAGTCATCCCCCTCAACTCAAAGCAATAAGAAATTAGAGATAAGGCATTGTGGTTGCAGGAGAGTCACTATAGAATTCTTCACAGTATCCAATAGCCCTTAGATAATGCAACTTCTTATTTCCTCACAATTGCTCTTTAAGATCCATTCCAAAAGTTAATGCATAATGTTCTTGATTAAAAATATGTTCCAGGAGATTCCCAAGTTTTCAATATAATTAATCCAAACAGCATTGAAAGAATCCTCCTCTTGCTGAGTTCATTGTTCCTCGTCCTGATATAACCTTTTTCTTTTCCTCATCTGGAGTTCCAACTTCCAAGTTATATTGTCATCTGAATTCTTGATCCATCTTCCCAAAACATTTATTGTTAGTTTTCAACTATGTGTCCAATTTTACAACTGCAAACCAACCCTAGAAGTTCTTCTCTTCAAGGCAAAATATGGATTTTTGTTTAACAATCTGATGTTAGTGAGTCCAGGGCATTTCTTGCATAACGCCTTCAAGGCACCATTTTACCAGGCAGTGAAGTCCCTTCCAACCTCATAATTTGCCCATTGTAACTTAATCTATTTGACCCTTGAATATTCAAAATGCATATAGGAAGCAATGTGTATGAGCTTGAGCTCCTTCGCATCGTAAACAACTTGTACCAAACAGTTGATATATATCCAATAAAGCATCAAAACGAAAACCAGAAAATTTAATATCAACACTGTTCATTGTAAGTACCTTATGCCGACCAAAGAAGCATCCATCTGGCTCGATTGACCCAAAGAAATCCAACTTCAAAAGACACCCTTTTAGCTTGTCATAGTACAAACCTCTAATGGGAAAGGTTTGATCATATTTGAATTCCAAGCAACTATCAGGATACCTAAGCTGAAAATACCACAACATAAACCAAGAAAAATCAAAATCGCTTGGCGTACTCAAGGCACCCCATAAAAGAACATCGTATTATAGCATAAGGCAATACTCTAAAACCAGACCTCATTAACCAAATGTTCTTTTGCAAGGTCGTATATCAAACTCTGTAAGTTAGCAGAGTAATGTGCCAATGTATAGTCATAGTCAAAGCCATAAACTTGTATATTCTCCAATCTCAGATTTTTATTCACGTATATACCTAATAGCAACACAAATTAGACAATCAATACCAGAAGTTGGCTTAACCCAGAGAATAAGTCAATAACCAAATAAACATTAATACCTTTGGGGTTCATCTTAGGCATTCCCTTCAGAGCAACAGGAATCTTCAAAAAACTCTGTTTCGCAGCATCAAATTCCCGCCGGATCTTGGCTATCTCGTCTTCAGCCAGCTGATCCTCTTCTTCCAATTTCAATATCGTTTGATCATATGACAGGCTCGCATTGCAGCCGCGAGAGCCTCCTCCAAACCCTAAATTCGAAGCAAGTCTCACAAAGTCAATCAATGCCCTTGCATTTCCGATAACAGAGTGCGAAAGATAGAAAAAATTAAAGAAGAAAGAGAGCGCGAAAGAGACCTCCTCCGCGAGCACCACAAGCAGAGAAGTTCGTCCCCTGCAACAAAACAAATAAATACAACAAATGTTTTTGTGTGTATATATATTTATATGCGAGTGTCTAGGGAGAGAGAGAGAGAGACGTACGAGAAGGGAAGAACGGAGGGGAAGAAGCCTGCGAATGGCCATTGGAGAGGGGGTTTCAGCTCAGCATTCGAATGGTGTGTTTGTTTGTTAAATTGGTTAGGGTTTAATTCTTGGGAGGCGCGATCTTGTGGATGAAATTTGAAGTTCGAACTTATGGGAGTCTATATAAATAGTCGCCGTCATTTTGGAGCTATATATTTATATATGCGTCTATGTGTATGCGTTTGAACGACCAAAAGACTGTTAGTTGTGGCCTGGTTTTTGGTTTTTCAATTGGCGCCGCAATCAGCTGATGCAATGCACGTTATCGATGCAACTTCTGTCACAACGCGCGTTTGTTTGGAGGACTCATAGGGCGCGCTTGGTCGCAAGAAAATGGCGCGACTGATAGGCTAATTTCCCAGACAAAGAAAAAAATAGCCTTATTTTTTAATCTAAGTGCTGATTTTAATTTATTCAACAATCCAAATTGAGCAATATTTTAAATGACGTTTTAATAAAAAATATTTTTTGAAATGACTTTTTTTTTGGTATTTTATGTATTTGTTCTAGAATTTCCACCAGAGCCGAGGAAAAATATAGGAGCATATTAACGCTTTTTGAAAAAGCATTATTTTCAACAATGAAATGCTATTTGAAAAAATATTTTAATAAAAAACTTTTTCAAAATGCATTAATATGCCCTAATTTCAAAACGCGTTAAAAAACCACGATCTCCTCCTTTCTTAGTGCTCTCTCTGTTTCTGTTGCATGCCTCCTCCCTTTCTCTCTCTCTCACGTTCACTCTCTCACTCTCCCTTCCTCTCTTAATTGCTCTCTTTATCTCTCGGTCGTCTCTCTCTCGCTCTGGTGAAAAGTGTTTTCCTGACAAAGTCATTACTCTTTCAAACCTGCAATCAACGGGTAATCGAAGACTGAAGGAGCTTGTGATTTAGTAAGTTTCTCTCTATATATGTATATTCATATATGTAAATCTATGTATATATATTTATGGCCCCTTATTGCTAGAGATGGTGTGATTAATTTAGCTGGCCTCTTATTTATTTATTTATTTATTTATTTTGGATTATTTGTAGATTAAAATCAAAAAAGAAAAAAAAATTCTGAAGTAGAACCTATGAATATTGAGTACTAAAACCTTCTTGGAGAAAGGAAAAACAAATTTCGGCTTAATTAATGCTATATATAACCTTATTTTTCATTTTATATTCTTACTTCTAGATACAAGGTAATGAGATCAGCATTAACATTGGCACATGGATCTAGCTCACTTATCTCTCAAAAGTAAAAATTGAAGTGAGAAATAGTATTATATTTAGCATTTTTCTTATAGTTTACACCTTGAACACATATTAAGGAGAACATGTGATCATAATAACTGCTTTGGACCATTGATTTGCATTTAGTTCAAAGTTTCAGAAAGTGATCAACTATTTCTGGATTCATGGCTTTGGACAAGGAAATTTCATTCTTCATTGCCTTCATGCTGAGAAAAAATAGTACTTTTATGAACTTTTGTATTTTCAGAACCAGTTTGGTAGCTGAGAAAATGTAAGGTTAAGAAACTAAAAGAAAATTGAATTTTGAATCTTGTACTCGTGATTGTGGAGGACTCTTTAAATTATTTTTAAGTAAATGCACCAAAGAGAGTTGCAAACAAACAATATTATAAATGTTCCATGTCTTTATCGACAATGTTATGAATCTAAAGAAGAAACATTAAGACAAAACCAAAGTTAATGAATATCATTAGTACCATATGTCTATGTATCGTGCTATGTAGTTGTGTTGTTTGTATGAAATTTGTAGATGTGCAATTGATTATTTTCCCCTTAATTTTTACTTTTTTAGTAAAGTAAAGTCTGCTTAATGAGTTGGGTTAAAATTATATGTTTTTTATGGTAGTATAACTAAGGAATGACGACAATTGTAATGTTTTACTCTTTGGGGGGGGGGGGGAGATAGTAAAAGATCGCTGAGAAGGCATAGCCTTTGATATAGAGGCTAGCGACTGCTGTGATGTAGAACTGAGAACCTCACTTGCTGGGTTACGATAAATGATCATGCCTATGATGGTTGGGTATGGAGAACATGTGAATATAAACTTCATATGTAGATATCCTTATCGAGGAATTAGAGAAGTCCTAGTATATAAAAAGTTTTCGGTCAATGATGACATGACATTGCAAACTGTCTCGAATCTCCCTTCGAGATGTAGTGACCTGTATTGTGTTGAAATATACGTTGCAAATAAAGGGAACACAATGACCACTAGTGTCAATCATGCAAATGTAAATTGGGGAGATGTCCAATCCTACAGTGAACTGTTGTGGGGAGAGGGGTGATATATTGGCGTTGGGGACATTTATTGGAATGCTTACACTTGGACAGAGTAGTCAAAGCGCACAGAGTATTTGAAGAAGAATCATACTTTCTTTGAGATCACGCAATACCCCGGACCGCATACCTGTTTACACGGGATAGACAATTTGGATCACCATAATCTGAATTCAACATTCATTGCACGCATGATTATGTCCCAAGTTGCGGTAAGTTGTTATGAGTTTTCAATTTAAACTGAGACATATAAATTTATGTATTCATTCCCTTCCTTTGTAAAGTTCAAGTATTCGTTTGGATCTTGTTGAAGATCCATTGCTAGTTTCTAACTCAAAACTTTCAGACTTCTCAGAATAAAAAGGTCACGATGACTTTGTTAACTATCTACGTAGTAGCCTTAGCATTGCTGGCAAACCACTATATTATTATGAACATGGTCCCTAAAGCTTGTTCTGGTTTTTAGTTGAATATGATGTAAATAAGTTATTATGTTTTCATGTAATATATGTGTGAGTTTGGTTTGGACAATGTTTGTCATTTTTTATTTCATGTTATTTAACTTGGCCTTTAGGGTACCGAAATGGGGAGGAAGGGTCCGAGGAGTGTGAAACTTGACGAGAGGCACTAGTGTGACACAAGTGACGTATGAGAGTTGACAACATGTGACTCGGTTTCCCGATTTAAAAGTTATGTAAAGTTTTAGAATTTCGAAACTTAGGCTTTCGAAGGTAGGCCAACTCGGCCGTTGGGGTACCGAAATGGGGCGGAAGGGTCCGAGGAGCGTGAAACTTAACGAGAGGCACTGGTGTGACAGGAATAATGCGTGGGAGTTTACGGCACATCAATCAGTTTCTCGGTTTGGAAGTTATGCAAAGTTTTAGAATTTCAAAACTTAGGTTTTCAAAGGTAGGCCAACTCAGCCAATGGGGTACTAAAATGGGGAGGAAGGTTCCGGGGTGTGTGAAACTTGACGGGAGGCACCGGTATGACACGAGTAACGTGTGGGAGTTGACAGTACGTCAATAGGTTTTTCGGTTTGGAAGTTATGCAAAGTTTTAGAATTTCGAAACTTAAGTTTTCGAAGGTAGGCCAACTCAACCGTTAGGGTACCGAGATGGGGAGGCAGGGTCCAGGGAGTGTGAAACTTGACGGGAGACACCGGTGTAACACGACTGATGTGTGAGAGTTGATGACACGTTAATCGGTTTTCTAGTTTAAAAGTTATGCAAGTTAAGTTCAACTGCTTCACAGAGAGGGGAGAAAAACAATTTCCTAATATAAATGCCAAATGGCATTTTTTCCTGGGAAAAAACAGCATTGCAATGGTGTTTTTTGTTCGTGTATAACGTATTCCATTTATTCACTTTGTATTCCCTTTATTTTTCCCCTTATCAATTAGAAGAATACAACGTAAAAACGTCTTTTCAAAAGGCATTTTTAGTAAAAACATATTTTCAAAAGACGCTCAACCTATGATGTTGAATTAAGTTAAATCTATACCTAGATTGGGAATAAAGTTAAAAAATTACTTGTGTCAGGGAAATTAGCCCGACTAACAATCTTGATCTAATTGTTTAACTCGTGTAGGTAATAATAAAATGAAAAATACTATTCTTTTAAAAAAATATGTACAAAAAATTTATCAGAATGACATGATAGTGATATTGTTGTAATTAAGAGCCATCAATGTGAGTGTTTTGTTTTAAAGTGAATGGGTCTTATCTAACCACATCACACTGGTGATAAACTTTATATAAATTTTTCTGATTGTATCGCATTACTCAACTAAAACTAGTTCTCAAAAAGTAATTTTTTTTATTTTGGTTTTTATTTTTATTTTTATAAGCTAAAATAAGTAAAAAATAAAAAAAATTTTAATTTTTTATTTATAATTCAAAAAACACTTTATAATATTGTACCAAACCGGTCCATAGTCTCGAGACAAAGGAGTGTGAGACCAAATGCATAATGGCCAAAATGCCTTTTTCGCAAAAGCCTCCTTAAGTACAATCTCAAAAAGTACAGAGTAGGAAATATGTTGGATTTATAGTGATGGGCTTTTATGAACCTTGAACCAAAACCTCCTATGGGCATTGATTATTACCAACAAGCACATATATCTACATATACTATCACAAATATATAAGTAGTGGTTACAAACATCTTCTACTTGAAAAAATTGAAAAAAAAATAATAATAACTAATTTTTTGTTTATTGTAGCATGGATAAGCCCATCTTAATTAAATTTAACAAGTTCCTCACTTTATTTTACACATATTAGGAGACAGTTTAGATGATTTTTGGTTGGATATCTTGATTTTAGTATGATTGATTGAACTTGTACATTTTAATAAATGGAAACCACTCAAATTTCAAGCAACACTATGTGGGTATTTATTTCTTTTGCAAGTAGGCTTCTACTTTGTCATATGATCTATATTTGAGAAGAAGAAAACCTTCAAGCTATTCTCCAAAAATCTATAAATAGATAAATAAATAAAAAAGTGGGAAGAGTTTGTAAATTTTCTTAGTTCTTTAGACTCAATTTTCATACAAAATAAGTTTCTTTACCATCCAACTGTGTATTTATATCCTATCTTTACTACCTAACTTAGCTATTGTTTCCTTCATGATGTAACAGACTAACTTGTTAGACCAAGTGGCAACTCAATAGGGGAATGAATTGGGTTTATAATTAAAATTTATAATTTAAAATAATTTGATGCACTTAATTTTCAAGTGGTGAGATGCAATAGAAAATATATAAAATATTAAGTTAGATATGTAATGAATAAGACAATCTAAGATATAATTAATGTGCGATTAGTACAATGGATTCAAGTCTGTGTGTATCTCAAGTATATCAAGACAATATATCTAAAAAAGATATAAAGAGAAAAAAGAGAAGAGATCAAACACAACGACATAAAGTGGTTTAGTTGGCTCCTCTTATGCCAAATCTACGTCCACCTCCAAAGCTCCTTCCTTGGGTAAATTCACTATTCTTCAAATAGCTTTACACCACTAGCTTGTCCAATTGCTATCAAACCTTTACACCAAGTGTTTTGTTTAAAAAACACTAAAAAAATAACCCTTTATTTTGCTCTCCAAAACAAAGCACTAAGAGATTTTTTTTTTCCAAGTGTTCCTTTCAACCACTCAATAAATAAATCACAAGGGTTTAACAACCCTTTTACAAATGATATAGGGAAGTTGAAGCTCACAACTATAGATACAAAATGCTCAAGAGTTGAATAAAACAATGGAACTCAAAGATGAAATATAATGATGAGGAAGTAAAACTCAAAACTTGAAGATTTTGATGAGTATCACTTTCTATGCTCAATCTTTGTAATCACTTGTGTGTCTTTTACTTCTCTTGTGTATCTCTATTTATATATAAATGATGGTGGATTACCTGCAGCTTAAAATCAACTTATAGCTGTTTGAGAAGGCATTGAAGATTTATTTCCGTTGAACTAGTTGCTGCCATACAGGTTTTTAAATTTTTGATCAAAGGCCTTCAATTTCACCTCGATTTTTACCTTAATAACGTTTGAATTTGAAAATGGCCATAATAGAAAGGTTATAGACATGGCAATTAGCTTTTTAAAATCTCAACAATCAGATCGATCCAATGGTCAGATCAGAAGTTATCATTAAAATACTTAAACTGTCTACCAGTTGACATATTTACATTTCTGCAGAGTTGCTTTCATTTCTACCTTGATTTTCTCTCTCATAACATTCAAATTTAAAAATGGCTATAAGAGAAAAATTGTAGAAATGAAAATCAGCTTTTCATAACATAAAAAATCAGGCGATCCAATGGTCAGATCAAACGTTATAATCAAAACATTGAAACTGTCTTTCAGTTGGCATATTTGAATTTCTGCAGAGTTGTATTCAACCTCAGTTTTATCCCACAACTCATACTCTTCACGAAATTCTCATAAAATACCGTTTATAGTAATTTGAGTCTTATTTTCAATACCTAAAAAATTAGATCAATCAATGGTTAGATCAAAAGTTATATACATAATACTGAAGCTATCTCTAATGAGCTTTTTTGCCATTATCTTTGACTGATTATTCTTCTTCATGCTATGCATTTTTTTTTCTCTCAAGACTAAAAATAACTTCAAGAAATGTTAAATAATTAACATTTAAAACATAAATAAAAAATTAAGTAATTTATCATTAAAATGAACAATATATTTAAACTTTTAACATAAAATTTTGTAAAAATCTTAACGAATACATCAAATATGAAATCTTGAAATTAACCAGAATTTAATCATTAAAATATTTATATTTGTGATCATCAAAATCAATTAATGAAAACTTGAGACTAACAATGATACCAAGTTTAGAATTAAGCATTTATCACTGCACTAAAAGCAATTACTGTTAGCTGAAGTACAACTTGATTTCTTTATAACTTAGCAGCGCAGAGCCTCGCACTAAGTGGTAGGTGGGCATGAGAGTTGGCGCCATATAAGCGTCATGGGTTGGCCAGTCACGTACTCTGCGTGGGTCCCCCATAAGACCCAACAGAGTCAAAGGTTGATTGCTGGCTCTCATAAAGCCAACAATCTCTCCCCAGCAACGACCTTAGGACTCGAACCCATGACGTCGCTCTGATACCAGGTTTAGGATTAAGCGTTTATCACTGCACCAAAAACCACTGCTGTTAGCCAAGGCGTAATTTTATTTTTATATACCTTAGCAACGTAGAGCTCCGCACTAAGTGGCAGGTGGACATAAGAGTCTGCACCATGTAAGCGCTACGGGTTGGTTAGTCACGTACTTGATTACATTGTAAAAGTGTAATTATTGGCCTTTAATTCGCACTTTGTTAGAGTTAAATTATTGTTAATTCACTTAGTTTAGTAAGATATTTGTTTTATTATATTTTGTGTGTGTTTTGTAGGTTATAGAGCTAATAAAGGCAAATTAAACGCAAAGAATGATCAAGGCGGGTTCAAAATGAACAAACCGGCGATGAGAAGTCCAAACTATCTCGGTATTTTAGGCATAAGTTTTTACTCTGATGTCCAATTAAGCTGATTTTTAAGTCATTAGAAATAAAACTTCAAGCTCTACAACTTTTTCTATAATGTGCATTGGCTGAATCGAGCTTGAAAGTAGTCAAATCAAGCTTTAAAGTTTTTGGGTTGAATAGTGATGAATAGTATCCATTTGAACGGCGCATTCGGACGCACTTTAGACGGTTGTCAGACGCATCGTTCGAACGGTATTCAGACGATTATTGTTTATCTAGATTGCATTTTTTGGATTCGAAGCTACATTTTTAGGGCTTTTTATAGGTTTTTTTTTTTGTGTAGTTAGGGTTAGTTTAAGGTAGAGGGGCTGCGGGAGAAGTTTCAAGAAGGTTAGTTTTTTTGTTTTTCTTTAGTTTTAGCTTAGATTTAGCTTTGTAATAATAGTATAGGAGTAGAACTTGTAATTTTCTTCATTGTATTGTATTTTCTTTTACTTTCTTGTACTTTCTTGCATTTTCTTTGTAACCAAACAGTTTTAATATTCAAGTAAATTTTAGATTTAAATCTCTATATACTTTCTTTATATTTTTATATGTTTTTATGATGTATTCAAGTAGCTATAATTTAAATTGGGTTTAAATGTGAAAATCACTCAAGAAATCCAAAGGTTTGAATGGAGGCATCTTGTGTATCAATTGCCATAGTTTCCTAGATTTCAAAATTTCTAGTGATTCCATGTGGATGTTTTAGAAAACTTAGATTATTGACTAAGTTGGGGGATTTTAATAACCCAAATCGATGGTATTAATTTAGGGCCATTTACTAGAAAATAATCTCCACATTTGCTAGGAATTCATTCTCATAAATTGATTGAAGATACCTTAAAAAACTTAGGTTATTGACTATGCTTGGCTAATCAATGCACAAACCACAAATTTGGTATTGACCTCGTTAAATTGATGGTATTAACCTTTAATTCCCCGTTAAACATGTATCTAATTTCAATTGCTTGAGAATTATTAGTTTTAAAGTTAAATTCTCCAAATCAAACACTCTTAGATGTAGTGTTTGATTTGAGTTATAAACCCCATTGAAAGTCTTGGATGAATTAAGTGATTGGATCATTTGAACCCAATTTCCTTTTAATTGCTTTAATTCTAGTTTGATTTGCTTTAATTTAATTGTTTAGTTATTAATTGCTTTAAATTTTCATTGCACTAGTTTAGTAATTCAAAACCTTATCAAAAACTAAAAGATTTTTGGTCATTTTATTTTTCCTTTTTATTTTAGATCCAATTCTCCTTTTATTGCAATTTAGTTATAGGTTAGGTTAATGGGACGTAAGTGCTAGAGCTTATATTTGGCTAGGTATCTTGGGAGAGAACGATACCAGATTACTGATTTATACTTCATCACGACCCCCGTATCTTGCAGGGTACTAACTCCATTTGTAAGAATACTGCATTTGAAAGCGAGTCAGTACTCCACGTGAGTCTCCCATAAGACCCAACCGAGTCAAAGGTCAATTGTTGACCTTATAAAGCCAACATAACTATCATGGAGTGCTCGGTTATTGGGACCTAAAATAGGGCATAACAAATATCATTTTATTATAACTAGCTAACTTATTAAAAACAACACTTAATGAATCTAATTCAGGTTCATAATTTGGCTTTAGGGTTCAGCTTAATATTCCTTCATTTTTAGCTCATCTTTATTCCAACGTGGTTAAGAAGTTACCGCACCACTTCTATCGAGGCATTGGGACAGTCGATATCCATGCCTTAATTGTAGTTATCAATTTCGTACGGTTAATTTACCGTTTTTGTTATTGGTACGGTTCTATTGGTGCTCTATCAAGTATCGTTTTGGATTTATTGTCATAAATATTATATGCTATAAAAATATATATATTTAAAATATTAAGGGTTTTAATATAATAGAAACATGTTATCCAACCCAAATATATATTTAAAAGACATATTATTATATAGTATATGCCTAAAATAAATTTTAATTGACACTTATCATCAAAAAAAAATAAAAAAAATAATTTTAAAATAAATTACACAAAACCGGTATCATTCGATATTCTCGATACCATTGATATTGGTTGGTATCGCCGGTATTATCCAATATTGGCTAGTACCTTAACCGGTTCGGTACCATCATTCATTTGTACCAGATGAAGGTCGGTACGGTATACACCAATCGGTATTCTCAATACCGGTACGAGATTAATTACTATGACCTTGACAATGTACATACAACACCCATAGAGAGAGAAAAACAAAGCAAAGCATAATGAGCTAACCCAGAATTCCGAATCTTAAGCATTTTCACAGGATGGCAAGAGTGCGAGTTAATCCCATAGATAGTCCCAAATAGTTTGCCCAACATTTTGGTAGGAGAAATATTGGAACATACATCCAAGTAATAGAGATACTCAACCCCAATGGGTGTTAAATTCGCATGTAGAAACAGAGGAATATAGTTGTCGTGGGTGTCACTAGGCTGAAAATTTAAATCAATAATGATTTAGAGGACTCCTAGATAATTTTTCTACTGGCAGCAATAGTGTGCATTAGGATTAACGAATATTCACTATAGGACTACATTGTACTAAGGAACTCATAAATTATACATCTTTGTGAAGTTTCTAAAATAATTGAAAATAGCTTCTTTAGATTTTGTGAATAATTAGAGACTGAGCTTTAGAGTAAAAAAAAAAGGGGTACAAAATTGGTCCTCACATCCAAACCATGACATTTTTCATCCATTTTCTTTTTAAAATAATTAATTATTTTACAATAATGGTGGAGTGTCGTGGTGTGGGAAAATTGCTTATTTTCGAGCTCGAGCTCATGTAGGCTATCATGAGTGTAGCTATCAATGAGCCCCAATTTTGTAGTTCAACATTGCAGAAAAATTGAGACATGTGCCTACCGTTTGATTAGACATTATATGATAATCATACCGTTTAATTTTGTTTTAGAATTCTGCTAAATCTAATCATAAACATTGGTTAAAGATGAGTCCTCTTTATTTTATTTTTACCCAGTTTGCACTTATTTGATCTAGTTTGTTTTGATTGACACAAGTTAAAATGTTTAGTTGTATATAAGTATTATTTTTATTTTTTTAACTAGTGGGATAAGATGCAAAATAGTGTATGTATTTTGTTCCGTTAATTAGGAAGACCGATAGAAAGGAGAAGTCGCAAGCTAAAGTAACTTACTAGTAGAGCGGGAGCAAGATTGGGTGCAGAGCAGAAGCGCGAGAATGTTTATTTTCAAACAAAGGTGCCATATAAAATAATATTGTTGTGTATAGAAAAATATTTATTCCTATACAGATTTTTAATAGTTTTTATACTTAGTGGTGGCGTGAACAATGTGTGTACCTATAACTCCCACTAACTCTATTAACTCCATCTATTAAGATGGTGTGAGTGGTTTAAAAAATTGTAATTGTGACAAGCTTCAAAAAAGCTTCAGCAAATAGATTTTACTAAACTCGCATGTGTTTGCTTTATAATAGTGTTGGCAAGAAGAGTGTCTCCATTACGAGGTTAATCAATTTTTGCAAGTGAGAGAGAAAACATAGAAAGTACTAGGTGGTGATTAGTATTTTACTATTTTATTATTATGAGCTAAATAAAATATAAATAATGTTAATAATTTGTTCATTTTTAGGGACTTATTGATCTATACTAAAAAATGGCAGTTTTTTTAAATTTAAAGTTTCATTAACTTCACCAAATCTGTTTACTTTGCAGCAGATATAGATGTGCACGTACATACATGCTTTTAAATAATTTTTATTTTTTATGCACAAAATTTTTGTATAATTTATATCTAAATATAATGAAATACAATAAATAAAAAAGGCAGTGTTACGTAAAAATACGAAGTCCAAGCATTGTTTTCACACTTGGGTGAACACTAAACCGTGTGAGGTAATGAACCTTTAACAGCCTATTTGGAACTTGGGAGAGAAAAATGCAAGAAAACTAATTGAAGGGAAAGGAAAAGACAAAAAAGTAATTTTCCTTTTCTGTTTGATTTTGCAAAATAAATGAAAGAAAAGTAAATGGAAAGAAGAGAGAGATTAATTTAAAATTTTTCCTCATTTTTCTGTTATTTTTCCCTTCTCTTGTCCTTTACAACCTGTTTGGAACTTGGGGAGGGAAAGGGAAGGGAAGGGAAGGGAAAGAAAGGGCAAGGGAGAGAAAGATAAAATGATGAAAAACTATTTTTCCTTTTTTGTTTGGATTTGTTAAAAAGATTAGAGAAAAAGTGTAAGGAAATAAGAGAGAGGGTGTGTGTGAGTGATTTAAGAAAAAAATTCTATTTTTTTTCTTCCTAGTAAAATTAAATAGGAAAAGAAAATCTAACAGTAATTCTTCAAACAGGCTCTTAGGTATAATCAAACACAAGAAGGGAAATGTGCCTTCCCTTTCTCTCCCTCTCCAAGTTTCAAGCAGGCAGTTAACTCACTTATTTGGCCAAAGGAGTCTGTGAATTTGATCTTATTTTGCACAGCTTCGTTTATCTCATCGAAAAATATTAAATTTTTTTAATATAAAAAATTAAAAAATTTGATTGTTTGTTTGTATGAAAATTTTTAATTGTAGAAACAGATATTCAAAATCTTTAAGTAAAAATTAAAAAATAACATCCAAGGTTTTATTTCAAAAGTAATTTTGCGTTAGTAAGAGAATGAAAGAATTTGGGGCATATGTTCAAAAAATAATATTATCACTCAATCTCTTCCTGTCTCTATTAATGCTTAATCTCCTATGATTTTAATGAATAAAGAGGAGTTCAAATTTCTTATAATTTTTTTCCCTCACTTGATGTCTGAATTACTCATGTGATTTTATTAAAAGTTATTTTACTCTTATATTTTTGTCCATGTAACAACTAGGGCTGAATAATTTCCCTATAAAAAAATTAGTTCATATAAAAAAATGAAAAACTAGGAAAAATAATTTATTTATTGCCAAATGTTTTTCGAGAAAAAATTTTCTTCTATAAAATTTACTTCCGGTGAAACAAACAGCATTGAGCTCCACCTGAAATTAAAAATAATCAAAGCGTTAGCCCATATTTTTCAGAAAATAGAGTGTTGAGACTTGAGAAAGCTTACCGAATCTCCGATTTTCCTTTTCCCCCGGCAAAAAAAAAAAAAAAGAAAAGAAAATCTTCCCTTCCCAACAACGTACAGAAAAGTACTACAATCAAAGCACAAAATCCGGAAGAGAAAGAGAAAAGAAATTCACGAAAAGGAAAAGGAAAAGGAAAATCAATAGCAAACAATGAACGCTGGAAGTCGAGTGTTCTGTAATAAAGCCTTACTACCATCTCTGATCACTTCCACTCACCTCCGATTCAAATCATCGTCCTCATCATCATCCACTAGGGTTTTCCGAATGGCCGCGGACGGTTCATCGCCGTCGTCGCAACCCTCACCATCCTCTAGCTTGCCAGCTTCTTCCGTCATTGATTTTCTCTCTCTCTGCCACCGCCTCAAGGTTATGAGTAGCTATATATACGTATAAGTACATAGCATCTCTGCTGTGTTGAATTTGAGTGTTGCAATCAACTAATTGTATCTATGTGTAAATATATATATAAATCTACATATATCAAAGTATTATGAATATGCTCAAGCACGGTCGTTGCATGGACATATATAAGAGCACGTATGATTATATACAGTGTATATATGTTTTGTATGCGAATGCGGGCACATTTATGTAATTACTTGCTTTGGTTCGTTTGATTTTCTTTATTTTTCTTTGGCTTCTCTTTTGATTATGGAGTTATCGATTGTGGTTGGGTCAGACAACGAAGAGAGCGGGATGGGTGAAGAGAGAGATTCAGGATCCAGAGTCTATTGCTGATCACATGTACAGAATGGGATTAATGGCTCTCATTGCTTCTGATGTTCCGGGCGTCAACCGAGACAAGTAAAGCCCTTTTTAATCTTTTTTGCTATATAGTTTTTTTTTCCCCTTGAAACTTGGATATTATTGAAAAAGTGCATAGAGAGTATGGTTATTGATTGATTATTTATAAGTTTTTGACTTTCAGGTGTATAAAAATGGCAATTGTACATGATATTGCAGAAGGTGAGAAATTATAATTTCAATTTGTTTTTGTCATTTTTCTTTTTAAAAGAATGGGAAAATAGTAGAAAATTGGTCCATGGAAATGGAGTGTTGAGTTCATAATGTATGTTGTTTAAGTTTCCTTACAAGGGATAACTCACCTCAACCAAGTTAAATACATAGGCGCCTTAACTTTTCTTTATTAATTTTTTTGTTACGATCCCAGGATACTATATGACTTCTCCGAACAGGAAGACTACAATAGGTTATTCTTTCTTGTTTTTAAAAGGTTTATTTCACATCCTTGTGAGAGTAGAGACTGGGGGAGAGAGAGAAACTGTTTTAATGTTACACAAGCACCCTCAGGATATTGATTAATTGTGGCATTATAACAGAATTATTGAATATAGTGTTTTATGTCAACTCAATTTGAATGATGGCTAGTTCAATGGCTATGAAAACTAATAGCCATATTAGGGCTTAAATTTTAAAACCTTAAAATACCCTATGGTTGCTATTTGTATTTTGGAATCATTGTCTATTTGTATTTTGGAATATGACAATGATTAATGGCAACAAAGAATCATGGAGATAGACATGGGACACAAAGATGACATACTGATGTCTTGAAACAACAGATTAAAAAATAAATAGGACATTGATAAGCAGGGACATGGTTACACTTTTTTTCTTGAATAGTTTAATTTAAAAATAAGAAGGTTTTACCGATTATTAATTTTTTTGAACCTTTATAGGCTGGAAAGGAAGTACAAGTACAAAGTCCTAGTGACCTATTTTTTTCCTTAATAAGTCAATCCCAAATGACCATTTTAATAAGTCCTAGAGTACTCATAAACAAATTAGGAATTGTTAGGGTTTAGGACTTCTAAAAAATTAAAAGCCTATAGAAGAATAAGTAGTAGTTATAATGAACAATTAAAGTATGATTTTGTTGGAGTCTAGAAAGGAGAAAAAGGGAAGCAAATGGTTATAAACGATGGTATCAGCCTACCTTATCTTGGTTGGCTAACTGGTTTGGATGGTCACACTTGACCTATACATCTAGGTAGTGTGTTCCCTTCGTAGAAAAATTTAAAATATACGTGTGTTTGTTCATGTTGGATGCAGTCAACTGGTGTAAGGACATGCCACCCTATGAGGCATGCTCACGCTTCCTTGCACTAGAATAGGAGAACATAACCTCGTACTCAATTTGAATACAATGAAGTCATCATACTTCTATGTAAAACACTATGTTTTGAAAATTCTATACCTAACTTAAGATCTAGTCTTAGATCACGAAAAGGAATGTGGCTTGATGGAAGGTTTCATAGTGTGTAGGATAATCTCTAATTTTTTTTTTCCTTTTCTGATTTTCTCTTCTCTTCTCTTGTTTTTTTTTTTTGGGTTTTTGGGGGGGGGGGGGGGGGGGGGGGGGATGGGGGAGGGAAACTTGACTTCGCCAAACGATTGTATCCTCTTAACCCCAAGCGTAGGTTTGGCGGAGTAGTATAACCTAGTGAGACCGGGGTCGATTTTCCACAAAGAGTTTATAATTGGAGAACTATGGTGAAATTTGCTCGAGGAGAAGTCAAATCCTAAGTCAAATAACTTCACAAAGAATTAAAAGGAAATGAAAAGAAAACACAAATCATTTGATTTTGGAGAGATTGAATTAGCTAAACTAAAGTAATATTAAAACAATTAAAGTATTTAGATAAAGGATTTGGATCCAATTGATCCAACTACCCAATTCGTCCAAGGTTCCAATGAGGTTTGATAACTTAAATAATTGGCTTCATTGCCAGTCTTTGATTCGGAGTACTTTGACCATTAAAATAATAAAATCAACATTAATCAACTTAGATTTAAAAACAATGAGATTCCTGTGTTCATACCATCGATTTAAGCAACTCACATACCAAATTCATGATTAGTGCATAGAAACTCGAAGACTTGGTGAAGAATACAAGATTTAAATAGCACCTAAAAAATAATTATCATAGATTCAATTCAATAGCAATTTGAAGTTAGAATTGCAATAGATATCGAAAAGTTATATGAAATCAATATATTATTTACTCTAGCAGCACTTATGGTTTGAGAGATATGGCCTTCCAAAGTTTCAGTTTTGCGTGCTTCAACAGCTTGTACCCTAGTTTTAGCATTTTGTACTCTGACAATATCTACTCGAAACTTATTCTTCTTTCATCTGAGTTGCGTCCGAAGTCATCCAATTTAAGCTCAAAACCCATATAAAGCAAAATACTAAAAACTAAAGTGATAATCTCCACTTTCGTAGGAGTCACAGATGTATTTAGCCTACACACCAATCATTTAAACCCCTAGATTACCCTTAGTGGACGAGCGGTGTCTCGTGAGGGTTTTCAGATATGACACACACAAACATCAATCAAAATCATTTGTTTCCTTGAAATAGTTGAATGTTATGCTCAATCTATCCAATACAAAGAGTTAGAAACATTTAACAATAAGCACAAATACGAACTTTAAGCTCAAAAGTAGTTTCAAACTCTATCCCATATATTGAAATATCACGGTCAAAACTCAATGTGTATGAATGAATAACCAATATAAACATAAAGTTCAATATTCAAGCACACGCAACCCAAACTCTATCGGAGGTAAGCTTGGACTCAAATCTCACAACGGAGGTAAACTTGGACTTAAATCTCACAAAGGAATTTACACTCCACAAATAAAGCTCTCAAGCATAAGGTGTGAAAATTCCTCTTCATACTATATGTGAGCTGAAGTAATGTAATACAAAACAAGATATCTCACATATGAATCATCATGAAAAATGCATCCAATGAACAATAGGAACTTGGCATAGTCTCATGAAAGAAATGCTATTGTTGAGAAAACAATATAATCATCATACTTATCATCCATTTCCTTCACTTCCATATCAAAACCACATCATCCTAAGATAAAATAGGACTTTCTTTCTATTATAACTTGGTCCCGGGACAAAGGTTAACAAAGGAAAGCATGGATACTACAACAATTGTCAAGAGAGCAATTAATTGAGAGTATCAACCATAGGCCTCAAATTCTACATTTCACTTGAGCTAAGAGCTAATCTTCAACAACTTTGCAAATTTTTTTTTCTTTGATTGTTGACTTCTTCTTCTTTTTCTCTCTTTTTTTTTAATAGTAGCTCTTCTTTAGCGCACAATCTTTTCTTCGATAGCCATAGTGAGCACACAATATTTTCTTTGATAACCATATCACTTTGCCTTTATAAAGCTCATTACCAATGCAATCTCAAGATAACAAGGGTAAGGAAATATTAAATTTGGCTCAACTCCTACTTGAAGTAGAACAAAGATAATGGACTCACGAAGAACAATACATATCAAAGCTCAACGTGGCTTCAAATGAAGATATTGCACGAAAGAATAGGCGTAAGGCTCAAATATGTTCAAACATGACCTAAAATCATCTCTCACGAATCATTTGATTTTTTCACTTCCATGAACAAAAAAAGAATAAAAAATATGACAACTCATCCATAATCTCAACAACAACCAAAACAAAACATAATGAGACTATTCATAAAAACAAAATTGAATAAAAATCTTCATAACGAGTAAATAGGTTTACCCCTCCAACGAAAAGAATGGCTTTAAACCTCACAAAGGTCACAAGTTTCCACTAAATTCTTCAAAAGTTCACATCACATGCACACTTCAACTAAACTTTATGCCATATGGCTATTGTGAAAGTGCAAGAATTGAGCTTCAAACAATTAGGAAACATTTCATCAACAAGACAGAATGAGAAACTAACACTCAACTTTGTTAAAGCATCCAAGTTACGTGCTAAATATCTCATCATCCAAGTATTGAATATTTGAAATGTTTATGTATCAATTCAAAGGAAAGAAACATTTTTTTTGTGGCTGTATTAAAAAACAATAGAAAAACTAAAATAAGGTAACAACCCATGCCCCCCAACTCAAATGAAACTTTATCCTCAATGTGAAAACTAGAACAAGAATGCTCAAAGGGCATAAGAAGAGAGAGTAGAGTTTACTTTAATGAAGAAAAATCTAAAAGAACTACCTAAAAATCTGTTAAAAGAGTTAGCAAAAAAAATAGAAAAGAACAAAACTATAACACTACTAATACTAATCATATACACTAATATATAACAAAAGGTTGATTAGCAAGTCACCCAATACCACATGATAATATTTCTTCGGATTGTGGCCGCCATTCATCAACCATTAACACTTATGGGTTCACCAAAGAACCATTTGCAATTTTCGAATTCTCATTAACTTGAAGCTTATAGACATCATTGAAGCAAGTTTTTAAAGAATTGAAAAAGCATGAGAATTCTAATGGATCATTCACAAGTGTTTGCACCACATTCATTCCATAGATTTCATCATCATTATGCTCTATCCCCAATGGTTTGCCAATGCTGAAGATATTCAAATCTGAGGTCATATTACCAAATGAAAGCTTCATGTCATCATTGCTACAATTGAGCAAGGCATTAGAAGTAGCAAGGAATGAGCGACCTAAAATGACCGGAACTATAGTGCAAACTTATTCACTTAGACCAACATATCCTCCACGACTTTCGTAGGTATTCTAAGAGATTAGCCAGCAAGTTGAAGGGTAATGCTAGTAGGTTTAAGCTCACCAAGACCCAATTGTTCATACACCAAATAAGGGAGTAGGTTCACACTAGCCCCTAGATTAAGCAAAACTCGTCCAATTTTGTGCTTCCCAATAATACATGACATGGTAGGGCATCCAGGATCCTTGTATTTGGGAGGGACATTGTGTTGTATGATGGCACTCACTTGTTCGGTTAAGAATACCTCCTTTTATTCACTAAGCTTGTGCTTGATTGTACATAATTGTTTAAAAAAGTTGGCATAGGAAGAATTTTGCTTGATAGCATCTAAGAGAGTGATATTCACTTTCACTTGCTTAAACCCATCATAAATCTCTGAATTTAAAAGCTCATCTTTAGGTCTAGTTAACCTATGAGGGAATGGAGCATGTGACAATGGTTCAAGCTCATTCTTCTTAGACACATTCCTAGATTGCTCTACCTCCCTTTCCTCATCTTTCACTTATTCTCTTTTAGGGGTTTCTTTTCTCTCTAATTTCTTCTTTACTATTGTCCTCACACTTTTCCTCTCTCCTATCCTCCTCCTCACTCTCTTTTTGCTCGGATTCCTTAATCTTGGGCTCCTCTCTCTCGGGTTCCTCATTCTTATTCTCATCTTCAATAACTTCCTCATTCACCTTAAAAGCTTATTCCCTAGATTTAGACTCTTAGGGGAGTGATGGTTTGATCTAAGATGTTCTTATTTCTAAGGGTAGTGATGGGATGAACTTTTTCTTGATGGAGAGTTGGATTGGGATCACTCTTAAGCACTTGTCTAGAAGGATTGGGTTAAGATTGAGTGGGAACCATTTCCCTTTCTTGAGCACTCAAGGCTTGCATCAATAAGGTTAGTTGACACTTTATAGTCTCATGAAGTTGACCTTTTTGTTCAAGGGCTTTGTCTACCCTAGAGTTAACACCATTTTGCATTTGCATGAATTATTATAGGGTGTCTTCTACTGTATCCTCTAGAGTGTCCTCTAGTGTGCTATTGCGAGGAGTTTGATATGAGATTGAGATTTGTGTGTGATAGGATGAAGGTGGGGTTTGGTATTGTTGAGGGAAAGATCCCTTTTTTCTCCAATTACGATTGATTCCTTGACCCTCTTGGTTGCAAAAGATGTACTATATTGGGTAAGAAGATTGGCTTGACAATGCAAACCTTCTCTAAAAGTCGGAATGGAGGGACTATGCCTAGCCAAGTTCAAGTAGTCCCTAAGAGACTGATGAGGAGGTGCTTGCGCACCACCATAACTATGAACACTTCCATTACCATCATTCTCAATCCGTTGAGAAAAGTATTCCATTGTGCCTTTGTCAAGGTGTAGAGATGATGTGTGGGAAAATGAGCTATCAAGCATAGTGGAATGACTATTAGGGTTTACCATTGAATGTTTACCGGTCGAGTCATGAACTCAAAATATAATACAATGCACAAACAAATTGGCACTCCACGCCTTAATAAGTCAATTCACAATCTGCAACCACCAATATTCTCCATAATACCTCTAATCTTCACATAGATATACCACTAATGCAATAATCAAACTTGGCAAACCAAACCTCCAATTTCCACAAGGTGTGTATCACCAAAAAGAAATAGCTAAAAATGAAATCTAATACGTTAAAAAATAAGATAATGGAATGAGTTTACCCAAGCAAGCTTGAAGTCCGCTCGTCGTTGAAGATGGATGATGAAGATGTTTCTGCCAGTATCAATTCCTCCAAAAGTTCGTCTCACCAATGCCAACCGCAAAACTCCCCGGCAACAACGCCAAAACTTGACTTCGCCAAAGGAGTGTATCCTTTTAACCCCAAGCGTAGGGTTAGCAGAGTAGTATAACTGGTGAGACCGGGGTCGATTTTCCTTAAGGAGTTTATAATTAGAGAACTATGGTTAAATTTGCTTAAGGAGACGTCACATCCTAAGTAAAACAACTTCACAAAGAATTAAAAGGAAATGAAAAGAAAACACAAATCATTTGATTTTGGAGAGATTGAATTAGCTAAACGAAAGCAATATTAAAACAATTAAAGTATTAAGATAAAGAATTTGGATCCAATTGATCCAACCACCCAATTCGTCTAAGGTTCTAATGAGGTTTGATAACTCAAATCATTGGCTTCTTCGCGAGCTTTTGATTCCGAGGATTTCGACCATTAAAATAATAAAATTAATGATAATCAACTTAGATTTAGAAACAATGAGATTCCTGTACTCATAGCATCGAGCTAAGTAACTCCTATACCAAATTCATGATTAGTGCATGAAAACTCAAAGACTTAGTCAAGAATATAAGATTTCAATAGGATCTAAGAAATAATTATCATAGATTCAATTCAATAGTAATTTGAAATTAGAATTGCAATCAATTTGAGAGTCATAGACTAATAGCATTGATTTGTGCAATAACAATGCCAATTATAGAATTATGCATTGGAATTATCAAACATAATCAATGGCCTAAGTGTTCTTATAGATCTAGACTTCAATTGATAAGAATTGGAGGTTTAAGAAGGTAGAACAATGAAATTATGGTTTACCTCCATTGAAAACCTTGGAACCATTGGTTGATCTTCACAATTGAACCCACGATGGAGATTAGCTACTTGATTCTATAGAAAATTGCTTTGAATTCATGAAAATTGTACTTGATTACAATGAAAATGAAGAACTACAAAGAAATCTAGAGTTTATCTCTCTAAAACTACTCCTAAAGCTCTCTAAAAACTCTAAAAATATGTAAAAAAATGAAGAAATCCTGAAATTTGGGTACAAAACAGCCTTAAATGGGCTGAAAAAAATAGAGCTGCCGTAGGCCATTTGAACGCCCTTCGGACAGCTTCAAATGGGAAGATCAAGCCTTTGAATCTTCAAAATTCTGTGAAACCGTTTGAACTCCCTTAGGGCTGTTCGAACGCTTTGTTGGCTGTTTGGACGCCGTTATTGCCGTTGGAACAGCTTGTTTGAACGAAAGTGAATAGATCTCGAAAAGTTATGTGAAATTGATATATTATGGACTCTGGTAGTATTTCTAGTTTAAGAGATGTCGCTTTTCAAAGTTTCAGCTCTAAGTACTTTAGCAGTTTGTACTCTGATAACATCCACTTGAAACTTATTCCCCTTTCATTTGAGTTGCGTCCGAAGTCATCCAATTTAAGCTCAAAACCTATATACAGCAAAATAAAGTTAGTTAATACTAAAATCTAACTAAAAAGGTATATAAACTCTTAAACTAAGACTAACAAAACATAAGTTAAGGAGTTACAATTACACTTTTGAAGCGCAATAGGAGAGAGAGAGAGAGAGAGAGAGAGCGAGAGAGAGAGAGATCTTTTGTGTGACAAGGTGCCTACTTTGGATTCCCCATGTTTTTTATATTTCAGCAATTGAGTGGCTCCATTGGTTCCTAAAAAGATTTCATTTCTTCACTTGGATTGTAGTTGGGGATATGTTTTATTGGCAGATCATTTGATTTGCAGAAATCTGTTGATTCTATGTAGGTGCATTATATATGGTAAGAAGGCAGTACTGGGTCCTATGTTTGTTGACATTTTGATCCAGTGTATTGTGCCTTCACAACTGGTAATATGCTTTTCAGATGCTGAACTAGGGGCAGAAGCAAGAGAAGCAGAGGATTGAGAGAATAGTTACCCCAATCATCTATTTGAAAGGAAATAATAGAATTATGTTCAAGTTAGAGCACTTTTAATTGTATCTTAGGTGTATCTTGTTCTAAAGGAACTCTTCTTAAAATGGATTCTAAGGGCACAAGGACTGATCTTTTTCTGCATGGACATGGGGTTTTCGTTTTTATCTTGAATAATTTTTATTCATCAAAAACTTTTTAAAAATTAAAAATTTGAAGCTTGAAAAATGAAGCATAGATAAGTTGCTATACAAAATTGAAGCTTCAACATTCCTCCCCCCACCAAAAAAAAAAAAAAAGAAATTGAAAAAGAAAAAAGAATATGCTGTAAATGAGACAAACATTCTTTTGAGCTGCTTTATAATTATAGGAAGGACTTTTGGAAATTAAGTGAAAAATTCTAAATATAGAACCTTGCTCTGAAATGGGAGCCAAAAAATGACTACAGATGACATACCTGATTGGGTGCGACCTATTACATGATATTGTTCGTTTACTTTTACTGTGTTTTAGCATAAATTCTCTTGTTTTAGGTTTTGGTTGTTTGTCTTACCTTTTAAGTGTTTGAATAGCCATTGTTGGAGACATTACTCCTTCTGATGGGATTCCAAAGTTGGAAAAGAGTCATCGAGAGAGGGAAGCATTAGACCACATGTGCAAACTACTTGGTGGAGGGCCAAGAGGTATACTCCTTCTCCCCTCACTTTTTCTATTACTCACTATTTTCCTTGCTAACAGATTGTATTCTTTATTTTGCAAATAGTGAAATTATCCACTTATTGGTCACTTATTCAGAGTTTCACATTGCAGCAAAGGAGATAGGTGAGTTGTGGATGGAATATGAAGAGAATACTTCACTAGAAGCTAAGGTTGTCAAGGACTTTGACAAGGTATTTCAATATAAAATACACATCTTCATCAAAACTCGAACTTCTAGCCTAAGTAACATCTCTTAAGAGATCTGTACAATATAGTAATGCTCTGTGTTGAATGCATTATGTTAACATATTTCTTTCTATCTAGTTATATACCAACTTGCAAATGACTGATGCGACCAACAAGTGAATGCTAGGTAGATTAACTAAAGAAGCTAGCTGTAGAAAATGAAGAAAGTCAAAATAGGCTATAAGAGGGAAATTCCCAGCTACTAAATAAGTTTTTGAATCCAAAAATCTCTTTCTCCTGATTTTCATTCACATATGACATCTATATAGCATTACAACCATAACTTTGATTTACCGCCCTTGCATTTTCAAGACATCAAATAAATGAACACATATGAGACAATTTGTTTTGATGCTTTATTAGAGAGTATTAATTGGGAGAGGCTCTCCAATACTTTCGTTTGGACTAGTGTAAGAGTAAAAGAAGAACTCAGTTGAGCATGTGGCTTGCCGCCCAAGTGGTTGGAACCTTGTACGATCGAGCTCATGTTTGGGGTTCAAACCCCAGCAACCCCTCCTCCGTACGTAATAAAACTCACTCTAATATATAAAACAAAATAAATAATAGATAAAAGGAATTCATTTGAATTGCTGCTGCTGATAGGGTAAAATTAATTTAGTTGCACTTCTGCTTGATAAGAGTACATATATGTGAAATCTAGAAGTATCAGATTCTATTTAAAGCTTATAAATATCTTTTTGCAATCTCATTAGTTTTTTGGAATTGTCAATACACAATAGCTTGCTCCAACCTTTTGAAAGATATACTGACTAATATTTGTCCCATTGTCTAGGTTGTTGTTGATGGAAATGTCTGAAGTTATGATAAAAATCTTTGATTAATAGAGTAATGGTCTTAAGTTAGGTTCAAAGCATGGTTCAGAGTGCTTTAGTATTGGTATATGCGCGCTGTGGTGCAAGTTGGCATTGCAGAGGTGATGTGATAGACAACAACATCGAACAACTTAATGCCGAAAGTGAAAAAAAAATAGGAGATCCGAAAACAATAGCAAACAAGACTAAAACATATATTATGGTGTAGAAATTCGCTTATGGATTTATTACTAGAGTGACCTTGTGCCTATTTAATGGCTGCTAACAAATATGATGGGCTTTGGAAATCTAAAACAGAGTTTGTGTGTTTGTGAAAAATAGAGCCTTTTTGCATTAAAGGAAAGCATCCACAGTAGTGAGCAAGTCCTAATTTATGCTTATTCTACGTAAATATATTGCTAGTTGCTTTTTTTATTTTTATAAATTTTTTTATATGTTTGTTAACTCTTAGAAGCCAAAGTTGTTATGCTGGCATGCTGAAGTTGGACCATCGACCCTTGCTTTTGTGTTCTTTCCTTTTCTTCTTTTATTTGATAAGGCGCACCTATACACATGTCAACTGCAGCTTGAACCATACTCCTCTTTTGCTATGTACTATTTTGAGAGATTATCTTACTATATAGTGGTCTCTAGTAGTCTTGAATAGTTTTAGTAGTCAAGGGGGTTAAAGTTTCCTAATTTGGAGTAATAGTCCTAGTTGGAATAGGAGAATTCCGGCAGCCTATATGTCGAAGCAAGTTTTCAATAAACCTTACTTGAGTTTGAAAGAATTTGAGATTATGTTGTGTGATGAAGCTTACTTGATTTAAACCCATAGCAAGAAGAATAGAATCAGATCAGGGAGAAAAGATATGGAAGAGAAGAATAGACAGAGAATAGGAAAAGGAAAGAGAAGGGAGAGAAGAGAAGAATCAGAGGGAGAGAGGGAACCTAGAAGGATAAAATCCAATATTCCATCATAAAAAACTATCCAATCCTTTGTACATCATGGCACATGTATACAACCTATATGGCCTTATCCAATAAGGAAACAAAATCTAAAATAGACTCCTACCAAAGGTAATATTCTTATTTAAAAAAACACTAAACTCAAATTGTTCATCTCCATCATCAATGCTCGAGAGTGGAATTGTTGGATTCTTCTTCATCTTCTTCTCGTTTTTGTTCAATTCTTGACACTTCATTAACCTTCACTCAGAAGTTAATAACCATTCTTTTCCGTCTTAGAAATCCAACATCAATAAAGCCTAATCGTCCCTATCAACTGAAAGCATAAGAGGTCAAAATTAGAGTTCACAGGTCATTGTCACAGCCCCTGTTTGTTCCTGAGAGCCCTAACTTATAATGCCCTTGTCAGCCATAGTACTTCTCCGAGGTTTTGGTGCTTAGTTTAACACCCAAACCCTATAGTTAGTTGCTCTTCATAATTTCCAGCACCATAAATTTCAAAATCTACTAACTAGTCACCTTTAAAAGCAAGCAAGCGTCAGGCCTTGTCAAACCCTAAAATGTAACAATTGTTTCAACTTTTCAAAACCCTAAATCCTACAAGCTTTCCTTGACGTAAACTCACCATAAAAATAATTTTAGAGAGTACTAATCTCAGTTTTCAACCGCTATCTTATGTTGCAGATTTTATTTTTAGTTTCAATTTTTTGCCAGGTACTTTACTTCACAGACAGATCCAAAAATTGTGATAGCTAGGAATGGAAACACTACCTGGGGCAGAAACATTCTTCTTATCCTTCTTGGTTTATCATCATTAGCACTCTTACCTCATCTCATTCTCATTGTCGCTTATTTCATCACAATAATATGCGCCCTCCCCCCCCCTCTCCCCCCCCCCGCGGCAAAAAACAATGATTGCGGTCCTCATTCTGCTATCCCTTGGCATGTTCCTACAATCCATGGTCAGTTTGTTGTTTGTGTTACGAGTCATGTTTCTTATGAGTATTACATATCCTTTTTAAGCCATTTCTAAGTCCATTCCTATTTTTAATTTGTTGGAAAAAAATGAAAAAGAATTAGAAGATTTAAGAAATTAATACATTTTGAGAATATGAAATAATCCAAACAGGTTGGTGGGGCTTAAACTTGTAGTGTCACCTTTATTAATTTTGAGTGCTTACTGATGACCAACCCATATTACATCGACTCGGGTATGGGTGTGAGTATATATCTAAGTGTCAGATTCCTCCAATTCCCATATCTGGGGACAAGGTAAGATATTGATATTTCTTAATATGCTTCTTTTGTTTGCTAGGATAAGATAGCGTTTGCAAGGTTCTATATAGCATTGCATGCATAATAGGGGAGTTTTATGTATATTTATGTGGTAAACTCGAATTACTAAACATTTTTGTTAGGTAAATGAACAACAATATATGTTGGACACATACCCATACCTATACCCATACCCTTATCTAAATGTCGGAGTCGAAGTGTCGAGTGTCCGACTTGGGTACTTCATGCATAAATTTTTAAAAATTATGAAGAGTTCATGTAATACAGTGGCCAACTAAGAAAAAAGAAAAAAAGAACGTAAATTTTTTGAATTCAATACCTAATTACTAACCTAAGCCTAGGCTTTTCTCTCCTCTATTTTTTCTTTGGTTTAAATTTCAGCCATCTTTTAAGCTATTAGGTTAGTTCGGTGCTGAAAATAAAAAATGTTACATTACCCAACATATTTGTATTGGTTGTTTGCTATTTGTTGTGTACCACTCTGTCATCCAAGTTGTACTACATACATGGCAAGTCCTGAGAAAAGATACAGTTACTTTTCAGGGAAAAAAAAAGGAAAGGTTCTGAGTGTTTAGAAATTAGTCAAAATTCAGTTGATAACTAAGACTTCACAGCTGAGTCAATTTAAATTGTCCGTGGTCATATCAAAGCACAAGTGATAGGCAAATGGCGATATTTATGCATCTTGAAATATGTATCACTATTACAATGCATGACATCTCTTTAGTTATTTTTAGTTTTTTAGTATTTTGCTTTTGTTTTTGGTTTTTCTCCCTGCTGCCGCCGTCCCCGCACGGCAGGTGTGGGGTGGGTGGGTGGGAGTTCTCAATTGTAGAAATAAAACAGGAGTATAGCATTTAAACTTGGTTCCAGTGTGGAACTGGTTATAGCTCTAGAAATAGAAGAAATGTTGGTAAGTTCTCCAAGGATGATTTATTAATCCGTTTTACTGAATTTTTATGTTTGCAAGGGAAATTTTCCTGCTGCTTTGGATAGTATGTATTAGATAAGCTGCTGATGGTGGCACTTCTTGTTTCGTGCAGGTGGAGATGATACTTCAAGCCTTGGAATATGAAACTGGTAAGGTTGTATTTTGTTGACTGTTTATTCAGCATTGTTGTTATCTTATTGTTGAATGATGAAAATTGGGTCATTGCAATGCGAGAAGAATTAGAACGATTTGTTAGGAATGATGAATGGTTTCTTGTTCTTAGATTGAAGAACACAAATGTGATAGGTACCAAATATATTTTTAATAAAAACTCCAATAAAAATGGAAGAATGGTTTGGAATAAGGCTAAACTTGTAGCATAAGGATGTTCACAAATCAAAGGCATTGATTGTGATGAGACCTTTGCCCTGGTTGCAAGGCTCTAGTCAATTAGAGTTCTTTTGTCCATTGCTTGCTACTTGCGATTCAAATTGTTTCAAATGGATGTTAAAAGTGCCTCAGTTGCTCTCGAGTCTCTTAGAATTGTTTTGTCATTGCTTGTACCTGTAATTCAAATTGTTTCAAATTGATCTTAGAAGTGCTTTTCTAAATTTTTTTTTTTGGTATGAAGAGGTTTCTGTAAAACCGCCTAAAGGGTTTGAAGATCCTCATTTCAAAACAATGTTTTGAGACTGAAAAATGACCTTTATGGTTTAAAGCAAGCCTTTAGTATGAAAGGCTCACTTCTTTTCTTTAAAAATGGACGAGTTGATAAAAACACTTTTCATCAAAAAGGGAAACATGTATATTTTGTTTGCTTTAATACATGTTGACGATATAGTGTTTGGTCCTGCTTGTATTCTCTTGCCCAATATTTTGCTAAATGTATGAGTTCTGAATTTAAATGAGTATCATGGGTGAGTTGAATTACTTCTTAGGTCTTCCAATTAAACAATTGAAC
Source organism: Euryodendron excelsum (assembly GCA_033060915.1). NCBI lineage: Eukaryota > Viridiplantae > Streptophyta > Magnoliopsida > Ericales > Pentaphylacaceae > Euryodendron > Euryodendron excelsum. The sequence continues at coordinate 4,821,118 of CM065381.1, read as the reverse complement.
AATGGGATATTCATCTCATCATCTAAATATGCAAAAAGACCTAGTGAACAAGTTTTGATTGGCTAGAAAAACATGCTAGGACTCTAATGAATATCAATGCGAAGTTGTGTAACAATGAGAATGGTGATATGTTAGAAAAAAAATTGTTTATAACATTGAATAGTAAATGGTAGATGGTTTCAAGATTCCCTCAAATTTTTTTTAATAGCATTGAGTAGTAAATGGTCTTCTGCCCACGTTCTTCTCACAAAGGTTCCTTAAGTCAGGGTGGGTGAGCCAAGCTGCTTGGAATATTAGTATTTGTGTTTAATAACATAGCTTTAAGGTTAATTATAAATGGGCTATGATCTGAAACGTTTGCAGCAAATTCCTCATCGTAGCATTTGGGAAAAGGGAGCACCATTTTGCATTTATTTAAGCTCTAGACAACTTATGGAAACTCTTATCAAAAGACCAAAAGTCTCAAGTGAACAATAAAATTTAGCAATAAACCAAAAGATAACACCTAATTAAAGATGACATCTTCTACATTTCTATATTCACACATGCTACTGCATGCAAACTAAAATGGTTGACAACTGTGGAAGATGATTCACACATGCTACCACATGCAAAATTAAATGGTTGACAAATGTGGAATTGTGTAAGATGATGTCATACTCCACTAGGTGTTGTCTTTTGGTTTATTGTTGAAATTTTATCTTCGATATTTGGTCTCTTGACGGGAAGAGATGACTTGTGCTCTCTCATAGCTTCTAATTGCGGGGTCCAATACTTTTTTGCTTAATGTACAATTTTGTTTGTTTTGCATTTTAGAAGCTGGTTTGGAGAAATGTAGGAAACAAAAGAAAAATTGGCGAAGTTGGTTAGGCGGAAAAAAGCATGACGAAAAGTTATATATAATCATATTATACATATATAACATAGAATATATAATTTATATTACATATTTATTTCTCTTGTCCCCTCTTCTCTTTCTTCCTCCTATTCCATCATGGAATGAAAAAACTAGGAATGGTCATTCTCTCCCTTGAGAGACTGGAATGACCACTCCCACTCTCGTGGGATTGGTCATTCCAACTTTATTTGTGGTATCGAACAAGTGAGTCGTGGGGATGAGCCTTTCATCCAATCCATTGCCTTACACCGAACGTAGCTTAGGGTTTATCACATTAATGGCCATGTCTGCATGGCCTTGGGTGCTCTGTAGGTATGACTTATTCTTTATCTGATTAGGATTTGATGGTTCAACGAGGTTTCAGTCAAACATAGTCCACCTTCTCTGAGGTTTTGGTTAAATATAGTCCACTTCCTCTGATTCTAGAAATTATATTGTCCTCTCTTATTTCAAAAGTTGTGTAACAAATTGCCCTTGATGTTAGTCTACTGTCAATTTGACTGAACAGAATATGCTAATGACATCATACAATTATTGCATAATACCCGTATCACCCTTCAAAGAAAAAAAAGGGTCTATCTCTCTTTAGATTTCTCTCTCACAGGTACAACCACCGGCCACACGTCCCCCCATCTATGGAAGTTGAAAACACCTCACTTACTCACTTTCTCTTGCCTCCCTCCCTTGCTCTCTTTGCTACCCTAATCCATCTGCCCAACTCTTACCTCCTCCATCCCTTTCTCTCTTATACTCCAATTTCTCGGCACCACCACTACCACCACCACCAGCATCTCCGCTCTCTCTCCTCCCCCTCTCTTTGTGCCACCCCAATCGATTGGCCCATCACCTTCCCTCCCTCACTTTTGCTGGCCCAACACCACTGTAGCTGCCCACTGCAGCCATTACCCCCCGCCCTTTCACTCCAGCAACCACACTCAACACAACCTTACAGAGCCATCTTCTCTCTCTCTCTCTCTCTCTCTCTTTGCCACCCCAATCGATTGGCCCATCTCCTTCCCTCCCTCCGTCCCTTTTATTGGCCCTAACACCACTGTATCCACCGCAGCCATTCCCCCCTCCCTTTCTCTCCAGCAACCACACCCAACCTTACCAAACCCATCTCTCTCTCTCTCTCTCTCCCTCCGTCTCTCTCTACTCCCCCCCCCCCCCCTTCTCACCCCACCACCAGTCTCACCTTCGCTCACGCCTTACCCACCTCTGAAACCACCCCACGCCCTAGTACCACCTCTTATATATATACATATATCTTTCTATTATGTCACCCACCACCACCTTTCATCCCTCCGATCACCCCCCACCAACTCCATGGCCACTAGTAGCCACCCAGTACCCCACCCATCCACCTCATTTATGAAGCCCCTCTGCAAAGCTTATGATTAATATAAATTAACACCAAATAAACAAATATTAAATGGAAATTAGCCTCATCTGATTCAAACTCTTGGTAGAATCGAAGCTTTGCAACTCCAGAATTGAAGCTGAAGTGCGCTCTTGTTGTTTTTGCTTTTGCCTACTGCAACCTCCATTTCTAGGGAGAAGACAATAAATTAGGGTTGGAAAGTGTGAGGTTGTGCTTACACACACACACTTGGTGGTGGATGGTGGAGGGGGTGGGTGGGGGGGGGGGTGTGGGGGGGGGGGGGGGGGGGGGGGGGAAGAGGGGGGGGGGGGGAGGGGGAGTTAGTAAATTTAGTGGGACATGGAGGGTAATATTGTCATCTTATTGTCCCTCATTGCTCCATTACCCAATAAACTTTGACAGGAGGGCAAGGTCAAAATTTCATTTTGGTGTGACGTTTCGGTTGGCGGTACATAGCATGTTTTAGTGCATTTCTGTATATTTGGATGTGTTTTAATGGAAAAAAAGGGTTTCATTTTTGCACTTAGTGTTTTTGTTTCGGTCTCTTAGGAAACGAAAATATTTTGGCCATTTCAATGAAAATAAATGAAAATTTTTGTTCCTGGCATGGGGATTAATGTAATTTCCATGACCTTAGGTAGTGGATTGTATTGGACTGAAACTGAGGTGGATGTAGTTTCATCTTTTTTCTCTTAAACTTTAGGGGAGGTGGTCTTGGTTGTTCGTGGGGTCCTTGGTTTGTTATCCTGCTTTGGGGCTCTTGCCTGTGCAATGGTCTACTCTGGGGCATATATGTGGTTCTATTTTGTGTTGGTGGAGCAACGTGTATGTCCCAGTACCCTCATGGTGGTATGCAATGGATGGGTATGAACTTGCACTTTGTTTCCCAATAGTTAATGGCTGAGAAATTGGTCCCTAAAGGCTATTTGGTGCTCTTGGTCCTTGTTTCCTTGTCCCCTTTTCCCTTTCCAACAGTTGAGTTCCAACGTTATAGTCGGTGCTGCAGGTGGGTGTGGTGGTCATTGCTGGGTCATGGAACTGGAACTGCTGAGTTATGTTAGGAGCTTGGAAGGGTTCTCAGATTTTTGGCCGGTGGCTGTTCGGTTTCTTTGAGTTCTGGTTGATGTACTTATCTTTTATGTGGCTCTGGTGTGAGGTGTCTGGTGCGATCATGGGGCAGTCAAGAGGTTGAAGAGAAACAGTGTTGCACACGAGGGTGCGTGTGTGGAGCTAGTTTCCTGCATACTTTAGTACTTTGAGCGAAAATGATCAGATCTCCTTCCATTGAGCCACACTTATCCTTGGGATCAAGCGCATCTTTTTGCAGGCTGTGGGTGGGCCCACGTCTTTAGTGCAATCCAGCTGGGCATAATTAGTTTGATTTATCTCTTGCTGGTGCTTGCCTTGTGTGTTTTGTCTCTTTCGAGATATGTGAGCCCTCGGGTCGTGTCACGAGCTTCTTAAAATCACTCACTTAACAAAAAAAGAGGACTTGGCAGACTATTGGTTGATATTTTTCTTCTAGTCGGCTTAATCATTGGCCTTTGAACTTGCATAAAGTTTTTCCTACCCTCTCTTTTTCTTGCTCTCATTCCTTTGGGTTATCACGTGGGTTGAATGTGTTCAGTTGATCTTTCCTATGGCCCTGACTCACTTTATTTTTCCTAATTGGAACTCTGGGGATGCTGCTGGTTCAAGGCATGGCCCAATGAGGTTGCATTTTTCTCTATGGGGCATTTCTAGGGAAACAAAATGCTTGTTTGTAAGCTAGATTATTTGAAGAAAAGTGCTAATACTATTATATTAAATATGGGTATTTCTGATGTTTTTGTAGATAATTCAACTGTGACTTTTGCATAGCTTGGAATTCCTTTTCTATTGTGTTAACCCTTTTCATATATAGGCTCTTTCAAAAATATTTGCTTGTGTTCCTTGTACTTTTGGTAATTACAAAATTTGTATCTCCTTTTTTGTTATTGATAAGTTAGAGCTCTTACCCTTTCCTCTTGATAAAAAATAGAGATGTAGCATTACTGAAAGAAAACACTACAATGAATATGGTTGCAGAAAATCTTTGAAGTAGAGTTGTGTTTTAAGATCCACAAGTCGGTATTTTTTCATCAATCTTTTTAACCATCACTACTTTCACTTCATATCCTTCTTATTCGGAGTCAAATTTGGCTTGAGTTTTATTTGGTAGACTTGATCTTGACTGGGAAAACTTTCCCTAATCTTCATGTCTTTTTCTTTTGCCTAATATTGTATTTAGAATGTTAGTGTACCACAGTTTAGATCCTAGAACCTTCGTCATGGAATGCTAGAGTAGAAGTGTATTTAGACATACAAAAATGATAAGAGTTTGACTGTACTATGGTCATTTTCGCTTTAGAAATTCCAAAAGCTTTAAGCCAGTACCAACCAACATAATATAAAAAATTGACAAATGCTAGCTTTTTTGACAGGTTACCAAATGCTGTATCCAAGGTTTTTATTATTTTTTTGGATTGCTTTTTCACTCCACTTATTTTATGCAACTTTTTCTCTTTCTTTTGGAATTGCATTTAGCTTGCTGGTAGCATGGACACTCCGTTGGTAGCCTGGTAGCATATTGTGCTATAGAGCCACAATGTTGCAGAATAAGATTATAGATTAAACAGTTAGTAAGCTTATATGGTGCATGCATGGTTTGAGAATTTAATACTTTTATGGGCTGAGTGTAATCTAGTACATTATTCGTGTAATTTATTAAAGGGAAATTACACTTTACCCCCTTATGGTTAAGGCCTCGTCATGGTTATGACTAAAATGGAACTGTCAACTTTTCCATCCAATTTAACAGTTTGTGAGTTTCATGTGCTGTAAGTTAACTTTTATTATACAATAAAAATTTTAATTAATTAAAATGAAAATTATGCCACTATCTTCTCCAGTCACCATAGCTTCAGTCAGTCTCTCTGTCTCTCTCCGGTAAGTGCCACCTCCACTGTTAAGACTCACCTATTGTCCCACCACTCCATCCCCCACCCCCACAACCTAGATCCACTCCACTGCGTTGCCACCCCTTCCCCCACCCTTACACCTAGAGCCACCCCACCGTATGTTGTTCTATGAACCAGAAACAATTGTATTATCAACTCAAATGCTCAAACTCTTGTTATTTAAGCATTTATAATCAGTTCAGAGCCATCTCTCTCTCTCTCTGTCTCTCTCTCTCTCTCTCTCTGTCTCTCTCTCTCTCTCTGTGATATGTATGTATATGTAGTAGCCAGAAACTCAGCTCACTTACAAACCCCACTCACGAGTTCAACTCATGTACGCCATCATTGTGCCACTAACACCCACAACAACCATTGTCCTAAAGTCAGCTAATGGCTGCCACCTTCATGGTCTAAACACCAATTTTCCATTTTCGTGTGCTTCTTCTAAGACTTTTGCAGCTCACAATGTGTGAGTAAATAACAAATTCAACGCCATGTGTGGACAAATTATGGGTATTTTGTTTGTTAGATCCGACTCATTCTGTGCTTCTAACCTTTCTCTCTCTCTCTCTCTCCATATTTCTTTCTCTATGATGGGTTTCTATAGTTTTAGTTAAGAAGCTGACACATACATCACCCAAATAGCTGAAAAATGCAGGACATGATACAGCGGGAACACCACAAAAATATATCTGACACGCTTTAGGGAGTGTCTGACGAGTGTCATGTCCAACATGGCACCTTCATGGACAAGTGTTCATGCTGCATATATTTTTAGCATTCGAATTCAATTTGGCAATTTCATGCCATTTTTCATTGCATTTGCTTCTGGGTTCTTGAACCATAAATTTTGATCTAAGTTTCAATCTCTCATAGAAGAACTAGCACTCATAGTACCGGTATTGATATACATAAGCATGACACTCTTACGCTGGGTTTTCTATGCTTCATTTAATTTTCTTTGTCTATCTCCTCATTTTCAAGGTCTATTATTTTTTAATCTTGCCAATTTCTATCTCTTCAAACCCAATTGTTTAATTTGTTTCCTCAATAATTTAATTTCTTTTAAGTGATCTGTAAACCTTCAGTGACGATTACTTGCATTTACGGTGTATGTATATACATATACTGAAGAGTTGGGACCTGTTATGAGATCTCGGAGACAGAATCCAACTGAAGTCGAACTAGTGGACTTAGTTTCTTGTAGTAGCATCTCATATTCTTGAATTTTGTACACCAATCCATTTACATATTTACTTTTCTACATGAACACACACACACAGCCACCATGGGAGAAACCCAATTGCCAATGATGGATGTGATAATGATGGGGCGAGATCAGATGGTGTTGATGGATCAAATGTTAGTGTATGGCTCCATTCCATATGAATCCTTCATGTTTGTGAGGAATTTTGTCTTTTTTTGTGTTTTCTGTTGCCCCCATTAATAGTTGCACTTTGGTAAGAAGCACAACGGGTTGTGTGTCACATTCCAAAATGCAAGGGAGTAAAGTGTACCTGGCCTTAACCACCCCTGGCTGGGGAGGCGTTGGGCAGACTGTAATTTCCCCTTTATTTGATTATTCCGTTTGTTCTTGGTGATAAAGAATTTGTTGTGCTAAAAGTATTCTTCTTTGTTTAAACACAAAAAATATCTTGGCATAAGTCAAGTTCGCTTTTGTTTTGTGCAGAGCAAGGGAAGGATTTGGATGAATTTTTCCAGTCAACTGCAGGTACCAAATATAACTGATTTACATGACTTCCATCTTTGTACTCTTGCTTTTGCTCTATGCTTAAACTTTGACTGCATCAACTACATTAGAAATGTGACGAGATTAACAAGAGGTGGGACTTAAATCCAAGTTGTTCATGTCACCATAAATTTAAATTGTAATTTTAATCTAGTCCTACGTCCATATAATTTTACTTGGATTATAAAGTAAGCCTAGGTGCATATACATGCTTGTTATCTCAGGAAAAGAAGTCAGTAGTTGGCCAACAGATTTTTTTTTTTGTTTTTTACAAGAAGATGATTGCATTGTTGATTTTATGACACTTAAAAGGAGGTATACTGACATGTAACCTATCCTATAGGATTGAAAACAAAGACAATAATGGCATTGACGTTACTGATGATACTCTTGTGATCATCCAAATGAATTGTTGTAATGGTAGCTGCTTTCCTTGCCTTTTTTGTTTGCTTTGGAAGACATGGTGTTGGGAGGAAGCATTTATGTGATTTCTCATCATGTTGACAAGTATCATGACAGTCAAAGTACCATTATCACTAGCAAAGGACACAATTAAGGATGGGCTGGGCAAAGCTAGTTTAAAAAGGAAACATTAGGTCCAATCGTTTATTAACAAATGGTTACTATTTAGAAACACCAATAGTACTCTTTTGCCAGTCTTAGAAATTTAGACAGCCTTGTGCAAAGCGTCATTCCCAGAGATTGGACACTTTTTGACATGCCTATATAGGGTTGATGTTGGCAAAAATGAAACAAGGATCCTGTGTTACATCTGTTTAGGTGGAAGATAGAGATTACTTTGTTTGTAAATAAAGAGCAGTATGCAAATTTTTGAAAAACAAAGGATCGATCCATTTAGGGATTTTTCTATGCCAGAGCATGGAATTGGATGATTCCATTGAAAAAGTTACCTATGCTGGGGAAAGATTTCATATTGTGTTCTGGACTCACTTGGTATTTGTTCAAAAATACATGCTCTCATTTTTTAATTTCATAAAATTAGAACATCAAAAAATTTAAACTATGCCTGGATTGATCGATGATCATGTTGACCTCTCCAGTGTCAAGGCAGTCTCTGATATTTTAAATAAATAGTGAAATTTTGGTGTTCTTGTTTTCAAAAAAAGGCATTTGTGATGCATATACTGAAAATTGGAAGCAGATGTGAAGGCAGTAATTCATCTTCTGCAGTAGAATAAATAGCTTAATCCTCAATAGGATTTTTGTGAGGGATTGCCATTCATTGCTCCACTATGGTTGCCATATAGTTGAATGCGTTAGTGCACCTGCTAATAGTGTCTTAGGATGTTGGTCTGCATATATTTTGTGAACCTTTTCTGGATTTGATTTGAGCACATTTGATAGGATCATGGGCCTTTGGTGTTGCATCTTTTCAGGTTCTGTCTAAATCTCATATCCTCTTTCATTGCACAAAGCGGGAGAAGAAAAAAGAGATACCTAATTGGTGGATACCATGACAGCATGACTCATTGAATACTGAAATATAATATTAGGATGCTGGAATACACAGACTGAAGATATTAATGCAACAACATCTAATCAATCAATTATTATGAAGAATTTGAAGCAGGATTTTGGGGTATTTATCGGACCACCAATTTTACTCTTGGTTCGTGATTTAGGATAGCAAATTCTCAAATTTTGGTTCCATACAAAGTATAGAAGCAAGTCAACCAATTTGGATGGAATTATTTGGCTTCTTGACTTCTGAGTTCTGACAGAACGACTCTTTGTTTTTTGTTTGTTTTGTTCTTGAGTTGAAGAGGAAGTGAAGTAAGAGTAATGTCCTCAATGAGAAGAACAACCTTTTATTAGAGGAGGTGGGTACGTTCGCAATTGCATGGTCGGGACTTCTGGAATTTGCTAGGAATCTGTTAGGGCCCCATGTGCATCTTGTTGGTGGGACGCCTTGCCTTGGAGGCAAAGGAACCACTTTTTCTAGAAACAACTGAATATAGTAAACAAGCAAACATAGAGCAAAGTACACAATAACTAACATAACAGAAGAACAAACACATATTAGGAGACTTGAACTAAGGACCTCTTGGAATTCAAGCTCTCCATACCATGTTTTAAGTCAATGATTGCCCCAAAAATTTATACTGTTAGGAAATAGGCTAAACAATATATATCAAGCTTAAGCTTTCTAACAAGATGTATATATTGTGTATGTGTGCTTACTCGTGTGTGCCGTCTTTTATATCAATTAGGCCTCTTTTTGTGTCGCAATCCGTCTCTGATGTCTACCTTTTCATAGAACCAGACATCCTTTGAATGGAAATAACTAGTCCAGGTCATTCATATCTTTGCCAATGCACTGCTGATTAATTCTTTAACTGTTTTGCAGGTAAGTTCCAGACTGAGTTGGGCAAAGCCTGGGCTTCTGAGATAGCATCAAGAAGAAGAAAACAGTAGTTTCTTCTCATAAATTTTTGTGGTAACTCTTGATTTCTAATTGCTAGCAGCTTCTGTTTCCTGAAAAGCCACCTTAAGGCATGGGTAGGCCAAATGGTCAAATGCTTCTAACCATTGTGCCTTCTAACCTGTCATTGAGCACACGATTGCATATTCAATTGACTTGGAAATGCTATTGATCTTTTATCCTCGGTAAGGTGTAAGTTACCGTTTCAGAACGAGGGAAATTTGAACAGAATGAGTGTGTTTAGTCAGTAATTGACCCTTACGATCCCCAATTTTTGCTCTGGATTGTTGACCTACATCTTTTGTTACACGAGTTTCGTCTTACAGCTTAAAGATTACTTCCGCCTATTCATAATTAATGCCATCTTCCATGTTCTTATCAGCTACTTAACGTTTGTGGCTGGTGGTTGGTTCGGTTCTGGTCCAAAATTTGGGAACCAAGCAACGTTGTTTTGGTCATAACCCGAACCAAACTAACCCCATGCTTCCCTACTCAATATGCAAAAATCAGTCCTCCCCATACCACACATGAAAATTTTATATCCTCTCCAATTACTCCCATAATAGGAATTATAGCCCTACTTCTCGGAGAAAGGGGCCATTTTAGCCGCTTTCACTGTTCAGTTGATCTTTTTGAGCTTAGTTTGATTTTTGATTGACTTGATTCAGTACTCATTTATGTTTGGAACATCAGCAATTCAAACTAATGTCTCGCATTTGGCAATGAAGATTCAATATTATTTTAATTCTTCTTTTTGCCTCAGCATTATTAGGTAAAACTTGTTTTTGATAATGTCTTTTCGAGGGCATATGCATCATATACATAATTATGTATATACGTATATGATCATACTAACCATACCGTGCCTTTGTTGCTTTTTACCAACCACAGCAAGGCCAACTCAGCTAGTTAAAACCGAAATAAAATTATATGTTTTTAAAAAAAAAACTAAGATCAAATTCCGCTTTCATCTGAGTTGGGGGTTATTGCAAGAGAAGGTTTAATTAGAGAAGTCGTTTCACTCAGAATTTATTGGTGATAAATGGTAAGGCTGTGTACCAGGGAATGGTTTGGAATGAATTACCATTCAAGTTTCTCATTCCCTTTCCACTTTTGGTATAGCCAACTAAAACGGGAATGACTATTTTGTTTGTGGGAATGACCATTTACATGGATTAAACACGGAGAATTAGTTTGATGGTTGAGGTCAATTATATTGAATTCCTGCATCATACAATTTTCACTGGAAGTCTTGTTAACCATCATAAATTCTTAATCAACAACCAAAATCAACCCACAAAGCATTTGCCTGAATTCAAACTATATATATGTATGCGTATATACATACTAGATGTGGGTGTACTTCCACTTAATGAAGTTTGTGCAAGAGATGGTTTTCTGAAAGACTTCAATTTTGCATTTTTATCTTTTAATGTAACTTTTGAATTAGTTGATAATTAAGATCAACTATAAGAAAACAAAAAATTGACACGGTCTCAAATTAAAGTTTCCTTAAACCTGGGTATTACTTAAAAAACTCAAGTAAACTTCTACATACAATCCGAAGAGTTTCATAAATCAAAACAAAACCCAGTCAATTTTCTCAAGTAGAGGATGCAGGAGAAGGAGCAGGAGACGCAGAATTCGCAACTAAAGCACACTTTTTCCAAACTTTTGCAGCATTTGAATTAATTAACGACGCGTTTGGCTTGAACTCGGGAAACTTGAGTAGCAACTTTACGAGGTGTTTGTCGCATTTCCTTCCCATCTTCACCAGTTGGACACAACACTCGTCGGTAACAATAGTTTCCTTATACATTCCATTTACAACCTCATCTCCGCATTCTGAGCTCAATTTTTTCGCACAGTTGTCCAAGAATTTCTTCTCCGAATCAGGAATGCTAGCGAAAACATAATCGTCCGGTGAAGGTGCAAGTCCTGGTGCAAATCCAATATCATCTGCAAATGTTGGTGGGGCTACGAGTGCCAAGATGAACAAAACTGCAAGGATGAAGATGGTATTGAACAATGCCATGATAAGTTTTGAAAGCTAGCTATATATCTATATATATATATAGCAAATATATGCTATATATATATATATATGTCCTTGTGTTTGCTTTAGGGAGAGGTTTTTGGAATGCAAATAGATGCTGAGGAAAGGTGTATTATATAGGGTGGGAGAGGAGGTGGGATTAATGTTTGTTCAGTTTCATTTGCATTAGTTTTTGTTTATGACTAATGTTTGTTCAGTTTTATTAGCATTAGTTTTTGTTTATGAATTCGTTTTCTTTAGAGTAAATATAGTAAGTTTCTTCATCTGGATGAGTCATAAATGTGAGATTGTTTAGATTAGCTTTTTTACTGGATTTTTAAACTTCGTTTTTAGTTGTGATTTTCAGTTAAAAAAAAAAAAATAAAGGAAAAGGTCAAAAGCTTAAACTAGCCGATAAGAAGGTAACAGGTTTGATTTCAATTGAGTAAAAAATTCAAAAGATTAAAATAGAATAACGTTGAAAATTCATTTCAGACGAGAACCAGTGAAAAGTCAGTAAAAAGATTAATCCAATCAGGACTTATAGACTGACACTAATTTCTCTCACTCTTACCTAAAAAGTTGGTAATATTAAAGCCGATGAAACTAATTCTAGAATTTTGGACGTGGACAAGCTATAGAACCAAACCTAACATCAAACCAGTGAAGACTATTCATGGTTTATCGGTTCAACTGTGTTATAAAATTAAATATATTTTATTTATTAATCAATTTAATTGTCTTTTAATAATAGGCTTTAATAATTAGACATGTAGAAATACTGTAGCAGTGGTTTAGTTAAACTAATCCTGCTGTGAGATCACATGCTCAAGGCTTGTTGGACTAAATTGTTGAAACTTTGAACAACACATTACAAGTTATTGTGAACAGCACAAGTGGCCGGTTTGCAAGTGAAAAAGCTATAGAATTTAAATGGAGCTCGGTTCATTGTAGTAAAAAGCTTTCGAATTTAAATAGTTAGCCCGGTTCATTGGCTAGGCAATGTGACTAAGTGACTGGAACTGTCAGACCTTCTGGTTTTCGGTTCAACCATGCAGTCAGGTCCAACTCTAATAGCAATAGGTATATCTGATCCTTCCCATATCTTTCAAATTTAAACAGTTAGCCTGGTTCATTGGCTAGGTGATATGACTAACTGAAGGGAACTGTTGGACCTTCCAGTTTCTAGTTCACCTGGGCAGTCTGGTCTAGTTCTAATAACAATAAATGCATTTGATCATACTCATATCTTGTAGTAGTAAAAGCCTCATGCACTATGCTCCCCATTTTCCTATGTTTCATAGCTGTACATCATCATTTGATTAAAAATTGGCCTTAAAACTCTTACCATCCTTGCAATCAACAGGTGCAACCCTAACATTGGCCTACTATTGCACTATGTTTCCACCAAAAGTTTAATTAACATCTGAATCAACAACCAAACCAATCCAAATGTTCATCAATTAATGTTATGTTCGTATTCCGAATTTATGGAGAGAAAAGAAAAATGGATGAGAAATAAAATTACTCTTTTGTTTGGTTATTAAGGGAAAGTGGTGAGTAAAAAGAACTAAAAAGAAAACGATTGAAGAAACCATATTCTCTTATTTATCTTTAAATTATTATTGCTAAATTCTTATTTATTTATTTCTTATTTCTCCAATGTAACCAAATAATAGCATAGAATCTTGTCTCTCACATCGTTATTCTTTTACATTCTCTTTTTCTTTTCTTTTTTCTTAATAAATTCGGTTCCAAAAATAACGTAAAGGATCGACAAAAATAGAAAAAGAAGAAATTGCTAAAACACACATTTGAATGATCTTTGTCAATATACTAAGCTAAGATGAAATGAATTGAAGTCTGACTAGCTCACACACATCCAGTTACTTTGTAGCTCTATTCTAACTCTACCCATGATATGATGCCAAAAAGTGGGTTGCCCCCCTATGTACAAAGGTTTATTCAAAAAAATATATCTCTTAACAAAATTATGGTAACTTATAACATCAAGATGGCTCTATAATTACCACACACCATCACAATTTTGATTTATAATAGCCCCTAGCTACGACTCTTCATATTTTGAAAATGATGCATGGTAATCTCATTTGGCATGCTATTGAAAATGTATTTCTCAATGTATGAAAGCACTATCATTCGTCCCTTGATTACTCATTAGGTTGTGAAACTTGTTCTTTACAACCTTCATAATAGAAAATAACCTCTCTATTGTCACAGTTGCGACATGTAATATGTAGATTTGGGAGAGAGAGTTTGCAATCTAGGTGCAGTAAATTAAGTAGGAGAAGACACTATATTTACAATCTAGGATCAAGTAAATAAAAATTAAAAAAATGTTAAAAAAATAGTAGGAGTTGCCAACAACTGGCCCCACTCGCCCCCTAGTAAATCCGTCTTTGGCTTTAGATCACGTTGATAGCTCCACGTAATGAACTCGCCCTTAATAAATCCGCCTTTAGCTTTAGATCACGTTGATAGTTCCACGTAATGAAGTTTGTGCAAGAGATGGTTTTCAAAACACGTTAATTTTATATTTCCTTTAACAGAACTTTTGAATTAGTATATTGTTGATAACAATTATGACGATACAAAAATATTTTGAATTAGTAGATGGCTGGTACCAAATTATGAGAAGACAAAAATATGACACGGCCTCGAATAGTCATAATATATAGATATATCAATCGCTCAAAAAATTAAAAAGCTCGAGTAGACTTCTACACGAGGTATAAAAAAAAATTCACAAACACGACAAAACCTAGTTGATTTTTCAAGCAGAGGATGCAGGAGAAGGAGCAGGAGATGGAGATTTTGCAACTAGAGCACACTTGCTCCAAACTTTGTCAGCATTCGACTTAACTAGTGTCGCGTTTGGCTTGAACTCGGGAAACTTGATAAGCAACCTTACAAGGTGTTTGTCACATTTCCTTCCCATCTTCACAAGTTGGATGCAACAATCGTCAGTAATAATCGTTTCCTTCCACATTCCATCCACAATCTCATCTGCACATTCTGAGCTCAATTGTTTTCCACAGTTGTCCAAGAATTTCTTTTCCGGCTCAGGAAGGCTCTGATAAATTTCATAATCTGGATAAGGTGCAAGTTCTGGTGCAAGTGCAATATCTTCTGCAAGTGTTGGTGGGGTTAGAAGTGTCAAGCTAACGACGGACAAGATTGCAACGATGAATATGTTATTGAACAATGCCATGATTTGTGTTGGAAGCTAGTTTTATATATATAGCAAATATATGCTATATGTATATTTGTGTTTGCTTTAGGGAGATGTTTTTGGAATGCAAATAGATGCGGAGAAAGGGTGTATTATATAGGGTGAGAGAGAAGGTGGGATTAATGTTTGTTCAGTTTCATTTGCATTGGTTTTATTTGTGAATTCGTTTCCTTCACAATTAAATATACCAAGTTTAACTCCTCCTAGTTATCTCATGAATGCATAAATGAAATGTAGCTTTTTGAGTTTGTTTGGATTATCCTTTGTACTGAATATTTAAACTTAGTTTTTAGTTGTAGTTTCAGGGGGAGAAAAAAAGAAAAAGAAAAAGGTCAAAAGCTTAAACTAGCCTATAAGAATATAAGAAGGTAAAAAGTAATATTTCAGTTGAGTAAAAAAGTCAAAAGATTACACTAGTCAAGGTTTAAAAATAAATTGTTAAAATTGGGTAAAAAAAGTTTATCGAAATAGGACCTTGATATCAGATAAATTGACCACTAGGCATGTTAAAAGCATTTTTATTGAGGATTGTCAATAGGTCAATTTTAGCAAGTATCCAACCACCCAATAGCAACAAAAAAAAAAAAAAAAACTTAGAATCCAATCAAATATATTAAGAACAACCTAACTAAAGTTTTAACTTAGCAAAAGAACCAAAATTTATAAAAGATTCAGCTCTGCACCATGTAGGCTATTTGCGTAAAAAAGTTTATCCAAAAAGGACCTTCATATCAGATAAATTGGCCAATATACATATTAAGAGCATCTTTATTGAGGATTGTCAATGGGTCAATTTTAGCAAGGATCCAACCACCCAATAGCAACCAAAAAAAAAAAAAAAAGAATCCAATCGAATATATTAAGAACCAAAATTTTTGAAAGATTCAGCTCTGCACCATGTAGGCCTTTTTTTTTTTTTTTTTTGTCTTTTCAAATTAAATTATACTCAGACGCCACATGCATACAAGTTTACACCAATATTTATATGTATTTAAGTGGATTATGAAACTTAGATGTTAACAGAAATGATTTACATTGTTCACTTTCAAAACTAACAATTTATGAAATGCATTTGAATGTGGATTAACACATCAACTTGAATTTGAGTCCAGCATGCAACATATTTTCAGTAAAATTTTCAAAAGCAACTAGCAAGGTAAATTTCTCATGACTAGAGAAAATTTCAACCAGAAGAGAAGCCTCTTAGCTATTAGTCAACTTCTCTCACTCTTACCTAAAAGGAACTAAATAAATAAATACAAAAAAAAAAGTATTCTTTTGTCTGAGAAAAAGGGAAAAGGAAAGTTAAAAGACAAAACTAATGACTTCTCCTTTTTTTACCCAATGCTTTTGCAGAAAATATTTCATAAAAAGGTGATACATCGTTATTTTATTGACATGGTATCATGAATCAACGAAACAAATATACTAGCATTTTAAAGCTTTCATCGTTAGGAATGTCATATTAGTTGAGAAGTAGCCTTGAGGCTTCATTTTAGGTGATTCGGATAAATACCCAATTATTTGATATGATTCTTGCATTAAAATTTATTTAGTATAATTTACTAGTTGCTAATAGCACGTCAAGCAAAATGCCATGGTATTACCGTTACATGCAACGAATCACTCTGAGCTTTGTTTGTTGATTTATTCAACAATTATTTATGTTTATGAAAATTAGAAATTCAAAATCGCCATTGGCACTGCATATATTCTCGAGAGAATATATTAGGAAAGATTGTTTTATTCTTCCTCCTGCCTTAGAAACCTAATTTTCGAGGGGGCACATGGACCACAAATGATAACATTAATGCCAAAGTAATCCAAACCGTAGGACATTCTAGAATCTTAGACGTTGGACTACAAAGCAACGTACGTAGAGAAAGAAGTGACCTTCATAAAAAAATAAAAATTAAAAAACTAATATTAGAGACTAATCTTTCCACCTCACTTTCGATTCAGCGTGAGAGGACCTCTTGAGTCTAAGGCCTTGTCTGGTAATGTTTTTTGTTTTTAATTTTGGTTTTTTTAAAAAAAAAACAAAAAATGTTGTTTGTTTAAATTTTTTTTTTTAGTTTTTTACAAAATTCAAAAAAAAAAAATTAAAAACACTAAAATGGGTATATTTTCTCTTACAAAAACATTGATGTAGTATTATTGGCACAACGATAACCTATAAACGCTTATCATCAAACCACAAAAAATACAAAGAAAAAAACATACAATAAAAATACACAGTAAAAAATAAAAATTGACAGCGTTACCAAACGGACCCTAAATAATGCACTTTCTTTTGGTCAAAGAAGAGAACAGTCAAGGCTAAAATTCAAAATCAGTTTCTGTAGCCTCTCGTATATACGGACCCGTCTCTATGTATGCGAGGATAAAGCAGGTACAGTGAACCTCTCAAATCTCGTATTAGTGGGAGCTTCGTGTACTGCTCTATTCACTTTGTTTTGTAACGATACATTGTTATCCCATTAAAAATTGGTGTTAAACTCTTATCATTGTTCAACTTGAATAAGTACAACCCTAACATGTGCCCTATATCATTGCACTTTAAATTCCACGATTGATTAATTATCCATTTTAATCAATACCCAAACTTGTTAGTGTTTTTAGTGTTGGACATATTTCGTGGATAAAAATACTTTGATTGTAATTCAAGTTTTGAGTTGTATTTGGATTATTTTAGTATAAGTTTCAATTTGATACTATTAGAGTATAAACTGTTGAAACATACACAATCAATCACATGAATATTCATCAATCATAGGATCCACAAATTGTTGGCACCCAAAAAAATAAAATAAAAAAACAATCCTTAAAATGCATTTGAATGGTCATTTATCAAAGTAAGCTAGTTGTAAGTGTGATTAATTCACACCCAAGAAGTTCTAGTGGTGGGCTTATCTTTATACTAATCATGAGTTCTTAAGTTTGATTTCTCCTTACATCCCCTTGTGGTGAGTCATTGTTCATGCAATGCATGAAATTTACATGATTCATGTGAATGGTAGTCTTGCATGAGTTGAAGGGATTAGTTGGCCGAATGTATGGACATCCTATAAGCAAAAAAAAAAAAAAAAAAGGTAGTTTACCTTTTAGCTAGCGGTGGATATTAATTGGGTTGGGCCGAGTTCATGCCGGACCTACACTAAAAATAATTTCCATCAGGCTTAGAATTAAATCTCAAGCTCGCCCAAATAAAAATGTCATTCCCAAGTCGGCCCATTTAACCCAAAATTTTTTAAAATATATTTTTTCTGTAAAAATAATATAAATTTTAATTATATATATATATATTAAAATATATAAATGTATTTTTTTACATATTTTTCAGATTGGACTAGACTTCAAATAAAATTTCCAAACCTGTCATTAGTAAAATCAAGCCTAAAAAAAAAAATTCTGAAACCTTATAAATAATGGGTGAACTTAGATAGGCCTAATAGGCCACTCTAACTCTACCCACGATACGAGACTGTCGGCTAGAAGGTGAGATAAGATCAAGAGTCTAGAGGATCGAATAATTGTTGGAATATTTGGTGTAAATATCAAACTTTGAGCTATTGTTAAGGTGGGACTCACATGTCTTTTTGAGTGGGTCCAAGATGCTTTGTGTTCTCCTCCATGAGGAGATGAAGAACAAACATTTATTTACTCAAATCCATGGAGGTTTGAATGAGATAATGGTGTCCAAAGTAGGTACCATGAGTATAATTTATGGGTGGAAATAAAGGCTTATCCCACATTAATTTTCTATGGAAAAAGTGATGGGTATATAAAAGCTAAGTTTAAAGATGGGTTTGGGCCCCAAGGGGCACCCCACTTTTGTGGAAGGGGGAGGACCTATGAAACCCATGGGTTGACCCAATAAATCACAGACGCGCGTGCTGCCGCCGTCCGACCGGCTCGGCTCGGTTCGGGTACGATTAAATTAATATTAAAATGGCTTGGGCCGGTTTAATATTTTTTGATGCGGGTTGAACCGAACCGGTTCAGAATTTGAATTCCAACGGTTGCGTCCCTTCCTAAGGGCGCGTTTGGCTGGCACCGTTTCGAAGGGGTGCGATTCTTTCTATATATAGAAAGAATCCCCCTTCGAACTTAATAGAATTTTATACGCAATTTTTCGTCTCTCTCTCGGCTTTCGACGACGTGCCCAGATTCCGGCGACATTCAACGGTGAATCTCCGGCGAAGTACTGTC
The DNA here is from genome assembly GCA_033060915.1 of Euryodendron excelsum. Lineage (NCBI taxonomy): Eukaryota > Viridiplantae > Streptophyta > Magnoliopsida > Ericales > Pentaphylacaceae > Euryodendron > Euryodendron excelsum. The sequence continues at coordinate 4,802,168 of CM065381.1, read as the reverse complement.
CAGAATTCCGGCGACTGTTCCAGACAGACTCTGACGCTTCATTCAGTCCAGAATTCCGGCGATTGTCTTAGAAATTCCGTACATGAATTTCTGTTCAGGTTTTATTCGGTTAATTTTATATTCGGTGTGATTAATTTCTGTGAAAATTATATCACTTTCTTCTGTGTTTCTGTAGTCAATTTCAAGGTTGAAATTCTACAAAATTACTGCTGATTTCTGTATAGAAAATGCAGTGTATTCATTTTTATATCATGTTGTTTTTGTCCAGAAACGTCGTAGGTTTTTGTATGGAATTAAATGTCATAATTCTGTGTAGAATTAGACAGAAATTTCTCTTTGTTTTATATCATACATGATGCATACATTCCATACATTGAGAGAGTAAAATCAAAAGGTTGATTCACTGAATCTTGATTATTGTAGTGCTACTTATTCAAGATTGTGATCATTTTATCCTGGAGATAGACGTCCATTCATCCCATGAGCACCTGTGTGGGGGACGAATCTGTCTTAAGCTAAGAGTGGGAAACACTCGACTTGATCTCCCCTGTATCGCATATTTTATTATTTCATTATATGAGACTTGTTGAATATATCATATTATGTTATTTTATACATATTATTTATTATTGTTGATTTCACCTTATGATGATTACATGACAATAATATTACTATATTTCATTTCATTTTATTGTGGCCACAGATTATATGAAAAACTTTATACAACACAGATATTTATACTAACAATAATTTCGCCTTCACATCTTTATGTTATTCATTTAGAAACTGCACTACACAAAAGTCTTTTTCACTACCAAATCAGCCCACGATCAGTCATACTGGATTTTTCGCTATACATGTAACTTCTACGGGATAGATACTTATAACATGAAAAGGTGGGGGGCTGAGTAGCTCCACGCAATGAAATTTGAGCAAGATATTGTTTTTGAAAGACATTAATTATACATTTTTACTTCTAACACAACTTTTAACTCAGTTGATGATATTTGAGGGCAATTGAAAGAATACAAAAATATATAGCATGCCTTCAAATTGAGGTCTCACTAAACTTGAGTCTTGCCTTAATTATTCGAATATTATAGATATCAATCACTCAAAAAATTAAGAAACTCCAGTAGAATTCTACAATAAGGTACAGATAATTTCACAAACACAATAAGACACAACTTAGTCAATTTTCCTCAAGGAGATGATGCAGGAGAAGGAGCAGGAGATGCAGATTTTGCAACCAAATCACACTTTTCCCAAACTTTTGCAGCATTCGACTTAATCAGCGACGCGTTTGGCTTGAATTCGGGAAACTTGAGAAGCAATTTTACGAGGTGTTTGTCGCATTTCCTTCCCATTTTCACCAGCTGAATGCAACACTCGTCGGTAATAATAGTTTCCTTATACATTCCATTCACAACCTCATCTCCGCATTCTGAGCTCAATTTTTTTCCACAGTTGTCCAAGAATTTCTTCTCCGAATCAGGAATGCTATTGAAAATATAATCATCCGGGGAAGGTGCAAGTCCAGGTGCAAATTCAACATCAGCTGCAAATGTTGGTGGGGTTATAAGTGCCCAGCTGATGATGAACAAGACTGCAACAATGAAGATGGTATTGAACAATGCCATGATAAGTTTTGGAAGATAGTTATATATATATATATATGTATGTCTTTGTGTTTGCTTTAGGGAGAGGTTTTTGGAATGCAAATAGATGCTGACGAAATGTGTATTATATAGAGTGGGAGAGGAGGTGGGATTAATGTTTGTTCAGTTTCATTTGCATTGATTTTGCTTATGAATTTGTTTTCTTTAGAATTAAATGTAGTAAGCTTCTACATATAGATTTTAATTACAACTATTGTGTTCAATTTTGCTGCTGTCGAGTAGTGTGTAGTTATGTTGTATTGTCATTCCATTTTATGACCTTTATTTATTTTATTTTCAAAAGTCAAAACCTACCATTTGTGTAGAATTCTATTTTGACCGTCAGGATATTTTTGTGTAAAATTAGGAGCCTAAAATTGTTAGATGATATTGATTTTTTGTACACATGTTTTTGTACGAATGGTAATTCTATATTTTTTCAAAATGCTAGATTATGCAATTAAAAAATTATGATAGTACATAACCACATGGATTATGATTCATGACTATAGATTAGCGTTGTCCGTCCATTATCATACGCATGCATAAATTGATATAAAATTTCATATTAAATAAAATTACCAATAAATATATTAAGAGCATCTTTATTGAGGTCAATGAGTCATATTTCCCCATCCCCATTCCCCCTTAGGTATAAGTATATGCTATTGATATTTTTTGTGTTGTTTCAAAAAAATAAAAATTACTTAAAAAAGAAAAAAGTTCAACCATCAAAAAAAAAAAAAAAACCTCAGAATCCCATGGAATATATTAGGAACAAAGCCCTAACCTAGTTAAAATTTTAATTTAACAAAGGAACCAGAACTTACAAAAGATTCAACTCTGCACCACGCAGGCTCTTTTACTTTTATGGTGACAAAATTAACATCACGAAATGCATTTGAATGTGGATTAACATATCTACTTGAATTTGAGTCTCAACTTGACCAGTTGACAAACGAACAGGCAACGTGTTTTAATAAAATTGAATAGTAACTAAATAATAAATAAATACAAAGAAATTATTTTCTTTTTACCCAATGGTATCATTAGAAAACAAAGAGTGATTCTATTCTTTAGACATAAAAAATAAATATAAATTGTATATAGAATGCTGTGGTTGAACTGAGACCTATCTTTTTAAAATAAAGTACCCATTAAAATGGTCTTAGTTACAAAAGTGTTATTGTTACATTATTCTGATGAAGGATTTTGTATAAAAATTTGTTAGAAGGAATTTTTCCAAACAAAAGTCATATGCATGCAATTAATCTCCCGTAAGTGTCCGAAGCTCCAAAAAAGGTTTTAAAACAATAGAACACATTTAGACATATGTTCCACACGTGTTGGGAGTGTCTGATTAGTGTTATTATCCAACATGAATACGACATCTCTTTAGGAGTATTCTCAATTCTTAGGAATGAATTGAAATCACCCTTAAAGGGTTCAATTAAGCTTATTTCTTAATTAAGAAACAAAAAAAAAAAAAAAGAGAAAGAAAAAGGAAAAAAACTTATAGTGCTACTATTTCTTTAGATCAAATAATTTATTGAAAAATGTTTTAGATAATTTAGTAATAATGAATAAAAAAATATTTAACTCAACATTTTTTAAGAATAATGTATGAGTTTTCTTTTAAAAATAGCCAAGCGAATATGATTAAACCAATATATTACGAATCACACAAAAAGATAAAAACTTAAATTTGCATATTATATGTAAATCAATTAACCACAATTATATATTCCTGTAAAAGCTTACCGCTATTTCTATATCTAAATCTTTATAAATCTATGTGGAGGGGATTTTTGGTGTGCCTTAATCCACGCAGCGAACCTTCAAGATGAACAATCGAAAACCTACAAGAGTATAAGATAATAAGAATGTGTCGACTTTCTTTGGGCCGGTGGCACTCCCAAGATTAAATTAGACAAGCTTAATTTCAATGAATTCAATCAAAGAAGTTTATTCTGGCTCTCAATTGTGCATACTTTACTTCTTAGTTGCATGATGTATTTATAATCTTTGAAGGCCCCACTTCTTCTAGGAGTGGTATTCCTTCTCCTTCTAGAAGTTGACCACTTTGAGTTGGTGTAGGAGTAATTGGACTAATCTTATTGAGTTATTTCCTCTATCAAATTATAGTTCTTTATTCACCACGCTTGCTTTCATGCAGGTTGACTTGTGGCTTATTCTGAGCCTCTTCTTTAGAAGGTTGATCCTATCACTCTTAGTGAGCTAGCCCTAATATGGAGAATACAAAATCTTTATCCCCACAATCTACATGGCATTATTAGAAGATATGAGGATTTTTTTTGGGAAGGGGGGCCAGCCTTAAATTACTTAAGGCCTCGTTTTTTTGAGAGATACATAATATTATAAGGAAAGTGATAATAGGTGATACGTAATACTATAATGTGATGGGGGATTACATATACTATGTTTGGTTAGGAGGGGATAAGTAATATTATATTGTTATATTACCATATTATTTATTATAAAATTAATATTAATGGTATATTATATTAAAATATAAATTTATAATATTATACTAACATATTATAATAGTAATATAAGGGCAAAAATGTAATTTTTATTTTATCCCAAGGGCGGGAATATGCAATACCACCTCTCCATAATATTGCATATTCTCTATTTTGGAGAATTACATCTCCAGAGGGGGGATGCAGTACGATGCTTCTTTTGTTTGTTTTTTTTTGTCAAACATGGGATTTAGGGCCCTACATGATAGCAACTCTAATACCAAATCTCTTACCCCTCAAACAAACATGGCCTAAAAGGCTTATCACAAAATATTTATAAAACGAAAGGGGTTAAGGAAATAATAGAGAGTTTTTTTATTTTATTTTTGTGTGTTTGGTGGGGGGAGCTCGTGTTGACCCAAAAGGCAACCCAAGAGGAGGGTGAATTGGGTAATTAAAATTAAGATTAATTAAAATTAATCTAAATAATGTAACAGTGAACAATCTATATGTAATACAATTTAATCAGCAGAAGAAAAGAAAACAGAGCAATAGAAAGAACACAAAGATTTACCGAGGTTCAACAACAATCCGTGGTCTACGTCCTCACTCCAAGATTCCCTTGAAGTTTTTCTCCACTATGTAATCTCCAATTACAAATGGGTGCTGATTGACCAAATGCTCTGCTCACTATACACAAGAACTTCTACCCAAGTTCTTCAGCCACCAAGTGGTTTTGTCCAGACTCCACTGAAATTTACAAGAGTTTTTCTTTCTCAAGAGAACTCTCAAACTCTCACTTACAAGTGTATAAAGATATACAAGTAACTCACAAACTCTTTAGCAATAGTAAATTATACTATCAAAGCTCACAAAGTGAAGACAAGAAGAATGTTCAGGAATTTCCGTTGATCAGTTAGTAGATTCTTGTTTCTTGTCTCTCTTCTTGTTATAAATGCAACTGGAAGCTTGTAAATAAACCCCTGTATTAATTTTATCCGTTGGAGGTTGTTAGGGTTCATTTAATGCAAGTCCAGTCCGTTATAACGTTAGAAAAACTAGCAGTTATATCCCAGGGGTCAACTCCAGGCTTAAAGAGTCGACTTTTCTGGTTTTGCATTTGTCAGATATTGTCCACAGTCTCCATGAGTCTGCTTTTCATATTAATGAGTCGGCTTATTGATCATTCTGTCTTCACGTCATTTTGCTTCTGCATTAATGAGACGGCTCTTTAATTTCATGCGTCGACTCTTTAAACAAAAATCTTGCTTCAGTCATCACGAGTCGATTCTTTATATTCAAGAGTTGGCTCTTTGCTCATTTGGTTTTCAAGTTTTCTGCTTCTATCTTCATGAGTCGGCTCATTATACATTTTGTCTTCAAGTCATTTGCGTTTGTCTTCATGAGGCGACTTTTCATTTCCATGAGTCAGCTCATTGCCCAGAAATCTGCTTTCTAACTTACAATGATCCAGTTCATCTCAGCAATAGTATAAGATCTTCAAGAGTCTTCTATTTGGGGTATGATAATCAATCAAAATTCTTTAACTCATCAGAGATAACTTCTATTCAATTTGGATTGAATCATTCATTTGGTATTTATTTCTTCTTGATTTTCAAACTGTCAGAGCTTTATTAAATCAACTTTGATCTCTTCTTCTTTGTTTGCAAAACTTCCTCTTTCATTATAGAACAATCTCTTTCAATGCCAAGCTTTTCTCTATTATGTAGAGCTTCACAATACTTCATTGCCGATTTCTTCTTTTTGCTAGCAATTCTTCTTTCTTCTTTAAAATCACTTCAATGAGACTTTTGTAAGCTTGATGAAATTTCTTCATATACATTGTCTTAATTGATTCTTTATATCTCAGAAGAATTCTTCACTTGGATTCCATGTAGAGATTAGGCAATCAATATGAATCTTCTTCTTAAGCAACTTCCAATCACATTATCTTGAATCGACCTTTTTGCACACTTGATGAAGTCCTCTTTTGAGCTTTTTCAATCTCTTTACAATCAAATCATCTTCAACTGCCTTTAGCACACTCTGATTAAGTCTTTAATCTTTCTGAGTGCAAGACAACTTTATTAAGTCTATGTATACTTGATGAAAGCCTTATTTGAACACCTTCAATCTCTTTGAATGCAAATAATTTGTTTGAAGTAAACATAGATGTCAATGCTCTGTTTGGTTCATTGCATAGCTCTTGGAGTTCATTGCTTGATCTTGCACTTGTTGTGCATTCACTTTGACAAGTATTAGACTTAAAATTGAACTTTATGTCTAAATTATAAACTTTATTAATCTGCACACTAAGTAAATGCATTAGTAAAATAACACAAGGTTTAGTTATCATCAAAATCAACATGGGGATCAACCTTGAGTCAACAGCTCATTCTTCAACAAGCATGTGGCCAGAGCCTCCTGCTCTTCCCAATACTCCCACTACTTCACAACTTACGGTTTCATGTTATTTTTCACTCCCTGATGTGAGTTTTTCACCTTTCTCTCACGGTACTATTTCATTATCGGTCACCCAGGGGTATTTAACCTTGCAAGGTGGTCCTTGTTGATTCATATGGAATACCATGTGTCCTATACTACTCGGGTTAGAACGCAAGCAGCGGCGGACCGACGCTTGGCCAAGCGGTGTTAACCGCTTCGATTGGATTTTGGAAAAAAAAATTTTAAACTCGACCCAATTAAAAATAGACTTTGCTCGACTAAACCTAATACTCATTTCATTTTTTAACCCAGTCCAAAATCATACCCATCTAAAATACACCCAAAATGGCATAAGCCTTAAAACCATTCACTCTCTACTCAAAAATTAGTTGAGAGGAGGAAGGATATTGTCTACCTATTTAAGTATATTTGCTACTGAAATTGGCATTGATCTTACCGGTTTCAACTATATCGGTTGAAAGAGTTTTTTCTGCAATAAATATTATCAAGACTTCACTACGTAATCGTATGGGAGAGGAATGGACAAAAGCAGCTCAAATGTAAAGCCATCAAAGCAATCGCATAAGTTCAAAAAACCCTACTTATCATATTAAAATTATGTATAATTTTGGCCTTTTTTTTAAACAAAAACCTCAATTTAAATAAGAAAAAGGCCCATCAAAAAAGAAAAAATTGCCATAGTTTAAATGAGAAAATACCCATAAGAAAAGAAAGAAAATGCCTACTTTTATGAAAAAAAAACCATAAAGAAATGTCTCAGATTAACCACTCTAATTAACTTGAAAAAACTATTTAAAAAATTATAATTACATGCACTTTTATAAATATAAGAAAGATCAATGGTCTAACCTATACAACTCTCTCTCCCTCTAATATATATATATATATTTAGAAGTTTAAATTCTCACACCACATATACACTCTCTCTCATATAAAGATAAAAGTTTTAAACTGAAAAGTAAATTAGTAAATCTTACCAATAACATCGTCAAATGACTTGTTGATATAATATTTTTGTATTTTTATATAGATCGATATTTGTTTGAACAAAGTATAATTGTTTTTATTGTTTGTGAGTTTACAACTAGAACTGAAAAGTAAATTATTTTTTTTGTTGGTTGAATTACTAATTTTGTATTACACTAGTTGAATCATTTAGTGAATACTTCACCAAAAATTAATTTTTATTGGATGGCTAAATTTATTGTGATTCAATGAATACTCCATTGAAAAGAGAGAAAAATAAATTAATTAATAATTTTTTATCTAAAAAATAAAATTTTAAATAAAAAATTTACAATAGTATTAAAAATATAAAAAGTCTCATTTAAAATTTTCGCTTTAGGAATATTTTTTGCCTCCACTGAAAAAAGTTTCTGAGTCCAACACTGAGCGTAAGCCCAAAATCTTTGTAGATAGAACCAATCATTAGTTCCCACCATGGGGATAATGGAGAGTTTTTTCCCAAAATAATCTCTTTTTTGAAATTTATTCCTAAAATAAAAGATTTTAAAAGGTTATTCTAACGCGATTTTAGATTGTGTTTTGAAGAAAAACGTAATCCAATATTGTATTTTTCAAAATGATTTCACAGTCTAAAGAAAATGCAATTTTAAAATGAATTTTCTCTAAAAGTACAATTTAAAATTGCATTCTCTTGAGGAGAGAGATTGAGAGAATATATATATATATATATATAGAGAGAGAGAGAGAGAGAGAGAGAGAAGAAGGCGAGGGAGAGGAGAGAACCGCACCCTTTTCTCTCTCTCTCACTCTCTCTTCCTCTCCCCTTTTCTCTCTCTCACACTCTCTCTTCTCTCATGCTTCATTTTATTTTTATTTTTGAATTTTTAAAATAAAAATTTTAAAAGTATTATAGTTTTCATACAATTTTTATGTAAAAATTGTCTCAAAAACTCAAAAATAAATTTTTTTAGCCAAACAAAACGAAATGGCTTGATAAAAAAATTTTATTTCTAGATGACAATGATATTTATTTCTGAATGGCAATGATATTTTTGTGATTGGATCTATCTTTAATTCCATACCTGATGTTTTGGCTAAAAAGATTTATTTTTTGAGTTTTTAAAATAATTTTAATGCATACATAAAATATGTACAAAAATTATAATATTTTAAAAATTCTCATTATTTTATTTTGAAAATGCAAAAAATAAAAAAAATGAAGAATGGGAGAAAGATAAAAGAGAGAGACAAAGAAAGAAAAGGAAAGAGAGAGCTAGCCGCAATTCATGATCGCACTTTAGGTTATTGTAGGAATAATCTTTTAAAATTTTTTATTTTTGAAATAATTTTTAAAAAAGAGTTTATTTTGAAAAAAAACTCGGTTGAATGGAATCTGATACATAAATAGGTAGTAAAAGAATAGAAAAAACTTTTATTATATCCCTTAAGTTATATAGGAATTCTTCATGGCCCGCAGTGGCCCCTACTTGCCTGCGTTTAATACGACAACTTAGATGGCTTGTAGTTATGCTCTATAGGACGTTCTAGAGTTAAAACAGCAAAGCAAGACGCAAGAAATAAGTGACCTTCAATTGTCTTCTATGTCCACAGTGGTCAACTTATTTTTATATTAATTTTAAGGTTTAAATTTTTTTTTTCTCACGTTCATTTATAATCAATTATCATTTATGTAATATTTAAGATTTATATAATTTATGTAAATGATGATTTTACATAAGCTCAAAAAAATAATCAATTAAAAACTTAAGACACCTATAACCAAAAAAATAAAAACAAACAAAACAAAAAACAAGAAACCAAATAGCTAAAGCAACAAATCTTGCGGAGATTCTAAAATAATAAATGAAAACAAGGCATTCCCCAAAAGGTGCACTTGCATTGGCCACACCACAAAATAAACTTAGGTTAAAGCTTTCCAAAACCATATCATTAACACCCCCTCCATATTTTAATCACTACTTTGTTCTATAGCCCACCACATCCTTATCATTCACTAAAAAAAATTGCACCATACATCTTCCACTGTAATTAACCATCTTAATCAACAACCCAAACCAATTCATATCCTCATCAATTGTCGGTGAACAAAAGCTTTCGTAATATGAAACTCTCATCAATATAGAATATTGAAAATGATAATATGTATATATACAATCTTATATTTGTGAACTCGTGATGCTTCCAAGCTTATTCTTTTTAAATTTTATTCTTGCACTCTGATTATTTTCATGAACTAAGCATGCTCGGATCGCAATAAAACAATTTTACTGTCGTGCCAAGCCGGTCCATTCAAAATTATATACATACGTATAAGTTTCTATTTTGTATACTATACCTTGTGTGAGATTTTGCATTGGATTCTTTCCCATTCTTTAATTCAAAGACCTAGCGTTTATCAATTGTCAGTTGTAGTAAATTGACAAAATTAATGATTGCTTGATAAGGACACACAACATGATGGAACTAGCTATAGGAACAGTCAACCAACAAAAAGTTGTACCGGAACTGTACCGTGGGCCCACCATGAAAGGCCCAGGTCCATGTTTAAAGGACAAGGAGAGAGACAGAGCCCATTTGATCGAATCTACAAAGCTGTCGACAACGTGGAAAAAGCCAATCCCGTGTGAAAACAGTGAACGAACTTTGCAGCTGGATCGAGTTGTGGCGGTTTGAAGAATCCAACGGTTGCCCGCCGTACAAAGATGGGCCCAAACTCAAACTCATCCGTCTTTCACGGACTTCCCTCTCTCTCTATCCATAGATCCATATTTCACGCACTGCTACTCTCTCTCCCTCTCTCTCACTCTATCTATATATACTTTTCTCTCTCCTCTATCGCTCCCTTACAATTATTCCTTTAAAAATTCATATAATTTTAAAGTTTTCCTAACATCAATTCTAAGAATACATTTTAAGTCTGTTTTATTTAGTTGTATAAAATATTAAAATTTATATTTTAAGTCTATTTTGTTTGATTATACAAAATATTAAAATTTATATTTTTATAATTTTTAATACTAAAAACACAAATTTTAACGCTTTGTACAACCAAATAAAACAGACTTAAAATATACTCTAAAGCACATATTAACATTTACCTAATTTTTATATCACAATAAGAGTCATTATTTTAAAATAAAACATTCAATGACTTTTAATTGTGATGACACTAGTAAATTTTATAAAAGAATAACATTAATATATAATTGATAAATAAGAGAAATAGAATATTAAACGATAAATGTATCCTTATTTACAATAACAAACCACACCCAAAATGTTACTTAGCCACAAAATTCTCCCAAAAAAAACCCAAAACCCAATGACAATTCTCTGAAAACAAAAAAAAATACTTGTGCAATGACAAAAATGCCCTCATTACGAGAAGAAAAGATGAGTAAAGGAAACAAGTGACAGAGGAATGAGATGAAGTTAACATTCTCAAACATCATTATCCTTTACAAAGTGAAACACAAGCAAAAGAAAAAAAAAAAAAAAAACTCTAACAGTGGATAAGCGTCTTCACCTCATCCCCGAGTAAATAATGTGTTATCTTTTTTTTTTAGTTTTTTTTTTTTCTCAATTGGACTTTTTCTTACCACTTTCTTTCCCTTTCCTGGGAAAACAAGAAAATCTAAAACAAAGAAGAAAATTTAAAAAATAATGTTAAGATCAATTTAAATGCTTGCGGTGATTGTAGCCGTAATATGAGAGATACCACTTAACAAACTTCTTTAACCCTGTTTGCAAATCGGTTGTGGGTTTGTACCCGATCTCTCTCCGGGCCAAGCTTATGTTCGCGTGGGTGAACGGAACGTCCCCGTTTCCGGGCATGTCCACTATGTTCTTCTTCGCCTTCATCTTCAAATGTCTCTCCAGAATGTTCACCAGCGTCGGCACCGTAACCGGCGACGTATTACCCAGGTTGAAGATCCGGTAAGGAGCGGGTCCCCGCTTCTTCCCACCTGACCCGGTGCTCTTCCGAGCAGTGTCCAACGAACCGACACAGCCCTTTACAATGTCATCAACGTAAGTGAAGTCCCGCGCCAAGTCAACCCGGTTCTTGCCCCGGTACACCGTTATCCGCTTCCCCTGCAAGATGTTCCGGGTAAACGAGAAATAGGCCATGTCGGGCCTCCCCCACGGACCATAAACCGTAAAGAACCTCAACCCGGTTATTGACAACCCGTAAATGTGGTTGTACGTGTGTGTGATTTCTTCACCTGCCTTCTTGGTTGCAGCGTAGAGGGACGCAGGTTGGTCGGTGCGATCTGATTCGGAGAAGGGAACCTTGTCGTTTAACCCGTAAACAGAACTAGATGAGGCCCAGACGATGGCGGGCTGCGGGTTGGCGGACTTGCAGGCTTCTAGAAGTGTGACCAACCCGGCAATGTTGCTGTGGACATAAGAATTCGGGTTCTCCATGGCGTATCGCACACCCGCCTGCGCAGCCAAGTGCATGACGTGGGTAAAAGCCACAACATCGAAGAGCTTTGCTAAAAGACGCGCGTCGTTAATATCACCCTCAACAATAAAGACATTGTTGGAATTGAGAAGGGCTTTTCGGGCCTTTTTCAACGAAGGGTCGTAGTAGTTGTTGAAGTTATCAATCCCAACGACGCCGTCTCCGCGTCTCTTTAAAGCTAATGACACGTGGGTACCGACGAAACCAGCGGCGCCGGTTACCAAGACGGAGTAGCCACCGGAGCGGTGGATCTGAGCGGAGTTGCGGACTTGTTTCTCCCACTGGATGCCGCCCCACGAGGCGGAGAAGTACTTGCTGCCGGAGTCCACGAAGCTCTGGAAACTCAAATACGACGCCGTCAGGGCTATCAAGAACAGCGCCCACAAGAACATCGTACTCGTCGACGCGAAACATCTGTAAAACTGCCGATTAATCGCATGGGCTCTGTCGATCTTAAACTTTCCCGGCGTTGACGGAAACAATTCCTCTTCCAACGACGGCATTTTCTAGCAATTCTCCTACTACGTTTCTTGCCTATATAAATGTATATCTATGCATACATAGAAAGAGAAAGATATGGGTTGAATTGGGTTCCAGAGAGAGAGAGAGAGAGATCGAAGCAGATGCAGAGAACGAATTGGGAGATGTACGGTTCTGCACCTGCTGGTGGAGAGAGGGAAACGAAGGGCTATAAATAGTGGTCACCCACAAAGAAGCGACAAGTATACGCGTGAACGCGTTGGAGGACAGCCAGATTGGAGGAGAGAGAGAGAGAGAGGAGAAAAATCAAAGCGAGGAGAAATGGACAGGACGAATTTTGCAGGGCAGAGAGAGAGAGAGAGAGAGAGAGAGAAAATCAAGAGTTTCTAGAATACAAATACGGAATACAGACTTTTTAGAGAGAGAAGTGTTGGACTTTTGAGAGAGAGAGAGAGGGGGTGGCGTATATAGATATACATTTGGATAGATACAGTGGTGATTGTGTTATATCATATCATATGGATTGACATATCCTTGTTGACTGCGCTACGCGCTTTTGTTAAATAACTGAGGAAACTTGCTCTGTGTACTATTAATTTAATTAAATGCATATAAAAAAAGTTTTAATTAAATGCATATAAAAAAAGTACAATATTTCTATGTAATATTTTTTTTACTCAAAAAATTAATTGGTACAATAAGGTCAATTAAAATTTTAAATTAGTTATTATATTAAAAAATTGATGCATAGTTGCATACTAATTTAATAAACAAATGATAATGTGTGAATTTTGAGTGAATGTTTTGTCTAATCATATTTTGTTGCTAGTATGATAAATATTATGATATTTTATGAATATAGGACAAATTAAAATTTATTTTAAGATCGTTCAAATTGCTTTTTCATTGATTATATTTTACATTTAACTCATTTTCATGTGATTTAATGATTTAGGAGAAAGAAAATTTTCTAGTTGGATTAATAAAGCCATTTTCATGTCAAGCATTTCTCTAAGTAATGATTGACAACAATATATGATAATAGTTTTCAGTTATTTATCCGTTTTTATTTATTTATTTCTTACCGAATTAACCTGCCATTTATGAGTTGTGTTAGTTTACTTCTAGAAAAATTTTGATTATTTTTGAGTTCAAAAATGTGAAAGCAACATAAAAAATACAAATTTTTTCGAATTGAGTTGTTCAATTATGTGTCTTGATTGGTTTCGATTCTAAATGACTCTAACTCAAACTAAACTGACCCAATAATTAATAATTTTTTTATCTATTTTATTTATTTTCTTATTGTGCACTTTATGATAGCAAAATTATCAATCATTTACATTAATAACTGTGTGAAGGACAGGTGTCAGACTGTGAGAGGGATTGTGTGGATTATTGTACTCGCGAGAGTGGGGTAAGTACTAATTTTTTGGGAAGACGATAACTTGATAATGATCGAGAACATGGGCACCATTTCACACTTGGGAGACTAGGATATGGAGACTTGGAGACCACCGGCTGAACCGGTCATGACTGCCGATATAAGTTGACATGAGAAGAACTGGGACAACCGGCAATTGCCCGCGATGCCCGTGGATTCGGTGGTTGGTCCCCCAGCCGGGCCAGCCCAAAACCTTACCCATTTGGACATAATTGGGATGTGTTCCTCCATTGACTGCCCATTTCCTTCATTGACTGCCCAATCTCTCTCTCTCTCTGCCAGCTTGGGTATGGAGCCATACTATCAAAAAGTTAAATTTAAACGCATGCCTGTATATAATATAGTATGGATGAAATTGTAACTCACGTTAATCCTAGGAATTTATTTGCTTCGTGTAGACGTTGATTTTTCACAAATTAAAGATAATCACCCTATAGCAAATATATATATACAATATGATAATAGATAGATACATGTATAATTATATCTATAAATGAGTTCATGGACCTACATTATTAGGTAGGAGCTTGCATTTGGATTATTATAGCATTTTCCAAGGTCTTTCACTAATTCACACCTTACATTATTTTTTTTAAATAAGTATGATATGCTATTAGCGGTGGGTGATGAGATATAAGGGACAAGCACAGTGAATGAGACACAATGTGAACTTACGAAGTGTTTGTTTGCAAGTAAAGTGAAAAGCATACATATGAGACAATAAACCGCACATTTATCTAATATGTCCTTTTTTTTATATGTCGGACACATGTATTAATTTCAGACTCAGAGATAATTGTTCTCTATTTTGACTTTGGTGAGAGATGCAGTAATTAATTGTTTGCTTAGTGATCGTTATTAAGGATTATATACGAGTAGAAAGCCACGTATAATAAATGTATCTTGTGACATCTCATATTTGATCATGCCATCACAAATGCTAATTACATGAAAGCACAACTCGAAACAACGTTTACTTATGTAATATTAGTTGATATGCATTTTTAAGATATTATTTCATAGGACCGTTATACTGTGTGACGGTCACTATAATTTTAGCATTTATGGTGGGTTCTTCATGAATTCACAATAAGTTCACATGCAACAATTTCTCTGCATTTTTAGCACTTATTTATCTATTTAACTTATTAATACACCGCAAAACTCATGTCCACTGTTAATTAAACCCTATCTCTTAGGCATCCACTAATTTTTAACCCATTATTTACAAATGGGTATAAGTTGACCCTCAAACACGGAAGCATGCAAGGGCAAGTGGTACGAATGTTCACATTAGATGTAACATTCTTGGAATTGACTTAACATACACAGCACTCTCAAGGACTTAGCATGCTTTGATGCACATTTGGTTTTATTGGTTAGCAAATGAGGTGATGTGAGATATAAATTTTAAAGCAATATTTGGCTTGGTAATGCCATTTTTTTAGTTTTGTAATGTTCATCTTGGTTTTATAGCAATATAATTTTGGGCTTTTGAAGTCATTGACCTTGGATCAAAGGTGAAAAAAAAAAAGAAAAAAGAAATGGTCAATTATGTTATTTCTATTATTTTCAAGAAGCGGATTGCTACAAGAAGATCGATGAGCAATTGTTACAGTCCTATTTGGAACTTGAGAAGAGAGAGGGAAAAGAAAATAATAAATTTTCTTCCTGTCGGTATTTGGATCTAGGAGGAAAATACAAAGAAAAACAAGAGAATGTGATTTTCCTTCTTGCTTTTCTTTTATTTTAGTTTCTCTTTTCATTTTAATAGTTACCCTATTGTTTTATTTTATTTTCTATGAATTTTAAACAAATAGAAGTTATTTTCCTTCCATTTTGTTTTAAGATTCTTAGCAATACAAAACATAGAAAAATAATTACTTTCCCTTAAATTTTTTTTAGGCCCGTTTGTTTGTGGGATAAAAAAATAGAGGATAAGTAATACTGTAGAATTAGAAAAGTAGTAATAGGTAATAAGTAATACATGATGTGATGGGGGATTACTCATACTACGTTTGATTAGGATGAGATTAATATAGAGATACGAAATATTATTTCATCAAAATATCACATTAAAAATAAAAAAAATTAATTTTAAATTATAATATAGTTATTTAATATTATATTAATTTATTATAATAATAGAAAAAAGGAAAAAATATCATTTTAGAGTTTATCTTAAGGAAGGGGATAAGTAATACTCCCTCCTCATGGTATTACTTATCCCCCATTGTGGAGGATTAATAATTCAGAGGGATGATTAATCCTATACAATTTTTTTTTTGCCAAATATAAATTTTGTAAGACCTACGAAATAACTAATTCAATCCCCCACTTTTATCCCTCAACCAACCGCAGCCTTATTCCTTTCTGTTTGCCTTCTACAAGTTCCAAACAGCTTCTTAAGATTAATTATACTTTGTAGCATAACTTAAAGTGATTGAACAAAGATACCATGTTTAAAGGCATACTTTACAAGGATGAGCTAATCAATGTAATTGTTAGATTGTTGGGACTGTGGAATTTTTCACGAGCTAGTTATAGTGTATAGGGATAAAATTAAAAATTTTGATCTAATTAACATAGTCTAGTCTACGTGATTATAATTATACCTTCGAGATATCTCTGGCTTGATCCTCAGCAACAAGTATGAATCAACTGTTCGAACTCAATTTTCGGACTTCTGCTGTATCCCTCGTACACGCCTTACTCCAAAGAGAGTAGACTCACAATTGCTAGGGTTTCTCTTCCTCATAAAAACGTGTATCTTTCAATTATAAGCAAATTTAACCCTAGCATAACTGGGACTTCCTACGCAAATAAGAATTTCTGATCCAACCAGAATTAATCTCTATTTATGTAAATTATAATTTATACTACTAATAAATTATTATTGCACTTTCTGTCATACTAGAAATTATATTTCGAGTTCCATATTATTAAATGTTTATTTATCTCTCAATGTTAAGATTACAGATACCCGTCTATTACATTAAATTACTTATAATTAAATTTAATAGACTTATTTAATTTCTTGAGACCTTCCACTTAACTTATTTGATATGTTCAATTCGTAATCCACCTGCAGAATTTGACATAATCAAAACTTATAAGTTTCCTCAAAGGAGTACCATCAATCCCTATACTTGGACGTGAATTCCATCAATAATTAATATTTATCATACACATATTGTTATTATCCAACTCACTAAGTTTATTGACCCACAAAGAATCTCATTCTTCTGTGAATTAAAACAATAAACACTACATGCACGTGTCTATTTATTATATTAGGATTAAGAGTAGAAGCATTCATAATAATCATGAGATATTAATAATTTTATATAGTTAATATAAAAACAATTACCTCAACACGGTCATGTTCAATATACACAAAGTGTACTAGTGTAAGAAATTGAAACTATATCGTTCCACATAGTCAAGACAGACTTATTAAAATTTTGTGTTATAGTCCTACTGATGGTGTGTCTAGTTCCATCTAAGATTGTGAACGACAAACTTATATTCTATAAGAACCGATAATTTGATCTTCTGTGTGTAAGTCGTACTCCACATACCAAACTATTTATCATATAGAAAAAGAGACACACATGCGTAATCAATAACTAATACAATGCAAACATTGCTCACACAAATTCTCATTAAAATAAAATAACTAATTTATTAATAAATACTAAAACTATTACACAAAGCATGTCTTTTAGTATAAATTCCTAACATTTAGTAACTTCGCAGTAGCATGTTTTCTAAAAATTTTGATATTACTTATAAATGCAATAATAATTAAAATTTGAGGAAAAATAAAAAATGTAAATCACTTACATGAAATATTTTCTTTTGTTTCGTTTTGTTTTCATGTAATTTGTTTCCTTACGTGGAGATCTTCAACTTAAGTATATAATTTTGCATCCTTAAGCAAATAGACATTAATTAGACATAATTAAAAAAATTATAACTTTAGAATTTATGTTCAATGAAAAGTAAAAAAACAAGGAGAACTTATGTAGACACAAAAAATTTTTAAATATTAAAGATTATAAAAGAAAAAAGATCAAAGGGAAAATTGAAAAATATAAGAGATTCTAATTCTATTGGCACGAGAAGCTCATTAAATGAAGTAAAATATTGAAGAGTACAAAAAAATAGAGAGAAAAAAGATAGACTAAAAATTAAAAAATGAAAAGGTAAACATTACCTTTGCCTCACAAATTGAATTAAGAGTGATTGGATTGGATGTTGGAGAATGATTATTTTCAAAATATCCAATATCGAAATTATCATATTTCTTTTTTTAATTTTATTTGGTATTTGGTTGAAATATATGAAACAAAGTGGACCCACATTTTGTTAACCGTTTGATTTTGTATTGCACTTTATCCCATTATTATTATTTAATACTAACCTCACACCTTTTTTTTTGGTTACAGAGTGTTCAGACTTTTAACTGATTATTCTCTCGAGTTCATGTAAAGTTGTGAAGTAATTTGGCTCCATGATATAGATTAATGATCTTTGTTTTTCATGTTGAAACTAAGATGATACTCCAAGCATTTGATGCCTTTTTAATTGATTTTTCTCACTAAGATAAGAAGGCATGCTTTCCGAGCTAAGTTCTGTTACAAACAATGGGTACTCCTGGAATTCAAAAGCATAAATTCTACAAATTTAAAAATTTACTGTGAGAATATCCATGACCTGTTCCAATAAATTGACAAGTTAATTTAAACTTCTCAAATTATAATGAATTTTATACATTAATATTATTATTTTAACAAAAACAAATGCAAATACATGAACTTTACAATTGCGCTCGATGAGATTTTATATAATGAATTCGTTGTATAATAAGCTCATTATCAATACTATCAAATACATTATTTTTAATATATGTAATCAAACAATCATTTATCAATTGATCTTCCATTAGGTTACGCAAATGGTTCTTTATAAATTTTATTACCGAAAAAATTCTTTTCATGGTTATAATCACGACAGGTAAAATATATAATATTACCAGATAAAAAGATACTACTTGAGAAGAAAAATCTTGTCAGAGATTGCTTTTAACAGCTGTGTCTTCAATGGTTTGAGCGATTCTAGAGTCCTGGACAATGGGTTTTAAACATTTCACTTATGTGATTTGGGACTTTTTCTTTCTACAGCAGATTTGGGGATTGACCACTTAAAAATAGTCCTTTTTTATTTGAGTATTTAGTCAACAAATAGAATAGAAAATTTGTATAAAAAATAATAAAAACTCACCATCGTTTGTCACGGGGATTGACTATTTAAAAATAGTCTTTTTTTTTGAAAATTTAGTCAATAAAAAGAATAGAAAAGTTTGTATAAAAAATAATAAAAACTCACCTTCATTTGTCACTGAAGGAAGAAATTAATATGAAATATATTTATACAAGTGGGCCCCACACCTATATAAAAAAAATTATAAAATTTTACAAAATTACAAAATTTTACTCATAATTTTTTTTTCTCTATAGGGTTCAACTGACCTCACTGGATATAGGGTAGAGCCGCACATGGTTACAAACATGAACTTACATAAATTCAGTGCTTAAAAGCTTTGTTGATTATTAGGAACACATGGAAAAAGCAATTGGAAGACTATATAGTTGAAACTGAATTACATATCACGTTAGATGGTTGAGAACAAACACTACACTATGTTTTGATATTGGATCTATCGAGGAAAATGAAAAGCAAGGAAATGAAAGTGGAGAGAAGTTAAGTTTACTTGTTTCTTTTTTGGTTGGGTAAGAAAAATTTGCAGAAAATAAGTATTGAAAAACAATTGGTCAGTTACCCAAAAAAAAATGAATAAGTGTTTTCATGTTTACATGATCCCTTCTAAACTTTTTAGTTTTTATCTTGGACTAGAATTAAGCTAGTTAGGTTTCATTAAACAAAAATAATATAGAACTTCCAAAAAACATATCTACATCTCAAATTTAATGAAGATTGATATAGAAAATTTCTTCTTTTTTTTTTCCTTCTTTATAAAAGTCCTTTTCATTTTGCAAATGATTTGAATTTTATGAAAAATTACACTCTTACAAAACTTTTATATAAAAAAGTACACTAAAATAACGTGACAATGACATTTTTAAAATTATAAGTTAAAATTAATTATTCTATATAAATATTAATGTATAAAAATAATTTTAGTTGTGGTGGGGTGAGTGACATGGCGATAAAGTAACGCAGTGGCTCCCTTAGGGAAGCTGAAGTGGAAAATAGAATTTGACACGTGGGCCGACACTGTGGTGCTTACACTGCTCAACATATATATATGCGTTATATGCAATAAATATGTATGCGAATTTGTACATGAGATTTGGGCAGCTGGGCTTTCTCATCCATTGCTCGCTCGGTTTCTTGCCCAAAATCATTCCGGGTCTCCGGCGGCGACCCTTCCCACCACCGCCTTCCGCCGCCAGTACGATGGCTCTGTGACTCTGTCCATGTTATAGAGTATAGAATCGAAATTATCTCAATTTGTTCGAAGACTCAGCTGGTTACTACGAGGAATATCAGTGAGTACTCCTCGATATCGGTGAGGAATATAACTTCTTCTTCATCTCAACTGGTTCTGATTTCATAGAAATTATTCGGTTATTCTTTATAAATTATATAAACAAGTATATATATAGTTCTACTTAGGGCTTTGATAGGGTTAATGTTGGTGATTTTAGTGGATGATGATCACTGGACCTACAATTTTGATGTTCGGCGTTTCTTTCAGTAGATTTATGTTTGATTTGTACCGTGATCAATTGCCGTTTTGAGTAGATTTTGTTTGAATTGAGGGTTTTTACATGGTTTGTCTGAAGCATTTTTCAGTATTGTTTTGTTGGTGAACTCGGCTGATGCTGATCATTAACCTAAAAAGAAAAAAAGCCTATGTTTCCTAATTATTTAATAATTTTTACTGAGAAGTAAAATTTATTAAGTATATTGATTTGTGTTTCTTTCAAAAAGATTACTATGTATATTGTGTTGTGATTTGCATGAATTTGTATATCACTGTGGGGTGGGGCTCTATTGCATCACGTAAACATAAGCTAGACTCCTGAAATTTTAGCAAGAGAAATGTGCTGGTGAGACGATGATGGAACTTGAGTAATTGTGTAAGAATTTTTTTATTTTTGTGTTTCTTTAAGTAGATTATGTTGTGTTATGATTTGCATGAATTTTTATGTAACTGGGGGGTTGGCCTCTATAGAATGACATAACCTTAAGCTAGACTCTTGAAAGACCGGCAAGAGAATGTGCTGGTGGGATGATGATGAAACTTGAGTAATTGCAAGTGGGCACTGAAAGATCTCCCTTGTTAAATACTTTCCTCCAGTTTCAAACAGTTGAAATTAAGTCTTGCATATGACTCTTCTAAACAGGAGTGGGCTATGAATCTATGCTGGGGTATTTATTTGAACATTTTTAGCAAAGTGTCTTCCATATTTGTTACGTGGGGTAGTTGGACTTGTAATGCAATTAGACTATTACCCTTAGCTTATTCGTCTGGTGGTGTCAAGAATCAAATGGAGTATGCCATCAACTGGAAGTTTATCATTTGAATTGAGAAATGATATACAGATTTTAGACATTTTTTTCATCTAAGTCATGCCTTTGAATAAATTACTGCTATACATGAAAGAATGAAAAAGACCCCAAAAGGAGTGAAGTATTTAAGATGCCGTGGGCTATGTCTGTCTCTTTACTGTGCAAAAAAATACAAGTGCATGCGATGTTGCGTGCTTGTGCAGATATTTATGTAATGGACATAATGGTCATGCATTTTGTCTTCATATTTAAGAGGTGTGTCCTCTTGATCAATATTAGGATGTCAACCCAGCTACTACCTTACAAAACTTAATTTACTATGCAAAGTTCAGCCTAATACTCTTAGGATCATACTTTAAATTGAAAAAAAAAAAAAAAACTCTTTTGGTCATTTAATTACTATCCAACCAAATAGTTCCTCGATTAATTCCCATTTGTGCCATCAATTAGCTAATGTTAGTCACCTTTCGAAAAAAATAAAAAAATGTGACTCACAGTTGAACATGATAAGATATGAATTGAAGGATTGAAATTATGTCACACCAAGATGGCACATGACTTAAAGTTGTTCCTTACCTATTCTGATGCTTCCTCTAATTTCTATGCTTTTCTTTGCATGGATTATGCCACTTCATATTGGTATTTTTGCATGGATAGATTATGCTTCCTCTAACATGATAGAGTTATTTTTGTAAATCTGGTTTTCTAGTTCTACAAGCCTTTCTAGTCTCTACTTCTCACCTATTTGGTCGGTCCTTAATTTGCACGTGTTTACTTGTGATCTCCTTGATAGGTATGCGATGTCACCTAGTTGCCCATAATAGGTGCCTTAGCTGTTCAGTATTTTTTAACCTTTCAGAGGAACCTCGTTTGATAGGCTATATGTTGGGTTGTAAGCTTTCCATGGGAAATGAATTGAAGCTTAAATTTATAGCCTATTGGTTGTGGTATGATGCCACACATTTTTGTTGAGATTCCAGAAGGAAAATAAATAAAAAAGAGATTCTTCGTGCTCTAGTGAGGTGAGAAGCCTCAAGTTTTAGTGCTTTTATGTGCTGAGATTGTATACACCTTTTGTCATGTGCTTCCTTAAGAACCTAATCAAGAGATGTGACTCTTCTTCCTTTAATTAGGTAAGGTGTGCGTCTAATCTTTTTCTTTCAAGGCCAGCATGATCTTAAGGAACATGGTTGCTTCTTTGAAACTTGAGTTAGGGAAAGATAGGGTTTTACTTTGGAAGTGAATTAGCATATTGATAGGAGAAAGAAATGAAACAAAGATGAGCTAAACGGAGAGACAAGAGAGAAAATAAGAGGAACGGTAGCATCTCACCTCTCAAAGAATCACTTCTCTTGGTCTACTTTGCTAGGGGAGTCCCATAAAAAAATGTATGGCATCACACCACAAACAATAGGTTAGAAATGTTGTTTCTATTCTTCTCCAAAATTTTAAACTTATATCCTTATTTTTACCCAGCCAAAGTGGGTTTGTTTGAAAATGTTACAAAATACTTAAATAGTTACATAACTTACTTATGGACCATTAGGCAAGAACTCATGACAACCAAGTAGGTGACAAGTAAACATATGCCAACCAAAGGGCAACCAACTGGATGTGGGACTTCCAGACCAGATCTAGTCTATTGACAGGCTTAGCAGGTGGCTACAGGAAGGCGTGAAGGAGGGCTGGGTTGTTGCCCATGATGGATGGGGGTGGCTGGGGAAGGGAGAAAAAAAGAGAAGGGGGGGGGGGGGGGGGGGGGGTTGGCTCCTGAGATGAGGAAGAAGAGTGACAGGGGTTGGGCAACCCAGATGAGGAATAAGGTTTTGGTTGGTTTTGTGTTTCTTTCTCTCTCTAAAACCCAGTTTCTTTCATTCTTTCTCTTAAAAAAATTATTATTTGTTTTTTTTAATCATTGAAATAAATAATTTCAACAATAAAATATTTTTTTACAAAAGGGTAGTAAAGTAATTTACATGGTATCGTTCCTGTCGGCTGACCAACCTAAAATGTTAAGGGGAGGTCTGTGTAATTTACCCTAATAGTTTTGAACATTTGTGATGTTGTAGAGTCTTGATTATGTTGTGTTAAGGTAATATTGCTAGATTTAGCTTAAAAGAGTTTTATGAGTCTTTAATGGTTTTGTTTTTGTAATTTTTGTTTCCTAGTTATTCTAGGTGGATACTTAGCTGCCTCTAAGGTAACCTCATTTGTCGGCCCTTAGTTGGCATGTACTTGCTTGTCACCTACTTGGTTGGCCCTTGGTTGGCATATGAGAGAAACTAGAGGTCAATGTAATTTCAAAATGTTGAGGGGTGGTTCGTGTTATTTACCCAAATAGTTTTGAAGATTTGTGATGTTTTAGAGGCTTGATTATGTTGTGTTAAAGTAATATTGCTAGATTTAACTTAAAAGAGTTTTGGGTTTTTTTTTCTAATTTTTGTCTCCTAGTTATGCTAGGTGGATACTTAGCCGCATATAAGGTAACCTCCTTCGTTTACTGACGAATTGGATCTGAAATTACTAGATTTGGGAATTTCGGATCCAATTTATCAATAAACAGATATTAGACCGAATACCCGGTCTGATCCGATCCGATCCGATCCGATCCGATCCGATTCGATTTTATTTGTTTATTTATCTATTTTTTGCATTTACAGCTTTTCATAGGTTTCTTGGGGTGATAGATTTCCTTTTTCTAGTGTTTGGCTTAAAGAAAATCTGAAGTAAAGAAAGTAAAGAAAAAGGGAACAATAGCACCGAGCTGCATCTAACACCATAATGAGGGAAGAACATATGGTTGGCCATTGACTTCCATTAGCACTAAAGGATTTTTTCATTTCTTTCACTACTTATGAGGGAGAGAGAAACCCATAGAAATGGATGACAAGGAAAAAGGATGGAGAACTTGGCATACATTTTTTTGATTAGAACACATGAGCTTCAGCCTTGAAACACAAGAACTTCAGGCTGTACAAGTAAAGATGGACATGAACTCGAGTCTTTTATATGATTTATTTTGTTCAAAGTGTAGTAGATGAAAGGCCAAATCATATTGGAAATATAAAAAGTAGTATTGTTGAGTTTTATTTTTGTTCCAATTGTGGCAAGTGAGAGGTCAAATAAAATTTTGAAAAAGAAAAAATCGTACAAATCCAATACAGGACTTTCCTTGCCAGGAAAGACTACTTTTCTTTGAATTTGTTACATTTTGATAATGGGTATTTAATGCTAGTATTTTATTATTTATTTATTTATTTATAGGAAAAAGGTTGAGTGAATGAGTGTGTAAGAGGAGTTTGTAATGGTAATGAATAAAAATACACTCCGTGATGGATGAAGAGTGTCAGACATGTTACTCTATGTACTTCACAAAAAGAGTGTAAGTACATGGATTACAATCCATGTGGTTGGACACGCCACCTCCAAGGGTCCTCTCAAAGAATCCTATTAGACTCAAGGGTCCTCCATCACTTTTGGGCCCACCTTGCCCTGGAGGATCCTTATGACACATCCTTTAGCAACTCTGATCCTTGGTCTTGAGCAGAACCCAAGGATTCACAAAGTACAAGTCATGACATCTCTCCAACTAGCCATGACCTTCGTACGGGACCATTGGAGACATGATTTGGAGACTAGGATCTAGGGAATCGTCAATGTGCCAATCCCTCTTCTCAAAAGGATCTCCTTGACTCGTCACAATGAGAGAGAGATATTCCAAGAGGCTCTAGCAACATTAGCGAGGAAAAGACAAAGGCATTTAAGGGCAGCGATTAACCCTGACCTGGCAGATCCTGCCTACCTTAGCAGATCCCGAGTGAAGTACCGATATTCTGAGGCTGAGTGGAATAAGCCATCACCCCATCACAGGTTGGCTCTCCCTCTCACACCTCTTCGCCTATATAAAGGGATGCTCCTTAGTCTCTTTAATGGAAACATAAGGCATGGAGTCCACTAGCCCATCAAGCTCTCTATGGTTCACTGCTCTCTCTCTCTCTTGGGTTGCCTTTGATCCTCTCTCTTTTACTTTCTGCTTGGTTCGATAATTGTTGAGTAACTATCATATTTCCCAGAGTGTACAAATACACTTATGACTTATAAGGTGAGTGGATATGTGAGGAGTAGGTGGCCAATGTGAGGGAGAAAGAAGGTGGTGCTAAGGTGGCTACTTATGGGTAGCCGGAAGCCTAGAGGTGAAGATGTAAGAGGGAGGAGTGGAGGGTGTGTTTTTAGTTTGAGAGAGACATTGGTTGTCTCTGGGTTTTTTTTAAAAAAGGGACTATGTATAAAGAGAGCACAGGTGTCGTTTGTTTGAAACTCCTATTGTGGAGTGCATAGAGTAGCGTGTTTGACACTCTTTACCCATCACAAAGAGTATTTTTATTTATTTCCATCACAGACTCCTCTCACACACTCAGTCACTCAACCTCTTTCCTATTACAAAAAAACACTATCATTAAATATCCACTACCAAAAGGCCTCAAATTCAAACAAAGGTAAGAGTCTTTGCTGTCAAGGAAAGTTTTGCATTGGATTTGTATGATTTTTCTTTTTAAAGTTTTATTTGACCTTTCATCTGCCACAATTTGAACAAAAATAAAACTCATAAATACTACTTTTTATTTTCCCAATATGATTTGACCTTCCATCTACTACACCTTGAACAAAATAAATTGTATATAAGACTCGAGTTCATGTCTATCTTTATTTGTATGGCCTAAAGTTCTTGCGTTTCAAGGCTGAGGCTCATGTGTTCTAAGAAAAGAAAATATGCCAAGTCTTTCATCCGTTTTCCTAGTTCTCCTTTTCTATAGGTCTCTCTCTCTCTCTCTCTCTCTCTCTCTCTCTCTCTCTCTCTCTTAGGTAGTGATAGAAATGAAAAAGTCATTTAATGCTAATGGAAGTCACTGACCAACAATAGGTTCTTCTCTCGTTATGGTGTTAGATGCAGCTGGGAGCTATCCTTCCCTTTTCCTTCACTTTCTTCACTTTAGATTTCCTTTAAGCCAAACGCTAAGAAAAGGAAATCCACCACCCCAAGAAACCTTTGAAAAGCTGTAAATGCAAAAAAAAAAAAAAAGTCAGATTGGATCAGGTATCTGGTTTTGATATCCGTTTACTTACAGGTCGGATCTGAAATTATTGGGTCTGGACTGTCAGATTGGATTAGGACCGGATATGGGACTCAATAGTTCCGGATTGATCCAGACCAGATTCGGTCCGTTGACAGACCTATATGGGTAGAATGGCCATTTTGTAAATTATTATACTTGCATGAGCACTTACCGCTTGGTCAACAGATGGCTGATTAACGTGCGCCCCCCCGGGGGGGTGGGGGAGGAGAATGCTACCAAAATATGAAAAGTTAGGAAGTCGTGTAAACCGCCTATATTTTTGTAAATGGAGAGGGGTGGTATGTGTAATTTACCCAAACAATTATATTGAAGTGGTGGTTGTCTTGAATTTGCACCAGTTCTTGAAATTCCTCTTTCTCTGTCTGTCTCTCTTATTTGTTGGGACCTCTTATATTTTGCATCAAAGGTAGCTCAGATTTAGTTTGATAGGGAAGAAGATAAAATCAAGCTTAGCTTAAGCTCAATTAAAGTTCAGCTGGTTAAATTTGATCTTGACTCTTGATGCATAGCATTCGTCTTCATGGGTCGCAATGCAAACCCATGATTAGTTGTTGGCCTTATTTTCAGATTGCAATAGGTTGACACTATTTTGAACATCACCCCTTCAATTAAATTACAAATTTATAGCATCCTTTATAGCAAGGATGTTGTGAAGTACTCATGTCAAAGTACTTGGCCCTTATATTCCACTTTCATTTGAGATACAGGGCATCAATGCATTAAATGAAGCAGAGATGCAAATAACATTATAAAGAGTTGAAAGTATGAGACTTCATTGCTGGATTTCCTTTGGAAGAGCAGAAATGATTGATTAGAAATTTAACATGCATACAAGAGCAACTAATGTGGATACGAACTGGTTATACTAGGCTTTTTTTCCTAACAGTCTTGGATTTTCACGTGGTGTATGGATTGCATAGCTCAAACAGGGGTAGGCTAGGTAAAATTGTATAAGCTCAAGTAACTTGATTGGTTTTGCACCCTATGTGGTTGATTTTCTTTTGATTAAGAATAATGGAGTGGTGATAAAATCATGTTATAAGTAGAGATACTATGGAGTTAAAGAAGTTTTTATGATAGATGAGTAGGAAATTTTTGGGAACGGAGGGAATGTTTTGGATTTCTTGCTAATTGATGCAACCTTGTCTGTGTACTTAGTTTGATTACCGACTAGTATGGTGAATGAGAAGAGATATTTGCCATGGGATAAAAGCAGAATGGACAAAATGGCGAGGGGTTTTGTGAGTGTGATGCAATTATTTTTATAGCAAAGGGAAATTTTTTAACTATAGCTGTTAGACTATTGGCCTTAAAATTATAAGCATTTTGGCAAATAGCATGGACCAGGTGTTTTGATTGAATAAGGTGAATGCCAATGAGTGATAGAATTAGTGAAAAGTACGAAATTCACGACACTAATTACCAAGCCTTAGAGGGTAATGGAATTTGTCTCAACTCAGTTAAGCCTCATTCTTTACTACAATTGCATGCAACATTCGTTTGTCAAATATAAATTTGCGGAAGTAAGCAGTCACATGAGACAACGATTTTTATGTGGCAAACACCTCAAGGAAAAGCCACGAGTCCTAGCCAAATACAAAGATGTAACTTACAAATCCAACCCTAGCTGAATCCTCACCCTTCAAATGTCGAATCCTCTAACCTGCAAGTGTGCTCTTTTTATAACCGAATTCCATGATCTTTGTCTTCAACGCATGATCAAGTGTCCAACTTCACACCATTGGAATTCACCAAGTACTAATCTAGATTCTCCACGTCATGGAACTCCATCAAACAACTTCACCAAGATGTAAAATCTTTACTGAAAGCCATGATGCATGGAGATCCTATTCGAACTGTTAGAACTCTTGCAGAATTCTCCCTCAATGTTTAGGACTCTTTTTGATGACTGGCCTCTCTAGGTTAGTCCTTGCACTCCTATTTACATTGGAAGAAGTCTGGAGAAGTGCAACATTATTTTTAGCCTGGTTTCTGAGTTATATTGGAATAGGAAACCTCAAAATCTTCGCCTTATGCTCGAGTGCCATTGAACAGCCAAAGAGCAGAGCAAATTGGCCATCATCTGGTTGAGAGGCCTAGAGCCCCGTCAAGCTGCCCTAGACCCCGCTTAAGTGGACTGTTGAGCGCAAAGTTGTGGCTATCCAAATTTTCAAGTTTGCATGCTGTAAATACTTGTACTGTGTCTTCGACAGCTTGTATTGTGTCTTCCAGTTAACTCAATTATAGACACAATTACAACTCAAAATATGAACTAATTGACTCAAATCCAAAGTCAAAAGCTCAATTTAGATTCAAAGTGTTTTGACCACGAAATTTGCCAACAGCACAAAAGTCCTAACCATTGTTATTGATGCCATCCTGTACCGCTATGTATTGGCTGAGACATACCGTTTCACCAGAAAAACCAGAGCATGGGAGAACTAGTTCTGTTCCGGTAGATTTTTCGGACTGTTCCAACGGTTTTCAGTTTCTTCCGGCAATCTCAGTCTTGTTCCACGTACTGGATAGTCTCGGTGTGATATTTATTTTTCATGACATAGGAGCCTTTTTAGTAGAGCTATCATTTGCTCTTGACAAAAAGACTTCCACCTTCTCTTTCTCCGAAATATACAAATAAAATCTATACCAAATCACTTCAGTCAATGGATATTTCCTCTCCTTCTCTCGTCCCCCCCCCCTTCCCTTAAAAAAAAAATGGTAGGAAGCATGGGCACTCTGTTTAAGGTTTGTATCCGTGTCGGACATATGTCGGACACACATACTCCTCGGACATGCCAGGACACGTGTCCAATATTTTTAGTAATATTTTTTTTTAGTGGACATTTCTTGGACACATCGGGGACATGCGTGTTCATTAGTTGGACATGGTTTGGGACATGATGGGGTTAAAATGTTATTGTTAAAAGTATTAAATAGAGTCTAATTCATAAATTTTAAAACTTTAAAACACCAAAATATAGAATATCCAAATCCAATTCTTCAAATCCTGAACTTTTTAGTTGTTGTAATATAAATTATATAATTGTGAACTTATTTAGTTGTTTTTATCTTGTTTTTAGTGATTTATGAATTTTACGTTCACATACTTAACAAATAAAAAAAGTATAAAAATATTTTTTTTTTGCTGTGTCCCTGCCGTATCCGTGTACTCATTTTTTTGAAAATATTGTATTCTCTGTCCGTATCTATTTCCATGTCCATATCCGTGCTTCTTAGCCCCCATGTATATAAATATATTTATGTATGTATATATATATTTAGATTTACTATATAGTTATGTATATGTATTTATATTTATTGACTACAAGGGTCATCTCGTTGTTATTACTACTAAATAACATAGGACTAATATTTTTTTATTATTATGAAGCCTTTGAATTTTTTTTTTGCTAAGTGCACCATTAATACTAGATACCCCTATGCTCAAATAGTTTGAGGTTGAATAGTAATTAATAGAGGTAACATCATCAAATTTTTATAAGTAAATATATTTTTACAAACTAATAACATTTACAAGGATAAATCCAGAACGGTATGTCCGGATGCTCCTGTACGCTAAGTGGTACAGGATTGATAATATGGTCCTAACAGCGTTCATTAATGAGAAATTAATAATAGTCTTGCAATAAGCTGAAACATAAGGTGAAATGGTATGGTCATGGGCGATGAGGCAAGGCAGTACACTAATAAGGGACGACTCACTAGGGAAGTCCATGTGATCAATGATTTTGGAGAAAATATGGCTCTGGATAGAGCGGAATAGTAAAACAATATGGTTACCTGATGCCCAGATTACTCGAGGGAGCCTTCTAGATTTTTTTCTCTTATCTAGTACTTTTGTTGCATAATAAGTCTTCTATTATTGCCAAATAACTGGTCAACTGTGCAATCACGTTGGATTCAGTCACAACATTGTTTCCCTTTGACACTGTGGTTAAGGATAGGTTCTGGCATGTTGGGAAGCAAAACCTGCTCTACTACATTCCTCAAGTCCAACAGTGTGGGAAGAGAAATTTTTTTATGACAACTCTGATGGTGCTGCTTTGCAAAAAATATTAATACGATGTTCAAAGCTAAATCTTACATATTAGTGCAGAAGAGAATGGTGGGATGCCTTGCTTTATAGGTGCAACTAATGATTTCCACACAAAGACAGTTCTTAAGTGTAGAAGTGGAAAGTATGCAAGGATCGTAGCTTTCAAGAGATTGTATCTGCAGTTAGCTCATGCTTTGTGGACAGCTGGACGCTGGTAGGATACTCATGCATCTGATTTTCATTACATGGTGGATCTTCTCATAATACTTCTGTAGACTGTCTAAGACACAGCTTTTGTTGCCATTCATCCCATTATTTTTGGGATTTCATCATTCCTTTCTCTCAGAAGTTGAGACTTCCAAGTTCTGGATTGAGACATGTTTTCAATAGATACCCAGTGGTGCTCCCTATTCTTGGACAGTTTCTTATACTATAATTGACCATATCACTATTTTCTTTTTCTGTAGTGCTTATGCTGATATATAGACACATATTTCATGGCTGCAGTTGCCTTTTTATTTACTTAGTTGTTTATTTGTTTGTTTAGAAAGCAGGTATCTGCACCTTGGCAGCCTGCTGCTGCGAGTTACTTGTAATGCTTTAGTTTGAGTCGCTTGTCAGACAAATGATTGGGAGAGGACAAATACCATTGACATATGAAGGACGATCTGTTCAAGCTCCAGGAATGATGCGGCATGGTCCATTCCCTGGGTTAGGTCCTGCTGGTCACCGGTCCATGGAGTCTTTTCCTCCTCCTCCAGATCGCATGGAGACCAAAGTGGCTGTGCAGGTGGCAGAAATAGAACGGCTTTCTGGGGATAATCATAGACTGGCTGCCACTCATGTGGCCTTGAGGCATGAACTTCTTGTTGCTCAGCAGGAGATACAAAGAGTCAGAGCACACATAAGAAGCATCCAAACAGAGAGCGATATTCAGATTCGGATTTTGCTGGAGAAGATTGCAAAAATGGAAGTTGATATCAGAGCTGGGGAGAGTGTTAAGAAGGATCTGCAGCAGGCACACATGGAGGCACAGAGCTTGGTAACGGCTAGGCAAGAGCTGACTGCCCAAATTCGTGAGGCCACTAAAGAATTGGATAAAGCTCATGCTGATCTTAAAAAACTACCAGAAATGCAGGCTGAACTTGATAGTCTGAGGCATGAACACCAGAGGTTACGGTGAGTGAGTAGTAGCGTTTATCTTCTTCCTCTGCTGTTTCCCAATATTGTAGCAATGTTTAAAATTCTGTTATTATTGTACTAAAACGGGAATAATAATAATATATCAACAATCCTGTTCAGCCTCACCCTACAATGCTGCCAAAGAAGCATGAAGCTTACACCTACACATTGCTGAACCACATCCTCCCTACTCATTCTGGCTGCATGTCATGGTCCTTTCCTATGTTATACGGACTCTTCAAAATTTATGAAGTGCCTCTGTTGGAATTAAGGGTACGGATATGTGTCCGATATGTCTAGTTCAACGTGCACCTAACAAGTATGTATAAGTGGTCAAGTTCACTATTTAACTATTTAGAAGACTTTAATTGCTCTATTTTAGATCATTAACACCATTTTACTCAATTTTTTTTTAAAGTTATATAAAATCTATTTGTATCTTGTTGTCCTTAGACATGAGAATTAAATAAATCCGACACTTACCCTCATCCGACACCCGTACTCGGGTCCATGTAACATAGGTACTTCCAATTTGCTTTTCTTTCCTGTGAAAATAATTGAGGGTGTTATCAGTGTCCCCACTTTTCCATGACATAACACGCTGTAATCTGTAACCTGAGTGGTTGGGAAGGCATTGGGTGGAATGAATTTGCTTCTGCATATAAATCTGGGATCAAATCATCCAAAGTGACATCAAGCTAGAAATTTTCTGAGTCTGAAGCTTTTGTCATCCAGATGACTGTGAAAACACTCTCATCTTTTTGATCATTCTTGTAATTTATAGTTAATCAAGAACTTATCTAAAGGGGAAAAGGCAGTACTTATCTAAAGGGGCTAAATTAACTCTCATTAAAAGTACCTTATCAAGTTACCCACATATTTCATGTCCCTTTTTAGCATTCTTGGGTCAGTGGTTAAGAGGCTCAAAAAGCTACAAAGGGACTTTCTTTGGATTGGTGTTGCAGAATAATTAAAATATCATCTGGTAAAGTGTGATACGGTGTGCTTGCCTATCAGTGAATGAGGGTTGGGGCTTAGAAGTCTACACGTTTTTAATAATGCTCTTTTGGGGAAATGGTTGTGGAGATTTGCTTGTGAGAGGGATAGATACTGGCGGAGGATTGTAGCTACCAAATATGGAGAAGAGTGGGGAGATTGGAGGACTCCAGAGGTTTTTGTCTCATGGCAAAAGGGTTTGGAAAGCAATTCGACTCAATTGGAGTCGAGGGGCACCTTTTTTGGGCAGTTGGGTCAGGAGATAAGAGTTAAATTTTGGCGTCAGAAATGGTGTGGGGACATCACATTGGAGGAGGCTTTTCCGATAATTTATGCATTGGCAGCAGGTCTTGAGGCATCTATAGTTAAACTATGTGCAGACAGATCATGGGCAAATTTTTCGGGATATCACTCTTAGGAGGCCATTGCAGGATTGGGAACAGGGGGAGTTTGTGGATTTGTTACAGAAAGTTTACTCTGTTAGGAGAGTGGGTGAGAGCCTGGACGAGCTTAGATGGGGCGTGATTGCTAATGGGAGGTTTAGTGTGAAATCTTTCTATATTGCATTGAAGGGATGCAGAGGGACTGATTTCCCTTGGCATAGGGTCTGATCAGGTGGCACACCTACCAAGGTGTCCTTCTTTGTGTGGTGTGCGGTGCCTGACAAAATCCTTACTGTTGATAACCTCATTAAGAGGCGGCTGGTGGTGATCAGTTGGTGTTATTTGCGTAAGCTGGATGGCAAGTCCGTACCACATTTGCTTTTCCATTGCGCAGTGGTGAAGGAGTTTTGGGCGCTGATTTTGACTATTTTTGGGATGTCTTGGGTATTTCCCTGGCAGGTAAAGGCAGCTTTGCAAAGTTGGTGGGGAGCCCATATAGACAAAAGAAGGAGGTAGGTTTGGAGACTAATTCCTTTTTGCGTAGGCTGGTTGGTTTATGGGGAGCATAATCGTAGGTCCTTTCAAGGCATCGAGCTCCTTGTGTACAGACTTAAGAGTGGTATGTTGTCCATTTTGTATAGTTGGTTATCTGGAAACACTAATCCTGACCTTAATCACTGTTTGGATTTCGAAGAAAACATGGAGGGTTGAGGTTGTGCAGATCTATATGAGGTCTTTCAGCTTTTGTATTCAGGTTGCATCCTCTTGATGCTCTTTAATATATTTCTCTGTACTTGTCAAAAAAAAAAACCAAATTAATACATTGGTCTGAAATTATTTTCCATTTGTTGTTTGGGCAAAAGGACCACTTTTGAGTATGAGAAAGGTTTGAACATGGAGAAAGTGGAGCAAATGCAAGCTATGGAAAAAAACCTGGTGGCCATGGCAAGAGAAGTTGAAAAGCTGCGTGCTGAGGTGTTAAATGCTGAGAAGAGAGCCCAAGGTAAGTTTTCTTGCTTATTTGTTTAGAGTGCTTGGCAATGTTTCCTTTCACTTTAACTAACAATTGTGTGCTGGATATGCAGTACCAAACCCTTATGGCGGCCCCTACATGCATCCAGATCCTCTGTATCCACGTCCCTCACATGGTAGTGGTGCCTATGTTGAGAGTTATGCAAGACCTCATGGTCACAATGGTCTTGGGGCTGCAGGAGAGGGAATGATTCCATATGGAGGCGGCAACAGTGCAGCTGCTTCTGGTGGTGTTCACAGTGCACCTGTACCTAACGCTGGTGGAGCTTCTGTCTGGGGAGGGGCATATGATGCCCCGCTCCCTCGGAGGTGAAAGTGAATGAGCTGCTGTTAGAGGCTGTCTATAAAAACTCTTGCCTTTTACCACCCAGCTAATTTGCAGGTTATCTAATATGCATAGTTAGCCAGTTTTGCTCTATTAAATCTTTTATTAAAAGCCAGTTTTTACTTCAACAACAATTTTTTGCCCTCCTGAATTTTCTGTATGTTCATATATGCTTTAATATTTACATCTCAAGGATGCTTTAAATTTCACCTGGATTTTACCCCGAGAAAGGAAATCAAACAAGTAGTTTTCATCTGCAAAATTGAATTTGATCATTTCGATGTGCTTTCGAGTTATATATTCAATTACTGTGCCCTCACTAGATTAGCAGGCGACTAGTGTGATATTTTTGATCCTGTGGTCTTGGAGATCAGAAGAAGAGGAATTGATGATCAAATAAGTAGGGGCCTAACATGTGAAATATACCGCACTTAAATGTATTCAAGTACCGTATTCTTTCTGCATCATTGTGTAGAAGGTCCATTGCGGGATTCACACGTTTAGTAGTTCGATAGGGCAATTTAGGAGGATATCTGTTTAGTAGGCGCCATTTATTGAAAGCTTAACAATGGTAAGCTTAATTATTTCCCTCATTATGCAGAGAATTTGGGTTCTGTCAGTTTTTGAGGGGCCCAATAACCTATTGCTCTGCAGTATTAGTTTCAGACCAATTTGCAGAGGTCAAGGTTAGAATATATGGGAATGGTATTTGAAGTCTAGGATTTCTTGTCTCATTGACATGAGAAATTGTCAAGGCACATTCCATTAATGAGAGAGATTGTGGTGTAGGGAAGAGTGTGTGGGTAAGGGCTCCTACTCATATTGGTCACCACATTATTCAACAAACAAGCAATCTTGGCTATTTTCACAAGCTGTAGGGGTAGGGGTTACCATGTGCATAAAAGACAATTCAGTGCACAAGTCTGTCAGTACTGTTAGGTCTGTGGAGAGTCAAATTTACAGTCTTACCTCTGCATCCGAACAAGAGTTCTAAATTTTCATTTCTTTGCACTCACTCGACTACCTGAAGCTCTCATTTTATTGTTGGTGGTGGTGTTGATGACAGACTTCTAATGGCCCGACTTCATATTTTCTTGTTTATTCCATCCATTGAACTGTTTAAGTTGCTTATAATATTTTGGCTTCTAGAATTTGATCTAATATTCATTTTAGATGACATGACTTGCAAATTCCTTATATTTCAAAACAAGAATGCCCTTAGATACCAATTTTACTGGAGCCAGTACCGCAATAATTTCAACTGTCTATTTATCAAAAAATTAATAAAAAATTAGCTAAAAGAAAGCGAATTTATTTATAAACATCAAAAGTCCGAACATTAAAGAAAGGTTAGAAGTTAACTAGAAGATTGAAAAATGAGACCTAAATCTGAATCTTCTCTATCCTCCATGGAGCTCCCACATTGTCACCACAAACAGAAGGAGATGTGAAATGATGAGCAGCAATGCCATAACCACAAGGAAGGTCCCAAGTTTCCACCATTTTCCCTGTAATGTTGTGAGAAATCCTTGTTTACAAGCATTGCAGTTGTAACACAGTACGGTCTCATCGTTCTTCCACGAATCGCAGTCTGTGTCGTGTGGAGTACTAAAGCTGTTTACTATTTCATCTTCTTCTCCCTTCCTCCAGAAGGTGGCATTGATGTACTCCATCCCACAATCTGCCGGTGGTTTGCAACAACCGGACTTCAAAATTTCCAACGTAAAAGCAACATAAATAGATTGAGTAGCTATTTGTAATTAAGGTTGATATATATGTATATATATGTATAGTGTATGGAACTTACGTCACACACGGACTCGGATACTGTAGTGTCAGACTTATCTAATTTTTATGTTCAAAAACACTAGAACGGCAGAACAACGGCATATGATAAAACATTTTATACATAAAATGAAGTCTTCTAAACTCATTTACTTATACGTGCTTGTTGTGTGCATATTAAACTAAACATATCGGAAGCATTATATATATTTATCCAAGTATTGAATATTCTAATATGGGTACTTCACAAATTTATAAAGTGTATATAATGAAGTATGAAACACAATATTGTTTATGAATACGCGGTATTGTGTGAACATAGGTCACGTATATTGAATATGATAATACAGTTCCCATAGAAAAGGATCATTTATGCAAATGAAGCTGGTAATATTATTCAAGTTTGCAATGGCATTAAGTGGTTTTTTTTATTTTTTTATTTTATGATAATGGGATCATGGAGCACGATTCCTACAAACTTCACAACTTGGAGCTCATATTTATGAAAAGAGAAGGTGAACTAGTCTTCTCAAAGTTCAACACGAGGTGTAAAAAAATGTTAATAGAGGCCGGTCACAATAATAAACTAATTATTAATTTCTTGACACCAAGATCAAGTTTTATCATTTTCATCTAAAAATTATTCCAGATTACACTAGCTTTTTCTTAATAGATGGATCAAATTAATGGAAGAATTTAAAACCAAAACAAGATGAATTATTCCAATTTCCACTACCTAGTTCGTAATTTTTATTTTGTACTCCTATAATTACCTAGACATCTCACTCAAAAACCAAGCGTTTACGTGCTTCCACACTCGTCTCTTAGAGGCTTAGAATTTAATCTTTTTACCTTTCTTGCTCTTTTATTCCTCACATTTCGGTTAATTTAATTTTCTTATGAACCATAATCTCATGTCTCGTGACATCCCAATTAAAAGAATCATAAATATAGAAGGACAATATATATATATACACAAAGAAACAAGTAGTATATGAGAATAAGATTTGCATGCAAGAAAAATGACAGTACCTCTATAGGGGATAATTTACAACTAGTGAAGTCATAATCCTCGAGTGAATAAGATCTCGACGCCAAATCGTCACATGTTCTTGTGTCATATATGCAAGATTTGATGTAGTTCCAGTTGTTTTCATTATGCACCTTCATTTTGATCCATATTGGTGAACCAGGTATAGTTATGCTCTCCAGCTTGTTGTAAGCTCCAACCAGGGCAAGTCCCACAGTGAGCATCAAAATCAGTGGCACCATAACTAAGAGAAGTCCCGGGACTGGAAACCGAGCTCTCAAGTATACAACAAGATTGCTAACCAAGAAGACAACGATCAAGCCAATGACAATACAAACTTGCAATTTTGGCAGCCTCAAGAGGTCTTCGCAGTCGTATTGTCGCATGTATAGTAGCCATATGACTGAGAAGAGGACTGGAAGAGAGAGAAGGAAAGAGAGGATGGTTAATGGAAGCATGAAATGCTTGATTTGAATTGCTTTTTGTCCCATCCCTCTAGTCTCTTTATCTTCTTGTTTGGGGTTACTCTTCTCTTCCGTTACTGTCACTACAACTGTTTCTGCAGGGTCAGCATTTTCTGCCATGTTTGAAACTGAGAAAATATCAAGATATCTTCATTTCATTGGATGTTTCATAGTTGTATAAATTATTATTATTGGAGACGATATATATATTGGATGCTTGAATGCATAGTTTCTTTAACAAATCACATCCAAGGGAGGACATGTGTATTTCTCTAGTAATGTAAACATATTTTACTACGTCAATACAGATATTAAATGAATGATTTTATTTATTTATTTTACCTGTGTTGAAAATTTTCTTATGTAGATATTTTAGGGTAGGTTGCGAGAAATCAGAAGCAGAAGAGAGATTGTAGGGAATAAGTTAAGTCTGACCAGGTAATATCTTATCTCCTTAATAGATTCTAAGTATCTTATTTAGATGGAAATACCCATTTTGTAGGAAATAAGTTAAGTCTGACCAAGTAATATCTTATCTCCTTAATAGATTCTACGTATCTTATTTGGATGGAGATATCCATTTTCACCATAGAGGGTAGCTCAATTCGATTAGCATCGAGTCTCAAGTTTAATCCCTCATCGCATTTTTTTGTGGGTAACCACTATTTACGTAATACACAAAGTTTATATGGTTCGTGTGGACAGTAGTCATGCACGAACTCGAAGGAATAGTTGGTCAAAGGTAACAAAAAAAAAAAAAAATTGAGTCAAAAGAGTCCTTAATATGCCTGTAGTGCTTGTTCAAACTTCAACCTACGTAGATGACAATTTTTTTACATTCTAACCATATGAGTTAGTCCATTCGCTCTGTAATTAGCCATCATTAATTCCTATTAGGTATAAAGTTTGGCTAGTTTGTTCATGTAGACGGTGGTCTTGCACGAACTAGAGCTTGGCAACCTATAGCCAATAAAAGAACTTTCTACATTCTTTAATTTTTCATGAGCTTTTTTTTATTGATAAAAGGGTTGGGGTGTGGCGACGGGGGACGTTTTTAGCAATAATCCTACCCATAGACACCTGCTGCTTAGTAGCACCTATCTCCCATACCCCTGTTTGGATTCTTTCCCATACTTGTGGTGGCTCTCTTTCCCTCTTGTTGCTTAGCAGTGCCCGCTCCTGTAAAAGCTAAATTGGCTAAATTGCTGATGATTGAAAGACAATATTTATATATATATAGGTAATATTTGTATCCGCATCCCTTTTATTCTAGTGGATAAAGAGTACGCATTTAATTATTTGAAGTTCACACTTAGGTTTCTTTGGATGTAATATGCGTCAGATAGAATTCAATTCTGGCCAAGCTGGCTTGAGCAAAGCAAGGCTAAGGATCGGCATTTTCTGCCATGTTAAAACTGATAAAATCATGATATATTCATTTCATTATTTTTTTTTCACTAGTGCAGTAATTTTTCTTTGTAGTTGCGAATTTAGGGAATCTGTCTGACCAAGTAAAATATTATCTTCTTAATACATTATAAGTTTCTTATAATCTAACTAAATCTTTGGGTAAAAGTTCACCTTTAACCCAATTCAACTCTAGAATCCAAATGGTTAACAGAAAAAGAAAAAGAAAAAAATAGCCCCATGCTCAAGGCTCTTGTTTTGCGGAGTCTGGGGGAGGATAAATGCACATTGTCGTAGGCTAATGGAATTGTCAATTAGGCTAAACAAGCTTGAAATCTTGAACATGATAAAAATGAACTTAGTTTTAATTTGGACTGAGCTAAGACTTGTGACTGTTTGAGTGCAAAATTCATCGAGGTTGGGCAGACCTTAAGTTGTAGCTACTAGGTTTAGCCAAAATGTGACAGCATTTTGGCATATATATTTTATAAACTTGTAGTCTCTTAAACATTTTAGAATGTAGTCTTTTGTTGATTAACCTTTTAAAATCTCCATCTACTAGATCTTTGAGTTCACAATAGGGGCCTTATAACTAGTTTTTGGGTAAGTTTTGTCCTTCAAAGGTTCACTCCGGTTATCAGACTAAAAATCTTTTAAAAACACAAAGTCGGTCCGATTCTTGGGTTGACAATTAAATAATCTCACCAAATTTTATAATTTAATTAATTTGTCTCAAGATCGTTGGATATGGCAAAAAATCCATTACCCCTTTACACAAAAGAAAACAAAGCGCCCTTTGAGTTAGTTTTGGGGACCGTAATTTGACTCAAAAATTTGAAACTCTCTTTACACCGCCTCCAATAGTAAGAGTTGGGGGTATGAATAGACGAGTTAAGAATGGAGTGTGAAAAAAAAACCCGAAGCGCGTTGGGGACAGGTGGGATTTAGGTAACCTAATCCTTTCTTCGCTCCAATTATATTGTAAAATCTCCAAATACTCCTATTATACTTTAGTAACATAAAATATCCTTGGTGTATAAAAGTAAATGTAAAGATTTTAATATTACTTCTTTTTTTTAAAATTTAAGCCTCTTTCTTTCTCAATTTCATATTGTGTTAGTGGTTGTGTAATTTTCATTATTTTTGTTTGAAGATTTTAAACAAATTTAACATGTTCTAACATAAACCCTAATTAGTTTAAGTTGGATGGGATCAGAGTGAGCAGGTTCAACCCGTCAAGGCTTTGGAGTGGGGTTTGTGGTGGAGTTTTTGAATTAGGAGTGAGATTCAATTTAGCCTACCCAGTATCACTTTGTTGCCATCTTTACCCATACGACATTACCTTTTAAAAATAGAGTAATGCTATGTGGTATATACAATTCCATTTCTCAATCGCTTTTCTCACTTTTACATACAACGTTGTAGGGCTCACATTAATAAATTATTGTGTGACTCATATCACTTGTGTCTAGTGAGTGAGAAAAGGAATTGAGAAAAAAGATTACATATAGTATTTTTTTTAAAAATATAAGACGGTAGAGAGTCGGCATGAGGGACAGAAAGAAAAGTTTAGGGTGACTTGTATATACATTTATCTATTATAATGATCAACACAATTTCTTAGACATCATATATATATATATAATGATCAACACAATTTCGTTCAAGAGGTAGAATTATGGTATAAGATTGAATTATTAAAGTTTCAAGACTAAGACCCTCCCAAAAAAAAAAAAAAATGCATTACAAAAAAACTAAAGTTGTTTGTAGATAAAGGCACTCTATATAGCATCGTAGAAAGATCTATCACGCCAAACTAATGTATCTCTATAGCAAAAATGCTTAATATATTCTCTATAACACTGAATTTGGGTAAGGAATTCTAACATGTTCTATAATATTGTACAAAGCGCAAAAATATCTTATATATTTATAAAGGATGTAGTATGTTTCCTCAAAGGCTAGAGTCCATTTGCTTTACTTGTCATCTTTCATTAAAGAGGTGTAAACTTATATAAAGAGTGGAGGTTAGAAGTATGAGTGCATGAGAAGTGCATGAGGAGCGTAAGGCTTTTGAGTATTTAAGTTAAATCAAATAGGAATGTCCTTATTTCCTCTAGGTTCAAGGAAAATAAATAATCCCATTTTTGTGATGAAAGTTTTCTTTGTTATAGTAGTCACATTGAAAGCACATTGCCAATGTTTTTTTTGCATATGTAGTTCAATAAATTTAACATGAGTGACTCGTTGCCAAATTAAACAACAAAATAACAGAAATTTGCTTTCCAAAAACCTGCAATGAAAAGTGTTTATTCCCAAGAAATAGTTCTCCTTCCATCATCAAGATCGCTGAACTTCTCCATCTGTAACCAAGCATTAGATCTTGAATAATAATTGCAAAATGGAGAGAAAGAAAAATTGTAAATCATCGCAAGCATAAATCATCGGAACCTTGTCACGAGTAATTTTGTCTGTCTAATCTTGTTATCTTCGTGTCATTTTCTGCCATGTTCAAACTCATAAAATATCAAGATATCTTCATTAATTTCATTGTATATATTTCATAGTTCTAAAATATTTACTATTACCTTATACATATATTGGATGCTTGAATGCATAGTTTCTCAGACAAATCACATGCAAGGGATTACATGTGTATTTCTCTAGTAATGTAAACATGATTTTTACTTGGTTAAAATAGATATTGAATGAATGAATTTTTTTTCCACCTGTGCTGTAATTTTTCATGCGTAGATATTTTAGGATATGTTGCGAGAAATGAGATGCAGAAGAGAGATTGTAGGGAATGAGTCAAGTTTGACCAAGTAATATACTATCTCAACAGATTCTAAGTATAAACAAAGTTGGAGTTGTTTTGTGATCTTGTTTCAGTTAAAATATCTTGTAATAGGGCTTCACATGAGTGTGCAAACAGAGCTCTTTTATCAAAAGAAACTGCGAGCTAGGATGATGAACTTCCAGCCCGTGCTCACAACTTCTCTAGTATGTAGATCGTTTGGTGTTTATTGCATTAATGAATATGTTTCTATTCTTTGTATAAAAATAAAAAAAAAACTCTTGAATCAAATTAGTTATCAATATGCCTTTTAGAGCTTAATCAACCGTCTTAGGACAACTTTTTACATTATTACCACAGGTCGGCTGAACCTGTTGCTATGTATGAGGTCTCAAGTTCGTCCTCTCCATGCTCCCTATGGTCTGTCATCATTCATGCAATATATGAAGTTTACTTAGTTCTTGCCTGTAAGGGCTTGATCCGTGGGCACCCAGTAGTTAAAAAATAAATATTTTATGTACTTTATTTTTTTTCATACGTTATTTTTGTTAATAAAATTGGGAGTGTGTTGAGGGGAGGGAAGTTTATCCATATCCCTACCCATAAACACCATTTTAACCCTCTCTATTGGGAAGTGATGATGGCAGAAGTAGGAGATACTACTATTTGACCTGAAATGCTGGTAGACATTGTGGACTTCTAATTGTTGAATTTGGTAACATGAAGGCACGAGATGGAATCTTCATTAAAGAGATAAAAAAATTAATGAACCTTCATATGCATATGGTGACAACCAAACTATAGTAAAATTATGGTGAGAGAAATATTCATGTTGGGACAGTAGCATGAAAACCTAGCTCTGGAGTTAAATTATGTTCTTTTTTCCTTGATATTTTGAATACACCTGTAAACTCTTGAATACAAATTTCAAATTGAATGTTTGAATTCAAATAAGGCAAAATTTAGTTTTAGCAAAATTAACAAAACTAACTGCAATTAGAATTGGGAAAAATACGGCTGTTTTAATGTTTTGTTTTTTTCAAAAGCCGGCCAAGGATTTAGTTGCATTCTATCTAAGAATTAGGCCCCAAGAGGATAAGAAGGAATCAGCATCATAGTTGGCAAATACGAAATGGTAAAAGGATGGTACACATACGGGTTTAGTATGATTTTTTTAATATATATAATAAAAAAATTCACATAAAAGTACAAGAACATGAAAAACACAAATATAAACTACATGGATATTAATACAAATTTAAGATAAAATGTCGGAATAAAAAATACTATAAGATTTGTAAGTTATTTTCTTTCCCAACCAAAATTTCTTGAGTCGAAGACCAAGGGTGGAGTAACAAATCCAAAGAAAGATTTACAGCAAGTTCTGAACGATTTATCATTTTTGTTTATAATTATAAAATTATTATTGTTGTATCATTTTTTTAGAGTTTTCTGTACGAAAAAAAATTGTACGAATATAATTTTTCATTCTTATAATCAACATGAATTAACCATTACATCAAACAATTCTGTAGTAAATTAGGTTTTCCATTAGCTGTTCACAAGACAGGTTTCAGCTAAGCCTACTCGATCTGGTTTTTGTTAGATCTTTGAATTTCCTCCAGTGCCCCCATTAATTTGAAGGGCACTATTCATGTTTTAAATGAAAATATGTTAATAATCCATTGTTTGAGTGATGATCTCACTATATATGTCCATATTATATAACTATATATACGGAGGTCTAATGCAAATATGACAAGGGTAATTGGAGCCCCCCATATACACATGCACAGAGAGAGAGAGAGATCATTGGTTACTTAGCTTTCCCATGAAAGAAATGTATTAATGTAGGTTCACAAGCATTATGCACACATCATAATCCAAGATTAAACTACTCTTA
Organism: Euryodendron excelsum; assembly: GCA_033060915.1. Classification (NCBI taxonomy): domain Eukaryota; kingdom Viridiplantae; phylum Streptophyta; class Magnoliopsida; order Ericales; family Pentaphylacaceae; genus Euryodendron; species Euryodendron excelsum. The sequence goes on along the minus strand of CM065381.1, from coordinate 4,758,087 downwards.
AATCTTGCTGCTAAGGGATTTCTCTAGTCTCGATGTTGAAAGGCCAATTGCAACAAAAGAAATACAAGACTCTAAGAAGGATTGAGGACAAAGATTTTTGGAATTGACAAAAGGCAAACTACACACACCACCGTCGAGATTTTTTGATTAATACACTGTATATCCCTAATAGTGTTATCCCACCTATAAACCTACTATAGACATACATATATATATATATATATACACACACGGTACAGAACACCATATATAGAGAAGAGAGAGACAACCCACGATGCCACTGTGGCCGAAGTCTCCATCCACTCGCCATTGTTGCAAGACTCATAAAAACCTATTGCCTTCGACCCACCCATAATTGGTGCTCCCATCACCAGCCCTTCATCGTCGAACCAGCCCCCAGCTCTGCCCTGCCATCGCCGAACCGCATTGCACCACCAGTCACCATAACTCCGCTTACGACTTAAAGCCACCACCAGTGGGTTGGTTCGATGGCAGGTGATGATGATTGTGATGAGCAATTGGGTCGTTGATGATGGCTCCGTAGGTGATGATGGGCGATTGGGTTAGTTCAATGACATCTTGGTTTGGGTATGGGCCTGTATTGCTTGATGCTGAGAAATTGATTTGGGTGTGTGTTTGTGTGTTGTGTGAGTTGTGATTTGGTGGAAGTGGTGTATGTGATTGTTTTGCGATGTGCATCAGTGGCAGGTTCGAGGGGGTTATGGTTATGGTGGATGTGCTGACAACGAAAAAGAGGAAATGGAAAGGAGTGGATTTTGACTAGGGGATGATGGTGGCGGTGGTTGGCGTTTACGCTGATAAGGATGAATGAACAAGGGATGAGAGAGAAAGATGGATTAAAGAGTTAAAAGAATTTTTGTAATGATTAATTAAAGAATTAATTAGTAATTCTCATTAATTAACTTATTAAGGGCAGATTAGGTAATTCAATAAATTGAGAGTTTGATTTTTAGTGTTAGTCTACTAACGATGCTTTAAGGGAAAGGGGGAGTTTGTTACAAAAATTTAAAAGTAAGAAAATTCAGTGTAATTTTTCAATTATAACGGGTATACAGGATATTAGTTAAAAAATTTAAGGGTGATTTGTGTAATTTGCCCTTGACAAAATGACCAACCAAATTATGACTAATGCTAGAGTTTAAGAATTGGAAGGCTTATTTTGACATCAACATTGCATTGTAGTTGATGCCTAACAAGGATTATAGATTTTTGGCTTGCCCATGAGATTAGGTTCATTGAATCTCTACAAATCCCTACCTTAGACTTACCTTACAAGCGAAATGACCAGTCCACGACTCCACATAGGAAAAAATATTTTTGTACATAATCTTTATTAAAAGAAAAGCTCTATCAAATGACGTGCCAATGGTTTTATTTATTTATTTATTTTTATGGGTAAACAATTATTTAACCTTCTAACTTTACTTTAAATTTTAATGTCATTTATAAATTTTGATTTCTTCTATTTAAGTCTTTTAACTTTTAAAAGGAAATCAACATTGTCCAACTTTTTAAATAAGTAAAGAAATTAAATATTAATCATATTTTACACTGTAACTTAATATTACTTTAACCCTATTCAATCAAAAGTATTTCTATTTTTACAATTATAAAATTTAAAATTTGAATGGTCAAAATTTTACACTAATCTCTAAAGCAAAGAAAAAAAAAACTTCATGGCTATGAAATGTTATAAATCATCTCAAAAGGCCAAAGAAAATAGCCAAAATGATTCATAAAATTTTGTTTTTGTGAACTACCAATTATTAACCCTAGTAATATCAAAGATATTTTTTAAACTACTCATTTATTAACGGGACAAAATTCTTTTTATATTGTATCCGTTCAGAAATACTACAAGTGTTGATTTGTTTTTTTTTTTTTTTTGTTTTTCTTGTTTTGTCAATAGTGTTAATACGAATTTAAATTCTCATAGTTTAGTGGTAAAATGTACTAACTTTTAGTTTAGCTGGTAAAGTAAAACTAAATTATAGTCAAGAAGACCAAAGTGTAATTAATTTTTAATTTTTTAAACTTGTTTTAAAATATTAGATCACATTAATTTTTTTTTAAAAGTTAAAAGGCTAAAATAGAGAAAATCAAAATTCAAGTATAACATTAAAATTTTAAGTAAAATTGAAAAGACTAAATAATTATTACCTTTATTTAAATTATGAGTCATAAGAGTTGATATTTTGCAAAGTGGTGATTCTATTCACAATAAAATTCTAGTAAGCTTCGATCGATGCGCTTTGGTTCTCTGCTCAAGTGAATGCTGGAGAGTACATTTAGTGTACCTCAATCGACGACAAACGATGGGAGCTCGCGTTTTTTTTTTTTTTTAAAGTAAAAAGGAAAGAAAAGATAATAGCGTAGCAACTATATTGAGTGTGATCACATAAATTTTCATCCCTTGCAAAATATTGGTTATGAGCTACAACTATTGATTCTGGGGACGGTGAATCTGTTATCGTAGTTTTACCAAAATGTGAGATAATATTAAACTTATTCTTAACAGTATTTAGTTCACAAAATTATTATCGTAAGTAAATTTATACATACAACTATTGAAGGAAGAACAAATACTTATTTTAACTACTTAAGTCAATTCGAGTTAGCTTGAGTGAGGAGGTCAGAGGCTATTTCAAGTTAAAACTAGTCTGCTTCGCTCAATCTACCTTGGATGTTGGATCATGGCTCGAGCAGAAGCTAGCTCACGGGAGGTGGAATTTGCTCGAGCACGGCTACAAGTTTTAGGTTTCGTTTGGCACAACTATTAAAAAATGGAAGTGCTTTAAGATAATGGACTTTATGAGAAGGACTTTATTAGAAAGACTTCAAAAAAAAAATATATGTTTAATTAGTGAATAATAATTTTGAAGTCCTTCCAACTTAGTGGCCCTTCCAATTATGATAAATACAAAAGCTATTTATTTGTGAAAGAAATACCACAAATAATTTTAATAGTTCACCCAAAAAAAGAAAGAAGTACCACTCATTGATACAAAAAACTACAATTTTTTTTTCAAAGCCAATCCAAATGCATTAAATATGAGAATACAAATTTGCATTCAAGATAGTGAATACAAAGAACTAATCAGGTGAGAAAAATTTTAAAAAAACGCAACTTGGTGGGATTGTTTTTATGAGGAAGCCCTTGATTTGAAATATGAATTGTAATAAAAATATCTATCTATATACATACACACACTTATACATATGCATGTATACACACAAATATATTTATATTCATCTGATCTGATTGTAGGTGTGAAGATTGTTTTATCGGATTAAATAATGTATATCGAGAAGAAAGATGTCGATCACTAATCCACCTGCGAAATCCTATTACTTTTTTTTTGTTGGTGCTACCTATTACTATTTCTTGTTCTTTGAAGTTCATCGTTTGCAATAAATGATTGAGTTAGATATTGTGTTATATCACAAGATAGGAATTAATGAGAGTCATATGGGCAATGTGTGTTTGTTACTTAAATCACCGTTTGGCTTCGCGAGAAGTCATATGCGAAACGACCTCAACCTCCTCCTCAAAATGGACTTCTAGGAGGGTGGACTTTCACTGGAAGCCCATGTCTGTCTACTCACCAAACAGACAACTATTTTAGAAGGACTTCTAACCTCAAGAAGCCCCGCCAAACAACCAATTAAGTCAACTTGAAATTCCTTCTGACTTTAGGTTTTTATGCTTTTCACAAGACTACACGTTGGTTCGTGTTCTAACATGAAATGGAGATGCTTGAGAGAGCCTAAAACATCGACTATAGAGTATAGAGAATACCATCCATGTACCTTAGAGCATCAAATTCATCTTTGAGAAGATTCAAGTTGTTTTAATGGATTCTCATACATTAGTATTGTGGATTTAATATTGTTCAAGCACTGAAGACCATGGATCATGGGCTCGGTAATGGTGGTTGAACAAGAAGCACTTCTAACCATTGATTTATGGATTTGAATTGGGGTTGGGTTTTTAAGTTGCATTCTTGTACTGTTGGATTATAGGTTTGGAGTAATTACAACACTTTTGAATTATGACTCAGTATCACTAAATCTCCCAAACTCTAAAACGTGACATATTGACCTCCTAAACTGTCAATTGTATTAATTAACACCTTCTATAAACAACCCGTTAGGAAAATAGACGTAAAATTGTTTTGTGACCTACGTGTTCACAAAAGTATTATCTTATACCCAAATTGACTCTCTCTTGGTACAATAATTATTTAATGACTGAAATGCCCTTAAAATGACATGTAAATATAGGAACAATTCAAAAGACATTTCATTCATTAGATAATTATTACAAAAAAAATTAATTTAGGTATGAAATCATAGTTTTGTAAACATGTACAAGTCACCGAACAATTTTTCATCTATTTTCTTAATAAATTATTAATATATTGCTACAAACGGTATTAATTGATACAAATTGATAATTCAAATGGTCAATGTGTTAAATTTTAGAGTTTAAAGAGACTTAGTGATACCGAGTTATAGTTTATAGAGTGTCATTATAATTAACTCTTATAGTTTTTGATTTGGCTGGACTGCATCCCTTATGTTTTTTCACAATTTTTTTAACATCAAAATCTAGTCTACGTGCTGTGTTACTTGTGATGTGTGATGATTGAGTGATCATATGCATTAATCACATCACTTAATTTGGATAATTGGTGAAATTGAATTAATTAGACTGTCCAATTCATATCCTTATAGTTCTCAATCAACATTTGTTAGTCAATTGAATTAATTAGACTGTTCAATTCATATCCTTATAATTCTCAATCAACATTTGTTAGTCAAAAATAAGTATAAGAAATTATTAGGTATGTTGGAGAAGTAGCGTGATTTCCTCCTAATAATAGTTCATTTCAAGTCTTGATTTGTTCACGTGATTACTGTTTTTTTGGATAGTCACTAGGCAAATCTTTTGACGTTTCATGTTGTTGTTGTTGTTTTCCCAAACAAAAAGATATTAAGAGTTAAAAAAATAATTTCAGATAATTTAGATTATGTCTCTGTCCCACTCTCCACAAACTCTAGGTTCTACTTTCTTGGAGAATAGTTGGTTTGAAATAGGAAGAAACTTGTTCATTAAAATAACCTACGAAAGAAATTAATGTGACACATTGCATTATCATCACACTCTGCAAAATGAAACCCATAGCTACCCAACACCCTCTCCGTAAAGGACAAGGATTTCCTCAAAATTTAAATTGGAGAAATTTTTCTTGCCATGTATGTGGTAGTGTACTAAATTGTCATGTATTAAAATAGTGTTATTAATATGTTTATATTCTTTTTAAATTTTTGACACTAATCATGAAATTACTATATTTATAAAAGATATACAAATAAAAATAAATATATAAATACATGATCAAGTGATATGTTGTCACGTACACAAGATAGGAGGATTGTCTCCAACCTGGTTTGGAGGAAATCTTTATTCTTCCTTAAATCCCCATTTAATTGCAAATTTTTTTTTCTTCTTATTTCTACTTTCAAGGCAGCAAAATTTTTATATATATTTTTTTCTTTTTTCTCCCAACCAGCACAACGGTTAAATCTAGGATAAGATAACCATGTGAGAACCATGGCTTTTCTACGGTGACAAAATTTTGTTTAGATCCTATAAATTTTGAACATTTATGATAAGAAATAGTGTATTGGCAATCCAAAATTTAGAAAATATTACAAACCTTCCAAAACCTAATTTTTTGAGGGATAATTACACATTATCACCTCGTGGTTCAAGCCAAAATTAGATAACCTCATATGATTTAAAAGTAAACACAAGACCTCCTGTGGTTTGGACGTATCTGCAAAATGAATAAAAACTATTAGATTTAAGAAAATTCTGTAATAAGGGTATTTTTTTTTTATTTTGTCTCTTCAAATGAGATCGTCAAAAAGACGATTTGTCCATTTTATGTCAAAATAAAGGATTGTCTTTCGAGAATTTTTTTTTGTTATTCCACCAAATCGTCTTTTAAATGTTTTAATTTGGAGATATACAATGATAAAATTACTCTTATGATAAAGTTCAAACCATAACGGAGTTATGTATTTACTTTTAAATTATAGATGAGTTATATAATTTTGACTTGAATCACAAGTCATAAAGTGTAATTATTTATTTATTTTTTTTAACCTTAATTCTCTCTCAATAAAATTCTTGGTACCTATGAGAATCTTTCGTGCAAAACATTACAAAGGTTAAGAGATATTAGGATTAAATGGAAACCAGTTTGTATTGAGCTTTGTCAATCGTAATAAATTTACTGAAAACACGATTTTTTCGTGGAAATCAATCCACTCGGTCAACAGAATGTCGTGATAATTAATGATTTTTTTAAAAAATATAAGTACTTTTATTTGATAAGAAAAGAACACAAATACAAAACATACGTTAATTTAGTAATAATTGTGCTCCCGCCTATGATGAACGCAAATCCTTTGTCCCATTCTTATGTTCACTTCTCTGCTCCATATGTTTTATTGGTTTTTGTCATTACTATTAATGATATTTAATGCTTTTATTTTTGCCTATTACATTTACTAAATAGGACAATTAACATATATAATAGGTAACAAATATTCTTTCTAAGTAGAAGTCTTCTTAAATCAAAACTTCTCTCTAATCTCATGAAAATCTTATGCAAACTCTAGTCCGTTTTACATTTCTTGGGAAGCCAACCATCAAGGAGTAAATTGTGACTTATTGGTCCATGGACTGATTTGGGGAGGTCTTCACAAGCTTCTGTTGGTTGCCATTGAATTTATAATACTTTTGCAAAGAAATCTACAAAAATTAATTTTTTGTTTTACATTGGAATATGAACTTTTAGATCTCACAATGTTCTGGTTTGAGTATATATATATATGATTATATATGTACTCGTATATATACGTATACACATTACGTATGCATTTAAAAGATGTAGAAGATGAAAACTGGGTTTGCAATCTTTTACATGTAGATGCACCTTGGTTTAGGAAAGATTCCATTTTTCACTTTGACTTTTTTATTTTGTTACTTGTTATAAATTTTATTATTATATTTATTAGAATTAATAAATGATAAAATTTAGTACAATATCAATGTCCATATCATTATAATTAATGTCATGGACTAATAAAATTTATGAGGTAGAAAAAGGGACACAAAAAGAGTAGAAGATCTGCGTTCGTCTATGATTGAGATCATGAGTTTAACTCACCATTTATCTCCTTAAGGGCTTTAGCACTCTAATGTAAGAAAAAAAATCCAAACAAATAATCACATTATTTTGTATTAAAGTTTTGTACAAATTTTTTGTTTTGTTTAAATAGCATTATTTCTAAATGAATTAACTCATTTATAAATGAGATAAAGAAACTTCTATCCTTCCAGAACTTTTATATAATCTCCATCAGAATAATTAATTTTTGTTTATATAGCGTTACTTCCAAACGAATTAATTCATTTATTAATAAACAGAATTTTTATGCTGAAAACTTATTCAGAATAATGTGCCCATGGTTTAAAATGAAAATTTACAAACTGCTAAATCTATGAACATTATCTACATAAAACTTGTTTGTGTAGCATTACTAATGAGATAATTGAATGTCTTTGTCTATAATAATAGCACAATTAAAAAAACAAAAAGTCCTCATGAAAATTTTGATTGGAATATTCATATAACAAGCTAGAATTACCTAATAAAAGATTGAGAGATTTAGAATTGAAATACACAAATACAGAGTTTTTAATTAAATCACTTACAAAACCACAAACATTGAGTTGGTAACTTCTTATTTAGAACAATTCAATTCAACTATTTATTATTACCCATAGTCATATTCGGGACTGAACAAATTATCTTAAATTTTCCATTTCAATTACAGGCCCATTCGGGACTCTTTCTACAACGGAGGCAAATGAGGCTGTTCATCATCTGAGCGTTTGAAAGCTGGAACCGCGTTAGCACACTACATTCACTAACGAATTCTATCTAGTTAAGTCTCTCTGTTTGGAGAATCCTAATTCATCAAAAATGGCAAACCATTCTCTTTGTGTTTCACGAAGAAAAGAGAGAATTTGGTGGAGAAAACAGGTACTTTGATCAAAAGAAAGAATTTGGTAAAGATGCAAGGGGAGCAGAAGAATCTGAGTGTTCATGGGGTGAGATAGTGGAGAGGAGCCATGATCGGCAAAGGAGGCTTTGGGTCTGTGCATTTGGCTACTTTGAAGAAACCCAATCAGCGACTCAGCCATTTTCCGCCATTGATGGCTGTGAAATCTGCAGAGGTCTCTGTTTCGGGTACACTCAAGAAGGAGAGAAAGGTTCTGAACAATCTTCATGGGTGCCCTCATATTATCAAGTGCTTTGGAGAAGAGATCACTACCGGCGAAAAAGGGCGAGAAAGTATACAACTTGTTACTGGAATACGCTTCAGGAGGTTCATTACGTGATCTGATCAAGAAATCAGGGGGCGTCGGATTGGCAGAGTCCGATGTTAGTCGTTATGCAAAATCGATTCTTCGTGGGATTAAACGTGTTCATGAATGCGGCTATGTCCACCTTAATGTAAAGCCTGACAATATCTTGCTTGTGCAAAACACTGCAACTTCTTTTTCTACTCAGGCTGATTGTTACCAGCTTTTGGCTAGTTTTTTTTGAAGGATTATAAGTAAAATAAGTTAGAAAAAGCTTTTTTGTCTTTTTGTTTTTGTTTTTATTTTTTTGTTTATCTTTAATTAAAGTAAAATAAAAAAAATAAAAAAGTTAAAAAAATTTGACCTTTTTACTTGTAAATTTAAAAAAAACTTGAGGGTAAATTTCACTTATCACCTTTGCACTTTGACCACAATTTCACTTTGGTCCCTCTACTTTTAATTATTCCACTTTGTACTTTCAGTTAAGTAACAATGTGGTCCTTCCATTAAATTTTCGTTAATAAAGGTGACGGAAAACTCTTTTTTTTATTTTTTTAAAAAAATAAAAAATAGTATTTGTTTATTATTTTTTATTTTTAGTTGTTAACAAAATTAAAAAAATGAAACAAAAAAACACTAAAATAGGTGTTTTTTTGGTTTTCAAAACACTGTTTTAGTATTATTAGCATAAAAGTAACCTACAAATGTATTGAAAACAAAACATAAACCCATTTTAGTGTTTTTCGTGTTCTTTTTTTCAAATTTTGTAAACAACTAAAAATAAAAAAAATTAAACAAACATTGCTTTTTTATTTTTTACAAAAAAAATAAAAAACAAAAACAAAAACGTTACCAAAAGCAGTGTTTGTTTTAATATTTTTTTGTTTTTAGTTGTTTACAAAATTTGAAAAAGAAAACGAAAAACACTAAAATGGGTTTTTTTCAATACATTTTGTAGGTTACTTTTATGATAATAGTACAAAAACAATGTTTTGAAAATAAAAAAAAACCCATTTTAGTGTTTTTTGTTTTATTTTTTGAATTTTGTTAACAACTAAAAATAAAAAATAATAAACAAATACTGTTTTTTATTTTTTTAAAAGAATAAAATTAAAAAAGGGTTTTTCGTCACCTTTATTAACGAAAATTTGACGAAAGAACCACATTACTAGTTAACTGAAAGTGTATGGAGCAAAATGAAACAATTAAAAATAGAAGAAGCAAAGTGAAATTGTAGTCAAAGTGCAGGATAATAAGTGAAATTTATTCAAAACTTGACAAATAAAAAAAAAACAAAAACTGTACCAAAGGTCTCCGTTTGTGGCCAAGGTTTGTGATTTTGGGTTGGCGAAAAGGCTGAAACAGAGCAAGAACGGGAAGTCGAGTCGCTTTCGTGAGAGGCACTGCCATGTATGTATCGCCTGAAGCTGTGGTTGATGGCATTCAGGAGGCTCCTACTGATGTTTGGGGTAATGGTTGTGTGGTGCTTGAGATGCTAACTGGGAAGCGGGTGTGGGACAGGAAAGAACAGTGGAACACTCAGAAATTCTTGAACAAGATTGGTTATGAGTTTGAAATCCCTGAAATTCCAAGTGAGATATCACAAGAGGGGAAAGGGTTCTTGAAGGGTTGCTTTGTGACGAAGGCTGTGAACAGATTGACTGCTGATATGTTGCTGAAACTTCCATTTGTTTCACAAGCAGACGATGATGGCAATGCAGAAGTCGAAGTATGGAAGGAGAGTTTGGATTCTCGGGGTGTATTTGTTCGAGACTGATGATGATGATGATCATTGTTTAGATGAGTCGAGGACTATGTCTGAAGAGGAGCCGAGCATTATTGAGATGTTTGAAGACGAGCCGAGCATTATAGAGGAGATATTTGAAGAGGAGCTGAACATTATTGAGGAGATGTTTGAAGAGGAGCCGATCGAGGATTATGTCTAAAGAGGAGTTGAATATTATATGTGAAGAGGACGCAGAGGATATAGATGACGAGGACTCTAGGTCAAGCCCTGCGGGTGATGAGATAATGCAAGATCATAAAAGGAGGAAACTGATGCCAGAGTTCAACATCAATGCATATTCCCGTGGAATCAATAACACGGGAGCGATCTACCTGAGTCATGGCTGAAGCACTTTAGCATGTATGAAAAGTTCCTCACATACCTTACCTCTCTGTTGTCTGTACTTTGAAACTGGATAATACGAAAAGTGAATGATACAAATATTTTAATGACTCAATTGCTTTTTATGAAATACTTGTTGGTCTTTTAATTGTTATATTATGTTCTATATTTTCATAAAAGCACAAGGATATCAAACACTGATATTATTGATCATGTTCGGCATCCACTCTTTCAAATTATCTTTCCTTTGGCACCTTCTTATCCGTAGATATAGAACACTGATATACAACACTTGCTTTATTTTTTTCTTCTAGTTCTTGAATGTCATATTGATACCAAAAAAGAAACTACTGGGTGTTCGTAATTTTGGAAAGTGATACTGAATTTTGTTGTTGAGACCTACTACCTTGGATCACTTCTTATGCCGTCACTAAAATAGAGACAGAATTAACATGATACAAAAGTTGAAGTTCTGAAAGTCTAGTTCAAGATACTTCATCAGAGGAAATCAAGTTGTCCGAGACAATTGAGAAGCAGAGGCAAAACTTGCAGTATATTTGGTAGAATCTATCTGTTCTTGAAGTTTTGTGTGGTGATGAGATCAAAGAGTCTGAATCCTTGGCTGCCGGGAACCCCATGGACAATTCAGGTAGTAGCTATTGATTTAGAACAACTTGAGCATTGTTTTACTGTCAGTTTTTGTCTTTGCTCCTCTCAGTTGATTAATTGCCTTCTTATGTGTATCAGGATATGGATTCAAAACCATTGCAGAAGAAATGGCGGACTCAATCAATATGAAGACACAACTACTGCCACTTAGATTTAAGATTTATACTAAAAGATTTATTAAATACATAACATATAAAAGTCATAATGAATATGACACTTAAAAATAAATATTTCTACTTTTTACTAAATTTTTTGTTTTAGACTAGAGGAGCAAGGAAAAATTACTTAGATTTGAGTGGGTACATATAAAATTACTTGACTTTTAGGAGGACAATATATCCATTTTATTATAAATACTCAACAGTATAAAAGGTTTAAGGAATATGAGATGTGGCCATCCCAATTTTCCTTTTATTGTTATAGACTTTTTAGTCATGCGTATCCATTATAAGAAGAAATTAAATTCTAGTTAAACGGTCACTAAAGACCAAAAAAAACTATTTCAACAAATTAATTTGTGATTGAAAAAAGTAACTAAAAATGAAAAAAGATGTTTCATAAACTGCTTTAAAATAATTGATCCAAACATTTGTAAACGTTTGTAATTAGCAAATTTCGTGTTCTTTTATATTCCTTATAAGTCGCGATGTTGGGTGTCAATCGCAAGCATTCAAGACGCAAGGAATTGAGTTGTGAAGGTTCGTCATTCATAAGCATTAGCTAAGAGATGCTTGAATTGAACAATAAGTGAAAATCTTGAAGTACTCAAGTTGAATACCTTTCGATAACTTTGAATCGAAGATACATTAGCTTGTGCAAAATAGACAACTTGGATACCTTTCGATAGCTTTAGATCAAAGATATAGATACTACAGAAAAACACAGACAACTTTGATACCTTTGGATCAATTTCGATACTTTTCGTTTGAAAAAACAATGAGTGTGCAAAAACAGGTAGACTGACTTGATACTTGTCAATACCTTTTGCTGTAGCGAGTTGGAAATTTTTTGTAGAATTTTGTTGAAAATGAAACTTACGTTTTTATAAGTCTGATATGTTTCTCATAAAAAAGAGGAAGTCTTTTTAGGATTTACAAGTGAGAGTAGCCCCACAAGATAGTTCTTAAAAGTTCTCTAAATATCATTGAAGCTCTCAATAGATTCTTAGCAACAACAATTCTTCAATCTTGAAAAATCAAAGTCTTAATAGAGTTCAAGGGGTCAAATCTATACTAAAGGAATCTGTACGGTGATCAAACATGGCAACGACAAATTGTGGAGTTGAGCAAGTACAAGACAACCAATAGAGTCGAGGAGTCAACGAGGTTTTGGTTTTTAAGTGTTCTTGTAACCGTTTGAATAGTGGTTTTTAGTACATAATCTTTGTCTGACGAAAATGAACACGTGATTTTTTCTCGATTTGCGTTTCTACTGCAAAAATCTCATATGTCAACTATTTGATTGATATATACCTTTCTTGACATGTGCATGCACTTAGTCATAGTCATACTTGCATAATATTTTTCTAAACTAGTATCCATAAGCAAAGCTATAATTTGACAATACTTTTTTCATATATGTGCACTTTTTTTGTTGATTGAAATATTCCATGAAATAACTGTTCTATTTAGTCTTCTTTTAGCTTATATGACAAAGAATTATAAAATTTAAAGCTTTTAATAATTTTAATACTACAACTAAATTGATGTTAAGAATTACTCTAGAGAACTTGTGAGACTTGGGGATTTAGCTGATCTTCTATCATTTAACCTTCGGCCTAGGTGTTTGTTTTGTTGCAAATTGAGATGTGGAATTATGTAGGTGTTGATTGGAAAATGACTCATTTCATTTTGAACTAATGAACTTAACAAATGAGTAAATTTGAAATTTATGTAAGTGTTGATCGGAAGAGATTGAGAAGTTCTAATTTGTCATTTGTGATGAGGTGATTCTATATTTACAAAAGTTTAAATGAATTCAAATTATCGTAAAGAAAATAAATATAAAATCTTTTCAAGCTAATACATGTAGTTTTACATTCGAATTTTATGAAGCTAATACATGTTTCAATTTTAAGCTAACTCATTTGGCAATTTATAAACAGTCAAACAAGGCATTACCGAATAGCCTGGTCAGAAGGAGAGAGACTTCTTTAAATATCATCAAGTTGGTCACGTGTTTGATTCAATTTTTTTTTTTAGGGAAAGAAAACAAACCCCAGAGAGTCGGCGAGATACTAGAAGAGATCCAAACTAAACACGTTAGACAGATGGCAAACAAGATTCAAATTCGAAACTTCAAAATTCAAATTACCTATCATCACGCAACTGCCCCTAACGGACAAAAAGGAAAAGAATCACGCAACTGTGAATGGTCATGCTATTGCAACAACTGCAATGGTCACAGCTCTCTTCATCATCGTTGATCATGACAAGACGAAAACTTTAGTCTTTAATGCAGGTTGATATTTAATGAAAAGCCCACAAAATTTTGGATCCACAGTCGAAACTGATAGTTATGCGCCGCGTGAGGAACCTATTTTTAGTGAGTTCGGCTCTCTTTTAAATTTTAATATTTAAAATTTTTTATTTTATTTGTTTTATTACGTTATGTATTAATTATTTAAATTTAACGAATTATATTTTTATATTTAAACTCACATTTTTATTTTATTATTTTTTTTAAACGTTCAATAAAATTGTGAATTCAAAAAAATTAACACGTGCTTTAGTAAGATAAGGAATTAGAAGGATTTTAGATATAAAGGTTTGAAGGAGAACCGATTCCTATTTTAGTACTATTAATTTTATGAAAATTTTGATACTTACAGAATTTTTATATAAAAAACTCCACTATAATTATGAAAACTTTACATTAGTATTTTTTGTAATTAAAACAATAAATTCTAATTTAGCCACATTGTTTTCTATATAATTTTTGTATACTAAATATTGACAATACTCAGAGATTCACGTGGGGAGCGTTGCAGAAGCAAATAATTAAGGCTATATATTCAGAATGATAATGTTTTCCCTTGGTACATTGCATCTAATTTTTTTTTTTGTGCTATTTTAATTGATTAAGTTCGCTATTCCAGATTTGTAATTTTTCTTATATTCGATGAATGAGGAATGAAGCACTGCATACATACGTGCTAAGGCTGCTAGACCGATTGGACTTTGAGTAAGTTATCAATAAATACTCCTACCTTTCTGTTAAAAAAAAAAAATTTTTTTTTTTTGTGACATAATTACTTTAAATTTATATGTACCTATGTTGACGAAAATATGAGTATTTTCGATGATTTTAGCAACATTTACGGTGTCGGTGTATATTAATTACTTAGTAGAATTCTTGCTACACTTAAAATAACTTAAAATGACATTATACGTAAATACTATCTTGTATTGTTAATTTTGAAAATTATGATTTTCCACCCTCCTCGTATATGTGCCTGTCCAAAATTCACTCGAGTTATACACTAAATTTGTACAGAAAATCATTCCAAAATAACATGACATTAACACTTCTGCAATTAAAAGTCATTATAATAAGTGTTTTGTTTTAAACTAAATAACTTTCATTCAATTAAATCATTCTTCATGTCAATTTTGTATAAATTGTCTAGTTCTATATTATTACTCTTTCTAAAATTCTTTTTATTTGTATCACGAGAAAAAAGAAAAGAAAAGCAAAAGAATTACATTGGTTCTGTCCTTGATCTAATAAAATACAAGACGACAATAAAACGGTACGTAATGAGTACGAGTTTAAAACATATATTTGTTTAATAAAACATGTCAGATTTTGAAAAATCTCCGTCTAACACAATTTGATCCAACGGTTGTAATTCATTTTGATTTTCATTTTTACATGATCTTTAATCTTTAAAATTCTGGCCCAAAATGTTAGTGGATCCCACCACACACTCCAGCGTCTCTCACAAGTTTGTCTTTCTCCCCCTCTCTCTTCTTTTTTGTCTCTACTCCCCCGGGGCGGCGACACTCCACTCTTGATGTGATAATTAAAAAAATTTTATTTTTTTAATTTTATCCATAATCTCACCCTGTTACTTCAATGTTATCATTCATTCTTTACTCTGGTTATTATAAAAAAAAATTTTTTTTGATAAATTTTTGTTTTTATTCACGCCTAGTTTTTAATTAAAAAAAATTTGATCAAAATTTTTTATTTTTTTTTACACTCACCTCCTGAATTTTTATATAAAAAAATTTTATGATCAAATTTTATAATTTCTTTTACTCCTACCTCTAGATTTTTATAAAAGAAAGAAATTTGATCAAAATTTTTTAATTTTGCGAACAGAGAGCATATTCGAACAGAAAATCTTATCTAAATAGAAAATTTTTGATCTCATATCCTTTGACAATCTCACTTCACTGATGTGATCTCTATTTATTTATTTATTTTATTTTAAAAATTAAATTAATAAAAATAAAACAATAAATAAAAAATAATAAATACTTGTAAGGAGTGAAAGTAAAAGTATAATCAATTAAAAACATAAACTATCTGTCCCATTATCTCACCTCCCTCGGCGGGGGGGTGTTGGGAGTAATAGCTCTCTTAGAGCATCTCCAAGGGTGCTCTTCATTTTGGCTCTTCAAAATATATTAAATTTATGCATTCTCTATTTTGGAGAGTCACTTATGGAAAATCATTCCAATCATGCTCTTTATTTTAGCTAGTTATTCAAACCAACTTTCTTAATTTTTAAATTAAATTTTATGTGGCATGCCATATTATCTTGATAGTGATGACATTGCACCATGACATGTCATGACATGTCATCTTATAACATGACACATCATCACATTTGAAATGGTCATAATTTTTGCAACGATCATATTTTTATTGTCTTTTACTTTTATGCAAACTTGGTACTATATAGTCATATTTTTAGAGGCTTGAAAATCTGTTGGAGACTCAAAAGTGTCGACCCCTCATCAATTAGGAGTCGACTATTTTCAACAGAGCCTAAAAATTTAAAGACTGTTTAAAAGAGTCAACCCCTCATTGTAAAAGAGTCGACTCATTGGGACAGAGAGTTGAGTCGCATATTCTGACCAAAAGAGTTGACTCATTGGGACAGAGAGTTGAGTCTGCATATTCTAACTAAAAGAGTCGACTCCTACAAGTCATGAGTTGACTTCTCAAAACAAAATGTCAAAGCAGATTGTAAAAAGAGTTGACTCATTGTAAAACGATTTGCCTATTAGCTAAACAACAAAAAATCAATTGAACTCCTAAATCCATAACAATCTATTGAACATATTGACAAGCGAGCTAACAAAAATAAAAAAACTAAAGAAAAATAAGCCAAGTTGATTTCGTCAATCTCAAAATCCTAGATTCATGCGAAGTGAACAGTGAATCAAAAATCAATGTGAGAAAAGAAGACTAAAAGTAACAAAGAAAGCTTATCTGATGATAGATATAGCTATAGATATAAAAAGAAAAATGAAAGAAAAAGAGAGGGAAAAGAGAATAGAGAGGGAGGACGGTGAGAGAAGGGGAAGAGAGAAGAGGGACGATGCAAAAAGAGAGAGAGAGCCATACCTGGTGAAAAAGAAGAATCAGAGTTTTTCAACTCCAAGTAAACGATTGGAAAATACAGAAAAAAGTCAAATACACTCACTAGATATGAAAAGTCATTTCGATAATATGTAAAATAGATAGTGAAGCAATGAGCCTGTTGAAAGTATGAAATAAGTACACTTTAAAATAATTAAAGGGATAAGTTTAACTGGGCCTTGGAGGTGCTCTTAAACTCCACACTCTAGAGACCACCTTAACCGACGGCGCCCATTCAAAAATTGAAGAGAAAGACCCGGGGGCGGCGGGGGGGAAGAGACGTTGCAGGGTGGCATGCATGGCACGGTAGCCTTTTAAAAAATCGAAAGCGGGGAGACTCCCTCTCTGTCTCTCTCTAATTGAACCCATAGAGGGAGAGAGGTTGGGGAGAGACGTTCCAGGCGGCATGCATAGCATGGCAGTCTTTCAAAAACGGTACTGACACATGGGTTTAAAAAACGAGAGAGGGAGAGAGATACGTTGTGGGGGTGAGAGTGCATTAACGCCAGCCTTTCAAAAAGCCAAAAAAGGGGCGGGAGGGAGATGTTGGTGGGGGTTGGGGTAGGCCCCGTACATTGCTCAGTGGCATTCTTTTTATTTATTTCACTCACCCACTTATACTTTTTCATCTTCTTAAAAGCCAATTCCTCTCACAACCCACTCTCTTTTCTCTTTAATATAAATAAACTATTCTTAGAGATAAAAGAAGAGAAAAAGAAGAGAGAGCCACCATGGCCGAAACATTACATTCTTGCCGCTACACTTTTTACCTCTCATCCTTTCTTTTTTCTTTTATCCTCATATATGATAAATGTGTTAATATGATGGAGAAGAGTGAAGAAAAGAAGAAAAGCAAAAAAAGTGACCTTTTTCATATCACATTTATAAAGGTTAGGCTCATTATTTATGTTTGGCTCATGTTTGCTCTTCTATATTTACTTTATATGCATTATTTGCTCTATTTTGTTATTTTTTCAATAATTTTTTAAAACTTTTAAAGGTTTTAAAAATTTTGTTTTTGGTGTTAGTATGATAGGGAGATGAAGACGAAGAAGAAAACAAGAAAGGAAGGTGGGATGTTAGGATGGTGTAGCCATGTTTGCGGTTAGTGACTAATTGAAGAGGTGTTTCGAATGACATACAAAAGGTAGTGGCTGACTCACTTGTGGATATTCTTTTCTTTTTTTTTCTCTTACGTACCACTTGTAGATATTCTTCATTGTTGACAAACTCATTCTTCTCATATCACGTTTTATTCTTCAGGTTTGCTCCTTTTATAATTTTTTTTACTCAATAGTATTTTTTTTTTTTTTTTGTTTTGGGTACAAGTTTTCTTTATGCATTTATTTCTTTTTGGTTCAAGTTTGCTTTACATTTTTCTTTGAAGCATTTATTCATATTATTTCAAATTTTTCTTAGGTCGTTTTCATCATCGGTAGATGAAGAAGATGGAAAAAAGTCCAGTGAAAAAAGTGCATCAAATTATGGCAAGGGCTAATGCTCTGTGAGCCAACCCACAAACTAAACCCTCCAACATCTTATTTTTATTTTTATTTTTATGAGACTTTGATTAGGTTTCTTTTGATTGTAAAGCCTTATGTAATTATTCTACATTTTTTTTCTATGGATTTTTCTCTTTCGTTGTTTGAGATAAACTTCATCAAATTTAGCCTATTTCTTGTTCAAGTTTGAAAATTAATGGGAGACTTCTTCCAAGCATTATCAATGTAATTTATTTTATTTTATTTTTAATAAAATCAAACCAAAAACTGTCATGGCAGTTCTTCACCTATTAAATCTAATATTCAAATACTAATTTTTTGTTATTATTTGATGCTTATTAAATCTACAATTGTTGCTCCCTTTTCATTATGTAATGAAAAAGCTACCTAAAATTGCACTGCTGGGCATGGGCCGACTAGTAGGGTCAAGTTGATGTACTACCCATCAGTCGGCGCCTGCTATGAGTAGTAAAGTCCTATATGTAAATTCAAATGAGACCCGCCTTACCTTGGAACGTCGAACGAAATAGGTGGGTGGGTTATCTCGACTCTTTTGATGCATATAATTTTAAATTTTATGGGGAGTATTGTAGGCACGGAATATTTGCCTGTATATATATATATATATAAGATTCAGTCATCCTTGAACAAGTCTAAACATAGTTATCAATATCTTATTGTAGCAGTAAGAAAATAGTACAAAAAAAGTTGAGTTTTGTACCGGTCAAGATATCAGCCAATATTAATAAATATCAACCGTATTTAAGTATTTTTAAACGTGTATTTAGTTAGATAATACATTTATATTATGTTATTATAAATAAATATATATTTTTATAAATATATAATATTTATAACTATAAATTTAAAACGTACTCCTATTATACTGGCCGATATAACTATGAGCCAACGTGGCAGATCATGACCACAAAATACAACAAATAAAATAGATATACCTGCAATTCAGCAGCATGATACCCACAGAATTCAGACAGCGCAGCCAACAAAGCTCCTCCCAGCATCAAAAACAGCAGCAATCCCACCCAATAAAACTACGACAAACCTCAAACCAGAAACTACACAGACATCGACAAAGCAGCCAGAAGGAAAAATGGTTTTTGAGATGTTCCACTCTCTCTAAATCTTTTTTCATATGCATTGAAAAATTATACTAATAAATAGATTTCTAATGACTCCAAAGAAAATTTATTCAAACTCAAATGGTATTTACTTGATGAAGGAATTATGCAATTTCTTCTACCCATCAAGTTACTTGAGAAGCAAATTGAGACATAAAAAAAAAAAGAAGGGAGTTTAAATTTATCAAAAAAATAAAGAAAATTGTTAAATAGGGATCCCTAGTTTGGCCATTCCTAGAATAATAGAAGTATGGAAGGAAAAATGTTACGGTGTTTGTTGTCCAAGAGAGGACTAGATCATAATACTAGGCATAGTAAAACAAACTAAGTTTTTTAAACTAGACTTGTTAAAAATTCTTTTGAGGTCATTTTATTATGTGAATAAATCAAGTTCGAATATATTTTTAAATTTATTAATTTATTAAGTTCAATTCAAATTCAGCTTAATAAATTTATATGCATTAAAAATTAAAATATTGAGTTGAGCTTATGACCAACTTAAAATTGACTTCAAAAACAAGCAAAGCCAAACGTTTTGAATTTTGATAAATTTTCAAGTCAAAGTTGAATCTATTACTCAACTTCTTTAGAGTCTAGTTTGAAGAAAAATTCTATTGTTATTGAATTTGTATACATAAACTCATATTAAAAATATATGGCAGTAATAATTTTAAATTATAAACTAAAATAACTGGTGTTATGATTTGAAGAGAAAGTATCATAAATATTCGTATCTTTTTTAATATAGAAAATATGTAATTTTTTTAATTTTATATTCTAGTGTGAATAATGAAGAGTCAACACAAATAATACTTGTACACGTACACGTTACGCAGGCCACGTAATAACTTATCCCGCAATGGACTTTAACCAATCGCCACCTGTCAAACTACAAATAAACTACAAATTCTGTCCAACTATGTAAACGTAGCAAGTAACAAACCACAGAAATTATACTAAAGTTACAGAATTTTCACTATTTCACTCACAGCCAAGTAATAATAAAAAAATAAGAACTTCAGATGATCGGTTTCTAAAATGAACGGTCGATCACAGGTCTGTTATCAAAAATCGTCACAGACAAGGGGAGCAATTCCTGTGACAGTGGACCCACGATATCCTTATACCCTGCCGCCGCATACAAGTATTGGCTACAACGGACACCTGGGCCAATCAGAAATCGAGTTCAAATATATAGGTACTCGCGCGCATGCGAACATTCTCAGAAAACCTCCATTACCAGAGCAGCAGACCCTACATATATTCCCCTCCCAATACTCTCCATTACTCTCTCGTCTTCAAATTCAGTGTCTGGGGTTCTTTTATTTTCTCTCTCTACATCTATATATATCTATTCTAATATTGTTTTAGTGAGAGAAAGAAACAGAAATGTTTCGCCTGAGCAACAACCTGGTTGGGATTCTGAATTTTTTCACCTTCCTCCTCTCCATCCCCATCCTCGGAGCGGGGATATGGCTGAGCCGCCAGGCCAACACCGAATGCGAGAAGTTCCTCGATGTGCCTGTCATCGTTATTGGGGCCTTCCTCATGGTCGTCTCTCTGGCCGGCCTCATCGGCGCGTGCTGTCGCGTGTCTTGGCTGCTCTGGTTCTACCTGTTGGTGATGTTCCTCCTCATCGTCCTGCTCTTCTGCTTCACCATCTTTGCGTTCGTGGTCACCAACAAGGGCGCCGGAGAGGCGGTGTCCGGGAAGGGGTATAAGGAGTATCGGCTAGGGGACTACTCGAATTGGTTGCAGAAGAGGGTTAACGGTACCAAGAATTGGAACAAAATCAAGAGTTGCTTGCAGGATAGTAAGGTTTGCCAGAGTTTGATTGATGATGGGTCTACTACCACGGTTGAGGAGTTCTATAAGGAGGAATTGTCCTCCGTTCAGGTATATACAGATACACACACTAGTATACTTTGTATATATCTTCGTAATTATGCTTGGTTCTTTTGAATTTGTGCAATTCGGTTTTCTGGGTTCTTCTTGTTTTAGATCTGACTCCCCAAATTTGCAAATCTCTCTCGCTCTCTCTCTCTCTCTCTCTCTCTCTCACACACACACACACACACACACACACACACACACACACACACTCTGTGAGTGCATTATTTGGTTTTACATGCATGTCTGTTTCTGTATTCTGTTTGTGCATGTGATTTCACTTTTTTTTTTCTTCAGGATTTTAATTTTGGAAGAATTTTTGGACTAGGGCTTTTTGGGCTTTGACGTCATGGATTTTGTCCTTGTTTTTGTTTTTGCTCTGTTTTTGCAGTTGTTTCTTCTAAGGATTATTGGGGTTTATTTTTTATTTTTCATGAATTATTTATGTGAGCAGCCTTGTTTTATTGTGTTTAAACGAAGGTAGAGGGTTCAATTTACCTGTAAATAAGCATGAAGCTCTCATGGCATTTCCTTACTTTTTCTTGAAAAACAATTTCATTTCTTCAAATGGATTTCTATTTGCCTTCATATTGTTTATGAGGCACGTTGCATCTGAATTGTGTTTATGGGTTTGTTTTTTTTTTTTTTTTTTGGGTACATTGGAGTGCCAAAGCCTTGGGGAGGGCGAGGAGGGGATGCACGCCAAACCGTCTACTCGTGTTTACGTGCTTTTAACTGCTTGAAAATGAGCATTTCTGTGTTTTTTTTGTTCTATTTGGTTAGTAGCCAGGGATTTTCCTTGTCCATATTGTGCTACGAATTCTGTATGTTAGATTTCGGTGTACAAAGTTATCAATTGACTCGATCAATTTCTGCAGCATATCCAAACTCGACGAAAATTGTTTTTCTTAGGCTTCATTTGGGTTTTGTGACGTTGAGTCAGAATTTGTTTCGAGCTTTCTCTTGCCTCTCAAGCAGTCGAGTTTCCCTCAATACCAACAATGGAAGAAATTAAACAGATATAGAATTGAAAATTCGTAATGGAATGGGGTTGGCACTTATTACATATACATATACATTGTTTTGTTTCAGTTTATTTCATCCTCTTTATCATTATGCATCTTCTAATGTATTTCTCCCTCTCTCTCTCTCTCTCTCTCTCTCTCTCTTGCTGTTTTTGTTGTTGCTTGGCAGTCGGGTTGCTGCAAGCCATCAAATGACTGCAATTTCGTCTATGTTAGCCCAACCAACTGGACTGCCCCGGCCACCACTACTTCATACAACAATTCAGATTGCAACCTGTGGAACAATGACCCAAATGTTCTGTGCTTCAACTGTCAATCATGCAAGGCTGGCCTGCTGGATAATATCAAGCATGACTGGAAGAAGGTGGCCGTGATCAACATTATATTCCTGATCATCCTTGTCATTGTGTACTCGGTTGGGTGCTGCGCCTTCAGGAACAACAGGGAGGACAACTATATGTGGAAGCGCTGAACTCTCTGGTAGTAGTTTCTTCTTAGTATGCAGGGGAATTGCATCTGTACTCGTTTCTTTCTTGTATAGCTGTCTATTTCTTCACTTGTTCGGATCATATCGGTTGTTTGACATATTCTACGTTGGCTTTGGTTGCATTCTATAGTAGTTGTGTGTTTATATTGATTCCTTTCTCGTATAGTTTGTGTATATAATGATTTTCTGACTCAATTTAGATCATTTCTGATTATCAAATTTTTGTGATGAGTTTTCGTTTTTTTGTTCTAGAGGTGGGTTTTCCTCCCGAGCATAGTTTCACAACATCCTCCTACTCAAAAACGTGCAGTACCCTATTTTTCATTTATTTATTTGTCTTTAATTTGACATGTATCCTACATTCTAAATACCAACGAAAAGTCTTTCTGGTTGGGTGATTTGGACTTTTCTGGTTGAGTGATATGGGCAGTCACCATGTATTGTTGCCTGCTGGGACAACATATTGAAGTGGGATTCAAGAACTGTCGAATCGAGAGAGAGAGAGAGAGAGAGAGAGAGAGAGATTATCTTCGGATGACTTTTATCTGTAGGGCCATGAATGAAACTTGTGGTCTGTTTTTGTCTTGAGACTTACGGATAGCAACTCCTTTTCTAGGTTTCACCAACCATTTTTTCTTGGTGGTTTCTATAATGCATAAGACAAACATCAGCATTTCAGCTTTATCTCGTCAACACTGTTATGGATGGATAAAGGGTTAAATATCATTCAGTCCATTGAATTTTTACTTCAAATTTCATTGTCATTTACTTTTATATTTAAGGTAAATTTTACTTTAGTATCTCATTCTTTAATTATAATCTCAAACCTATACACTTGCCTTTTATTAGCCACTGTTTTTCCATCTAATAGAAAATTTACCTATGAGTGACTAAAGTAAAATTATATATTCAGTGCAGAGGTGCTAACTGTAATAATTTTATTTTTTAAAAAAAAAAGTAATTGTTAATATATCTTAGTCCTCTGTGCTTGGTACGAAATATCAGTTTAGCCTTTCATGCAACTTGACTGCATGCAACTTGACTGCAAGTATAGAGGGTAATTGTCATAATTAAAAAATCAGAGGCTAAAGTGAGATTGAGCATAAATTGTAAGGTTAGAAAGTGTAATATACGCTCAAATCAATGTAATTCACCTTTTAATTGAGATGAGAAAAAATGACTTCATATTCTTCCTAATTAAGCTAAGTACAAGTTAAAAGATGACATAGTGGAGTAATATTTTCTTACATCTGTAAATAAATTGAACTACATTGGGTAAACTAGAAAGCTCGAGGCTTAAATAGAAAAATTAAAATTTAGAAAGATCACATTGAAAATTTGATTAAAGCTCCATTGTCAAAACAATAATTTACCCATTAATATGTATTCGTCAGCTCAAGAATATTTTTTACTATTGTTTGTAATAGATAGACATGGTGTAAGTGAGATTTTTCGGAAAGGCTGGGCCGAACTCTCAAGCCCCAAATGGATGAGTCTAAATTCTTCCTGCAGGACAAAAGGGTTAGAATGGGTCAACCCTTTGTGGGCCGATCACACTCTGAAAATTAAGTTAACAAGCTTAATCGATAAAGATGAATGAAAGTTGTGAATAGTTAGGGTTAACTCTCCATACTTGGCTCTCGATGCCTTGAATATTTATAGAATCTTTGAGGGAGTGTGTTTTGCCTTGGCCTACCAGCAGGCTCTCATGGCCTGCTGGGTAGGCATCTTTATTGACGCCGCCTGATTATTTACAGGGTCTGGCGCACCGTCGTTGAGGATTCCAGCTGACCGGACGTGCACGTCGACGTTGCGTGGGCAGCCGCTTGTGCATTTAATGCGAGTCAACTCTGCATTTAATGCTCAAAGACCGCTAGCGGTTTGGGCCCGCTTTTCGCAGTTTGGGCTACGCTGGGAAGGAGGTTGGCAGTCAAAGCTGGCCTTCCCTCTAATTCTGATCTGGGTCTGCCAAGAAGCCCCAACTTTAATTTACGCAGATTGGGCCTCACCCATTGGGTTGGGCCGGGGGTTATTCCCCCACAATTGCCCCTAGCCTTTGTGTCGTTTTGGCTTCTGAAACGGCCAAGGGCTGTAACGGTCACCCGGCCGCATAAATGGCGGGGATTTTAAAAGATTTACTGGTGGGGCGTTATTGAATCGACGGCCGATGTGACGCTTCGGCAGAGCGTCATGATTAACGCCGTTTTACCGTGTACGAACTGACGGCTCTGATGTGTATAAAAGGGCGACGCCCTAATCAGTTGGAAGAAACTTGCTCTTTTTCCTTTGCCTCCTGAATAGCGTGTGCGTCAGCTGTTTCGGCACCCACCACTATACGTGTCCTTCAAGCCCACAACTCTTTTGCTCTTCACTATATTCTGTGTTTTGACGATTGCCCTCTGATGGCGTCCCGTCTTCGTAAAATGCTAGATGGTCCGTCGGCCATTGCTTCGTTTAGGGCCAGGTTTGACATTCTAGATGAGATCGGCTTAGAGCTGGTCGACCCCAATGACTACCGTATGGGCAAGACTGAGAAGGGAGTGCCATTTCCAGTCATCGCCATCGTAGAAGGGGGACTCAGGTTTCCCCTTCACCCTCTCCTTCATAAGTTCATAGTAAAAAATAAGGTGTCGCCATCCCAGTTAGCATCGAACGTGTACAAGATCTTTTTTGGCATGCTTGAAATAAATCGACGCGTGGGTGTGAACCTGGGCCTTGCTGAACTGGATTACTGCTACACTCTTTGTAAAGTCGGAGGTAGTTACAAAGTCTACCTCCAGGCAGTAAAGAAGTCCTTAGAGTTAGTGAAGTGTTTGCCTTCCTCAGGGAAGGGCGTCGACGACGTTAGGGTCTGGGTAACCGGTCCATGGGAGTTCGGCAACGTTCCTGAGAAGGATAGACCGGCGATTCGATGCCTTAGAGAGCCCTTCGAACTAGGTTTGATGCCGATCTCTCATATTGTGCATCATTTTAAATTTCAATGTGCAGCAAAACTGACTCTCGAATTTTTGCAGACACAGGGAAGCGGTCGAAAGCTCGTGACTGGTTAGTCAACTCTGACGACCTCAACAAGGTTTTGAACTACGTCGGCGAGGGTCGATTAAGATACGTTGCTCGGGCTGCACACATTTTGCTTTCCTACCCGCTGCGATACTCGACTTTCACTGCCGAAACGGGTGTTCCCTAGAGTACCCTTGCAAGATTAGCGAAGGAAGGTGCCGAAGGAGACTTCGAAGAGATCCCCACCGGCATAGTGATCGAAAGGGCGCGCAGTCCTACAGGTGTGACAGTCACGGTTGCTCTTCCATCGGAGCCAGCTGGTGAAGAACGGCATGAAGCGCGATCAAAATCACACAGCTCGGCATCAACTTCGTCACTGTATACTGCGCCCGACCGCCAAGTTAAAATTCCTGCAAGAACAAGGGATTCCAGCCCATCCCTCGGCGAAGAGGACAGCATGAGTCTGAGGGAGAGAATGTTTGCTCTCGCGGGCCAGCCGCTAAGGGCGACCGCCCCCTCTTCCGCCGAAACTCCTCCAGCCGAGCTGGTGATAACTCCCGTGGAGGAAGCCCCTCCCGTGCAACAGAGGCTAGAGATTCGGCAACAGAGGAAAAGGAGGCCCGATGTCACTCCTCCAACTCCAGCGCCCAAAAAGCAAAAAGGAAAAGGCGCGGTGGACGAGGTCGGCGAAACTGTGACCATCACTCCCGACATTCTAGGCCGTCTTATGACGACAGCAGATTCTATAATTGACTAGCCCGAGGTGGCATTTGGTGTTAATAAGAGCGTTCTTCAGCAAAAAGACGTGGCGAAGCTGGGCGAAGCAAGTGACTCAGCCGTCTTTATGGGTGCTTTTCATGACTCGGTGCTGGTAAGTCGGCACTAACTTTTTAACTGATTACAGATTCGTTTGGACATTCGCTCTCAAGATGACCTTCTCTTGTTTGTGTAGGGTTGTCTGAATTCCTTAGAGGCGATGACGCGCTTCCAGAAGCTTGTCGAGGCTCACCAGGAACTCATTGAAGAGCACGGCCGCTTAAAGCTCGAGTGTATCGAGGCAAATAAGGAGCGGATCACTTTTAGGAAACAGGCCGAACAGGCTTCTGCCAAGCTTTTGTTGATGAAAGCCAATTTTGAAAAGAGAGATAAAGATCTGGCCGACCTCAAAAAGAAGTTCGATTTGCAGTTCGTAGATCTACACAACGCGAATGTAGAGGTCGAGGCCTTTAACTCCGAAGTGGCCAAGTTGAAGGTGGAAGAAGAGGCCACACTGAAGAGAGGTGAAGAAAGGGGGGCCAAGCGTTTGGCCGAAGAGATGATGGACCTTAGTCGCTCCATATTCCGACAGGGTTGGAACGGTGCCTTTGTCGTTGCAGAATTGGATAAGGCCTCTAACGTTTGGGGTCTTTACTCGGACTTTTTCGATACTACCAAGGATGGCGTCGTTTGTCCGAAGAAAGTGCTTGCAAATACCTAGTACAAACGAGAGCTTATCTTAAAAGCTGCTGCTGAAGAAGTTGCTGCTGAGAAGGAGGGAGTTGAAAAATTGAAGGTCGCTGTCGAACCCCCTAAGGATGCAGAAGAGAGTGTCGGTGGTTTGCCAGGGGCAATTCCGCAGCGGGGGGAGAAGTCGGTATAACTGTTCTTTTTCTTTTCTTTGATGTTTTTGTAACCATCAATGCCTTTTAATGAAAAAAAGCTCGTTTTGTCGTTTATTATTGAATCTGTCTTGTCTGATTTTGTTGTGGACTGAATCTGCCTTGGTTTTTGCTGTGGCCTTCTTTGGCCGACTTGTCCGACTTGGACAGGACCAAGTTTTTACACTTGGTTTTTGTTTTGACCTTCTTTGGCCGACCTGTCCCACTTGGACAGGACCAAGTTTTTTACACTTGGTTTTTGTTTTGGCCTTCTTTGGCCGACCTGTCCAACTTGGACAGGACCAAGTTTTTACACTTGGTTTTTGTTTTGTCCTTTTTTGGCCGACCTGCCCAACTTGGACAGGACTAAGTTTTTTACACTTGGTTTTTGTTTTGGCCTTTTTTGGCCGACCTGCCCAACTTGGACAGAACCAAGTTTTTTACACTTGGTTTTTGTTTTGGCCTTCTTTCGCCGACCTGCCTAACTTGGACAGTACTAAGTTTTTACACTTGGTTTTTGTGGGTTTCACAGAGTGCTCAGAGTAGATTTGTTTGAACAGCTTCAATTTCATTGATTCTTCAGCAGAGCTTTACACATTTCATGGACTGTTACATCGCATGGAGCTTTGTATTACTGGTAGAATTTTCTCAAGTTGCTTGCATTCCATGGTCGCGGCAATTGTCTCCCTTTTTCAACATTCTCTAGTCTGTATGCGCCAATGCCGACCTGGGATGTCACTCTGTAGAGGCCTTCCCAGTTTGAGCCGAGCTTTCCATCTGCCGTCTTCTTAGTTGCCCCCAATACTTTTCATAAAACTAGATCTCCTGGAGCAAAGCTTCTCGGGTGGACCCATTTGTTGTAATAGCGTTTTAGCTGTCGCTGATACTCTGTGAGCCTGATCAAGGCGGTTTCCCTTCTTTCTCCGACAAGATCCAGGTCTCTTGCAACCGTCTGGTCGTTGAGACCTGTGTTAAAAGCTGCCGATCTGATAGTTGGTAGTCCGACCTCCAAAGGTATGACTGCTTCCACCCTGTATGCCAAGGAGAACGGGGTTTCTCCGGTAAAACTTCTTGGGGTTGTTCTATAGGACCACAGGACGTTGGGTAGCTCCTCCGTCTACTTTCCTTTGGCTTTTTCTAGTCGTTTTTTGACTCTATTAAGCATGGTTTTGTTTGAAATCTCGGCTTGCCCGTTGAATTGGGGGTGGACCGGCGTTAAGTAATAGTTTTTGATCCCCAATCCTTCGCAAAATGATCTAAAGATATTGCCATTGAACTGGGTGCCGTTATCTGAAACAATGGCACGGGGCAACCCGAATCTCGTGACAATGCTTTTCCATACGAACCTTTTGGCATCGATTTCCCTGATCTTTGACAATGGCTCCGCTTCTACCCATTTGGTAAAGTAGTCAGTCACTACGATGAGAAACCTTTTGATGCCCGTAGCTCGGGGCAGAGGTCCGACAATGTCCAGTCCTCACTGAGCGAAAGGCCACGGACTGGTGATGGTGGCGAGATCTTCAGCTGCCTGGTGGATGATGGGGGAAAACCTCTGACATTTGTCACACTTCAGGACGTATTGGGCTGCATCTTTCTGCATGTAAGGCCACCAGTATCCCTGTGAGATGGCTCGGTGTGCTATCGATCTTCCGCCAACATGACTTCCACATATCCCCTCGTGGATTTCGAACAAGACGCCTTGTACTTGGTCCGGATGGACGCAGTGTAAATATAGACTTGTAAAGGAACGTTTGTAAAGCTCCTTACTTGGTGACAGCCAATACCTGAGAGATGTATGTTTGATTCGCCGAGCTTCAGTCTTATCATTTGGTAGTTCATCTTTCTTAAGGTAAGAGATAATTGGGTCCATCCATGATGGTCCCAACTTTCAGCTGTTAGAGCTTCCTCCTCCTCCCGAAAGATGTTGGGTTTGGCAAGGGTTTCCACATTGATCGTCCTTTTCGATCCAGACTCCAGAGCTGTGGCCAAAGTTGCCAAGGCATCCGCATGTGAGTTGTTGTCTCGGCTGATCTATCGAAGCTTGTAGTTTTTGAATTGGCCGAGTAGTTCCTTGGCTTTTGCTAGGTACTGCGTCATTCTGTCGTTCTTTGCTACGTATTCTCCTGTAATTTGGTTTACACAAGTAGGGAGTCCGAATAGATGACGATTTCAGGAATTCGAAGTTCAATGGCTCGACGTATTCCGATGAGCAAGGCTTCGTATTCAGACTCATTGTTGGAGGCAGTGAACTCGAGCTTGATGGCTTGTTCGATGGTTAGACCGTTTGGTGTGATGAGTACGATGCCTGATCCTGCCCCCCGGTCATTGGAAGCTCCGTCCACGTAGAGTTGCCAGTGATCAGTTTGTTCCCAAAGGTCCAGGGGAAATTCGTGTTGCGGTTGGCCAATTGCTGGTGTTTGTTCTACCTCTGTTGGTATCTCGACAGAGAACTCGGCAACAAAGTCTGCAAGAACTTGACCCTTCACTGCCAATCTAGGTTGAAACTTGATGTCAAACTCTCCTAACTCCACGGCCCATTTTACAATTCTTCCAGAGAAGTCGGCCTTTCTTAGAAGAGGTTTGAGCTGGTGGTTAGTGAGGACGTTGATGGTGTGAGTTCTAAAGTAATGTACCAACTTGCGAGATGCTACTATCAATGCGAGTGCTAGCTTTTCGAGGGGTAGGTACCTGCTCTCGGCATCGAGAAGGGTTTTGCTGATGTAGTAGACTAGGAATTGTTGCCGGTTTTCTTGCTTGAGTAGGACGGCGCTGACTGCATGGTCTGACACTGCAAGGTAGAAGAAGAGCTCCTCGCGCTGAACGGGGGTGGAGAGCAGGGGTGGTTTGGTTAGGTAGTTTTTTAGATTGGCAAGGGCAGAGTCACATTCTGGGGTCCACTCGAACCATTCTTGTTTCTTTAGGAGCTGGAAGAAGGGTCGGCACCTGTCCGATGAACGGCTGATGAACCTGTTGAGTGCTATGGCCATTCCTGTCAGTCTCTGTACCTCTTTGGCATTCCTTGGGGCTTGAATGCTCTGAATCACACTAATCTGCAGTGGGTCCACTTCAATGCCCCGATGCGTGACCAGGAACCCCATAAACTTGCCCGAGCCGACCTCGAAGACACATTTTGAAGTGTTCAGCCTCATTTTGTAGTCCTTCAGGAAGCAGAGTACCTCCTTTAGGTCCGCCAAATGGGTGTTGCTCAGTTTGTTTTTTACCACCATACCATCTATGTAGACCTCGACAGTTCTGCCGAGCTGCGTCTTGAACATCTTTGTGACCAATCGCTGATACGTAGTTCTGGCATTTTTCAGGCCAAAGGGCATAACCCTATAGCAGTAAATACCCCTTGGAGTGATGAAGGCCATTTTTTCTTGATCGTCGGGGTGGAGTGGGATCTGGTGGTATCCTCGGTAAGCATCTAAGAAACTCATCCTCCCGAAGCCGGGGGTTGCATCCACAAGCTGGTCAATTTTGGGCAGGGGGAATGGATCTTTGGGGCATGCCCTGTTGAGATCAGTGAAGTCCACACAGACCCTCCACTTACCGTCCTTTTTTTTTACAACCACGGTATTTGATAACTAGCTTGGGTAGTTAATCTCCCGAATGGCCCCAGCTTCCAAAAGCTTCTCTGTTTCCTCCAAGACAGCGTCCACATGCTGGGTAGCGGCCCTTCTCCCCTTTTGGACAACAGGTCGGCAATTTGGGTTAACATTCAGGTGATGACAAGTAACATCAGCGCCGATCCCAGGTATGTCATAAGGGGTCCAGGCGAACACTTCCAGGAAGTTCGTCAACAACTCGATGAGGGATTTTTCCTCTTGTTTGGACAGAGAGGTGCCAATGACGAAATATTTGTCTCTCCGCCGATCAATGTATATCTTCTTTAGGTCCTCCACAACTTTGTTCTCGGGTGTCTGTCCCACATCATCGATAGTGGCGGTGTCTTTATGCAGCTCCATCATCTGCACTTTCTCAAGCTTTGTCTTCGTCGCACATGCTGTTAGGAAACATTGTTTGGCAGCCACTTGGTTTCCTCTGATTTCTCCAACTCCTGTTGGGGTCGGAAACCGAAGCAACTGATGGTATGAAGACGGAACGGCCCTCATGAGGTGCAATCAGGTTCGTACCATGATGGCATTGTAGGGGGAGGGTACGTTAACTACTAGGAATTCGGTTTGCAATGTGATTCCTCTGGCTGTTACAGGAATCGTCACCTTCCCCATTGGCCAAACTGGGTCCGAACTGAATCCAACCAATAGGTTAAGTGACGGTTAGAGGTCGGACTCGTTAAGTCCCAATTGCTTGAACAGGCTGTAGTACATAACTTCAGATGAACTCCCCTGGTCAATGAGCAGTCTTCTAACGTCGCAGTCTGCCATTCTTAACGTAACCACTAAGGCATCATTATGAGGAATCTGCACTCCCACGAGATCCTCATTGGTGAAAGAAATTGGTACACGGTGGCTGCCGACTTTTGCTTTCTTGCTGGGTTGTTGTACCTGCATCACTTCCCTTAAGTGTGCAGCTTTCTGTATCTCGGCTCGGTACCTATGTGGGTCGACGGTTCCTGATTCAGCCGAACCGTGCAACACATTGATTACCCGAACCGCCATTGATTCTGGTTCCTTCTGGGCTGCGTCCTCTACCCGCGGTTGCTCAGCTTCATTCTTTGTCTTCTCCCGATCAATGAATTGGTCGAGGTGGCCTGCTTTGGCCAAGTCTTCCAAGTGAGTTTTCAGATGCCGACACTGCTCCGTCTTATGTCCCTTCTCACGGTGGTATGAACAGAACCTCTTCTAGTCTCGGGTCGCTAGGTCTCCTCCCAACTTTGGTGGCCACTTGAAGAAGGGCTTATCACGGATCTGGGGCAATATCTTATAGATGGGGTCCTTAAAGACTGTATAAACACCCTCAGTTACGTTTTTTCCTCGGCCGCTATCTTCTGACCGGGGTTTCTTGGCATCCTTCTTATTTGTCTTTTCGGCAGCAGTGCCGACCTTGGCCGATGCTATCTGAGGTGTGTCTTCGTCCAACAGTGCATAGCGCTCGATCCTCAGCATTAGTTTCTGTATCGTGAGAGCTTGTTTTGTTTATCAAGGACTGTCGCAAGCGATGCTCCCTAGGAAGGCTGATCTTGAACTGAGTTACAGCTAATTGCTCGCTGCATTCGTCAATTTTGTTATGAGCTTCCCAGTAGCGTCAGGCGTATGCTCGCAATCCTTCCCCTTCCTCTTTTCGTAATGTTAGCAAGAAATCAACCTCCTTCGGCTGTAAGCTGTTTGCTATGAAACGAGTTGTAAAAAGCTCGGCAAGTTGCCTCCAGTTAGAAACAGACTTAAGTGGCAATTTATCAAACCACCGTAAAGCCACACTTCCCAGGCTGGAGGGGAAGATTCGACACATCAGCATCTGGTCACCGCACCACACTACCATAAGCTGTTTGTAATGTCGAACATGGTTAATCGGGTTGGTCTTCCCGTCATAGAGGGTGAACTTTGGTGGGGTGAATTTTCGAGGAATTGGGTGGGATTCAATCTCCTCAGTGAATGACGTGGATGCAATCTGATCAAGGGCCTTTTTCATCAGGTCATGGGCTGTGCGCTCCTTAATTTGCTGCCTTCTATCCTCCTGTTTTTCGTTATACCACTTCTCCCAGTCCTCTCTCCGCCGATCTCCTTCAGCTGGATTATTATTTGGCCGGATATCGCTCCTTCCTCTCCGCCGACCTGTGCGCCTGTTAACGCAACCCCCGGTACTAGGGGTGTAACTCCCTCTTACCGGCGGCGTTGGATCGTCCCTGGTGCCAGTAACCTGCTCCCGATCTAGGGACCTTTCTCTCCTGCGCCCATTTCTTCCAGAGAACGCCTCCTTCATGGCCCGAACTTGGGAGGTGAGGTAGGCTATATCTTCTCCGCGCCACCGACTTTCCCTCTCCGCTGCACGGAGCGTATCCTCACTCGGGATCCGCCCACTGGAGGGCAACGGGGCAAGGTTCCGAGGGTGGTTCCTGCAGAAGTTTCTGTCCCTGACATAGCCCGTATCCCTCCGCATTTCATCTGGTGTTTCCTGGTGGCTTTCAGCGGGCATTCATATTTTCGACCTTAGTGTTCTCCTTCTTTGCCGATCTACTGGTGTAGATTGGTAGTGCACCGAGTTGGTCGGGTCTTTATTGGAGGAGGCTCCGAAGCCTCTCCCTTCGTGGTTCTCTCCCCTACGTCTCCAGTTGTTTAGACTCATGGTTTTTCTTAGCTTTCCCATAGACGGCGCCAATTGTAAGTGGGATTTTTCGGGAAGGCTGGGCCGAACTCTCAAGCCCCAAATGGATGAGTCCAAATTCTTCCTGCAGGACAAAGAGGTTAGAATGGGTCGACCCTTTGTGGGCCGTTCACACTCCAAAGATTAAGTTAGCAAGCTTAATCGATAAAGATGAATGAAAGTTGTGAATAGTTGGGGTTAACTCTCCATACTTGGCTCTCGATGCCTTGAGTATTTGTAGAATCTTTGAGGGAGTGTGTTTTGCCTTGGCCTATCAGCAGGCTCTCATGGCCTGCTGGGTAGGCATCATCATTGACGCCGCCTGATTATTTACAAGATTTGGCGCACCGTCATGGAGGATTCCGGCTGACCGGACGTGCACGGTGACGTCGCGTAGGCGGCCGCTTGTGCATTTAATGCGAGTCAACTTTGCATTTAATGCTCAAAGACCGCTAGCGGTTTGGGCTTGCTTTTCGCAGTTTGGGTTACGTTGGGAAGGAGGTCCGCAGTCAAAGCTGACCTTCTCTCTAATTCTGATCTGGGCCTGCCAAGCAATCCCAACTTTAATTTGCACAAATTAAACTTCACCCATTGAGTTGGGCCGGGAGTTATTCCCCCACACATGGTAACTGCAAATCATTTTGATTCTTTATCATTTTTCTGGGGCAGGTATATCCTACCAACCCGAGGATATACTCAGACCCAGGAATAGATGCCTTTCAAACTTCTTTGTGAAGTCGTTTTTATTCTCATTGACTAAGAAAATTTGATAGTTTCATGTGTAATTATCGAAGGTCAGAATCTCATGAAATTGATGATATAAATAATACTGTTTAATTTGCTCTATTGTGATTTGAGCAAAAGTAGAAACAATCTATCGGCATGTAGGGTACATCATACGTACATCAAATCCTATCTAGAACGTTGCCTTTTAATTTTTAAAACTTTTAGGTCACCATGAAAGCAAATTTAGGACGATAAAATTTGAGTAATAGACTTCTTTTCTGAATAGATCACTTATACATTCAATTCACAATGCTGTCAATATTGTCCCTTTTTCTCTCTCCTCCCCCCATCTTGAGGTGAAGGTGTAGCTGCTTTAATTTTCCTTGGTGAATGGTGAATGTTTAACAACTTGTTAGAACTTCTTTCATCTTGTGCAACTTTCATAGCCTTATTCGGCTGGTCCTTATGTTAAGTATGGGACTTGAAATTCGATTTTTTCCTATCCTCTAGGTCATCATTATGCAATGTATGAAGATTCAATGGTTTGTGTGGACGATGGGCTTGCACGAGCTCAAAGGAGTAGTCAGTTAAACACTTCGATACTTAGTACAAAAAAAAAACAAAAAAAAACTTCCATAGTCTTCTTGTTTCGAACTTTGGATCCTTTCCCTTTCCTGTCACATCTTTGGTATCTTTTTTGTTTAAAAAACTTAAAGTTTCCTTCCAAGATTTCAATAAACGTAGGAAAAAAAAAAAAAAAATCTTATCTCTACTCTGTGCTGCAAATGTGTGAAGTTATATGATAAACCTATATGGTTCTTGTTACTAGTTGCTTTTACATAGTTCGAAATTGGATCTACCTCAAACTTCTCATAATTGATTAAATTTCTGCACATTGGTTACTCATTACCAAGCAATTTGTCTCACTTAGACTGTTAATTTCACTTCTAACTGCATTGTTTGGCTTCTGGGAAATGCTGAAGGAAACAGAATGGGATTCCATAATCTTAAAAAAGCTATGATCTTATCCAAAGGGTGTGTAGATGAAAAGCTAAATATGTCCACAGTAAAACAGTGAGCCTAACTCATTTGATTCCCATAAACTTTTGAGGATTTCTCTGACAAAAGGGGCTCCTCCAAACCAACATTGCCAGTCATCTTCTTAGGAGATTCATCTACCAAGACTTGTACAATTGTTGCTTGTTCATTTGGTGAATTTGAATCTGTATCCACTTTGAGCTCTTCAAGGTCTTTGGCTTTTCCCCATAGCACAACGTATAATCCAGCAATCACACCAATTGCACCTATCAGACTGAAGTGAACCGAAAGCAATTTTAGAGGATAGAAAGTATATATATATATATAAATATATTTTTTATTTATCACGACGAGGAACCACACTAGGTAGGGTCACATTGGACCCAACCCAGCAATGTAAACCCTAGATACCTGTAATCACTCACAAATTACATGTATCAGTAAACTCCAGAGTCGCTAGCAGATAGAGGGGTGGGGGATAAAATACCCCCAAATCTTTTAGATTCTCTATATCCCCTATATAATTTTAGGTATTATGGTAAAAATAGTATATTGGTCTTCCCTAAGATAAAAAAATTTTTATTTTGGCCCCCAAAATATTTAAAAAAAATTACTTTGGCCCCCTTCTCAACTCAAATCCTGGGTCCACCACTGTCAGAATCATCTGTTAAAGTTGAACCCAAGAAATCCGAAGAAACAGAAATTCTTGGAAGCATGAATGCTTAATTTGTTACTCGAAAATGATCAAAGGCAATTATCCAAAATATTTTTAAGTCTTATATATATATACCTTCCAGTGTAGATCTCTTCATGTAGAAATATTGAAGCCAAGATGGTTACTATAACTGTGGCTAGAGGGCTGAACATGGCACAGAAGAGCGGGCCTCTACGCGAAATGCACCAGGCTTGAACAAAGAAGCTTACCGCCGATCCGATTATTCCCTGTCGGATAATTCCATTCAAAGAATCTATTTAAGTGATTTCAATGTTTTATTTTTTTTTTTGGCTACTTCTTGCTTGAAGCTTTCATAGAGGCTTTGTTTAGTAGAGCTTAAATTTAACGTTTTTCATTTCATACTTTTTTGTTTATAAGTAAAAAAGTAGATTTTTTAAAACAATGTTGCTTCGTAAGCTAAGATAAATAAAAAAAGAAAAAAAAAAAACCAAAAAGCCAAAAAAATGTAACTTTTTTGCTTATAAGCTAAAAAAGTCAGACCCAAAAAAATTTGAAAAAACTGTACCAAAATGGGCCCATAGATTGTATACGTACTGCGTAGAAACAAGAAGCAAGTTCAAGATATGAATGTAAGCTCCAAGCTTGCATGTCTCTCTCAAAGAAGAGTGCAACTGTTGCTGACTGTAATGTTGCCATGAAACACATCCAAGCTGATAAGGATAGGTGGTCAGGATGGCTTGCTGAAACTGGAACCTGTTAAAAAGACTTCAAATAATTAGAGCATTTTCCTTTAAACTATATGGGCATTGAAGCAATTTTTTATTTAATTACACTTTATATGTTTATACTTTACACTAAATTCAACTTCAAGACCTTACTTCTAGTTTATTACGATGCTAATATTATATTAACTTTCATTCGAAAATGAACATAAAATTCACTTATGATAAACGCATGTTTTTTTAATGGTGGCAAATGTGTAAAATTTAGCATTTTCCCACTCATAATCACTTGTGTCGCACTTGAGTTGAATTAAAACTTTTATATGGTCTAGAATTGGATCGATTTTTGAGAGCTAAATACCTGAAAAATGATCCAAAATGACCAGCAACAGCTGCTTCCAAAGAGCAAGAGGGAGCCCAGAAGCCAATTATCACCCCTGGCGCCGAGAAGAGACTTCACTGGTAGGAATTCTGAGTTCAGCAGCTTTGGGCCTCTGAGCAGTGTCATGGAAATAGCTCCAACGACGCAGAAAACAGTCCCTATGATCTTGGCAATACTTCTCAGGCTTCGGATATTTACTTTCTCCAAACTGATCAGTGCATACGTTTTGAAAACAGTCTTAAGTTTCGGTCTAAACTCCATGCCTCTTGTGGTTAAGAACTTTTAGTATAGTGAAAACGCAGAAAAACAAAATATAGGAAAATTGCACTTATCACCCTAGTACTTTATACCGAATTGCACTGAATTCACTTTAGTTCGTCATTTTTTGCGAGTGTAATAATCAAATTTCTATACTTGTGATTAAATTACAAATGCGAACCTTATGTCACCTACTGTTTTTCCATTAAAAAGAAAAGATGATTTAAAAGGTGCATGGGTACTAGTTGTAATAACTCTATTTTTTTTTTTGCTTGTGATTGTTTTAACGGCAAGAAGGTAATTAACAGTTCAGGGTTATATTTTTTGTACTATATATAAAGTCTCATTTTAGTTCTTCATGGACGTTGTTCAAAAGGTTTGCATTGTAACTTCACCCTAAGTGTAGGGAATGTAAACTGGAGGGATCGAAGTGTAATTTATCCAAAAAAATATATATCAAGATGAGCATGATCAGTTATAATTCTTAGGGTATACATATGATATAAGATACAAAGTGAATGAGTTTTACATATATTAATTAATGTAAATCTCACTGTATTGTGTTTTGTGGATGAAAAAATAAATTAAGAAATTAGTTTACGTATAGTATTACTTGCAAAATAATTATCATTTAAGAGACTGAATGTAATTTGTCTGGATTACCCAATGATGGATGCCAATACAAAAGTTATCGCGGGGACTAGATTAAACAGTGCACTTCCCATCGATGATGAGGCTAAGTAAATACCCTCAAAATAGATGTTTTGGTTGATTGTTACCCTGTGAAACAAAAACACAAATTCTTAGTACATCTCATCATCAACATAAATTAAAAGAACATGGGTTTTATAAAAGTTTACCCCACAAGAGAAGCCAAAAATATCAACCAAAAGCTTCTCAATCCCAAAGATGACCTGTCTCTCCTACAACAAAAACCAATATGAGAGAGAGAGAGAGAGAGAGAGAGAGAGAGAGAGAGAGAAGATGTAACACCCACCTTGTGAAATAAGCTATAGGAGAAATGATCAAAGTTGCTATGCCTTGCCTGTAGAAGACAAAGACTCTGGGGCTCATTCCTTGCAGGAGAGCAGCTCTGGTTGATAGTGCAACCCCTGCATAAGTGAACTGCATTGCTAGCATAGCCAGTGCAGGCTTGTATTCATCTAAGCCACCCATACTTGCCAAAAATGTTGATAGCAAGGGAAACTTGTAAGCACTAACTATACATATATAGCCACTATATGTATATAAGCTTGCTTCCAAATGTGCACACACCACATTCTTGTTAAATGCAATATCTCAAAACTTCTTTGTCAAGAGGATTGGTTTTGAGTACGTGTTTTCCACTTAAACCTGGATGGTATTGGATTTTGGAGGTTTGCTCTTAATGAATATGATTGTTTGATGATGGATTCAATGATTTCTTTCATTATCCTGCTGTATTTTATTTGAATAAACATCATTTTCATACAAAAGTTTTATATATATAAAATGATATGGTTGTTTGTGGTACTTTTATTTCAAACCCAAACACACACACCTTTAATTTTAATCCGTAATTTAAAAAATACAATTACCACTTTACTTTAGTGACATTTTACGTATAAGATTTCAGTGAGAATATAATTTTTCTTTTTTTTAGAACAAACAATTTGTAAACTATTTGCATGGGGAAAATTATTGCATACATTGG
The DNA here is from genome assembly GCA_033060915.1 of Euryodendron excelsum. Classification (NCBI taxonomy): domain Eukaryota; kingdom Viridiplantae; phylum Streptophyta; class Magnoliopsida; order Ericales; family Pentaphylacaceae; genus Euryodendron; species Euryodendron excelsum. The sequence continues at coordinate 4,718,792 of CM065381.1, read as the reverse complement.
AAAAGGAGAAGAAGATATAATTCTCTTAAAAGAATGGCAGAGAGTTGTGCAATTTGATGAAAATGAGAAATGGTTATTGACAAGTTTAAAAAACTCGAATTTATTAGCCAAAAATTAAAAAATAAAATAAAATACTAGTTTTTATAACATAATTGATAACAGTATGTTGTATAGTGCACACTTAACTAGTACATTCCACATATGTTGGGAATTTGACTCTTTCATATCTAAATTTTCACTTTTTTTTTTTAAAACTAACACTGGTTTAAATTAATTTTTTTTGAAAATAGTCTATCTGTTTTTACATTTTTCCCCACCACTCTAACCATAATTTTTCCGTTTGAATTCATTTATGTAGATATATATATATATATATATCATAGGTGCATATATATATATTCATATCACAAACTTAAAACAAGGACCATACGAATGGTGAGCCCAATGTGGACCTACCTTGGGGAGGCATCTTGTCATAAAAATAAAAAATAAAAAAAGTTAAAAGGAAAAGTAGAATACATCCATATGATATATCCTATAAGGTTTTTCTTTTTTATTTATTTATTTTTCCTCTAGAGGAGGGGTGGTGCGGGGAGGTGGGGTCAATTAAGGATAAGAATCATATGGGCTGTGGACTTCATTTGGCGTTTGTTCAATAAAAAATGATCTTGTGGTATATAATAACTTTGTCATGAGCTGGATATGCTTTCCATAGTTTAGCATCTTTTGTTCTTTCCTTTTGTTTTCAGATAAGGGGATAGAAGATGCAATGCAAGGGAGTGTGGCTAGACAGATTCATTGTAATAATCCTATAGTACTCTTAAAAGTTACAGTGGAAAATAATTGTTTTTACTGAGAATTTGAAAACATGGTTTAACTCAGAGAGGTGAAGGGGAATCTCTTCCCTTGTGATCATAAATATACATATACATATACATATATATATATATATATGCCGCAACCAGACCATGTAAGATGACAGCTTCATGTTGATGGCTTTACTTAGAAAAGTTTTCTTGTTTCAATGATATTACTATAACATGTGTTATGTCAGGATATCTTATTATACAGAGTTTATTATGCGATCATAGATGTTTTGTATTATTGTGTCTGCAAGATTATTCGTTAGCTTTAACAGCTATATTCTCTGTCTCCATCCCTTCTAGTGTTGTTTTGTGTATGAATTCTCTGAAGGTAGGAAAAGAGGTGTCGATTTAGTACACCAAAGAAAGATTGGGTGATGGGTCCTACAAAATCCTTTGACTGTACACAATTTGTTATCATTATTAGAATTGAACTACTAATGTATTTGTAAAGGTTAAATTGAGCACAATATATGTTGTATGAAGCAAAAAAATACAAGATATTATACACTATAAAGTTTTGAAAGAATCATATTATCTTATAAAATACAGAACAAAAGTTGAAAATAGCTGGCTTACGAGAATTTTGAGGCGTGATATAGTACCCTCATAAAGCAATTGTGCCTCTCCCAGCCTACCTTTTGAGTGACGTTTGTAGAGAGATAAAGTACCATCCCAGTTACGATTGCCCGAAAAAAAAGTAAAGAATACATAAGTAGAACAATATAAAACATAAAGAGGAAGAAAAGAGTCTAAAAATTATGGAAAATGGTGTACGGCGGCTAAATAATGGCCTTATATAAGCCTTTGGAAGGTAACACATTCAGCCTCCATATGTAACTGTCCATAAAATGTTAGAATAAATCTGAATTGTACTTGTTCTCATGCTTAGCATAAGATTTCAAGTTTTATCTCCTCCAACACCTCTTGTCGCCCACCATTATTCGTGCAATGTATAAAATATATATTAGTTCACATGGATCATGAACTTGCATGACTTCATGGGACTGGTTAAAGATTTGGACACCTTATAGAAAAAAAAAAAATGAAATGAAATGACTTCATGTTCATCTAGATGCATATGTTTTCCCATTACCTGCTAATGGATGCCATTTACCAATGTTACTGCAAGGACTAGGTTACTCAGTGCGTTTCCCATTGACGATGAGGCTAGGTATAAACCCTCAAAGGAGATGTTTTGGTTGATTGTCACACTGCAAAAAACAAAATTAAAAAACAAAAATATTAAAAAAAATCCGAAGTCAGCAATACATAGATTTACTTTAACTTTAATGAGGGTACGAATGGCCAATTTTAATTATTTAATATTAAACCTAGAAATAAAGCATATCATAAATTCCATGCAAGCATAATAAAAACAATCATATACAAAGACAAGATTTTTGCCGTGAAAACCCAATGCTTAAAAAAAAATCACATGGACCAATTCATTTGGTTCGGGCGAGCTAAACATTATAATGAACAATTTATACAAGTTACACTTACAACCTAACACCAAACTCCACAGATGCCATTTGAATCGCCACAAATCTGGTTTAAGTTAACTTGCTCGACTCCTCGATTTTCTACTTCCAATTGCTTTTTTCTAGCATTGAATCACCACGATGCTATCCGTCACCTTCAAAATCCACCAAGGTGATCTTCTTTTCTATTCTTTAATGGTGGAAGGATTTATTTTCTCTGGAGACTCCGTTGTCACCAATATACCTCTCTCTAGTCTTTTATAGCACATCAAACCCTATCTCTTTGATAGGTATATATGGACTATTTTATCTACACATAGTATGTCTAGAAATATACCTAAGTCATATAGAAAAGATCTTTTCAAGAGTCCTTTCAATCGCAATCTTCCCATATAGGTAAGTGCCATATTGAAGTTCGAGCCAACTTATTCCTTAACCTATGGCTCATGCCATGGTCTGGCCATTCTTAATGCCATCTTTTGAAGACTCTCTGGAATCTGAGTGTGGCAAGTGCCATTATCTTGCCATTATTTGTCAGCTCTTTGGAATCTATTCTTTGAGCATGGCAAGTGCCATCATCTTTTCATTGGTCTTGCCATTATTTGTCAACTCTTTAGAGTCCATTATAACTAGCATGGCAAGTGCCATTCCAAAGTTGGCTAGCGTTATCTATGTTGTTTCACCATAAATCACTCTCTTAGCTCTAAAATTTTATGCAATGAGTTTGTTTTCTTCATCATTGATCCAAGCTCTTTAAATCTCTATAGGTGGTCTTTCTTTGTTGTTCCCTCGACCCAACTTGCTTTATCTAACGCAATCTTCAATTCTTAATCCCTAAACCATAAGTTTATAAGTATGAATTGACACGCCTCCAGTTGTGCTTCAACTGGAGCCACTCCGCAAGGGCACGGAGGTCGCGCTTGTAGTAAAACCGGAGGATCCGGTGTCGTTCTCTCCTAAGGAAATTCTGCAAATATAGCAACAAAGCTCAACTAGCACGGGTACTTATCTTAATGGATTGCAAATGAAAATTCTTAACATAAAAGAGACCGAAAATATGTTGGTTTTGAGATGATGATGGTTATATGCTTCATACAATAATTTAGTGACTATAAAAGACAACAAAAGCTAATTTTATGTAATTAAGGAGAAAAGCTTGGACATGGTTGTTTTGATCCACCAATTCACAACAAGGGTTTCCAATGAGAGGTTTATAACTCAGATCAAGAATCACACCTTGGATTCTTGATTCGGAAAATGTCGACTATAAAAATGTGGGTTTTGTTTGATTGAGCCTAGAGAAGGAATATATAATTGGTACCCTAGAATCAAACCTTAAACATGTGCAATATATATACCAAATGTTGATTTGTGCATAAATATTACTAAAGGGTTATGAATCTAAGTTTTTCTAATGAATCTCATACTAAATCAAATGAAACCATATAATTTTGAGGATATGACTTTGAAGTTCATACAACCCATTTTCAACCCTTTGAAGATCCTTGGTGGATCTTCACAACCACATCCAAGGGGTGTTTAGCTACTAGAATCCATGTTAACTAACATAAAAGGAGCCAAATCTACCATTAAACTATAAAGAACTAGTGTTTGGTTGCCAAGAAAATGAGAGAAAGTGCCAAGAAAATGATGGAAAGTTGCTAAAAAATGTAGAAAATCATTCACTCCATATATATATATCAAACATTCACTTACAATGATCCAAAAGTAATAAATGACATTAAATACAAAGCATTAAGAGTAGATCTAACTAAAAACCTTACAAGATAACAAAAATCCACTTTTTGGAGCCTTCTTCCCGTCCAAACTCTGTAGAAAATAACTTATATCACTTTTTGTCTCGAACAAAAGCTTTTATACTCTGCAGAAAAACAGAGCCTGTACACACCGATCGATCGCCCGATCGAACGGTCAGGGCGATCGAACGCCCGATCGATCGCAAAACCGACCCCTCTGAAGTTTGCTTCTGTATCGTCTGTTGAGAGGATTCCGACGTCACCGATCGAACGCCCGATCGATCGGAAAAAGCCCTCTCTGAAGTTTGCTGCAGAAGGTTGAACAGAGCATCACCGATCGATCGCAGGATCACCGATCGATCGGCCGATCGAACGTTCCGTGGACCGTTCGATCGGCCGATCGATCGGTCATACTCAAGATTGCCCATTTGCCTTAGTTTAAGCTCCAAATCCTGCAAAAAGTGTTCAAAAAGAGTTTTAACGCGTTTTAGGAGTTAAAATACTAAATTAACACCAAATTTAACTATTCAACTAACAATTTAAGCCAAAAAATTACTATTTCTAAGGGTAATCATGAATAAAGAAAACATAATATAACATGGTCTGGTCATGGGATTTGCCAACTAAAAACCTAACAAATATAAACCATTAGTAATATAAATGTAACTTAAAAAAGTATATTATTTTATATGGAAGTCAAAAGCATAATTACTAAAATGGGGAGCAGAAGCGGGAAAAGCTAAGAGAAATGAAAGCGAAAAAAGAAGCACAAATATAGGAAAAAATGCAGAGCGAGAAACAATTGAGCAACTTAATAGAAATCTTATTAAGAAACTTTAACAAAACTTAAAAAGCTTTTAAGAAACTTAGCGAAAATCTTTGGGAGACTAAGTGAAAACTTATATGAATAATTTCATAAATTATTTTTGCACCATTTCTCGACCTCAGTTTTCGAAGAGTTTCTTTAAAGTTTCCTAATCGTTTCTCTTGCGTTTCCAAACACGGAGCAAGCAAAGCTCTTTCCTATTCAAATAAGCAAGCGGTTAGGAATAAAAAATAGCCAAGCAAGCAAGTCATGCCCCTATCTATCATGGCACTCTGCTGCTATTCTTTATAGAAAACAGAATAGATTCTCTCTCTTTATCCTATAGCGGAATTTTGGGAGACCCCAGCAGAGGGAGTGACATGAATCCAGTTTTTCAAAATTTTCAATGAGTTTTATACCCGTACCAGAAGGGCGTTAGCGGGAAACCGCGCTTCCCTATTTCAAATGAGTTTTTTGGCAACTATGCTAAAAAATATCAAACAAAAACTCCTCAATTCCAAACATGACCTAATTGTTTTTCTCTTGTAACAAAAAAAAAAAAATATGAGAGAAAGAAAGAGAGAGAGAGAGAGAGAGAGAGAGAGAGAGAGAGAGAGAGAGAGAGAGAGAGAGAGATGATGATGATGATGATGATATGTAACACCTGCTTTGTGAAGTAATTAGAAACAGTAGCAATGACAAAAGTTGTTATTGCTTTGCCTATAGATAACAAAGACTCTGGCCTTTGTGGCTCATTCCTTGCAAGAGAGCAGCTCTGGTTGATAGAGAAACCCTGACAATAGAAGTTTATCTATTTCTGAAGGAGATTAGTTTTATAGAAAATAGACGAGGTTGGCACTGACTGGTCATTGCGCTGAGTTCTCTACTTATCAGTATTTAGGATCTGAATTAAAGTTTGTAATTTCTTTAATTCTAACATGTTTGTACATAGTAATATATTGTTAATTGATTGTATTTCAAAAGTGTAGTTACAATCCCGTAACTGAAAATAGATTAGTTATTTGTTGACTTTAGTTTAGTAGTTTTATAGTGTTTTAGTAATTTGTGGTACTAACTTAGTTTTATGGCTTTTGTGTAGGTTTCGGGCTGAGGGACAAATTGCAGAAGATTCAAACAAGAGGCTGGAGAACCATTCGAACGGCCCCAAGGGCGTTCAAACGACTTCACAGAGATGAGCCTGTTCAAAGCAGTTTGCACAACCATTCGAAATTACGGAGACATGATTTGCCCATTTGAAGAGTTGTTAAAAGTTATCCGAAGACCGTTTGAATGGCCTCTTAGGACCTTCAAACAGCCTACGACAACTCTTATTTTTCTACACTTTAGAAGTAGTTTTTGTTATTTTGGGGATCTTACTTTTTATCTAGCTTTTAGAGTACAAAATTAGAGTTTTGGAGAGAGTTTGAAAGCATTGTAGAGAGAGACACTTGGAATTCAATACAATTCTTAATTTGGTCTTTCAATTGCTTTGTTTTACATTTGTATTGTTAATTTCAACATGGAAATAAGTAGCTAATCTCAATATTGGGTTCAATTGTGAAGATCATCCAAGAGTTTTAGGGTTTTTTATGGAGGTAAATCATGATTTCAATGTTTTATCTTCTTAATCTTCTAATTTTTAGCAATTGAAGCCTAGATATCAAAGAACACTTAGGTTACTGATTATGTTTGGTAATTTCAATACACAATTCCTGAATTAATATTGTTATTGCTTAAATTGATGGTATTAGTCTAAGGCTCTTAAATTGATTGTGATTGTACTTCAATTGCTATAGAATTTTGGTTTTTCAATGCTTAATCTTTTGAATAAAATACTCTTGATTGTTATATTTGATTTGAGTTATAAACTTTTTTGAAAGTCTTGGACAAATTGGGTGATTCGATCAATTGAATTTAATACTTCTCTCTTAACTAGTTCAATTGTTTTTAAAATTGCTTTAGATTAGCCAAATCAAACCGCTCTTTCAATCAATTTTTAGTTTCCGTTTTTATAGACGTAATTCATTAGTTGTGTTCAATATCAAGCGAAATTTGTGTTTGCATAGCATATAATCTATGTTGGATTTGATCTTCGTGAAGAAATTGACCTCAAACACACCGAGTATACTACTACGCCGATCATACACGTGAGGAGCAGAAGTGCGCTTCTAATGACAAGTCATTAATCACATGCTTGTATATAATAAACGTCAAAACAACTACTGTCTTATGGAGACAAGGTTCAAGAGAAGCATATGGGATGACAACTTCATTTTGGTGGATTTACATAAAAAGTTTACCTGTTGGGTATTATTTTTGATAAATATGTTGCATTGATCATATTACTGCTCATTAGGCTTATGCTATAAGTTTATACAGTAGTCGATCTATAAACTCATTAGTAATTTACGCGAATTTTCTCTCCCTGTCTCTTCTTTCCATAGTTCTTAGAAAGGAGACAAAGAGGTAACGAAGTGTGGTAAGAGAAGCATCGTTATGCGATACTATCATCGAGATAATGAAGTTGAAAACAATTGTTCGTACAAGGAGATTTGGGAAACATAATGCGGAGCAGTGACTGTGAATTTCTCCACATATTTTATGTTTGGTAGTACTCAAATCTTTGGGATGACTGCTTCATTTTGAGGGTTTTGCATAAGCAAATTGATTTTTTGTTTTGTTTTGTAAATATAACATTATTATGACAAGGTATATGCTATTCTCAACATCTTGCGTGTTATTATAGATTTCTTCAATTATTGACAATCATTAATTATTATCCTTAATTTGTAGGTTTATGTACATGAATCCTAGTTTTATAAACTCCAAAGAAACTAGGGTTCTGCATGTCTTGATCCCTTTTATTCTATTTATTTTATTTGGTTTATAATTCTTAAAAGGGAAGCATGAGGAATGTCAATTAAGGAAATAGAGTAAATATTGGATGACGGTTAAGGGAGCGAATCAGATATTGATTACCAAGCTAGTAAACCTCATATGACCTACCCAATTTTTATCCTTATTTTACTTATCTCATAATTTAACTATTCATTTTTTCTTCTTATTAAATCTACTTCCCCTTAAACAAATTTTTGAAAAGAAAATAAGATTGTTGTCTTGATACATAAAGAAATGAAATATTGAAAAGTAAATTTCAATCTTCATGAGGTTTATACTTTATAGATTTCAAAGTTAAGGGTTCGTGTCCCAACCATTAATGCTCAAGTTCATCAAAATTTTGCTTATCAACTCAAAACCAATGAAAAATATATAAATTAAACCACACTCGAAGATGACTATCATAATTTACTTGATTTATAATGCTAAAATTCAAATTAATTTGATTTCATTGCTAAATTTTTAATCGCAATACTGAACCAATCAGTTTATTGAAAAACTAAACAAAGAAAATTTCACATGGCTAACAATTATTTGACCATTATGATTTTTAATAAATTTTGTGTCTCAAAGAAACCTGTCATATGGTAGATCTTGATTTCCTTCTGGACATTTAAGTATTAAACAATAGATGAACTTAACCATCAATGGAGAGTCTATTAATGTAGGAAGCTCAATCCCTTTAGTTTTTACTAAAATCCTAATCCTAGTTAGCATTAACTATTGTAAACATTACTCGTGTATGTAATGTTATATAAAATTCTATTTCTCAATTTATTTTCTCACTTCTAAACCCAAGATTGTAGGACTCACATTAATAAATACATGCATTACCCATTTATTTGTGTCTAGAAGGTGAGAAAAGGGATTGAAAAAAATGATTACGTATAGCATTTTTCTATATATATATATATATATATATATTGTTCCATCTTCTATGTTTCCAAGTGTTGAAAACAATCCTCTCTCTCTCTCTCTCTCTTACACACACACACACACACACACACACACACAGAGGTGGTCATTGAGTTTTTATAAATTTGTGTATTGGCCTCATAGAGAAAATTCTCAATTCAGATCTCTAATCAAAGAAAACATATGGTTCTTGTAAAGATTTTAAACTTCAGGGTTAGCACAGTTACAAAATAATTCGCAACCATAATTATTATCTATTGCAATGGGAATTTTGTCGCTATGGACCCAAAATGAAAAGTTCATTGTGAAGAACATATTGTGACAAACAAATTTCATAAAAGAAAATTTGTCTTACTAGCATCGAAGTGTTTTTTCTGACAAAATATAAAAAGTGTTTTGTGACAGTATCACCACAACACTGTAAACTTATTATGACGCGATAGTTTCGTTGCTATTTGATAAAACTGACTGTGGGCATAAAAGCCTTAAACGGGCCATCACAAAGGATAGGCCCGACCTACAAGTAAGCAGGCCCATTACAAGAGATAAGCCCAAGAATCCGTACACCAAAGAAGTATAGTCCGACTTGGAGAAGGACCTAAAAAGGATAATTTTACTCCGCCTCGCATCAAAAAAAGATAAACCCAAAAAGAAAGGAATCAAAGCAAAACCCCTATTAAAGAGTAAGATCTCTGAAGGCTTATAAATAAGACAAAGACATGAGAGAACAAGCTACGAATTATTGAGCGTTAGAATACACTTTTCTTTATTTTTTTTGATTAAATTTGTCTGATTTAATTTTTAGAATACCTTCAACCTCAAGGAGGTGACGCATTCGCATTTGTTCTGTAAGCTCTCTGAATTTCATTGTCGAGGTTTGTCGTGCAAATCTAGATGCACGAAAATTTCCATTCACATAAACCATGTTTTAATGAATTTATGGTGACAAACATGTCCGGTAACGAATGTGTTCCCCACTGGCACCAAATATTTTTGTGAGAAGACATCATCATCACAATAAACTAAGCCTATTTTGACGAAGCCGTTTCGGTATTAGTTTTCCATGATTAAAGTAGACAAAAGTATTCGTAGTAATAAGAATTACTTATCACGATGAATTCCTGTCACTATGTACAAAATTAAAATTATTGCAACGAATATTTTGTGATTTCAAAATGACCGTCAGATCCCACCAACACAAACATTCATACCATATTTCGTGTGGCAAACTATTGCAATAACATTATCTATTGCAACAACATTATTTTTAGTCACAATTTGTCCCTGACATAAGTCTTATTACTACAAAAAAAATTATTTTTTTTTGTCAATTCTTGCAAAAAATTTCTTTTGTAGCAATTACTTTCATCAAAGTAACTGATATTTCTTGTATGATATATATTTTATCCAATTCTCTTTTGCCTGAAATGGTTACTTTTTTCTTCTAAACCTTCACTTGCGATGAACACGATCCAAACAATTTCTCTTTACTAAATTTATACTTAGGGCTCGTTTATATTTTCTACTAAATTTGAATTCTTATTCACTTTTACAAAACATTTTAATATAGGAATTCATCATCTGAATGGAGTTAGTTGAGAAAATTTGTAATTTATTTGTTTCATTCATGAAAACTTAACAAAGAAATGTGAATTTGGATGACTTAACTGTGAATGTGAATTTATTAATGTATTGATATGTTCCTATCAGCGTGAGTACTAAATTGCAACATATATTTTGTTAGAAAAGAGAGAGATATGTAAAAGAGAATGTATTGCATTGAGTGAGTTGGATGTACATAAGAATCCTATATTTATAGTACCAAAGAATGGAAGAGAAGTGGTGATTAACTGATGTGCGATATGTGCAAACTAAGAACTATGCTAATATGTACACTAACATCCCCCCTCAAACTCAAGGTGATTGAGTAGAAATCAAATTGAGTTTAGAAACCAAATTATAAAACCATCCCGGAGGATGAGATTTGGTAAAGATATTAGTAATCTGATTAGCAGAGGTGACAGAGAAAAGATGAATAGTACCACGAACAACATGTTGCCGAATGAAGTGACAATCAATCTCGATGTGCTTAGCGCGATCATGAAACACATTATTGTGAGTAATCATAATAGCACTGCGATTATCATAATGAAGAATAGTAGTACCAAAATGAGAGACATACATGTCTTGAAGTAACCATCGAAGCTAGAGAAGTTCTTGAGTTATGTTAGTTAGGGCACAATACTCAGCCTCAGTGTTAGAGCGAGCAATAAGGGTCCGCTTCTTACTACATCAAGAAATGAGAGAATTGCCAAGAAAGAAACAAAACCCAGTGGTAGAACGACAATTAGTACGTTCACCAGCCCAATCAGCATTAAAATAGGCATGGAGCTGTAGAGAGGAGTGACAACAATAGTGTAGACTATGAAATATAGTTCTTTTAACATAACGAAGAATGCGAAGAACTGTAGCATAGTGAGTGGAGTGAGGCGAGGACAAGAACTGACTGATAAGGTGAACAACATGTGCAATGTCAGGACGAGTAATAGTGAAGTAGACAAGACTGCCAACAAGCTATTGACAGAAAGTAGTATTAGATAGAGGCTTACCATCCAAAGGAGGAAGACGTACATTAGCTTCCAGATGTGTAGAAGCAATCTTACTATTAGTAAGACCAACACAAGTAAGAAGATATGAAGCATACTTGGTCTAAATAAGAGAATGACCAGTAAAGCCAAAAGAGATCTCAAGGCCAAGAAAGTAACTGAGAGGATTAAGATTTTTCATCTCAAAATGGCTGCTAAAAAATACCTTAAGCTTAGAAATGCCATGAGCATCATCACCAATGAGAGTCATATCTTCCACATAAAGAAGGAAGAGAACAGTGCCATGTGAAGACTTGCAAACAAAAAGAACAGAATTATAATCACTAGAAGAGAAGCCAAGGTCACTGATGGTGGAACTAAATTTGGCATACCAGGCATGAGAAGCTTGCTTAAGACCATAGAGAGCACGACGAAACTTGCAGACTTGTCATGAAGAATGACAAGAACTAGGGGGGCTGCATATAGACTTCCTTAAAGAGATTACCATTGAGGAAGGCATTTTTGACATCCAACTGATATAAGGGCCATTGGTGAACAGCAGCCATGACTATAAGACTCCGGATATAGGTGAGACGGGCAACAGCAGCAAAGGTCTCCTCATAGTCAATGCCATACTCATGAGTGAAGTCCTTGGCAACTAGACCGGCTTTATGATGTTCCACATAATCATTAGAACGGGTCTTGATCTTGTACACCTAACGACACCTTATCACAGATTTACCAGGATGAAGATCAATCAAGTCCCAAGTGTGAGTCTTGGCAAGAACCTGCAATTCATCATCCATTGCTTACTATCAAAGAGGATTAAAACTAGCCTCGCGATAAGTGCGGGGCTCATGTTGAGCAAAAATAGTGGAGAAACAATGATAATCACTAAGGGGAGGAGGAATATTCCTTACCCGGGTATAATGTCGAACAAGAGGCTCATCAGAAGAAGAAGGCTGAGAAGGATCAGAGACCGAAGAGCTAGTAAGAGGAGTAGGACCAACTAACAAGGACTCCATGGGATAAACTGTAACAGGAGGCACAACAGGTGTGATAGTAACAGGGACATAGACATCCTCAGGAAGGACAATATCAAGAATTGTTACAGCCTTAGGAAATAACTAAATAGTAGGATCAGTGAAGTAAGGAGGAGCAAAAGGAGAGGATAGATGGAAGGAAGATAAGAAGGAGAACATCTTGTATTCCCAAAAGATAACATAGCGAGAAACACGAATACGTTTAGACAGAGGATCCCAACAACGATAACCTTTTGTGCTAAATCCCATAGCATAATAAGCAGCAAAGACGAGCTTGAGACTCTAATTTAGTATGCTCATGAGGTTGAAGTAAAACAAAATATGCACACATAAAAAACGAAGAGAGTGATAATCAAGAGTAGTCCCGTACAAACACTCATAGGGAGTGAGGTTACCAAGGGGAGCATAAGGTACACGGTTGATAGTGTAAGCAGCAGTAAGAGTAGCTTCACTCCAAAACCGTTCAGGGCAAGATGCATAGATAAGAAGAGCACGGGTAGTATAAAGAAGATGGCGATGTTTTCATTCAGCACGACCATTTTGTTATAAAGTATTGGGACAAAAATGATGAGGAACAATGCCATGCTCACGTAGAAAGGCAATAAATGTCTTATCACAATATTCTACAGCATTGCCAGACCGAAAGACCTTGATATCACAAGAAAATTGTGTTTTGATTATGCAAGCAAAATCATAATAGGTTTGTTGAAGTTGAGATCAATTTTACAAGAGATAAAGCCAAGTATATCTAGAGAAATTATCAACAAAATACTAGGAGTCTCCTATAGTAGAAGTGGGAGAGGACCCCTAAATATCAAAGTGAATCAAGTCAAAAGGGGCCAAAAAACAGAAGCACTATTATTAAAGGATAAAGCCGGTAATTTGATAAGTTGACAGGATTGACAATCAAAGTGTTCATTAGGGACAAAATCTAACATACCTTTAAACAAAAAATATATATATATATATATATAAACGACCTAAAGAAATATGACCTAAACGAAAGTGCCAAAGTCCAAAGGATGAGGAAGTAGCAGCAGAAAATTAAATTGCATAAGCAGTTAGAGTAGAAAAGTTATTACTTCCATTAAGGTTAATCAATATAAAAATAAGAAGTTATGTTCATTTTTAATAAGTCGAGCATACTACCTTATTATACTGATATCACTTTCCAGATCTACTACATAATTGCTCTTTTGAAAGATACTGAGATATGCTGCAACGATTTGGCAGTGAGTCTTTATTTTATTTTGTTGTCAATCGGCAGTAAGTAATTACAATGTTTGTACACAATACCTTTTCTACCAACGCAGGGTATGTTTCTCTTCACCCCAACTCTTAGTAGTGAGTTGTAAACTACTATTAAAACATAAATAAAAAGCATGCCCTCTTGCTTCTCCAATTGTACATGAACGATACGTTTGGTTGATAGATTTGTGAAGAAGGGAATGGAAAGAAATAAAATGAAAGAATTTATTTATTAATCTTTTTTATGAATTACAAAAATAAGAAGAAAATAAATAGTTATTATCAAAAACATTAATTTTATTATCCATAAAAATGGAAGATATATGTATATATATATAATTTTATTATTTTATTTTTTCTTCATAAAATTGGAATATATGTAATTTTATTTTATTTTTTATTTTTTTCCCTTGATAAATCCAACATCCGAACATGACATATAACCTCCAAGGTTTTGTTGATAGATAACAACTTGATCATCTCGAAGGTTACAACTTAAGAGCTCTCCATGAACTCAAATCCTCTCTATTCCACTATTAGATTTTCACTCTATGGATTGAAAAATTGGTTGTTAACTCAACGTTCTTACAAACAAGTAAGTATATTGTTGTATATAATAAAACAAATTTAACAAAACATGATATGTGGGGTAATCTACTTTACAGGAGTTTCCGCAGAAGTATATATAAATGAATGTTGAAATTAATACACACAAAAGAAACTCTGCTGCAAGTACATATGCACAATTAATTCGTAGCGCATGAAGGAGCAAGGAAGTACAAGTACGGGATTGAGACTTGACATATGCACATTGAATACGATATTTAAATGCACAAACCACGCATGATTTTGTCCTTTCTTTTTTTTTTTTTTACTTTTCAGTTTTGTTTCTATAAAGATTTCATTTAGATCAGCTTATAAACTAATTTATTTAAGTAACATATGTTCTTTTACTAACTTTTCTTAATGTTTTGGTAAAAAAAAAAAGTCAAAAGTATAACATAAAACTCATAAAAAATTACAAATTTAAACTTTCGTTGTAAAAGCTTAAAAAATTCACAAAAAAAAATTAAATAAGTTAATTCAAACAAAGAATCGAAGTTATACTTAGGGTCCTTTAAGCATGAAATAAGTGAAACACTAGACAACTAATTACCCAATTGATATCCCATCATTAATGAGACTTTTGAGTGTTCGTACGTACTGTGTCCAACTAGAATGCCATCCTTCCAAGTGACCAAAGGAAAAGCATGAAATCTGTGACGTGCTTCAATGCATGTTTTGGTGGAAAATGTGTTCTCGTATTTTTTTTTTTTTATACATCGGAAATAAATGTTCTCACATTCATTACAGTGAAGTTAGGAAGGTGGAAAGTCAGGAGAAAATATACATTATTGAACCTCAGTCCTATTCTGTGGGCTATAAGGTGGAAAGAAATTAAAGTTTCTGGTTGGTTGTTGGGCCCATACTTCTCCCACACAATGTTCATGAATCTCTCCCTCTCTCCAACAATGATCATGAATCTATCTCTCTCATTATTATTATTTTTTTTGGCAAAAGCTTAGGATTTAATTTTTGACTTTTATTTCATGGTATTGTAATAAATTGTACTTGGTCTATATATCAATGTATAGGATACTCTTTTAGGGCAAATGCTAACATGCGATGTCAGAGCACATATTAAATATATTTTGTGTGATTGTATAAGATGTTAAATATAAATTGTACAAAATATGTTCAACATGTGTCATTAAAGCAAATATTAGCAAGACCTTACTTTTGTTGCTTATATCTAGAATCAATTTTCTCACTTTCTCGACCTGCTCAAAAATACCCAACGGCTAACTAAACTTAGATCAACACATAAACTCGTTGATTCCTCTCTCATTAATTTTTTTTGTACTTCCTAATTAAAAGACATGCCAATGATGCAAGCAAATTCGCAAGGACTAAGGAGAACAGGGTGGAAGGATTTTTGAAGTTGAAGTGCCAAATTATTATTACTACAATAAATAGAGTATAATTTTAATATATTGTTAGTATTAAAAAAAATTTATACAAGCAACCATTAAAGTGCAATAGAAGTCCAAGAGCCTTATTTTTTTATGCTATCTCAAGTGCTCTTCCCAAGTGCCATAAATGAAGAGATGAGGACAGGGTTGTCCCAAGTGGTTACCGGCTTATCCACCTGTGCTACAAGTCCTAGGTATGACTACCCCGCTAACACAAACTTCTCACTAACCTAATAATTATATACTATGTTTCTTAATCCTCAACAAAAAGGTAAAAAGAAAAAAAGGGATGAATGTAAAGGGAGGTTGTATCTTGTATGAAAACTTCTGCTTTCTACAAGTAATCAGAAAACTCTCAAAGCTTTCTCTTTTTCCCGGTTTTGGAGTATAGCTTGAAGCTTTCTTCATCCCAACACTTGCAGGTTTGCATTAGAAAGAGCAAGTACATAGAACATGCAGCATTGGCCCTGTACAGTAACATTGCTTGCCAACTATTAGAAAAGCAATTTGAGTGGATGGAGGTCCCAGATGGCTTTGGAGTCAATGAGTTTTTCTGCAGTAAAACCTATCAAGTGAATTAGTTATTTCTCTTAATTCTTATGACAATTGATTTGCTATATTTTGTTCTTATTAACAAAATAAAAGGTTCCATCCCTTCATTTTATTTTTCTTGTTGACCACCAAAGGAGATTACTTTTCTTTCCTTCTTTTCCTCCAAGCATATCAAAACAAGAAGAAAGCTCTCTCTCTCTCTCTCATAGTCTAATTTTAATACACTAACAATGTAAAAAATATTTTACACAAACAAACACTAAAATGCTATACATCAACATGTAAAGCAATAAATAGATTATGCACAATATAAAAAGTAGTACTCATGATGACGTGTTACATTTTGGTACTTATTTGTATATATAAATTTTACACTGCAGTGGACAAAATTAAACTCTTTTTATTGGTCTAATAGTGAAGGCTAGGTAACAGATACTCTTCCCCTACCAACAATACCCCCAACTAATAAATTTGTTTGAATTCTAAATCATAGGTCTGAGGTCACCATCAACATATTATATTATGGTAATGCTATATAAATAAAAAGACTCATACAAAATTTTTATATAAAATTATGTGTCTTAATTATTAGAGTTTTCATTTTAAAACAAATATTCATGCACCATAGTGATTTTTAATTACTAAACAGTCACTGCCACATCATTTTGTATGTAAATTTTGTGTGAATTTTTTTTATAAGAATAACATTTTCCTATTACACATTAAGCTAACTGGCACCTTCTTCCATTTTCTTCCTATCATTTATTGTCTTTTATTTACTTTCTCTCCAACTCCCAAAGACGTACTATGTATATATCTTATATTACACTGTCGATGCTTGAAACAAGTTGAAAATATAGGGAGGGGTTTACGTATTTTGTTTGTTACTTCGGAAATAATAACACAAAAATTAGTCCCTAATTACATAATTTCCTATCATATCATCTACCAAAAGTGGGCCAACTTGAGCAGGGTAATCATCCGAAAACACAAAAACATTTCCCTGGTCATTTCCTAACTTTGCTAAGTTATCAGCACATCTGTTCCTTTCTTTTAGGATTAGCTTGAAGGAGCAATTACATCTTCTTAACAGAAATTTAGCATCCTTAACTAGGGCTCTGAATGTAGAACATTTCCTTAAATCCTCCTGTATCAGTTTCATTGCTCACTCCGAATCAGTCTTTATCTCAATGCCATTACGGCCTTTCTCAAGGATTATATTAAGGTCATTATAGATACCCCATATTTCAGCTTCCAAGCTTGAACAATTTGGTACTTTCCCATAGTAGCCATATAGCCAGGTTCCTCTCTCGTCCCTGAACAAGCCTCCATAACCAATTGAGTCTCATACTTTCGTATGTATTGAGTTTTATCTTTTCTGCACAAGGAGGAAACCATCTAATTAATTTTGGACAACTAGGACCAATAACGTCATGTGTTTGAAATGCCTCTTTAGTATTCTTAGTCAGCCAAAATTTTCTATTAACACTGTCCTACGAAACAACATCAAGGTTCTCAAAAGCCATTATATTTCTATCTTTCCATATTTTCCAGCTAGTGATGGCAAATGTCATATTCCAAGGGGTTTCCCCTTGGTGCCTTATCTTGCTCTTAAGATTACAATCTGTCAATTCTTGAAGAGGCTTCCCAAACTCCCTAATTGTCCACTGGTTCCCTTTAAAAGAGGACCAGACTTCCCTAGCTTTGTAGCATTGTCTCAAAAGATGGTCCATATCCTCCAAACTAGCATTACATCTAAGACATATCTCATCACAATCAATTCCTCTACTAGCCCTCATCTGATTAGTTAAGAGTCTACCATGCATAACAATCCATAGGAACATTTTAATTTTCTAAGGGATCTTCAGCTTCCAGATCTATTGCCAATTCTCATTAATGGTGACATTATCAGTAATGAAATCATAAACAGAGGAAGTAGAAAACATATCATTAGATGAGCCAATCCATTGCAAAGTATCAGAATAAGTGACATATCTAGGAGTTTGGATTCCAGTAATATTCTTAGCATCTTGATGGGTTAAATAGCTAGAAATATTACTAAGATCCCACTCACCGTCATCAGTCATGATGTCCGCGACTTTCATTTGGTTGTGAATATGGGTTCCAGGTGAGGAGTTGGCCAAAGGACCATTCCCACACCACCAATCTGTCCAAAGGGATATTTTCTTGCCATTACCAAGAAGCCATTTAGCACTAGCTTTAATGGTTTGTCTAATTTTCAAAATACACTTTTAGGTATGAGAAGTTTTTTCTTCTTATAGGCTAATCAAACATGTTGTACTTTTTTAAGTACTTAGTTTTAAGCAACTAGACCCATAAAGAATTCTCATTCTGAAACATTTTCCATCCAAGCTTAGTTAACATGGCTAGATTATGAGTTTTGATTTTCCTAATTCCAAGACGTCCATCCTTTTTCTTTTTACAGACTTGATCCCAATTTATAAGATGAATCCTTTTTCTTCTATCAGTATCACCCCAGAGGAAATTCATATTAATTCTATCAATATCATTACAAATGCTCACAGGAATATTAACAGTCTGCGTACTATAGGTGGGAATAAAAGTATTTACAGACTGAATGAGTGTAGTTCTAACAGCCATGGTAAGATTGTCAACTTTCCAGCCAGTTAATTTGTTATGAAGATTCTCAATAATTTATTGAAAGTGCCTTTTACTGACTCTACCATGAAGAATAGGGACTCCTGAGTATTTTCCTAGATCTTGAGTTAAAGGAATGTCACATTGAAAGCTGAGTGTCAGAGCTTTGCTTCTAGTAAGATTAGGGGGAAACGAATAACTTAGATTTTTGAAAATTTATTTTGTGGCCTAAAATATCACAAAAACCCCTCAAAACCTCTGTAATGCTCTCACAGTTCATCACATTTGCATTAGCAAACAACATAAGATCCTTAGCAAAAAATAGGTGAGAAATAAGATACTTCCCACCTTCCTTGACTAACTCTTTGGTTTATCTTAATGGATAATCTTTTCATGCATAAGACAAAGAGATAGGGAGATAGAGGGTCTCCTTGCCTGAGTCCTCTTCCAGGAAAAAACTCAGGCAACTGGTCCCCATTCCAGCAAATGGCTAATTTAACAGAAGTCACACAATGCATAATGATGTCCACCCAATTTTGGTTGAGATTAAAAGCCTGTAGAGTTTTCCTCAAAAAATTTCAAGAAATTCTGTCATAGGCTTTTTTCAGGCCTATTTTCATGACCATCCCACCCTTTAAACCTTTTTTTTGTTTCTAAGGGTATAAATAATTTCTTGGGTAATGATTATGTTATCAGTGGTTGTTCTACCTGAGACAAAACTGCTCTGTGTAAGGCTTATAATTCTATACAAAAGAGGTCTAATTCTATCCACAAGAATTTTTGAAATAATCTTATAGGACACATTGCATAGGCTAACAGGCCTAAATTGTTTGATATTTTCAGGATTCTAGACCTTAGTTATCAGAGCTATAATGGTTCTATTGATTTCTTCAGGGAAAGATTTGTTCAGAAAATAATTTTTCACGAATTTACAAACATTATGACCTATAATATCCCAGAATTTATAATAGAAAGCAGATTGATAGCCATCCCTGCTGGGAGCTTTAAAGGCTTTGATATTCCTCACAGCAGACCAGACATTTGTATCAGTGATAGGTTTATTAAGATCAACATTATTTTAGTCACTAAAGGTGGCACTTGGCATGACCATCCAGTCGTCCCAAGAACTAGGCTCTTCATTTTTAAAAAGACTGAAAATAATTTTGTATTATTCCACAGTGACCAACAGGATCAGACACCCATTCCATGGACTATATATACCTTGGTGGCATAAAAACGAATATATATTTTTTGGTGATCTAGTGTTCAGACCAGCTTACGTACGCCACAACTAATTTTGGGGTCTGTGTAGTCTCATCTGATTCACACAAATCAAGTAATGACTGGAACAAAGAGCCGGGTGATAGTCCCAAGTAGTTGATAGCACATATGAGGTTTTAAACTTGAGATTTTAGAGGAAGCAAATCCAGAGGCTACAAGCCTTGACCATTAAGCCAATTACTTGGGGTTGCATAACAACGGACATCAAAATTGGGTAGGGACTTCTAATCCCATTATTTGTCTCTATTTAATATAGGCTTGTTTGGATTGGCTTATAACGTAACTTATTATTTAGCTTATAACTCTTTCTATTATTTTTATTTTTAGTTTCGTTAAATAGTAAAAAGCATAACCTAAAAGTTTATTCAAATTAAAAAAATAAATTTTGATTGAAAACAGCTAGTAAATAAATAAAAAAAGATAGTTATACAAGTTTATCCAAGCGAGCACTTAGAAATCAAATATTTTCAATTTTTAATTTTTTTTTACTTTTTTATTTTATTTTATGCAAGATAGAGTCCTAACTAAGGTAACATAAATTTGGTCTAGCCACAGCCCCAGCCCTAGCCCATCTCCAATACTTCTAGGGGGCCTCGAGAAGATTGTAGGAAGTGTAAAGTTTGGAGTTGTTATCAATTGGTCAGAAAGGTTCAATATGTCATTACTTCATTTGAGAAGTCAAAACAAAGATGTTGGCTATGACACCAAGAGGGATCAAAGCAACCCATTGTCCAACTCAACGAAAGGAAGGAGAAGAATAATTAGGCATTGATAGAAAGTTTTAGATAGCCCTTTGTTTTATTTTTGGGTCAATCGATATAGATACGAAATTACATTATGAAAAAAATATCAAACAAATCCAACAATTACATTATAGATATGCATTAGGAAGAATCGAATTCAAGACATAAAGTACTAGAGCAGTCAGCCAAATGTCAGCGAATCACATAGGTAACAATTAGAAAGTATTCCCAATCAAAGCCTTAAAATTACCATTTAATAAAACCCACATGTAATAAACATGTACTAGGATTTTTTATTTTTATTTTTATCAATAGTTAGAAAACTAGTCTACTCCTACATAGGTTTGGAGATGAAAGCCTGCTAAGCACGAGGTAAAGCGGAAACCACTGTGGGGAGGAATGACCACAATTATACTTTTGTCTAAAGCAAGAATCAAATCTGAGACCAAGGCCCTCCCCTCTTGGCTAGCCGAGTCTTCACATGATCTGGTTGAAACACCCAATGATTTGGAAATTTTCTTTTCAATTATTGAGGCCATGTCTCTTTCTTTCCTAGAAAAGCAAAAGACTTTGACTTCATAATTTTCTTCAATTACCCAAACGACAACAGCAATTTATTGAACTCCATACAACCAATGGCAACCTTTAAACCTGACCATATGAATTTTGATAACCTATTCTAATATATAAAGGGATTACTCTAAAATTTGGGTATTTATTTTGTTTATCAAAAATATCCTTTAAAAGTTTATAGATTTATTGTAGTTTATCAGTTGAATCAATTACGAGTAATTTTAATCATTCAAATTCCTTATATGACTGAATGTCAATTTTTTTATCCCTCACATTTTTATAACTGCTACAAGTTAGAGAGTTGTAAATACATCGCATGTACTCCACTATCTAGTTACTATTAAGACCATACTAGAAACCCTATCAACCCCAACACACTCCACCTACCAACAATAGTCATTAAAATAAAATGTTATCATAGTCGCAGCTGTGAATTAATCACCATTGCTACATCAACTATGGGTATATGATCATAAGTGCTCAGTCATTAAATTTCTGAGAGAATTAGGCCATCATTTACAGCTGTGCCGTCTGCATGGAAGAAAATGGCTCCAAAGTTGCTAGATTAGGTTTGAGTTTAATCCATTGGAGTGAGACAGATAGACAAAGGAAGGGAGGGCTCATTTGGTAAAGTTTTTTTTTTAATTTTTTTAGTTTATAAGTAAAAAAGTAAAAAAAAAAATTTATTTTTTTTGCTTTTATAATCTAAAGATAAGCAAAAAATTAAAAAAATATATAAAAGTAAAAAAAAACTTAGATTTTATTCTTATAAGTTAAAAAACTTAGACCAAAAAAGTCCTACCGGGCCCCGACTTCCAACTGTACTTGAAAACAAAACAGTATTTTATTTATTTATTTATTTTTCCTTTCGTTCTTTTTTCATCTATAATAGGTGATTGGAGGAGTGAGAATAATAGCTGCACATAGACTTGAAGAGATGCACATTGAGAGAGAGGGAAGACAAAATCTTGAATACCAAAGAATTTCTCTCTCTCTCTCTCTCTCTCTCTCTCTCTCTCTCTACGGTGCTGCTATCTGGGAATTGCTTTTCTATCAGTATAACAACATAAAAACCTAGTGTGTATTGGATTTGACTGGTTTTATTGGTGCAAAACTCCAGAAAGAAAGGAGAGAATCAAGAGATTGTGCAGGTAACATGGTTGCAACCTTGTCTGCTTGGCCATGGGAGAACTTGGGCTCCTTCAAGGTACGGAAGCTATGATCTATCTATGCAATTCCTGCCTTCTGTGCTGTTTGGATTTCATTTTTTTATACACATCCAATAAGCTTCCTCTCAAAAAAAAAAATTTTTCTTCCTTTTTTGGTGCAGTATCTGATATATGGACCGTTTCTTGCAAAAGTCTTGTATTCAAGAATTCAAGAGGATACCATTTTGGACACTTGCTGTCTTCATATTCTAATTATATGCACACTTAGAGCTTACCTATATCAACAATGGACTGGTTGCAGTAACATGCTTTTCCTTACCCGAAATCGCCGGATTCTTCAACAAGGTGTCGATTTCAAGCAAATTGACAAAGAATGGGACTGGTAGGGGGTTTTTGTTTTTGTCCAGATCTATTTTTTCAAGGTTTTTTTAAATGGTTTGATTTGATTTCTTTTCCATATTTTTTCAGGGATAATTTCATAATTCTTCAAGCTCTCATAGCTTTCATGGCCTGCTACATCTTCCCAATCCTTTCTAATCTTCCCATGTGGGACTCAAGAGGCTTTATTGCTGCTATGCTGCTCCACATGGGAGTTTCAGAGCCCCTATACTATTGGCTCCATAAATGTTTCCATGGAAAATATCTTTTCACCCATTACCATTCACTCCACCATTCCTCACCTGTACCCCAACCCACTACAGGTAAATTGAAAACTCATCTACCCATTTAATTTTTTGGCCCATCCCATTCTTGAATTCATTGAAGTATGTATGATTACTGAATCAGTGTATCGGTCTTTATTTCTGACTAGTCATTTTCTGTATTTTTTTTTTTTTTTTTGTTTTTTTTTTTGTGCAGCTGGAAATGGCACATTTTTGGAGCAGCTTGTATTAACTTCTGTGATTGGGATACCAGTAGTTGGGACTTGTTTGATTGGATATGGATCAATAAGCATGATCTATGGTTACATATTGATCTTTGATTTTCTGAGATGTTTAGGGCATTGCAATGTCGAAATTGTTCCACATCAGTTGTTTGAGATACTACCCTTCTTCAAATATCTTCTCTATACCCCAACGTAAGTAATTACTCACTGGAACATGCAAAGATGCTACACCCACCGCTCCTTTTCGCCGCATTTTATCAGCTACTAGACACACATCATTAGATACAGAGTGATACAGTGAGAAAAAGCGGTGGTTATAACATTACTTTTTGAATGCATATGAACGCACACATGTATAGGACATATATACATATATATATATATATATATATGTACTCAAATAATTTCTCTAATATGCGAAGTTTGATTTTATGTTATACAACATCTTATATTTTTGGGGAAGGTCTATCTATGCCTTCGTGTGTTATATTTGCTCCTCACACTTACTATAAGAAATCAAACATATGATTCCTATTTTGTAAAGACAGCCATGAACTAAAATTTTTTAAATTAGGCAGCTTTAATTTTATATTGTACTACCCAAATTAACACTTGAAATTAATAAGATCCGTATAATATCAAAATCCTACAAACCACTAAAATATAAGGTCCTTTCACTGAAAAGTTTAAACCCTGAATTTTATTTAATTAAGACCTAAATTAAAAAATAATACCTAACTCTAGTTTATTACCACAAGTTTTTTTAAAATAATTTGGCCTATTTACATCCGTTGATTGAAAGACAAAAAGTCCTTCGCTATAGTTCTCGATCAATTGCAAAAATGATACTATCATATCATTTTATAAAAATTCTCTATATAAAAAAGTATGTAAGATTAGCATTTTTCTTATTTTGAGACTAACCCTTTGTTGGTTTGAGTTTTATTCATTAGTATTTTCTTTCTAAGATTAATCTACTAACTCATTCTTTTGGTGGGGGTGGCTCTACAGATACCACAGCCTACACCACACAGAGATGGGCACCAATTATTGCCTTTTTATGCCCCTCTATGATGCATTGGGAAATACCCTGAATAGCAAATCATGGGATCTACATAAGAATCTAAGTACAAATTCAGGTACGTCCATAAGTCATCCCGCGCATAATTTATCATAGTTGAATGAGAGTCATTTCTTTTCAAACAAAACACTTATCATAATGACTCTACATCATTCTGGTAAGTTCTTCTGTGCAATTGTTTTTCCAAAAAAATAGCATTTATACAAAAAAAAAATCATATGAAGTGTGAAATGGTCATTCTTGTACCTAAGGTCCTCCAATGGGACAATGACCCTACAAATATATTTGGGGCTTCTGTTCCATACCTCATGGAAATTTTCTTCTATGTACTTAAAAAAAAAAATTTAAATAACCTCATTTGTGTGGAGACTAATATAAAAATTAACACCAAGTTCACTATCAATGCAGGCAAAAATGGGAGGGTCCCAGATTTTGTATTCTTGGCCCATGCTGTGGATATAACATCTTCCATACACAGCCCATTCGTCCTCCGATCGTTCGCATCGACGCCGTTCAGGACCAGGATCTTCGTGCTCCCAATTTGGCCCTTTGCTTTTATGATAATGCTGGTGATGTGGGCTAAGGCTAAGACCTTCTTGTTCTCCTTCTACAACCTCAGAGGCCGGTTGCACCAGACATGGGCTGTGCCTCGGTTTGGTTTTCAGGTCTATCTTCTACTGTGTAGTGTTTTGTTAAACTCACTAATGGAATTTTAGATTGGTGTTATGTAAGTAATCACACCCTGGCTGAAGTTAATTAGTTTTCAGTTTGATAATCTTTTTGCCTTTTGTTTTTTGTTTTTTGTTTTTTGTTGTTGTCTGCAGTATTTATTGCCATTTACTAGAGAGGGCATCAACAAGCACATAGAGGAGGCTATCCTTAGGGCTGATAGATTGGGTGTTAAAGTCCTCAGCCTTGCTGCATTGAATAAGGTTTCTCTCTCTCTCTCTCTCTCCATATTTATTGGTGAAAAGCTATCACAAGGGTTCCTCATTTGTTCTCTCTCACCCACCTACACATATTCATTGGTGAAAAGCTATCGCAAGGCGTCCGAAAATATCACATGTTTTTCATTCACTCAAATGGCGATGGGTCCTCTTTCTGCTAGGTGAAATATTTTATCACATTTAATATGGGAGATCTCACTATTATATGAGTAATGAAATTAAGACAACGTGATACTTCAAGAGTACTAGATAATTTTTCTATTTGCAAATATCCACAAATTCATGATAAATTGCTGGTGACTGCAAGTATTTGGACTTTATATTCGAAATGGGTCCAATGTGCTCTATCTTGATATGGTTCCTTGTTATTAATAAAAAAAAAAAAATTACAGCATTATAAGATGAAATATTTTACTTGGAGCTCATCTATGTTGCATACCCAAGCTAGTCTTAGCACCTCTGCTTTCAATATATATAAGTTGTGCTTCCAACATTGAAAACATAATTTCTTATATTTTGTACAACCATAAAATATGTTTAAAATATACCTATCAAGACCCATATATATCAGGGGTAATTATACTAAACCCCTTAAAGTGTGAGTAAAAATCATATAACCAGCATTTTGTTGAAAAATGAACACATAACTCTCGTGTGATTTAAACTTAACTGTAAAAATGACTGAAAACCATTAGAATTACTGGTAATTATGTCACAGGAGTATTTTTCGTCCTTTTATCTTTTAAAATGAAACATTAAAAAGATAATTTTGCTCTTTATGTTAAATAAAGGTTTGTCTTTCATAAAAATATTTTTGTTATATTACTAAATCTGTCACAATTTTATTTATTTTATATATAAATTTAAACTATAAAAAAATTATATATTCACATTTCAATTAAGTCATTTAATTTTTACTCAAGCAAAAAGGAAGAGTTATTACTCTTATATGTAACATAAGGAGGAGGTTGATGGTCGAGGTTGATGGTCAAGTGCGCATATGGACAATGTGGTGGTTGTGGGTTTGGGGCATTAAACTTTTGGAAGGATATAGGCAACGTAGTTTACGGCATGGCCTGTCGCATGTCAGTTTTTTCACATAGAACCATGTTCATTCATTAAAAGTGGGTTGGGTCCCTTAGGGCCCTTCGTTGTCATAATCTTACAACGAGAAATGGCGAAGTTCAAATAAATTGCTAGTACAAGAAAGGATCAAGCATTGTGATCTATCTAGCTAGGACCAAAGACTTGTTAGTTTTCTATTTCCATACTGAAATCTATGACTTCTATTCTGAAGATTTTGAATTCGTTGCTTGGGGACCTCCCGACTAAAGGTCAAACCAACATAACTTTGGGCCAAACTTGCTTTGTATGATAAAATATTCGATGCCCGGCGATACCACGTCATGTGTATTATTATCCAATCAGATTATGCCGAATTAACATTAAGGAGAGATATTGTCCAATATCTCACTAACCGAGAATATATCATGATGATGATTACAATTTTAACATGTTCATTTCTCACTTTGTACCCTTCTGCAACAAGACAGATAGACCATAAGAATTTCAATTCCGTTTTTTGGAGTACTTGGGGAAAGTCGTAGCAAAAAGGTATTTTCCCCACTATACAGAAGAGGACATGTATTGGAAACAATTACGGTACATTTGTAATTTTCACTCTATAGTATTGTAAACTGTAATTAAGCTCAGTACAAGTGGCAAGTAGGTTAACCACAGTGGTAAGTAAGATTAGTTTTCGTGATAAGTAATTTTTTCACCATGATTCTAGCCAATGGTGATTTTGCAAAACAGCAAAAAAAAAAAATACAGAAAAAAAAATTCTGTTGGGACTGATCTTACCTACATTAGGACATATCTTTTTATCATTTAGACTAATTTTAATTATCATTTATGGTACCGGTACCATGAAACCACAAATGTACTGTAGAATTTCTTAAAGAAGTTTAGCCACAGCTGATCATAACACATTCAGCTTAGTAAAATTCATGATTCTAAAGTTCAACTTTCTTATGTACTTCAAAATAAAGTTGCATGAACCACCTAACATCTCTAACTATAATAAATTTTCACATTTGAACATGTATATGGATGTGTATATATATATATATATAATTGCCCTTGTTGCATAAGCAACCATTTTCATAAGGTATTTGTATCAATTACTGAATTTTTTTGTCTAATGTAGAATGAAGCTCTAAACGGTGGTGGGACGCTCTTTGTAGACAAGCATCCAAACCTTGAGGTTCGAGTTGTCCATGGGAACACCTTAACTGCAGCTGTAATCCTTAATGAAATCCCAGAGGATGTTAAGGAGGTGTTCTTAACCGGAGCAACTTCAAAGCTTGGAAGAGCAATTGCCCTTTACCTTTGTAGACGAAGTGTACGAGTCCTTGTAAGTGTTATTTGATTTAGTCTTTACAACACAATTGAAAGCTTAAAAATCATGCTATAATCTTACATTTCCTTTGGAAGTTTTGGTTTTGCTCAAAAGTGGTAAGTTATTTGTATAGACCAAATAATTTATAGAGAATTTATGATTAGATAGAATGATGTGGTTGAATGAGAACCTTTCATTTTAAAATAAAACATCCATTATGATGACTATTAATTACAAAATACTACTGTCACATTATTCCGATAGGATTTTCTATAAAAACATTTTAGTAAAATAGCATTTTCTGTTTGTGTATGGTAGTTGTATGGGTTCTAATGGGTTGAAGCATTACTGCAGATGTTAACTCCTTCAACTGAGAGATTTCAAAAGATTCAGAAGGAAGCCCCAACAGAGTTTCAAAAATACCTAGTCCAAGTGACAAAATACCATGCAGCCAAAAACTGCAAGGTACGCATGCAATTATATATTCACAAGTTCTCTGAAACAATTTCAACTATTTATGTAAATACAATTACTCAAAATGTCTCAACCGGCGGATTACAAATAACTCATTGTACTCATATCCTACTTCCAGTCAGAATATTGAACTTTACTAAAGGAAAGCGCTATTTTTCCAAAAAATTTGTACCCAAAATTTTGCAAAAATGATGTGATTGAATGAAAGACTTTCACTTCAAAACATCATTTTATATAAATTTCCTCGACAGCATTAGACTTTAAACATTTATCAAAGACCTAAGAGTGTATGAAATTGGAAAAGAAAAAAACGAGAGAGAGAGAGAGAGAGAGAGAGAGAGAGAGAGAGAGAGAGAGAGAGAGAGAGAGAGAGAGAAACTTCATAAGCTCATTAAAGAAGTTCAGAGCCAAGGTTTCTTGGCATTTAGTAGTGTTCACTTGCATGAAAATGTAATGGGTTATTCACGAAATGTGTTTTCTTTGCTTGTTTACCATGGTAGACTTGGATAGTTGGTAAGTGGATAACACCAAGAGAGCAAAGCTGGGCCCCTATTGGAGCACACTTTCACCAATTTGTTGTCCCACCAATATGGCATTTCAGAAGAGACTGCACTTATGGTGATCTTGCAGCCATGAAGTTACCTGATGATGTGGAAGGGCTTGGATCTTGTGAGGTATATAAAAATATTTATATGCCCCAATCTTCATTTTGTTTCATGTGGTTTAGAGCAATATGCTTATATTTTTGCTTGTGCTCATAGAACATCTTTTGGATCGTATGGTTTTCTCATATCACTCAACTTCTTAATTTGATGAAAACATAATATCAAAAAATGACTTCGTTTTCCTGCAGTGAAACCAACCAGAAAACATAAAAGCCACCCACCTAAACACAAGGATAAAATAAAATCTTAGAGATTACTACAATAAAAGGATTCTTCCAGCCATTTGGGTTTTTCAATTTTGTTTTATTTAGTGTGATCAATGAAATAAAAAAATACTTTGACTAATGCTATGTTTGGACTTTAAATTCGTTATGAAAGAGAAAATTGAAAGAGAGATTAAAATACTTAAGCATATTTAGTTTTTAACAGTAACCAAACCAAAAATAATTTTTTCCTATCAAATACCTATTTATTTTTTCTCATTTTCCTAACCCACTAAATAAATAAAAAATTAGTTTCTTTCACTTTATTTTCTTCAGCTATCTATTCCATTTCCTTTTCCACCAAAAGTTAAGATTCAAAGCATAGATAAATGTTATTTAGAGAAATTAATTAATTTGTTTTTGCATCACACAATTCGTTACTAGTATTCCATAGCATTGTTAATAAACATGCTATTTGAGTCTCTTATACTTTATTTATTTATTTATATTTTTTTTTTGACTTTGGGATATCTTGGAACAGTATACAATGGAGAGAGGAGTAGTCCATGCTTGCCATGCAGGTGGTGTGGTTCATTTCTTAGAAGGTTGGACTCACCATGAAGTGGGTGCGATTGATGTGGACCGAATCAATTTAGTGTGGAGAGCTGCAATAAAACATGGTCTAAAGCCTGTCTCAAATTTCACAAAACCAAAAGAATTGTAGAAGTTCACTTGATGAAGAGACAAGAGCATTGGGTTGCAATAAGCTCATTAGTTTCTTTTTTCAATTTTTTTTGGTTATTTTTATAATAAATTAGGTTTATGAAGAATTTTGGTTTTATTGTAACGTACTGCATTAATTGTGATTTTGTGATTTCGTCAATTATTGTGTGTAAATAGATGGTCATACTTAAGCTTGTGTCATGAAACTAAAAAAAAGTCCAATAGTTAAGTAGTGTTGAGATTCTCGACATAATTAACAAGTAATGCAATATTCACCACACACCATTGTGATTGTGCCATGTGCGAGGGCATCAACCTCTAACTTGCATGCATTTTATCTTTAGGAGAGTAGGAGAATTCATTATGTGACGTGCCTATTACCACTTGTTCCCTTTTATTGACGGCCTTTCACATGTCTATAGATGACACGTGGCCTTGTCTATATGAATCCCTCATTTCTTGCTCTCTACTTAATAATCAAGATTTATTCACTACAGTCGTTTTCTCTCTTTTATCTTTTTTTTTTTGTTTCCTCCTTCTTATTACTGGCATTATAGAAATATTACCTCTACTCATCTATCAACTTCTTCATCTTCTCTCTTCTACTACCTCTACTCATCTATCAACTCCATCATCTTTTGGTCCCTCCGGCAAGACAGGTTCGGACCTTTGTACCTCGAGCTTGCTTACAACTCAAACATCCACATTGTGCTATATGAAATATTTCATTTCATCTGATTTAGAAGTTAATAAATACAAGTTACGATATATTGGCGTCTTAGGCAATGTGGCAAGTTGGAATCTACTTTAAAGTGGATATTAGAGTTCCAATGTACCAACAAAAAAGAAAAAGAAAAAAGTTGATGTTAGGGTTTGAATCCCACCGAAGTTCTAAAAAAAAAAAAAAAAGAAAATCGAAACTACCCTATATTGTCAATCTCATAACCTCAAATGGTGCCTCCGATCGAATCTATATTTGCAAATATAAGTAAAAGACTAAAATAAAATACATTATATGTATATGCACCTAGCATTGAGGCTTAATGCAACTAACAAGCTGATTTAATTCCCAACCATTTTACATTTTTGTTCCATAATATACTAAAAACACAAACAAGATTTAGTGGCATCATTTTAATACGTGGCATTTTCATGCTACTAAAAACACCTCCGTAGGTATTTCTTTTTTTGTTTCAAATTCCTCCACAGTTAAAAAATAGCCACGGAATATACTTTTTTAGTCACGCTTTTAAATGCCACAAAACGGTCACAATTTTATTAAATGACTTCATTTACTGAACTCCACCTCTTAAAATCATATCTATGAAACAATTTTAGTGGCGTGCTTTTACATTGCTTAATTGTCAATTGACATTGACGTGCTTGGTATTTGCTTTCCCGTCTATTTCAATTGTGCTTTCATGTATTAAACTCTTGCCACAAAGGTTAGATCCAATTATTGACAGCTACGAAGATTGAGACAAACTAATTTATTGTCAATCTCATGTTATAAACTAACCAATATTAACTAAATAAGTTGCATAAGGTATGTACATATTATTAGGGTTAATTACAATTTGCACACTTTGCACCCTTACACTTTTATCAAATCTCACTTTAAGACCTTCAATTTCAATTGTAACAATTAAATCTTTACACTTCTAATTTGTTGCAATGTCAATCCTATGCTAACTTTCGTTTAGACAATAGTTAAAAAATTCAAATATAAAAAGCATGTTGTTTTTTTTCAAAGGGAAAAGATGTAAAATTATACTTCTTTCTAATAATCTATCACAAATTTCTTTTAAATCACTCTAAAATCATGAGTGTAATCAGCTTTGTGATATGTATAATATAATTATGTTTTATGTAAAAACTCTTAAATTCATGTGGTTCTTACATACGATTTTCTATTAATTTTCTAAACAGTAGGTTAATATTGCAACAAATTACAAATTAGAAGTGTAAAGGCTTAATTGTTACAATTGAAAATGAAAGTCCTGAAGTTGAATTTTGTGTAAAGTGTAAAGGTGCAAAGTGTAATTGAACCATATTATTTCTTTTTTTTTTATTTTGGTCATCAAGAGAAAACAACAAATATTATTATGGTTAGTTAACATTTCAATATAGTGCCAATATATATGAAATTCAACGGTACCTAACTTGTGAAAGCGTAACTCCAATGATTCGGTACGAGGATCACAAATTTTAAAACTCATCAATTTTTAAAAAAAAATTATTTATTTTCACCCTATTATACTTGCTAGACACTAAAATGTTAGACACTAAAATACTTGCTAGAACTTATGATTCTATATCGAACGAATTGTGCAATTGCTGAAGCTCATTTCATGAATCACATTACATCTTCGAATTGTCTCGTTGAAATAGATTTAGTAATTAATTAAGAGGTACAGTTCCATGCTAAATACATTATAAAAATTGAAATAATTTTTATGGTTAACACATTTTCAAGGCTTGTTATCCATTTACACTACAGGTTAGGATCCAATGCATAAAAGCTCATTCATGACTCTGCAATTCATTGCATAAAAGCACTTTTCTTTATATATGAATTGCACAGTCTATGAAATTCATCCCGTGATTTGAAATTCAGATTACTAGCTAAATGATTTTAACAGTTAAGAGATAAGAGTTTAAGCATTGAGCAGGGTTTTTTTTAAATGGAGAGGTGGTGGTGATCATTTGATTAGAAAAACTGCATGTCAAACAAATTTTTAAAATTGATATCCATTGATGAGAGTTCTTGTCTAATTAAGTGTTCTAGTCTTAGCCGCCGCCCCCAACACACACACATATATATTGATATGGATGTGTTTGCCTTTCTTTCATATGTATTTCAATTCTTGCTTGTTCATGCATTCAAATCTTGCCTCATAAATTAGGAGCAAGCATTGAAAATTAGGAAGACGGGAACAAGATGATTCTATTATTCAGTGCACACCATAAGACACCCTAATTCTCCTATTTGAGTAAACTTTAGCCACTACATTATTTTAATTGCTTACGGTATGTTTCACGTTTTAATTTTTGTCAAGTTGCAGCACTTATTTTTTTCTTATTTCTAATTGAGAACATGTCTTGACGCAGTGACAAGATTGTTGCATTGAAACGTCAGGCATCATGGACTCAAAACCAACCAATCATTTTTAATCCCAGTTGGCTTGGAAAGTTGAAGCTTGGTTTGGCCTGCGTAGCTCGAAGTTACATATAAGTATATATCATATGCATTTAAATTTTATGTTATTAAACTTGAAAAAAAAAATTAATAAAAAACTTATAAAGAATGTAGTTAAAAGATTACACTCTTAATCTTTAGTCTACATAAAAATTTCCATGTCAGTTGCACTATCATATCAATTATGTTTAAGTTGTGATGTAAATTTATAGTCAACACCTTCAGCCTGTTTTAGAAAGTTAGTTTGGTGAGAATTTGTCATTTTTTATTCAAACAAAAGACTAAATTGGTAACTTTATAGTCTCAACCAATTGAATAACTCAGTTGTTAGTAGATTAATGGGAGTTATGAGCACATAGAATAAATAAGAAGTTGGTGGGTCAAGTAAAAAAAAATAGATACGGCGGGTCAAGTATCCTATTCGGACTCTTTGTAGCGGTTGCCACCTGCACCTGTTTCCGATTGTTTCAAAACCGCCATGACTCGAAATGCGACGTTGTGCTTTTCTTCAATTGACACCTGTTCTGTTCAGACTATCCGTTCCCAGCCACCTCAAACACTAGCCAAAGAAAACCCATATAACTTTCCCCTGAAGAAATTCAAGAAATTATCTGTTCTGTATAGAATCTTGGGTTTTGTAACAATGGACAAAAGAAAAGTGGTGTCTCTAGGACTAGGAGTACTTCACAAGAAGAAACTCAAGAAACCTAACAAGAAGAAGAAGGGACTGCTCAACAAAGTTGCTGACTATCTAATCTCAGATTCTTGCATGTTTGCCCCCTTGGTTTCTTCTCAGCCCTCTGATTTCTCACCCACAAAGACAATTTCTACTCCTCCTACAGGTAGTCATCTGTGCATAAAGGCATAAAAGACGTTTTTTTTTTTTTATATTGGGTTTTCGCTTGAAGATTGCTTCAGTTGAATGTTATTCTGTTGTTAGTAGTTGAAACAGAGAAACCCAGTGAAGAAACTAACAAGAAATTGCTTGAGAAGGTTGGAGAGTACCTGGAATATGATTGTTACATGTTTGCCCCATTGATTCATGATTTTGATTCTAGCAGGGTCAGTCCTCCTCATAAAGGTACGATTTCTAATTTTGTTTCTGTTTTCTCTCTCTTTTTCTAGGCTATTTGGTTAATGCTTGTTTTTTTTTTTTTTTTTTTCATGAGGGGTTTTGTGGAGTGCTTGAATATTGGAATTGTTCTTCTAGTGTGGACTGTTATCATCCTACACTTGGACGTGGTCTATTCTGGCCTCTATGTGTTGGACAGAATAATGACATTTTTTCTTATAGATTTAATACCCTTTATAGTGCCAAATAATCAGTGGGTCGTGATGTTGATTTATGGAACTCTATTTTTGTTGGTTTTGGAATATAAAATAGCAACTGGCTGCATAGCATTCGGCTAGCAGATAAGCCTGTCAATCGGGATGAGCCGGTCCAAGGTTTGCCCGACCTCAGTCTGAGTTATTTTCGTGGCGTAAGGAGCCCAAGGCAGAGTTCAGGCCAACTAAAATTCAGCCATCTCAGCCCATTCTATGTCAAGGACTTAATAAATCAACACATTATTATGTTTAATTTAAACACATTTATTTACTTATAGATAAAGCAATATATTAAAGATATACGGAAGTGCTTGATGGACCTATATTATATTAGGCTGAGCTGACCTTTCTCCAAGCTCAGCTCGAAGTTAAGTTTGGGCTTAACTTCTTAACTTCTTGACAGTCCTTGCAGAAGTGGTGCTAATGGAATTGGTTGTAGATAATATGGAATGTCAATTTAAGGGGTATGGAAGACATGTTTGGCTGAATAACAATTGACTTAGAGTGTACTGGGTTTCTGTTGAACCAATTACTTGTCACATTCTCCTTAATATGCCTTACTAGTATCGATTTATTACGTCCTTATTCCAAATTTTGTGTTTCTGGTCACTTGTCCAACAGCCTTGTCTAGGGGCAAGTTAATTTCCTGGTTGTACACAAAATAAAGAAGGGGAAAAAGAGAGATTATTTTTTCGATTGTGAAACATTTAATGACTCTCGTATATAGTTTACCTGTATTAGCTCTTGTAGCGCAGCACTTAAAAATTTTCTTACCTTCATACATTCTTCTGTATTTATGGAACTGCCTCATTGGTTACTTACATTTTTGGGGTAAGAGGTCAAAGCAAGTATGCATATTTTTTAGTATTTCTAAAAATATTCTTCACTTTTCCAAGCAATTAAACTGTGCCATTGGATATGTTGAATCTCTTTTACCCGATCATTCTTTTTATCCTTGTTTATACTTTTCTTATCTTCTCAATTTGTTCTTTCTTTTCCATAAAATTGGGGTTCTCTACAGTTTTGTAGCCTTCTTCTATTGAACTTGTTTTTGTGGATTGAAATTACTGGAAAGGGTAGTCAAGAATTCTTTTGTTTTGTGCCTTGTGTATGTTGTAAAATTATGTTTTCAATTTCAGGACCAGTTTGGCATCTGAAAAGGATGACTACAGAAGTTTCAACAAGGAAAATAACTAAGAAAATTCACCAGCCTACTAAACATACATTAAACAATATCAGAGAAGACCAACCATCTGACAATTCCCTTATAAGCAGCACTGTAGTTCGACAAACTCTAGCACATCGCGAAAAAGTGAAGCACATAGTTCACCAAAACTGTCGCTCTTCATCAGTGCCAGGTCATATATTTTTAGCTGCATAAATGCTTTGATTTCCCTATCTACCCAATTTCATTTCATTTTCAATGTGGATAATCTTGCTCTATTTGGGCTAGTTGAAGTTACTTTTAACTTGATTTTCTCATTTTGGAAGAGTCTACTTGTGTCTCTGGGATTAATCTCTTGATAGATAGAAATTTTTATCAGATAGACTTGTTATAATGATGCATGATTTACTTGTAAGTCTGCCAGGTTTATTTGCTCACAAGCAGACGTGCTTTTTTGATATTTCTCAAAAGCTTAAGCTGTCATGAAAGGGGCCAAATAATGCATATTAAGCTCTCCCTCCCACATGTGAAATCCTGTCTTGCATGGCTATACAAACATCCAAAGATACAAAGAAACATAATGCAAATGGGGCATAAATACAGATGGAGAGACATAAACCAAGACCTCCCCCTACATGAACTCTGATACCATGTTAGAACACCATTAGTCCCAAAAGCTTAAAGCTCTTAGAAAAGGGGCCCAACAAGGCATATCAAGCTGCCTCTAGTATTTAAACGGCATATCAAGTCCACGATCATCTGCTGAGCAAATCATATCAATGATTAACAAATGTATAATCTCGATCCATCATATACCAGTGAAAGATCTTTGATCTATACCCTTCTCCTGAAGAAATTGTAGTGCTGCAAGGAAAATAAGGCACTACCTTGAACAAGCAAATTTCGGAAATTTATGCTTGAAAATTTAAAATATGAGAAGAGATGGTTTGTACAAGAAATTGCATGATAATGTGAATCCCGTTTTTAGCATCTTTGAGGAGGTGACAGAGGGAGGGTCCCTTGGCATCGATTGTAAGCAAATTTCATTGTTATGTCCCATACTTTGAGAAGTTACTCAGAAACTTGGGACTCATTGGTTTTATTCCTTTCCACAGGAAAGGGAATGCTTGAAAAAGAGTGAAGGAAGGTGGTTGTGGAGTGAGCCACTTCTTCTGGTATAGTCACTGGTGTATCTAAGGTGAAGTACCTGTGCGTGTGAGAATTGTATATAATGTGAATTTTTCCCTGTGTCTGTTGTAAGTGCAATGTGATGGTATAAATAGAACTTTTGTTTGGTGATTGCTGATTGCTTAGCTTCAAAGTGTTTCAATTGTTTATTCTTCCTATTGCTTTCATATTTTGACACTTTTAGGTTCTATAAGTTCAAATCTGCACACAAATTGTTGTCAATTGTTTGCTATCAAAAGCCACCTGTGCCTTGCTTCAAAGGGCTTAACTTGAACTCTGGTGGGAATACATTTAAAGTGGAATACTATTGCATTACTCCTGCATGAAGTTGCTTTTAAAGTTATTGTTGTGATTAAGAGGCCTTTGATTTAGTCATTGTCGTGCATTTGAAAAAACAGAATGCTTCCTGATTTTTCACCACTATGAGGGTGTGAGTTTGATGGGAGACATTGTCAATCCGAGTGGAATACAATGAATATTAGTGGCATATATTACAAAATTATTAGCAGATTTGGAACTTTAAAAGATTACTGTTATTGCATGGAATATTATTGATTTGTATATTTCGATCACTGTGCTTCCAATCATTTTGCCTTTCAATGGATCTTAAACTTTAACACATTGAAAGCAATCACACGTGCAGGGGCATCCATATTTGCCCGTTTGAGTTGCTTTATCATTTTTTGGTACAATTATATGAGTTCAATTCCCCGACAGGAAGCTGAATGCGTTGACAGTTACCTAAATCCTTGTCCAATTTATACTATTTAGCAAAAATGAAATGCTTTTCTTGGTGGTGACATGATTATATCATTCTCTTTTCTTCAAATTTACTGTGTTTTGATGCTTTGCCATGGAACTGAACTTGTGTTGTCAAATCGTGTGAGATTCATTGTATCTATGAGGAGATGGGACATGTAAATGTGTATCTTCTCTCAAGCTCTTATTTTGGCTTTTTAGTTGGTATTGTCTAAATCAAGCTTTAAAACATGTCTGCTGAGCTGTTTATTATGCAACAATCATATGGGCTGGATGTTTACTGATCTGCTTTAGAATCTAGGAACTTGGTTGCTTGGTTGAAATAATATCTCAAGATCTAAAACCTAAACAGAGGAACTATGGAATATAATTGGGTTGATTACAGTTTCACTCCTTAAGTATGACTCAGTATCACATAACTTTCGTTACATTTTGACCCCTTAAAAGTCTAAATTGATATCAAATCACCCCTTCTGTTAGAGATCTGTGAGAAAAATGAATGGATATTTGTCATGTGACTTGCGAATGACTGAAAAATGTTGTTCTTTTGACAAAACTGCCCTAGCATTAATATAAAGGAATTCTTTTTCCGGACAAAATTACTCTCAAAAGAAAATAAAATTTCACACTTAGCACTAAATTTGGTGGTTTGGGAAATTTTAAAAAAATTGTGGATAAGGAAAATTGTGAAAAAAGTCAGCAGAGGTAAGGCCATGTTTGAAATATAAATTTTGTTATTCAAAGGCTAAAATACATGACAAAAAGGTTAAAACATCAATTTGCCTATTCCATTAACGGTGTTAACACAAAAAATAATTATGATACTTTTGGGGTATAAATGTAATGTTTTTTAATTTGGAGAGTTTTAAGTGATACTTGTGTCTTCCTCTCACATAATTGTGCAACAACGCTTTTTGACCATTGCTTCCCTGGGAATTAATATTTTTACAATTAATATGCTTAATCCAAATTGCAGGGTTAATATGAAAAATAACACAAACTAGGAAGCATAGACGCTTTTTGTCGATTGCTTACCTGGGGATTAATATTTTTTAGAATTATTATGCTATCCAAATTGCAGGGCTAATATGAAAATAGTATAGAAACTAAGAAGCACAAACATGGACACCACTACGCCAACATGTTAATTTTTAGAAAATACAAGATATGAGATGGCCGGGACAAAAAAATATATATTGGTGGTGTATAGTGTATATAAATATATTATTTAAAGATAATTTAGGAATTGTAAAATTGTGCTAATTTAAATTAAAAATCACGTATTCCATATAGATTCATATTTTTTGTTTCTATACAATTGAATCTTAAGTTATTTTCTTCAAACTTACAATGTATTTTATGTGTGTTTAAATAATGGATACTTGCGTCTCGCAAAAGTGTCTGAAGTATGTCTAGTTCTAAAAAAATTTAAAAATAGTAGAATACGTTTGGACAATTCAAGTATAAAATCTTGTCCAATGAGGATAAACTTCATGGCTTTTGGAGTTTCAGCATGGATGATACTTTTATGTGCTTCTGCCATATTGTGTTAACTGAGCTTTGTCAATAGTGAAAACTGGAAATGATGATGGCAAGTGTTTAGGTCTTGTAGTAAACCAGGTGGTTCTTCCAAATCTTTGGGGAGGTTTCATGGTATGTATTTATTTTATTCATTATAGGTATAGATATTTAGAAGTCCTTAAGACTTGAAGGTATGACTAAATTTTGGAAATTATAAAGCTAGCATGATTGCTAAAGGTTGATGTTTTGACTGTGCATAAAATATACTACCAGGCATTGCCTTTTTAGGCTTTGTTTGGTTTTGGGATTTGTTGAGGGAAAGGAAAAATAAAAAGGAAAGAGAGAAGCTAAACTTTAGGTTTTTGTTTGGTTGGGTAAGAAAATGAGTAGAAATTTGTCAAGAACTTTAATTTTTTATTTGGTTGTTCATAAAAAAAAAAATAATAACCAAGTACAAGTAATTTTATTTCTTTTTCTTTTTTTCTTTTCATTAACAAATTCGGGATTTAAATATAGCATTAAGGGAATGTGGTGTTTTAGCTGTGGCCATTCCGGGTGCTGCCTAAGCCTTACGTGGATTTTATGGTTGTAAACAAGTTGAGAATGGTTTAGTTTTTAGGTTTCCTTTTTTTTTTTACCCCAATAATTGTTTCTCAAGCTTGGCCTATATATACTGGCTTCCCCCACCCACCCCTCTCCCTGCTTGAACCCTGCCAACTCCAATGGGCTAAATAGGCAGTGCCATTGAGTCAAATACTTGTTGATCAAGCTCTAATCCCTAAGTATAGAAATATAGCTTCAGTTTGGTTCATTTGTCCCATGAACAATATTGAAAATCTAACCCACTGGCTTCCAGTTGGATAGAACTCATGGTCTCTCAAAAAGAGGTTAAGAGATCGACTCTTGGACTCTTGCCAAGCACAAAAGTTTTTCCAAGACTTTTAGTCTGATAATTACTTAGTTTGTATGGGACAGGGAGACTATTCACACCCCGAGATTAGTCGAGCCTGAACACCTAGCTTGCTAAAATATATATATATATTAGTCAAACCCGAACACCTAGTTAGCAAAAAATATATATATATTGAAAATCGTCTACTAGGGGTTCTCTTAATAACTTACTAAGCCAGGTTCTACCAAAACTGAGAAAAATGAGTAGCTAAGAGTACTAATTTACTCTTTTAAGTAACTTGGTTTGTTTTACAGCCTTAGGACTAAGTTAGAAAAATGAGTAGTTAAGAGTACTAATTTACTCTTTTAAGTAACTTGGTTTGTTTTACAGCCTTAGGACTAAGTAAGTCACCGCAAGTGATTCTTGGTACCCTAGGATGTTTCGGATTTGCTTGCGAATTGGGGTCCTCATGCAAATGTACCAAGAGCCCAAATTTCCTGGTGTGTCAATGTGCATAACCTGTGATATCATAATATTTTACTACCCTAACGAATTATATTTTTAGAACAATATTCCAAAACATAATACTTTAGCTTTAGCCTTCCAAAATGGTAAATTTAGCTATCCAAAGTGATCTCAAATTTTTTTTAAAGATCACTTAACGGAGAGAAAAATTAATTATAATGAATAAAAGTATAGGAAGAATAGAATTTTGGCATGACAATATGTAAAAAAAAAAAAAAAAGGAACCATAATATTCTTATAATGTGTTTTTAGATGATTAATTTGAAAAAATATAAATTATGTTTTATTAAATATTTGATTATAAAGAAAATTCTTCTAGAAATATCTTAATTCTAATGGAATACTTTATAAAAGTCTATCCCTAACATATCATATTTTAAAATATGTGACATATCATATTTCAATTTTCGTTTCACGTATCAAAACAATTTGCGTTCTAGGTAACATAGTGCATAACTAAGTAGCATGAGGTCTATAGAAGAGGATACGACCATTGCATGCAAGTTGGGATCTCATATCACGCTTGATGTAGGGAAAAGTGTATAAAATTAAGAACAATGGATGGGATCTCATATCACGCTTGATGTAGGGAAAAGTGTATAAAATTAAGAACAATGGATAGACAGTTTGAGTATCTTGATTCGCGTACAAATTTTCAAAAACTATCTCTTGTTTAATTTGTTGATTCACACATAATACTAAAAAAAAAATTGCATAAACTCGTGGTTAGTTCATAAATAATAGTCATAAGTCAGAGAAAAAAAAGAGAACATTCTTAATATTATTACCCAAAAGCTCAAAAACTGTATTTGGGTAGAGCCCACCCTTCTTATTTATAGGAGCAAGCAAGCCTTAAACCCAATAAGACTTAAATTAGACAGCAAATTAGGGAAATAGGAATAATTACCAAAATAACAATTCAAGTTAGACCCAAATTTAAATACTAGACACTTGCATTATTTTGTTAAAAGAAAAACACATACAAAATTAGAATTTTCCAAACCAAGTTATTGCTAAAATAAAACTTCTATAAAATGACAACAGCACAAATTTCAAGGCCTAAACGAATGAATTTGAAAAAAATCTTGACAACCTCATGTCCAGCACATTTTCAATCAGACTAAGTTTCACAGTGAGTTGCAACGTGAACATTTAGCATCATCATTATTCCTGATGTTGCAAGCATACATGGTAAGATGCAAGTTCATAACTTTGCCGAGCAGAGCTACAAGAAAGATTGACTTGATAATTCGATTCAATTCTCTCTCTCCTTTTCCCTCCTCTCTCCTAACTTAAACAAGCCTCATGATACGTGCTAACACCATAACAAGACACACTTTGACATACCTATGAAGTAAATACATTTATTTAAAAAGCAATTCTCTGGCTTCATGTCGATGGAAGTTTGAACTCATGGTTTGGTACTCTTTCTCCAAGATCTTCAGCAAGATTGAAGGGAAATCCAGCTGGGATTATTTCGAACTACCTATAGAATTTCTCTATTAGCTCTTCTTAGACTTGAAATAAAGTGCACAGATTCTTGAGATAACTCACTCGGAGTTTTAGTAGTAAGATGTAATCTGCAGTTCTTTGAAACAACTCCCGAGGGTTCATTTTTCGACCCCCTGGGATGATTCTTTGGAGTTTCTTGAGCCTCCTTTTCGTAGGGTTTTCAACAGCATTTCCGTGCTTCGTGGAAGCAAATTGAATTCTTCTCTTCCTACGTCTTGCATGCGAAACACTTTCCCAACGGATTGATCTCATTTGTGTGAGGGAGAAGAAGAGGAGAGTGAGGAAGATGAATTAAGTAACAAGGAAGGTAGAGAGATGGGTTGATCAGAACTCGAAAGAGATAATATATAGACACGGGTTAATTACATTTTGAACTCATGTAATCTATACTAAATTTCATTTAAAGAACTTTATTTTTTTCTATAACAATTAAAGTATTCACTTCTAATTTATTACAATATCCACCTTTTAATAACTTGGTTTGAAGAATGGACGAAAAATTTACATGCAATAAGCATATAACCTTTTTTAATGAGCAAGGATGTGAAATTGAGCCCTTTTCATTACAAAGTTTCAAGCGTATCACACAGGTGAATTTAATTGGGCCTTTTACATGAGGCCTAACTGTATTATAATGACATAATTTATTACACTTATGATTTTTTCGTGATTTGACAAATGAAAACGAAAGTCTTAAAGTTAGATTCATATGTTTTTTTCGTGATTTGACAAATGAAAACGAAAGTCTTAAAGTTAGATTTAGTGTAAAGTATAGACATGTAAGTGTAATTAACTCTATAAACAACTTTTAAGTCCATACTTTTCACATTCTTGAAGTGGAAAAGATGTTGAAAATATATCATGATTCAACACAAGTGGAACAGATCAAATGGGTATAAATGAAAGTTTTCTAAAAGATTAGATCCCAAAAACTTTTCCCTTAAAAGAAGCACTTGTCTAATCTTTTGAAAGCAATATGTTTTTTTGTTTGAAGCACAATGGCTGATGATTAACGAGGATGGTTCCAGTGCATGCATAATAAGCCATCCATCTTCACAAAAATTTCCCACAATAGTCTTTTAGGTATCTGCTGACCCGACATGTTCATTGTGTAGTGAATCAAATCATGTTTGAATTCTATCGAAATCTTAGACACATAAGGTATGTTTGGA
The DNA here is from genome assembly GCA_033060915.1 of Euryodendron excelsum. Classification (NCBI taxonomy): domain Eukaryota; kingdom Viridiplantae; phylum Streptophyta; class Magnoliopsida; order Ericales; family Pentaphylacaceae; genus Euryodendron; species Euryodendron excelsum. Next base: position 4,675,606 of record CM065381.1, on the reverse strand, counting down.
TATTGAATTTGTGGAGAGAGAAGAAAAGGAATGATAAAAAATAGAAAAAAAAATGAAGTGAAAGGAGGTAAATTTTTTTTTTTTTTTAATGATTAGGAAAATGAGAAGAAAATAAACATGCATTTGTTAGTAAATTTTTTTTTTCCTGGTTATCCATATAATAAAGAATATGTAAAAAAATTTATTTTCTATTAATTTTTTTTATAAATAAATTCAAAATCCAAATATAATCGTAATGTTTGAATTTTTTTCTATAGCCATCTGGTTATCATCCCCCACAAAATTGCTACTCCTACTAGATTTTTTTTTTTTTTAATAAAAAGTCCACCTTGGGGTTTTTCCCGGATACTGTTAACACTATATTGTAATCTCAGTTCTCGAATCAAAAAATAGAAACAAATTATAACTATTGGATGTGAATAGTTAAAAAAAGCTTTTTGTTGAAAGTATCATTTGTAACATCGCACAATACGCTCAATACGAATTACTGAATTAAGTTAAAAAAAAAAAGTCATTGTAGCTGCATTGATTTCAAAATTCAACCTTGTCAGGGAAATATCACTGGTTATTGTTAGGTTGACAGCATATTCTATGCATGGAAAATGTTTTTGAGTAACTAAATCTATACAGAAGGAACTGTTACCAGTACCAATTATATGAAGCTGTATCACCACAAATGGTAATTTTTCTGTAATATTAGGTACTGACATGACAAGCTTTAAGGACAATAATTCTACATGAAGTGACTCTATGTAGATAAGCTCTGCTTATATCTTCCAACTGTTTCCCTATTGTGTAATGGTCAAGAGTTGTCTGAATTGTAGCCAAGTGCAATGTTTCATTGTTAGGTAATTGTCAGGGTTCTCCAAATGATGCCAAGTGCTTATTCATGCAATCATCTCATGCAGTCAATCAACCACAAGGGTAGTAGCCCAATGATCAACGTATTCAGTATAAAGTTTCAATTTTAATTTCTTCTCATATTTTTTAAAATATATAAAATTTACATAATTCATATAAGTAGAGTAATTGACTAAAAGCATGGACACCAATAATATGTGTATGTTTATATATATATATATATATATATGTAACTATTGAATCATAGGACCTCGTTTGGGACCCGGTTTTATGCCGAGAGCCCGAGAAAAGGGTCTTAAATGCCCAGTGTGTTCGCTGGCCAAAATTTTGGCCCTAACGAAGTCTCATTTGTCTGGCTAAAAAGTTTAGAAGCCCCTTTTTGATAGCTCATGGGCTTTTCCAAAAAATACATATGATAAATGAGCTTTATACGGGCGAAAATGCGCTCCACAATTGAAAGATTGGTCATCTAATCCCTACATAAGAAAGATTAGAGCCCCCCTTCCCAATTTGATTATATCTATGCTCGCCCCATATCTGTCCCGAGGAAGGCTAACTGCTTGCTGCCTGGGAGCTGTTCAGTCCCAATTCGACTAGTTATCTAATTCAATTTTTTTACAGTTTCTTTTTTGTTTTGGGTGTGTTGGGGGTCGATGAAGGGGATACGAGTGTGTATCTGCGTGATTGCAAAGAGTGTGTAGGCATTGAAAATGCTTATTTACTATTACTTTTTTTCTTCTTTTTTGCAAAAATTCAGAGCAAGAGAGAGATAGAGAGAGGGGTTCATGAATGGTTGAACTTTGAAATAAAGTTTATTTAGGCAAAAAGGTGTGTTAGTATCAGCCACAACTTATGAAGGGATAGGCTTGCGTATCTGCGTGATTGAAAAGAGTGTGTAGGCATTGAAAAGGCTTGTTTATTATTACTATTTTATTTTTGCAAAAATTCAGAGAGAGAGAGAGAGAGGTTAGGTTCATGAATGGTTGAACTTTGAAATGAAATTTATTTAGGTAAAAAGGTGTGCTAGCATCAGTTATGTCACGGGTGATCATCAATTGCATGTTGATTGGTGAGTCCCAATAGCTACCATTAGTAGACGAGTATGGAGAACAAGTGATCATCGCTCGCCTGTTGATTGGTGGTCCCAATAGCTACCATCGACAAAGTATGGAAAATAGGTGATCATCACTCGCCTGTTGATTGGTGGATTCCAATAGCAACTATCAACAGACGAGTATGAAAACCGATGACCTCTATCTAAAGTGGCTAGGATCAACAGACGAATGATGGTCACCTAACTGATACTAGCATTTTTTGTAGGCAATCGTAAACAAATGCCAGGCCCCATATTTTGCACATTGAAACAAGTAACATGTTAAAAACAGCTTTGTACCGATTTAAGAGGTAAAACCAATCAATCCACCGACCAATCAATCAAAGAAGAAAATCAATCATTCAAGTATTCGACAAAGATGGAACAGATCAAATGGGTAAAAAAGTAAAACCAAAAAAAAAAAGATTCTTGAAGAGTAAAACCGGATAATTTTGCTATCATGAAAACATTGTCTGGTTCTTTAAATGGCGAGGTGGGTGGCGCTTGCTCTTGTTTAACATATATTTATATACAGGTGTCGAGTATTAGCTAGAGGGTTTCCAGTTCATTTGCAGGTCGCCATTATTAACGAAACTGACAGTAGGCTGATTTACTAGCTTTGGTCATTGGACAATCAATTGCCAACACCAAATCAGAGCATTGTTTTGTGAATTACATTGAAGAAAAAGTCTAACATCATGCCCCTCGTGGGCTGATGCGAGACACATCAGCTGATTCTAACTGATGTATATAGAATTATGTAGCGACTGTGCTCTTACATTGAATTAAACCATTGTGATTTTGTTTTTGACATGAGTTTTTGAATTTTGAAAGCTAAAAATATATATTTTATAGGTCATTTTATTGGAGAAGTAAAAGAGAGATATTATAAGTCAATGCATAGAAGTTCTTGAGTTTTATAGCATTGCCTTTTAATCAATCTGAAAATGGAAGTTTTTAACATAAAGCACCACTTGCAAATCCAAAAAGCACTTGTTCTAGCATTGTCTCCTTGTGGTAGTGCATCGTGTATATCGACACAATAAATCATATATACATGAGAGAGAGAGAGAGAGAGAGAGAGAGAGAGAGAGAGAGAGAGAGAGAGAGAGAGAGAGAGAGAGAGAGAGACATGACATGACTGTTTTTATATGAGTTTGAATGAAATGTAATGTACCCTTGTCCGTGGTTGGAAATATGTGGCCTCAGTTTTCTCATTTAAGGCCCAAATTCTAGTACTTCCCTATGCTCTAACTTACATTATCATGGTAAAGATATGGACAAGAATGATTTGCTTAATTGCTCTAACCATTGCATTTGCCTGTCTATTTTCCCCAAGAACATGTCTTAGAATGTTTCTGTCTTGCCTATCCTTCACTGCATTGCGTTACTACTACACTTATGGATCATACATAACTTATGAACACCACGAGTGTATTCATGGGGTTACGTTACAGGCTCTCTCACAATGAGCAGATTCTTAAAACCCTAACTGGGATTTGCTAGTAACGTTTGTTAATGCATACAACATATTTTAGTTAATGCATATCCTACAGGATAACTACATTGTTTGGTTTGGCAGGATCATTCTGAGAGCAGCAGAGGCTTGGGGGCACATCCCTGAAACCTCCTATTACATGTTGCCCTTTTGGGCAAATCCTAGGGAGACAAGAAAATATTTAATGTAACAGTAATGTCGCGTCATTGAATTTTTTCACCAGGGACACCCCATGGACCATGGCCACTTGCTTTCCATAACAATTTTTTTTTTTTTTTGGGTACATTCTAACACTTTCCAAGCTCCATTTAGCATTATCACAGCCGAACAAAGCAGACTCGTGAAAGAGGTTTTGAAGGTGTCTTAGCCTCTGTGTAGAGTGAGGTAATAGGAAGATTACCAATTGTTTTACCATTTTAACCAAGAAAATGGTGGATAAATCTCGGAAAGTACAAAAATTCTGGGTTGGTATTTTGAAAATTGTGATGAGAGCAAATAAAGTGAGCATAATGGAGCAGTATAACTAGATTAGTATGAGAATAAAGGGATTGAAAATATACAACTCTTTTTTGCAAAATTTTATTATCGGAAAACAGAATATTCAGAATGAGTGAAACTTTATTCGGGACCTAAGTCCCGAATGAGTGAAACAGAATATTCAGATTAGCTCTTCCGTTGCTCGAGATTCCCAAGTCCCAATAGATCAATATGACCCATAGAATAAAGATTATAACGAATTTTAGTTTAAGAGTAAAACCAATAAAATATGATTTGCTTGAAATGTTTTCCTTTTTGACCAAACTTAATTCATAAAAGGTATCGTTAAACTAAGACATCTAAAAGGAGACTATTAAATGGTCAGGACAACAATGAAGAAAAATGGTCCGAACACTTGTTTAGGCTTATAATTTTTGTTTCTTTATAATACACATACCATCTCTTAAGTAAATGGTGTACTAAAAAGGGTGTACTAACTGTACTAAGAGTAGGTGAGAAGGGATCCCCAAAAAAACCTTGTTTTACGGGCATCATATATTAATCAAATGGAGGAGTTGTTTGGGTTAGTGTTTTATTCTCAAACTAGTTGTGGGTGGTTTAGGCCATGTGTGTTTAGACTTATAGTTTGCTTGATACTTGAGGAAAGAAAGGGAAGAGAAGGAAAAATTATCTTTCATTGTTCGGTTTTTAATCTAGGAGGGGAAAAAAGAGAAAGGGAAGAGAAAGTTATTTTTTTCTCACTTTTCCTTTCTCTTTCTTTTTTAATGGGTATCCTATTATTTTTCTTCCTCTTTCCTTTCAATTTCAAATAGAAAATTTAATTTTCCTTTCACTTTCCTCTCATTTTCTTTACAAATAAAATAGAGGAAAGGAAATCACTTTCTCTTCATTTTCTCTCTAATTTCGTTTCTTTTTCCCTTTAACAAGTATCAAACAAACCCTTACAAATTTTCCATTGTCAATATATATACACTAATCAAATGGACTTTTAATTCACTTTTGGCTCTAAAGTTTGTGCATAGTAAAACAAAACTATCCCTTCGACTATAGCACTAATGGCTAATGAATTCACTATTGGCTTCTAGTGTTTTGTACTTTTATTGGAATCATCTGTTAAGACAAAGCAGCATTGGTGGCCTACCAATTAACTTTATCTTCTCTATCGTTGCTTAGGGTTAGCTTCAAGATGATGAATTTAGCACACTGAGTTACATGAAAACTTATTGACTCATTAATTCTACTCAGTTTAACTCATATCTACTAGATCTTGACTGCATGATGCTAAGTGAATTAAGTTTAACATACACTTTGAATTTGAACTGTAAGCTTAATCACTAAAAGAATAATTTTCAAACAACAAAAATATTTTTTCAAAATTATGAATTTGAATGTTCATGAATCGAGTTGAGAATTACTTTTTTACTTAGGATTTTTGGAACACTTGTGTTAGGGAGAATAATCTTAATTTACAATGGAAATATATTCATTAAAATTAAGAACTATCGATGGTATTCCTTTATTTCGTCCTATCTTTTCCATTTTTTTATTTTTTTTAGTCAATAAGACAAGAAGGAGATTGAAACCTTTGGCATCAAGATTGAGACATTCACCAAATATTACTTCAGGCAATGTACTTTAATTTATTTATCTTAGTTAAGCGTGTTTCTTTAACTACAAGCAAGTCACCATGATTTTATGTTTGTCAATTTACGCATGAAATTAGCAATTAAGATTAGACTTATATGGTCAAATTCAAATACAACATAACTTGTAGGGAAAAGGTTGGCTATGAATTTAGATTAATATTGAAAAAAGAAAGACTAGGATTTAAAGAAAATTGAAAATACAAAAAAATAAAAAATAGACGATCATAGTATTTCTTTCGATTAGATGATTTAACAAAACTTTTAGGAATTATTAGTGGATTCAATGAATCTTCATCCAATAAATTTAGGAAATTTTAATATGTTGGATATTGTATTTGTATTCATTGTTTTCATCTTCCATTTTTAATTGTAGAATCTTCGAAAATAAAAAAAAAAAATGAAACAACATCGTTGGTTTGAAATCATTTTCATTTTCTAATTATTTCTTAAAAAATAGGCCATATTTAATATTTTTTACAAGTTCTCCTAAATAAGTTTGTCTTTGTCTGTCGTCTAATTTTGAAAATGCAAATTAATTGCTAATAATATAAAAAAAAATTCATAGGAAAAACCTATTTTGTTTCACTTTGTAGTTTGTAATAGTTCTCTTTTAATTGTTATCATTCTCTAATAGAATTGTCTTTAAAAATTGAGTATTCTTGTGAAAAAATTTCCAAACCAATTTCTGAAATAGTTTATGTGCTTTTTTATTGTTTTCTCTATTTTTATAAACAATCGAAATAATATTGAACACACCCATTCTATATGTAATAAAAATATGAAATGACCAGATAAGGCAAATAAATTACGAATGTAAGAACTACCCTTTAAAGTCACTTACAAGATCGGGCAGTCTTATTATTTCACGTAAAAGTTGCCCTATTAATAGAGACAGTTGTTATGGCAACAAGGGAGTTTTTTTTTTTAAATACTAAATTCATATAGTTTCTTTAAGTCGTGTTATGAAAGCATGACTTTGAAATCGAAATGGGTATCTTAAAACACGACTTTTTTTTTTACATATTCTGAGCTTAAAGTCAAGATTTGAAAGCACAGTTTCAAGAAATTTCACGAATTTTATAAATAGATTGAAAACCGTCAAAATTTAAAAAAAAATAAGTTTTTAAACCGCCCAAGACTAGTAAAAACAACTCACAAAAAGGTTAGCCATTATAAAATTCCCAAAGTTCAAATTTACATGGAAACGATGCATGGCACAGGAAAGTTATTCAGTGCTCTTAGCCCTCAATTAGCCTTGCTGTATTAGACATATTGTCTTTTGCCCAACCACAGTGCTGGTGTTCGGACCCATTAACAGGAGACCCATGAACGTTATAACTCATCCACTGGACAATGTTTATAAACCCGTTACTATGTGTTGGTATTCGAAAACACTACCCACCGAGTAGTTGGATTTTCTCGGTGAATGCTTGTATTTAACTTTTCATAATCGCTTGTTGGGATTAAATTTACTTTTTAACTCCCAGAACACGCTGTTAGACTTTAGCTTCAACCTTGACGTACATATGAATTGAATCTTTCGCAAATGATTATATAGTAATGAGGGATATTATTTTTTTAGTGAATGTGTAATGTATATCTATTTCGTGTAATAAAAAAAAAGAAAATATTCTTAAACACCAATAAGAGATCCATTATCATTGTGGTTACAGCGTGTTTGGAACTTGGGAAAGGAGAGAGAACAGAAGAGAAAATTTCAAAATTTTTTCTTTCTTTTCTCTTTTCTTGCTATATTTTATCTAAAAGAGAAAGGAAAAATAAAGGAGAGAGAAAAGGATAAAGATTTTCAAATATATATATATATATATATATTTTCCTTCCCTACCCCTCCTCAATTACCAAGTGTGATAAAGGAAAGTCAGCTGATGCTGGAGCACTGAGTAACTTTTCTATGGCACATGCATTGGTAAATGAACCAATTCACTAGGTTGGCTTTTGTTAAACAAGAGGCCAGTTCTCAACTTTTGGAACTATAAAAGGGGGTGGTAGTTGGGGTACCCTCATGATCGAAGCATGTTGGACTGTTACTCTTTGTTAGGACAGTGCCAGTGACCTTCCATGTGTGCACATGCCAGTGTTTTACATTACACTTTCTTCTTTTTTTTGAGTGCATGAGTCGCATATATAAATATCTGGGCATGAAACTGCGCTCCAGCTAAGGAAAAACAAAACCCCTACTACTTTTTTCTGGTCTTCCAATTGATTTTTTGTAATGAATTTCTTCTGGTCATGGGTAGGGTCAGCTCTCTGATCGCTACCGCAGGTGGTTGGTAAAATGAATTTTATTGTCTAGACGAATCGTATTGATATGAGTCTCGCATTTATGCAAATTTGAGACTTACTGTTGCACATGTTGAGCAGCACGTAATTAAATGCTCCTCCAACCAAGGGGGATTTTTCTCGGGGCTAATCTTCTGATGAAATGCCTATGGTGTTCAGCCTTTTTAATTATAGGGTGATGTTAGAAAATTAAAAAATTGCAAACATGAGTTGTTGTTAAATTAAAGTTATTCACTTTAAAATAAAATATTTATAATAAATGCTCTTAATTCCAAAAGTGTATCTGCTATATTATTGTGGTGAGCTTTTTTTTTATAACTAAAGTTGCCCTATCGCAAACTTGATTTGCTCTTTGGCGGACCTCCCTTCAACAAATGAGGTAAAGTAGTTTTTGCATTAAACAGCTATGCTTGGCTTTAACAAAAATCTATTTTGTTTGGCGAGAAATCCAAAATACCATTTTTTAAGTTCGGCTCGAATTTAACTTTATAAACAAGATATATAAAAAATAAGTTAAACTTACAATTGACTCAATTAAAACTTATTTATTAATTTAAATATATATATATATATATATATAAGAGAAATAAAGTGCACGTTTGATGGACCTAAGATTTCATTTGAAAATCGTGATGAGTTTTATGTTCCATCGATCCATCCATGCATGTACAGTGGGGATGGTACCTAGACACAATGAGTCGAAGTCTGAGGATGGGCATAAATTACGGGCGGAGTCACCCCTTCGGCTCACTTAATTGGATCCTCCAATTCAGGCTCTCACTTTCATTCAATGATGGTAGTACTTGATTTTTTTTTCCTTCATCTAAAGGAAATCACAGTAAATTAAATTCCGAAAATTAAAGATGAGCTTCTTTATTTTATTTGAGAATAAAATAATTTGTTTATATAAATTTACATGGTAACCAATTTGTAAAAAATTTAAGAGTTAATTATATAGACACTCCATTAGTTATCACTCAGTATTACTTTATCTATTTTAATTAAAAAAAATAAATATTTTGACCTTCTCAACTGTAAAATTGTATCACTTTACCCATTTCATTAGGTTGTCGTTTGAGAAAATAAAGGAAAATAATCATGCGACTGGAAAAAAGTGCAAAGTGCCGTTATAATAAAATAAACAATTTTTTGAACTAAGTTAAATAGATATTTTGATCAAATTTGTCCTAGAAAATGTCTATATCTCATATACATGCCGGACATTTTCTAGGAAAATATTGAACAATTTTGTCCAAAAAATTGTTATTAGGCATTGTAATTAAAAAACCATATTACCACATGACTTTATTAGTCAAACTATTTGTCACGTTCTACAAAAACGTAATTAAATATAAATAATGTAAGAAAAATTGTATTCTAAAATGAAATTAATTTAAACTAAACGAAACTGTCTGTGGTTGTTTGGGAAGAACTGGATTACGTTTGAGAAAATGAGAACCTTCTGTTTTGTACTGAGAAATCACACAAGTTTAAGGTTAAAGAAACGAAAACAAGTCTATTCTTCCATATGAACGAGGATAGTTAAGTGATCATTTGATTGCGTTACATGTTTTTGTTTTCTAGAAAACAGGAATTTTTTTTTTTTTTTAAGAGAGTTTGAAATAGGGAATGGGCTACAGTTTAGTATTCTTCCTTATGTTTTTACTTTTTTTAACAAGTAAAAACACATTTTCACATATTTCGAAAACAATTTAAACGTCTGCCAAACATGGTTTTGTTTTGTATTTTTTTAAAGTTTTTGAGAACAAAAACACAAAAACACGAACCAAACAATTCTATATAGGTTTTAATTAATCCACAATTTTAATTATTGCACTCATAGTTTCTCTTAGTACCGCAGTACGTACTATAGGTGAATTTTGTAATTTTTGTTTACAATCCTCCATCTCTCATGAATAAGTTCCTTTGGCGTGAGAGAAAATCATTGTAGATACAATTGCAGATAAAACGTCTCCGTTATGAATATATCATATTTGTCGCAAAATTTGAAAGATGGGCCATCAATGTGTACTTATAAATGTAACAACAATCATTGTTTTTGCGAGATGAAACTATTGTTGGAGCAAACTCGTAGAGTAACATTTACAAAATTCTAAATAAACTAAGCCTAATTTGTTGGTAATATTAGCCATTGCTTTTCCCAGAGCATATTTAATTATTATTAGAGCAAAACTTGACAATTTTTAAATGAAGTTGCCCTTACGCTACTCTTAAGACAGTCAATATGTCTCCCTTTTAACAATTTACAAACCTATTTCAAGTTCTAAACAATGTTTTACTAAAAGTAAAATTAAACAACTATACCTTGCATTGGCAAAAAGTCAATTTTGTCTAGAGTAAACTTTCCTTATACCATGTATGTACTTGAGTGGCCCTATTGTCAGGACAATCTTAACCTTTTTAATCCATTTTGTTTGGAAAAAAAGTTCTCTATCCCATATCCTAGCTTCATTGCGATGGCTGTCCCAGTTTTTGTGAGAGTAAGAAAGTGTAATAGGATTAAATTACCCTCAAAATCTACCATATCATTAAATTTTGAGGAGAATTTTGTCCTTTCATATTTGTTTTGATAGTACAATAAGGCTACCCTACGTACATATGCATATATAAATTGAATATGTAATAGAGTTTCATGTTCCAACCATCCATGCATGTCCTGGGGGTACATTGACAAATAAGTCGCATTTTATTGTGAGGATAAGCGTAAATTACGGGCTAACCACTTTGCATCACTTGGCTTCACGTTTGTAGACAAATATTAGCGGTACGATAGTATTGTCACTGTCACCTCTTCCATTCCCGTCTTTACACAGACGGAACCATGTTGAGACCAAGAGGGGTCACGTTTCTTGAGTTATCAAAATTCTGCTTCACTTTTGTAACTTTTTTAGCATTGATATATAAAAAGAAATAGCCTTGGTCGTTTAAAATTTAGAATCTTAACTATTAAAAATTCGAGAATTTTTACTTTGATCCATAGTTGTCAAAAAAGAAAATAAAAGCATAAATTGATATGAGAAATAAAATTGTGAAACGTGGTCTAAAAGAAATGAAGGAAAACGGTAGGTATTATGAAATTAAATAGAATATCTATAAAAAAAATATATCATAAACCAAAAAAAATAATTTAATACTGCACAATATGTATAAGCTCTTATTAAAAAATATATATATTATTGTTAAATAATTAGATTTGAGAGCGCGAAAAATACTATAAATTATGAAAACAACTTTTTGACAAATTTTTTTAAATTATGTTAGAATTTCGGAAACATTTCACAATTGTTTCTTTGAAGTTTTTCCTAAAAAATTTTAATTGTTTTGTCTTCGTTATGAAAGTGATCTTTCACGAAAGCAGATTTCCTCACTTGAAGAAAGTTTGCTGGTAATTGTGCTTTGACCCTTAACAAAATTCTTTGTGTCTGCCCTTGTTTTCTCTTATCGCACGGACTAAGATTTCCAAAGCACCCACCGCAAAGCTATGCGATATTAATCGCCAAAAGAAACATTATTTGTTGGGTCCCAGTCTAAGTGATTATCTTAACCGTTAATCTAGATTCTAGTTTATGATTCATCTCTTTTGAAAATAACAACTGAGATATCAAGAGTGAAATTTCACAACAAAATGAAACAACTTAGAAAGGGCTTGCTAGATGTTGGTGTTTATGTATCTCATTTAACGCAATTTACTTTGTGTTGATTATATATTAGATAATATAAAATTCTTATTAGATTCCGACATCAAAGTGTCTCCAACTGTCAACCTAGTCTAAACTAAATTTTAGTCCCAATGGATCCACTCTATCTCAATGGAAAAATTATATTTTGTTCTTGAATGATGTGAAAGTAGTATTTTAAGGAGGCGCTTCATTTTTAAATGTTTAGTTATAGTTCAACCATATAATTCTATTAATTTTTTTTATACATGTAGCATTACTCATTTTAAAAGACGATAGAACAGACCAAATGTGCGTCCATAGACTATTCATATATGAATATTTTTATCTACTTTTCATTCTTTTCTTTTTCAAATTTTTAGAGAGTACAAACTTCATTTAGATAAACAAGGGTATGTGTACACAAATAAATTTGGATCTAACCAAATAATAGTTTCATGGAGTCAACTACAAATTTACAGGAACCACCAAAATTAGTAGTATAAAATCTCTGTTATGATAAGGTAAACAACATAGGTAACTGTTTTATCATATAATTTGTATTGCAGGAGCCATTTTTAATTCCTAGTGATCTGACATAATATATATGTGTATATATTGCTACATCAAGTGGTGTAGGAAAAAGAATGGAGCATTTCATTTACTTTGTGCATCCCAAACTTCACCTGTAGAAATTGTTACAAGGCTAAGCATGATCTAGGAGTAACCTAACAATGTACCCAAGACAGAATAAATAGAACTATGCATTGTACGGTAGTAGACTTCTATAGTTTTATCGATAAAGTTACGAATTATCAAATGAGAAATTAACAACAGTTCAACTATATTTTCAATTGAAACTCATCAGTTATGAAGAGTTGATATCCAACTGTTGTTGCCAACCCTTATCACCCACACCACCCGACAATCCCACCCTCCAGCACCCTTCCACCGCCATTTCCAACCCCTCTGCCACCCTCATCCCCCTCTCCCTCTCCCTCTCCTGCCACCAGCCACACCCCTCCCTTCTCAACCCCACCACCACTTCCAACCCTCTCTACCCCACCTCCAACATTGGCCTGACATAGAGAGGAGATTGAGTGATAGATGAGGAAAGTGAGAATACTAATCAATCCAAGTGAGAGGGAGAGATTTAGTGTGATTAAGGACAAAAAGTTTAGTGGTTAGATAGTATAAGTTACTCGATAGTCATTCGCATCAGATTTTATTATGTGACATATTTTTCTTAAAAGTTTTTCTATTTTTTAAAATATTCATGTTACTAATATAATATAACACTATGTGTTACAATTTTATAGTGATGACTGACAACTTGCTAGACTTTCTTCTACGATTAAGGCTGTGTGGGAGGGTAAAGTAGTTGTAAATATTTGTGACCGTGCAAATATATCTATCGCAAAAGTAGACCATTTGCGGCGATAAAATATGTTGTCCCAAATAATAGAGATTTTGCGACAGCCTTATTGGCGATGGTTTTTTGTCGCTGCAAAACTAGCATTTGTTCAGCTTTAATATGCATACAATTTTTATTAAAATACAATACAAAGTTAAATAGATGCTTTAAATCTTTTCTGATACTTATCCCAAATTCAGCTTTAATATGCACACAATTCGTAAAGCAAAATTTCTCCAACGCTTGTAGGGTAAAACATTTATTCCATTACATTCTACTCATTAACAACTATTTCATATTATTAGTTCGGCCTCCCAATAAACAATTTTTAATTTCATCCCTATATATAGCATTACTCTTTTATATAGCATTAGTCTTAATAATATTGAAACCCATGATTTTCTTCCTCTTTTTTTCTTGTTTTCTTTTTTGTGGCTGAACAAGATGATTATAAGAGAAGCCTAAGAGCTCATTCGGTACATTTTTTTGTTAAATTTTTTTAAACTTGTAAGCAAAAAAAAGTTAAATTTTTTTAACTTTTTGAGTTTCCTAATTTTACTTTAACTAAAAATAAATTAAAAAATTAAAAACAAAAAAATTAAAAAAATTTAAATTTTTTGGTTATAAACTTTAAAAACTAAGTAAAAAACTAATACCAAACAGGTGTAAATATCTTTTTTATTAACGGAGGAGATATCTCTAATCCCATTATTGAAGAAGACGATCTGTACTTTGAGAGAGCACTGACAGCGCATACTTTTAAAACCTCCATGTGGAGACCATGTGGGGGAATTTTCTTTTCCCTTTGCCCAAAGCCAAAACCTATGCCCCAGAATTTTTCTCCCCTTTGGACCCACCTGCCCTCTCAGCTTCAGCATGTTTTCCGGATCCTGCCAATATATATATATATATATTTATATTATATAAAATCAGTACGCAGATAGGTACTCCACGTGCTTTGAAGGTTATTTTTAATTTCACCGAGCGATTACGAATTTAAATATTCAACAAGAAAATTTGAATTTTTATTTATTAAATACGGTGGTACTAATACTCTCTGTTTTCCTACCTATAAGATACCAAAAAAAATTCTTAATTAATTTGGGCATGACACTCAAAAATTTTTAATCATTTTTAATTCGATGCTTTAAGATTTTGCCTGAAGTGACTCAATCTCAGTTATTTTGTGTTCTATTCATGTAGTGTTGCTATACAAATAAATAATTTGTATAAAATTTTGATACGAAATGACGTGATTATTTATAATTCTTTTATTTTAAATTAAAATATTTATTATTTTAACTCAATAATTTACAAAATATCACTGCCCTATCCTTTTAAAAAAAATTTCTTTACAAAATTTTTCAAGTTACTAATCCCTAGGTTTACATAAGATTGAGGGAATTTTTATTCTTGTACATGATAGGCACGTGTGGGCCATGCACACCCATGTGCTTGCATGTGCTGTGTCTTTCTCTGATAGGCCCACCACCAGCCCCTACTTTAAGAAAATAAATGGGCTTTGTGCACATTCTTCTGCTTCTCATTCACACACACTCACTCACTCTCTCTCTCTCTCTCTCTCTCTCTCTCTCTCTCTCTCTCTCTCTCTCTCTCTCTGCACTTGCTGCCTTCTGTACACTATTGGATCCCTAGAAACTGCAGTTCTCTGCAACTTGTCTCCACCCTGATACTCTGGCATGATTTTCTCTCTTATCCAGTAGAAGAATTTCAGTAAGGTACGCATGAATATAGTATCTCACCTTTCACTTTTGCTTCCAAAACCAAATCCATGAACATTAAGAGATTGAAAGTTGATATATTATCTTTCCATATGCTTATACTACTTGTATAGTCAGCTTTAAGTAGGTTCAAAGTTTCAAACCATCTGCAAAAAAATTTCCATTACTTTCTCTCTCCAAATTTAGTAAAAGAAGTTTGGATGTAACCTTGAAGCCAGCAATCCAGAATAATTTGGAATAGCTTAGCCTAGTTACACTGAATCAATTAATGTTTCCTTGTGCTTTATCATCTGTACCCAACAATAAAAATAAATAAATATACAAAAAAAAACCCTGATATCAATAATTGATATGATGTTTCTGATATCATTTTCTTTGATTTTGCAGAATGCACAGTCCTATCTCACTCAAGCAAGAATTTCTCAAGAAATGGGTAATGGGTCTCCAAGTATGTAATGCTTCAAAGAAGGAAATGAACATCTTGGATAGAAAGAAAGCTATAAAGCTATCCGCAGATGTGGCCATGGCTTCTGCTAGAAATGGTAGCACTTGTTGGAGCCGTGCCCTAATCGCCAACGCTTTAAAAGACAATGAAAACAAGATCCTTATTGATCATCTATTGGGTACTAAATCTGACAAAATAAAGAAAACTCCAATGGCATCGCTTAGGCACAAGAACATCTTAAAGAAAAGGCAAAGTTTACGTAGATCAGTAAAGAAAATACCGCCTCAAAAGGCTCCAGCTAGCTCTATTGCGAGGAGATTGGTGAAGAAACGAACCCAAGTGTTGAAGGGGATCGTGCCTGGCGGAGAATCCATGGATGAACTCTCTTTGATAGAAGAAACCCTAGATTATATAGTCTCACTTCGAGCTCAAGTTGATGTAATGCGGCGTCTTGCTAATGCCACTGAGCATCTGAACCGTAAATAAGGTCATCAATGGCTAAGTTTAATACTCTCTTTTCTTGTTTGTTTTTCTTTTGCGAGACTAGATGGAGAAAAGAAGTTGCAGGTATAGTTGAGGCATGTACAGATGAGCCATATATATAAATATATATCAATTATAGCTTTTTATTCCACACCTTCTCTTTAATGACTTTCATTAACTTGGCAAACACAGATTCCTCATGGCTCTCCGGTTATTGCATTTCCACTTCCATTTTTTTTTTTTTCTTGTTTATATATAGATTTTAATTTCTCATGTACATTATTTCTTTGTGGTTTGTTCGAGGACCTTAGATTGACAAACAAAGGAAAATGAGATTTCAACTAATTTTTTTAAGCCTTCCTTGCTCACGAACTGTGGTTGCATCAATTTGCAAGAAAAATTAAAGAAGACAGTTTTCTCAGCAAGGGATCCAATGTCCCTTGCAGCAAATAACGTAGTTATGATCGGATAAATAATTATTGATTTTACATCGGAACATAGATTTCTGACATGGAGAATGTTAAATTAGATCGCTCTGCGACTCGCTTAGGCCCTCTCCTCCAAACTGACATGGCAAGAGTTATGTATACTAGGCATGTTTAAGCTTTGTTAATGGATCGAGCTCCTCTCTAATTCTGGCAAAAACTAGGAATCTCCAATTAACAGATATGTAGTTATACAAGGCGTTGTCAAAACCCAAAATCAGTGATCTGTAAACTGCCACGTTATTATAAGTTCAAAGATTTGGTGGCATGGCTCTTCCACAACCATTGATCATCTGTTTTCATTAAACTGGAGCTGGAGGGGAGCCAAATCCCTTATTAATTAGTGAGTTTTGTGTTTACGTGTAGAGAGAGAGAGAGAGAGAGAGAGATGCGTATCCTTCAATGCATATTGAATGTCTTCCCATATATAACGAGACTAACACAGCTGTCATCTATTATTCTCCCTGCTAATTTTGGTCATAAAAATTGAGCTGAGGTCTTGAACCCATTAGAGCACGTAGAACAGAAAAGCTAGTATTGACTATTGACACAAACACAACAATGAAAATACCAACTGCACAACCCTATCTCCCTTCCCTGATTACTATATTACACGAAGGTGACCGGTGAGTCCTACACAGATATATATATATATATATATACATTCCACCGGTGGTTACCTAGTTTCAGCAGTTAAGTTTAGAATTTTACTCTTCTCTCAACGGTTTTATATTTGAATCGCTTACAAAAATAATTGCGTGAACCAGATCTTGTTAAGAAGAGGTCGAATGTCTCTTGCACTATGGTGGAACTGCAGTAACAGACTCGCCTTTCACGAGTCAATAACTATGTCTCAAACCAGACATTTCAATGGGTGAGAACCTCCATGGTCATATCCAAGGAAATTATTAGGCCCAAGGGGATTACTAGGCTGATCGTCCCATTCCACCTATTTAATAAAAAAGAAAAGAAAAGATGTATATATATACGTAATACACATATACTTGCACATGTATTTAACCTATGGTATGAACCCGACATCTTATTTTCTCTTCACTGGCAGTATAAGGCATCGGTATATCTGCGTTGATATGTGTATATCCATATATAGTTTTAAACTTTTGCTAGCCAAATTTTAGAGATCAGTAAGATTTAAGAAGCAATAGCTTGCCAAGTAATCAAAATTGCATATATGACTCTTTTTATACTGCAGAGATCAACAGCACAAAGAAATATCAGGAAGAAGCTTGTTTTTCTTGTTTGGAGCAACAAAATTAGGAGATAACTATCAAAGAGAATATAATTTTTAACTTGCGATGATTGTGGGAAATGGATTATCGATTCCAATACCTTGCGACAAATTAAACATGTCTGCCTGTTGGATCAGACACGTTGTGTGCTCGAATATTCTGTCAATTGCTTTTTTTTCTCTTTAACTGATGTCGACAATGGTGAGTGAAAAATTTGCTGGTGGAGATATGAATAAGCTTAAGTTGAGCATAAAGGTTTTGAGTGAATATAATTGGAAGCATTGATATAGTGCAAAATGGATAGGAATATCAAATCACATCTTCAAGAAAAGCAACAATAACCAAATGGGAGAGAGAGTTATCATGATTAAATATATATAAACATTCATGTGTATATCATATTGGAATGAAGTTGAGTATTAATAGAACTTTTATAAGTTAAATAAGTAAACTTGGACAAACTGATTTCATAAATCATCCAAGGACACAGACAAATATAGATTCATACGTAGTATCAAATCCGGATTAATCAATCTATATACGTTGATCATTTCCTATGAGCAAAATTTTCATTGCCAATGCACTCCATTTCAAACCTTAACAATAATCCTTTGACTTTGTATCAAAATTCGAGAAAGTTGAGGACGCAGGAACCTCTTGTTACCCGAACACGTGTAATGTCCTCATGTTTCAACGTGTCCACAAACATGTTATTTTATGATGACTTTTTTTTAACTATTGTTGTTATGTGGCCATGATCTTATATGCACGTGATGAGGCACGTCACGCCAACGTTGAAGAACAAGTCTTGGACACTTATAGCTTGTTTGGAACTTGAGAAGAGAAGGAAGGAAAAGAAAAAATAAAGGATAATTATTTATTTTTTTTTTTGGTTTGTAAAGAAAATGAGAGAAAAATAGAAGGAAAAAAGAGAGAGAAAGAGGGAGTGATTTAAAAAATTTTATCTTTTTTTCTTTCTCTTTTTCTCTCCCTTCTAAGTAAAATCAAACCAAAAAAAAATACAAATAATAATTTTTCTTTCTTTTACATTCTCTTTCCTAAATTCCAAACAAGCTATTACTCGAGTAATAAGAGATTTTTATTGCCCGAGCAATGAGAAATCCCTATCCTCAAAATTTTATCTCGTCTCTCCAACTCTTGAAAGCCAAACCAGATCAAAGTTAGGAAGTTATATCCCTTTCCGCCTTCCTTCAACTTTGTTGGATATCATACAAATACATACGCCATGCAATTTCTATAGAACACTTCCCACATGCATTGCTGCATTGTTGGTGAATTTTGCCATGCTGAGTGACTGAGTAACACACACAGTTCAAATCATTGAAGGTCTGTTTGGTGAAGTACATTTTTTTTAAATCGGATCTTTTTGCTTATAAATAAAAATTTAAATTTTTTTAACTTTTTTACTTTTATTTGCAAAAATAACAAAAAACAAACGAAAAAAGTTTTAAAAAAAGTAGGTTTTTAACTTAAAAGCTAAAAAAGTTAACCAAAAACAACTTGGTAAAAGGCTCTATTAAACGGACCCGAAAACTTGCTTATGATGAACTTGGGCTACTAGTCAATGTTTGTAATTTGACTGTCAATTTTTTGAATTGTTAATTGATTGATTGATTGATTGATTGCTTGATTCTGACAACGAAGAAAATCACAACACGTAAAAAACATAATGTCAACAGCAGCAGCAGTAAAATCTTGAGGATTGACTTGTAAAAGTGGAACCATCAACATCCCATGATTTTAGCCCAAAGAGGCCTCAGTAAGCTGTATATGATCCTTCTGCCTCAAATGTTAGAGATTCTTCAGGTATACTATTACATAAAAACAACACCCAGCTCATTGACAAAACCACACGGTAAACTTAGTGATCGACTAGCCTTTATGTTAAGTATTAGGTCTCAAGAATTTTTTCACCCCAAGTCTATGTGACCATCACTTTATTTATATGAATGATAATTTTGTACGAGTTTGATGAAATAAAATTCTGAACACTCTGTCAAAAAAAATTAATAGTCCGTTTGGAACTTAGGAGAGTCGAGAGAAGGGAAGCACAGAAAAAAAAGTAAAAGTATTTTCCTTTCCTTGTTGGTTTCATATAAAAAAAATGAAAAGAAAGTAGAGAAAAGAAGAAAGATAAAGAGATAAAGTGATTGTTTTTTTTTCTCTTATTTTTTTCTCATTTTCTTTTCTTTTCCTTCTTAGATGGAATCAAATAAGAAAAAAAATTTCTCTTTTCCTTCTCTTTCCTCCTTCAAGTTCCGAACAGGCTGTAAAATGATACATTTGCCAGGCCAAAAAGGGTTGTTCAAATGTGGCTTCTCGTGCTTAGTCTCTGATTCACAACTACTAAGTCAAAGTTGGATCAACAGTGGCTGAAAATTTGTTTCAAATGAACGTCACACAATATGACTTTTGCAGAGATTTTAGGAATTATAATAGGTTCTACATGAGTATACAAAATTCTTAAAACAGTAGAAGTCACATGGGGGTGTGAAGAATTCTCCAGCAGTCACACCTATACTATAATTATAAGAAAATATTGATTAGAACTGTTGTACCACGTGATCATACTGATGTGGTACAATGAACTAATAATACATAGACATATGAGTATATTAGATCCTCGTTGGACCACATCAGCACGCTAACATCGTGCCACCGTTGTACCCAATATTTACTCCACAATCACATAGAATAATTTTTCTTAACAATTCAGGATGTGGTTAATCCTGAAGGCATGCACTTGGAATTCGGATGGGCTTTTTCCATGTTAACTTTTTGGCCCATTACAGATTCTCTAATCACAATATAAATCACATGGGTGCGACTGTTACATAAAATAATTCTTCGGCCGTCACACCCATATGACAATCACATCGAATATGTTCTCTCAATTCAAAATCTCATTAATACTGAAGACATTAGGAATTTAAATGGGCTTTTTGAATGGTTCTTTCACGGCCCATTGTAGATTCCAATTTGGGCCATCCTAGTCAGCAATATTTGGGGCCACTGACCAAAATATTAAGTTGGGCTCATCTATAGCCAATGCAATTCAAAGACATGTATGTGTGCATCAAAACCAATCCTTTCTTTTGAATGGGCTTGGAACATTAATGCCCCTCCGGAAATTGTTTTCTCATCTCCGATAGGTTGAATTTGGGATTTGTCAAGAGAAATGAAATTATTTATATTCATTTATTTTTTTTATCAATAACTAAATAAAAATATAATATTTGACAAATATCTATTAATTTTCTTTTCATGTTCCTAACCAATAAATAAATAAATCACTTCATTTTCTTTTCTCTTTTCTTCACAAATAAAAAATTAAAGATCTAAACATAGCAGGAGTATTCCTAAAAATGCCTCCAAACCAAAACAACCATTACTAGGAGGTGCATCCCTTCTTCAATCCGTATCTCCTCCCTTCTGTTTTTTTTTTTTTTTTTTTGGGTTTTTCAAGACTTTTTCTTTCATAGTGAATACGGTGGATCGATAGCAGGAAAAATTATTTCATGTGATGATCACACATGTATGACTCTTGTTGTAATTTGAGTATGAATTTTTTTGTTCTTACAAAGCTGTTATCGACATAACTCCTTAGTAGTATTTTTCAGTTCATGAACCAAAACAGTAGATGCTTTGGTTTTAAAAAAAAAAAAAAAATCATACACAGTTAAATTATTTTGTACAAAAATTATTGTGGTCGTCATTCCGTGCAATCACATAGAATGATTTCTCCCGACGGTAGCCCTCCTAGCTGTGTAAGCCTGTAAACCAGTACACCTCAGCTCCATGTTCTTCTATTAGAACTTGAACTTTGCATCTTCTCTTCATGAGGAACATCCCTTAACTGTCGGGAATATAATATATATATATATATATATATAATAGCAAATTTCAGTTATTATATTGTGGCATTGTTTTTATAGAATTAAGAAAATGCCCAGTGCGTATAATAGATCTATATATAGTCTGCCTTTCTTTTGACACCTGATGATGACAGGGTTAAGTTTGGAATTGATGAATAAATTGGCATCTTTTGTTGTGAAGCAAAGAACAATTATGATGACGTGCACCTTAACATTTTTTAGAAGTCTTTGCTAGCACTTCACAGGCAGCATCTGTACCGTGGGATAACCCCGTGCATGGCATTGGACTAGAAATATGTTCGGCTTTATTTCACTTTTGATTGCGCAAAAATTTGTCAGAATAAGCGATGCGGGCAACGCTTTGCATCGCGTATGCACAAATTAAAATTTAAAAATTAAAAAAAAATAATTAAAAAAAAAAAAAAAAAAGCTTGATAGTAGGATAAGCAATCTGTTATATGAGACCAAAGACAAATTACAAAATTACCCTCCGCAAGACTTGTAATCTTGTAATTGGATGTTCTGAAATTCCTTTGCCATCCTTATCACAGCCCGTGAAACAAACATAGTCATAAGCTATAGCTACACGACTAGTTTTTTAGGAGTTCAACTTCTCTTAATTTAAGTCCCTTCCTCAAACCCTTTGCACTAACTTTAAAAACATAATAATTCACCAGGAGGCTCAAGGTTGTGCCCTCCTCCTTGGGTGGTCCTGTTGATTTGATCACACCCACCATTAAGAAAGGTTAATTAATACTCATATGAGCAGACATAAAATTCTCTTGTCACATGAGTCTAATCAACATCAAATCTCCAAAGCCAATTTTGAAGATAAACAACCCCCTCAAAAGCTATCAACAACTAATTGCAACAGCTTTTTTATACAAAAAGCTAACCTTCATCAAGTTTATTTAGTTATTCTAATTGGAGAAAGCTTAACTTCAATGATACACATCTTCTTCCTTTTGTCAATGTTGGGCCCCAGAAATGCATGCTTGGTTATAATGCTTCACTGTACTAGCCTCGATTTTTTTTTTTTAATAATCGGGTGTCTAAGACGGCTTGTGTATATCATAACTAATTTTGAAACTTGTACAATTTTTTTGTTCCACATAAACCAAGTAATTATCAGGTCAAAGAACCTAAGGGTAACCGCAACGAGTTAATCGCGTTTCAAACCTAATCTCTCTCTCTCGGTTAAGGGTTGCTTATGTGGTGCCCTGGACAGCTCTACATCTCTTCATCTGAAAGTACTTCATACTTAGCTTAAATATCTGGTTTGTAAGGTGCAAAAGGAGGGGGCCCCATGCTTGTCTTTATGATTTCATCCAACAAGGTTCTATATGCTTGTGTAGTGCTTAGCTGATTGAATATCTATTGGCTTGCTCCAATCAAAATCTGCTTATCTACAATGCCAAATGGGTCCCCTTGTTTCCATCTCCATGTCTTACCACATTAAATTCCAAAGGTGGTTTTTGATTATCCTTTCCAACAGTAATATCTCATCTCTCTTGGGTCAGGGTGAGAAGACAGAAGGAAGCTGTGCATGCACTAGCAGTCATTGCCTTCTTTGGTTTCAGTTCAACGCATGTATATCCATATAATTGAAGGTGATATCTTAAAGGAGTGATCAAACTAATGGTAATGATGTAAGGCGGCCTGTGTGTTCCCTTCTTGGATCTATTCAAGTACATACAGCTACATAGTAACCACTTTCTAGATGGGAATTGACCATTTGTTCGAGGAAAATGATTATTTCAAAATTTTGTACATATAATTTCACCAGAATATGTAGCAGTGATATATTTATAATTAAGAGCCATCAAAATATGTGTTTTGTTTTAAAGTGAATAACTCTTATTCAACGACATCATTCTAGTCATAAATTCTCTATGAATTTTCTATTTATATAATAACACCCTTTGTTGGAAATCCACAATGTAACTAGGGATCAGGCTCCTCTTCAGTTCTGATGGAAACTAAAAGAACTCCAATTCACCACCAACATGAAAGAGCAACGTTATCAATTCGTTAAAATAGATTAGAATATACTTTGGTGTAATGTATTAAAGTCTTTAGACTTATAATGACATGGTAGTTTGTAGACCATTAATTTTGAATTTTGAGGAAGTGTTGTAACTTTATGCATTTTAGATTGGAGATCTACAGCTCCCGTCAGAGCTGGAGAGGATCCCGGCCTATAATTAAGATGCATATGATGGTGATTAAGCATGTATCTATTTAAATACACCTGCATGAGGGAGGTGATTTATATCAGCTGACACTAAGTAGCTAGCTAGCCTTACTTCTTCTCATTCTCTCTTAAGCTCATCTTTAAAACACTTGTTTAGCTATCTCTAAATTTCATGGATTCCAATTTCAACCCAACAGTTTCTGAAGCACATCCCGAATCCATGGATTTTCTTTCGCGAGCTTGGTGCAACTTTGCAGTCCAGACCTTCCAACCGGAGTTTCAAGTCCGGCCACTCGTTCTCCAAGAAAATCCGATCAAAGTTTTCGAGAGTGACACTAAATCTCCTTTTCCAGTGAGTCTAATTGCATATATCTATACGTTTGCAGTTGTATGTATATGTATCTTTATAGAGAAGTTTTGATGTTGTAGAAGATGGAAAAGAGCATGAAGATGGAAGATGCAGATAGGTCTACACCACCATGGAAATCCAATGATGTCAAGGTAAGTGTTCTAATTGGTATTAGATATATATATATATATATATCAATTCACAAAGCCAAAGACAAAACTAACCATGAATTTTATTTGCTTTTCTTACTTAATTAGTCATGGATATGGATGCAACAAGCCATGCACCCAGAATTGAACTACAACAGCTATTTCCGAAAGAAATTGGTATGTTGAGAGTCTGTTTGATACCAGAGAAAAGAAAAGGAAGAGAAGAGAAAATTATCTTCTTTTGTTTGGTTTCTAATTTAGGAGGGAAGGGAAGAGAAAATTATTTTCTTCTCACTTTTTCTTCATTTTCCTTCCTTTTTCTTTTTCAATAGTAAGCCTGTTATTTTTCTTTCTCTTTCCTTTTAATTTAAAAAAAAAAAATCACTTTCCCATCATTTTCTCTCTCATTTCCTCTCTCTTCTGATCCGTTTCCCTTCCACAAATATCAAACAGACTTAATCTAGCAATATTCGAATTAGTTTGTACATTATTTGTGTCTAGAGGAGAAATACTAAGTCTCGAATGCAGTTTCCATGGAAGATAGGGCCGCTAAGGCACATATCGATTAAGAAATGGCTGAAAGAGATTAAGCAGAAGAGGAAAGATGATCAGAGGCTGCAAAGAGCTGAAGTTCATGCAGCAATATCGGTAGCTGGTGTTGCTGCAGCCCTAGCGGCCATAGCGGCTGAGAGCTCAAAACACAATGAATTGAGCACCACCAGGGACTCCGCGGTGGCTTCTGCTGCCACCTTGGTTGCCGCCCAGTGCGCGCAAGTGGCGGAGGCCATGGGAGCCAAGAGGGAGCAGCTTAGCTCTGCAATAAGTTCAGCCATGAGTGGCACAAGTGCTAGTGACATCCTAACACTCACTGCTGCAGCTTCAACATGTAATGGCCTTTTTCCTCTTACCTATCTCATGCATGGCTGGCCCAAAAATTGACTTGTAGGCCCTCAAACCCAAGCAAAACTCCATGATACATGAGCCTTAAGTTCATAACCACAGAAAATGAAGAAATTTAAAACTAATATGTCTATATTTATTGGCCGGTTTGGTTACAATTTCAGTTGATGTTTTCTGTTTTTGTTTTTAGAAATTCGTAGAGAAAAGCGTTCGGCAAAATGGTTTCAAAAACTGTTTTCGTTGAGACCGCATATGAAAAACTAGCTTCGAAACTTCTTTTCATTAAATTTTTCAGAAAGCATTCTTGTTCTAGAACCATAAAAAATATGCTTTTAGAGTTTTTGGAATTATTTTCATACGAAAATAAAAATGACAATGTATCCGGTGGTCCCATTTTTTATTTTCAAGAACATAGAAAACGAGAATTTGCCATTTTTTGCTTCCAAGAAGACAAAAAATGAAAACAAAACTATGACCAAACAGGTTGTGTTCTAGATTATGGCAAGAGCTTATTTGTTGCTTTCACTCACTGTGACCCGAAAATTGATTAGAGGGATCAACCAATAAATCGCGCTCTTCTTAATTTATAAACTGGTTTAATTGCTTGGTAATTCTTTCAGCGTTATAACTTAATAATTCACTTCTTGTTCATCTTGTTCTTTAGCATTGAGAGGAGCTGCGACGCTTAAAGCAAGAACAGGATGCAAGAATAGATTAAACGGGAGTGCGCCGGTGTTGCCGATTGAGGAGAACAGTGGTTCTGAATTTGATTTTGAGAAGTTCAGATCAATTCTTGCCAAGGGCGCCAAGCTCAACATCGAGACATCCGACGGTATTCATACGTAATTAAGATCAATCTTAGTTGTAAGAATACCTAATTGGATCTAGAATGCCTATTGATGCACGGAAGCATGTAGAACAAAAGGATAAATAAGTTAGAATTGGTTGATTCACACATAATACTGAAAACTAGGCTTTTCTTAATCATTTGATTCACACATAATACTAGAATAAGGCATCAATTAGGTTAATTCACACAAAATAATAAAGTCGGAAAGAATACAAGAATACTCTTAATATTATTGTTCAAAAATTGATAAGTCCATAGTTTACTATGGATGTTTATCTCCAGCACATCTCCAATCAGACCACCAAGTTTCATAGAATTCCGAGTTAAAACAAGATTTATTTGCATCACCTAGCTAGTCACCTAATGAGCAGTTCCATGACTCCCGCCACTATAGGTTTGGAGAGAGGAAATTGTACGCAGCTTTACTCTTGTGTGTCAAGACTGTTTTCGTGTATCAATCGATTGAAGTTTTTATTTTTTTTCGTTTTATATTCATTTATGCTTTTTATTTCTTTTTTTTTTCTTTTCCCACCATTTGAGACAGGGAGATGCATGTTGAGATCAGTGTCTGTCATCCTAACCAATGAAGCCAAGGTCTGAATCTTATTACTATTTTCATGTTTTAATAAATATTTTTCAATATTTTGGGAGTTATGCAATGACTATCATTCAATTCTAAACTTCTGATTTTACAGGTTATTCTAAAAATAAGGAAGCTCAATTTGTTGAATGCCTTCGCAAGCAAGAAGGAAAGTATGTTTCTCTAACTCTTTCTTTTTATCCTTGTTTCCTTTTTTCTTTTAATCAAAAATATTTAACGCTTCTACTTACTATGTTTCACATTTGACCCTCCCGTATAAAATTAAGAGTATTGTGCACTGAGTTACTATTTAGTTTTTATGTTTCATATGATTAAGATTTAGTCGGTAGCATAGACAATTAACCTTATCTTAATTTTGACTTTTTTATAGGTATTGTACTAGACTTACACGCGGAATTATATAAAGATTCAGAAGCTGATGAAACTGATACATGTTATCTTATTGTTCTAACGACAAATGAAGGAATGATCAAGCTAGATATGATCGATGATTATCAGCGATACAAGATGTGGGCCACGACAATTAATCATATGCTAATGCTTTCTACTTCATTTACAAAGTACGAACTTCAATTTTACAAAAGTTAAAAGTAACTTCATCTGTTTATCAGCATATTTCTACTTTTATTATGTAATTATGATGATTACGCTCATAATCTCATTTAAAGATCTATATCGATGATGTATACTACATATTTGCATATTTTGTTGTATAAATCCTTCCGCGGTCAAGAGTCCGAATAAATTATTTCTTGATTATGCTAAACAAAATTCAAGACTGCCATATAGTACTTAACAACATGCCATAACAAGACCTTCCTTCTAAACTTGCTTGGAATTTAGCTTGGTGCTATGACTTGGCTTCTAAGGCTCAGTTTAGTAGAGCTTTTTTGCAAGTTTTTTAGGCATGACATTTTTTCAACTTTTTTGCTTTTTTTTTTTGCTTTTTTTTTTTTATCTTAGCTTATAAAAGAAAAAAATAAATTTAATTTTTTTACTTATAAGCTAAAAAACAAAACAAAACAAACAAACAAACGGGATCTTAGCAGCCAAGTCAAACTTCCAGGCTAAGTTTAGACAGAAGGTCTTGTTATGGCATGTTTATAAGGAAACATTATTACCGTGGAGAATATAGCAAAGCCACATTTGTTTTGTAAGCTGGATAAGGTGATAAGAAATTATGAGACAGTTAATTCTATGATTACAAATTCCTTTGATAATAATTTTGGAATTTGGCCTCTAATCCTAAAATCTCCGATTGCTTATCCCACCCAATCCCGAAATTGTATAATCCAGTGTACATGGGGAAACAAAAATACTCTCTTGATTGCTCATCTCAACCCTCTTATGCTGAATGAAATGCCGAATAAAGCCAAACACAATATTAGTAGTCCATCTGAAGGTTCTTTATCCTATGAAACAAACGTGACCCAAGTTCTAAAAGAACTTATTATAATTTTCCAACCACCTATGAAAATCAGAGTTGCTATAGGACTTCAAGTCTCATTTGTTTTCCTAAGATTGCTCAACAATGAAACAAAGCATTGGAGTGTAATAGAAGATGACATAATACAAGTTTAAGGCCACTATACCAACAAAAAAAAAATTTAAGTCCTTTATTGGGCTTCATATATCTTTTGGGCTTCAAAATTACGTTTGGCTGTTCGATTTCTTGAGGAAAAAATAAAAATAAAGTGAAAGAATCTAAATTCATTTTTTTTGTTTGGCTAGTATTGAAAAATGAGAAGAATATGAATAAGGATTTGTCAAGCAATCTTTGTTTTATTTTTTTTTTGATAGCTCATAAAAAGTGAGTAGATATCATAAACACCTTCTTTTCATTTTTCTTTCTCCTCAACAAATCCAGATGGCAAAGATAGCATTAACGTAGAACGTTGAAGCATGGATGGGAACCTTTTTATAACCAAAGGGCCTCCCTATTATGACTCGTAATGGGGTTTTTGAGCCGAAGACAATAATTTGGGCTATGAGGCCGAATAGACATACAATACAGATAGGCCCAAGTAAATGACAACCTGGGCTGACAGTCGTGTGTTGCCAAAATCTGAAAATTAACCTCTGATATCAAATAAAAATGGATTGCCTGCTTTTCTTGTTCATTATTTGGATCATTTTTCAGTTACATTAGAATGGGAACAGAAAATGAATGATTAAAAGCAAACATCAGGCTCTGTTTGGTTCTTAGAAACAATTGGGGAAAAGGAAAAGGAAACAAGAAGGAAAACAAGGGTGCCAAGAACTCAAATCCATCTGCAATAAATTTTGACTAGCTTTCCTCATAAATTCTCTCACATTTCCTCGCTTAGAAAGAAACATGAGTTCCTTCAAAATTGTAAAGATACTTTCTCTTTCCCCTCCATATTTTCTGTTCCAAATAGTTTCCAACACTACCAAACAAGAGAAAATGAAGTCCCTAATAACTTTTCCTTCCCCTCCTAGTTTCCAAGTTCCGAACAGAACTTCAAGGACTGTAAGACCAAAACATAATCCATTCACCGAATATGCAACAATCAAGCCAACATACACTAAGTCTGGACCTCTAAAAGATGCAAACAGGGCATAAAAATATTAATTAAGATAATCATTTCCATATGTTGATGGAAAAACAAGTGAAACGAAGTTCCAAGCAGCAAGGAATCACTTACGGTCACATTGCAATGTTACCAATAATGTCTAGGAGAGGTTTTATCAAACAATCTATAACAAGAACACATAAAACATACTTGAGAGTAAGGTAAGAATTTAAATTCATTACACTTGTATAAAAACACAGGGGAGAGCATGGTTTTTATTTCAGTTTTTTTTTTTTTCCAAGTATTATTCAGTCGCATCGAATAGGTTAGGTTAGGTTAGTGATTCTACCAAGTTGGCTCAGAAAATTGATCAAATATATCCATTTTAGTTTAACCAGACTATATCACTCCATCCCCCACTCTACCATGTCTAGCCAAGATATTCAGGTTAGGTTGTTCACTCAACCAATGTCACTCCTAATCAAGATCATCACTAATCACCTTTTAATAAATATATCGTAATGTTAACTGATTAGACCATCAGCCTGTGATGATATAATATATAATTACAAAATCAAACCAGACCAGCCTAGAGGTTTAAAAAGTTATGAAGAAAGCATTTAACAAAATAAACAAGTATATTCCACAAAAAGGAAGTGGGGAAGGCAACAAATGACTAAACATCCAAAGAAAACATATGTTTCAGAGTGAATTAAATGGATCAGGTTATGACGATCATATTTGCATGCATTACGGTGTAAGAGTTACTGGCCTTTGAAAGTATATACAACAACCGATGCCTGAAGATCTCTGTCAACCTTGAAGTGAGCATGAAAAAACCTTCTTTTCTGCCAGTCATAAAACAGATTCAATTAGAAAACAACAGAAAACGCTAGGTTGCTGGCACTAAAAGTAACGGAAGTAAAAAAAAAAAGCTTAGAATGCACCTCTTGGAAAGAATGAGATATTAGAAAGTCCTTAAGTAGTTTTTCTTGCAAATCAAATAGAACAATATGACTTGGTAAAGACCAATTTTTTGCAAACTCTGATGCAAACTCAGCTGGATCCATCATGAAACGGTCTGACTCATCTGGGACTCCCTTGTCTTCGCTGTTTAAACAGAACACCAAAACCAAAATTAAACATGTAAACCCCACGTGTCCACTCAAAAGCACCAAGGAGAAAATATTTCCTCTATGCATTCCCACTTTCCCTACCTTGGTGAACAGTCTAAGAAACGCATGGGAAGGTTGCGATGCAGAGTTGAGTAATAGGGTGTGGCGTGGCAGGGTGTCAGGAAAAGGATTCTTTCCACTTTCCCATTAAGAGCCTCTTCAGAAAGATAGTTCATAACATCTTCAGTTCCTCTCTGTCAAGCAGACGTGCAGCTAAGAACTCAACCAAAAGAAACTAAGAACAAAAAAATAGTTGTCATAGTTTAACTTTGCAAAATCTCATATTCTTGCTGTAGGTTTGTATCTTAAAATCTTTATTCCATTAAAAAGAAACCATAAATTGAGGAAGATAAGTAACCTTGTCTTCTTCCTTCACAAGAGAGAAAAAGAAAATACAAATTTAAACAATCAAAGCAATATCACGCATTTAAGCCGTCTGATTAAAGAATGCAAAGCATAACATAGCCAGTATCATGTTTATTGAAGAAAATGATGTACCTGATGAACCAAACTCATATAAAAAGCCATTGGAAGATTGGTAGCAAGCAGGAAAAAGACGGCCAAATGTATTTTTGAGGGCCATTTTGTATGAATGCTTGGAGATTCTTTCCTTTTACCATATGATGAATAAGGCTTTCCGATTGTTGCTAATGAATACCCAGAGAACATGAGAGCTATTGGAAGCACAGGAAGCACAAACCTGTTACTCAGATTCTGATTAGAGGACGTGTGTGTGACATCCATTATCGAAGCCATAACAGTGAAAACGGGATTCTCCGGACCAAACAAAAAAAAAAAGAAAGAAAGAAAAGAAAAGACAGTATTCTGAACAAGAAGTATAAATTCAGAATCAGAGAGGAGGTACCTGAATTCTTTGTGACCTAATACACTATAAAGTCCTAGAACCCATGCAATAAGCCCAGACAGCTTCCACTGTTTAGACAGGACAATGCCAGCTATGCAGAATGGGATGAAAGTGAAGAGCATAACAGAAAATCCCTGAGTGAAGTACCAGTGCCACTTGTGAGTTCCATAGTAGTCTCCACCAGAGGAAAGAAAATTGAACTTCAGAAAATTAAGAGGTACTAAGACCCATGAGCCATACATCAAACGATCCAATAAACATGCAACTGTGACCACCAGTACCCTGACACGATGAGTCAAAGTATTAGGGACACAATGATATGACCATCCACAAGTACAAAATATAAAAGTGAATTCAATGGAGGTTCCAGTGGATTTGAAGAAAATACATTTTCCTTACTTCTATATTTATCAGAAGTGGAAAATCTTTATGTTTTAGATACAAGGATGATTGTTTATGGCATATCTCAAAAGCATTAAAACCCACCAATGCAAACAGGAGATGTTAAATTCAATCCAGCAAAACCGTGTAAAAGCAAATGTTGTATGGGGTGCCAGCTTGATGTGCATTGTTGGGGCCCTTACTTAACAGCTTAAGCTTTTAGGTCAAGTGGTAACTTAAAAAATGCACGGTAACAGCAACCCTCAAATTCTGGCAGCTGACATGAGGGTCATTTCTGGAGATTGAACTATGGAAATGAACACGAGGCCATGAAGGTGGATCTCTGTAATATGTGGAGATAAAGGAACAAATTTGTGCTGTGTTTGCAAGCCTTTAATGAAAATCAGGATATAACTTCTGTATCCAGTGCAGCCACATAATGGCCATCGCTTGGTGAAGGGTACTTGAGCTGGACAAAATGAGAATGGGGGTTAGATTACAGCCACTTTGGGCAAATATTATGAAGTGTGCGCCCAGCCGCCCATACCCAGTCAACCCCTTCCACTGCCCTTGATTAAAAATAGCTAGCCTTGGGGAATGGCCTTATCTCAGTGAGCCACTTTCAGAGGTTCTGTTTTGTATAAATTGAACACCTGACAATCTACATCTCAATGTTTCCAAATCCTTGTGTGGAGCAGAGAATAAAAATCAGCTGTCAAAAAATCAGTAACTTTGGAGTTTAACCTTTTGCCCCAATTTATTTGTATTGTGGACATTCTTGATATTTATGAATGCCAAATGTCAGGTACACATAATATGTTGGTTCGTTGTACAGCCAACACAAGCCAGAAGATACATGGGCTAGTGAAGAGTTGCAAAAGCTTGTTGAAGCATCCTGACAGACGATTAGAAAGCCAAACTCCACTATGACTTTAATCTATTAGTAGAAAGATGAAGATCCTTCGGACATGGCATATTGTGTGCCTACATCATGGTATTCAATATTATAGTAAAATGAGAAACAATTAAGTGTTTTTCTGTTAGTGAGAGAGATGCACAATGACAAAGTTGTGGTCCTAGAGAAGAAAGCAAAAAGTTCCTATGAAGTTAGTAAAATTAAACTGAGCTTCTAATTTTCAACATTTTGTCTACTTAAACCAGTATTTAACGATTTACGTACATCAATAGTGTGAGAGAGAAACTATGCATGAGTTCTCCGAATGCATTCTCAATTCCCAACTAATCAGTCCTTTATACTATATTCAACTAATATGTTTAGCTCCTAGTACTAAAAAAGTTACTTTTTCACAAGTTAGATGATTTATGTCATAATTTTGCCATCCTCCAACGTGATTATTCAAAAATCTTAAGTTTGGATTACAAATTACACTTAAATATATATTTCAGCAATTTTTCAGGTGTTTATGGCAGTTCTTTTGCATTACCGGAAAGTTCCTGTTCAAGCAGACAGGATCAATACACCAAAGTAAATTTCAAAAACCTGCATTCTTATGCTTTTTGACCTTTCTCCCTTCTCTGTAATGTCTCCAACCCAAGTCAAATTAATCCTCAGTAACTAACGAACTTCGCTGCACATAGCCAAACAGTCATTTCCAACGTTTGCTCAACTTGTCCACAATATCTACACAACTCAATACTAATTAAAAGAGGCTAAATACACAAGAAATTTTCGGCCATTGAGCTCTATCAATAACCATATATCTTTGTTAAACCTTATGCTATTGATGCAGACTGTAGAAAGAAAAAAAGGACAAATCTGAAATTTCACATGGAGCATACCTTAGATGTTATACAATCATGTTTAGAGTCTTGTATCTTCTTATTGCAATTTCTTAGATTAGTAGCTGTTGGTCAGTTTTATCGTGTTTTACCAAGTGTTAGTAGTCAAGGGCATTTTGGGAATATCTGAATTTTGTGGACATAGATTGTAGGTGTTGCCCATAAAATTCTATGTAAAGATTTTGTTTTATTAGAGCCTATAAAAAAAAATTACTGAAAAACTTTGCTATCCATGGGACCTCCAACACGCTGTGTGAAAATTCTGCAACCTGCCACTTAGAAAATAGAAGCTTTCAATAATCAAAACCCACCACAAAACTCTATTCTAGGCAACATTAGGCCAACTTTCCTAATTTGTCCTACTTCAATGATCAATTATGATGAGTCCCCACAACTTGACCTGAATTGGTGTATAAAGGAAGTCCCCATTCCTACTACAACACTACACAGAAACAGATTAAGGGTCACTGCATGATCCTCTCCCAGCATTGCTCTCTGGCACCAGCCATATGTCAATAAATTATTTTGTTTGACTTTGGTATATTTCTCCACCAGCTTCCCACAACACTGCTTTCAAAGTGCTCTTTCTTCTTTGTACTGCTTTCATGGGCAGAAACTAACTATTTCAGTCAAACTGCCCCTGATTTTTGTACTTACTGGGCAACTCCTCACTAAATTTTATAGTGTTGATCTCGTCAACCACCTTCATCTCATCAGAGCGCGTCCAGGAGTCAGACATAGAAATGGCTTGTTATTACTTTGTCTCACACACCTTCTATTCTAGTTTTGAGTCTTTTAAATTGAATCCAATGTCCCCATTGGTGATTCCCAAATAGCACAAACAGATATGAGATGCAGAGACAACCTGCAGTGATACACTAACATAGAAAATTCTACAAATGTAGAACACAAACATATAAGGACATGGCAATATAGAAGTGCATGTGTTTGTACATTAAATCTATTATATACACAAAAAGTGTTTAACTGTGATTGATTTTGTCAAATTTATATTAACAATTGTATGACTTAAAAGATGGGGCTCAACAGATATCACATGAATAACCTTTCAGAGTATACTGTTACTCTCTTCTTTTATAACTATAATCTTTTTCTATTCTAAAAAGAGCATGTAGAATGATTTACTAGTTTCGGCCATGTGTATGATACAAAAATCTCTCTCTTGCCTCAAGGGGTAGAAGGAACTTACACACACGTACAAGTTCTGACATGTTTTTAGATGTATTGGAGGAGTGTTGTGTTTGACAAGGTGCCAGACATGGACATCTTTCTCCTAACAATTTGCAAACAAACCAGTGCACGAGAAGAAAGTAATTGTGTTGAGATCATAGGCAGAAAATCTGATATGAATAAAGACTGATTGTGAAAAGGAAAGATGGAGGAATACCTACCCAATAGGAGCCACCTCAAGAAAAATGAACTTTACTCTATCACGCGTCACAATCAGCTCCAAAAGGCCAACATAAACCCATGTAATAGCACTTGTTGGTCGAATGGCACATGCTAATGCTGCTACAACCAAACCCCACTTCCTTGAAATGGAGGGAACATTGCTGGAAGAAGCTCTTATACAGGGCCAATAGTAAAGGCCCATTAGTGTGAGAACAGTCTCCAAACTATTCGATAAGGTACGATTGAAACAGAAAAACAGAAACCAGTTTGTCAACTGTGAAAAGAGCTGTAATAGAATTAAGTACATCAACCATCACAAGAGACATCTATAATATTTTTTCTCTATTTGTAAAAATAAAGGTCTAGATGCGACAGCTTCCAGTGATAAAAGATAGTGGGATATAAATACACAAGAACTCAAGTTGTAAAGAACACAAAATGAAAGGATACTGCCCACTGTGCGACATGGTCACCAAATAGGACGTGAGAGAGTTTGTACAAGTAAAGATCACCAACTGCAGAAAATATGGACTGCAGCAGTCGTGGAGCTTTTATCTGTAAAAGACAGATAAATGTTACACGGGAAACTATATTTATGAAAGGTAAAAGCACACACGCCATTCATTTGTGCACCCATCATTTGCAAACATATATGGATGAAATGTAATCTAAGTAGCCAAAGTGT
Source organism: Euryodendron excelsum (assembly GCA_033060915.1). Taxonomy (NCBI): domain Eukaryota; kingdom Viridiplantae; phylum Streptophyta; class Magnoliopsida; order Ericales; family Pentaphylacaceae; genus Euryodendron; species Euryodendron excelsum. Next base: position 4,640,421 of record CM065381.1, on the reverse strand, counting down.
CCACAAAACAATACTGTGGAAACATAGATCAGAATTGCTCTAGCTCCTGCAAGATGGTTCTCAGTACCAAATTTTTATATAATCCATCACCCAAGAGGTTGTGCATTGACCCGAATTCTTTCAGTTCACCGCCAGAACATTTACACCAACCTTGCTCACAGCAGGTTCTCAAAAAGACCAATCAAATGTGGTATTAATATGCATCTCCATTTATTGGCCTCCAAACAGTGCCAAGGTCCCAATAACACACAATCAGCATATATTTTGAGTAAAAGCCAATGCATGAACCACCCAAAAAATATTAGCATGAACACTAACATTTTGGAAGTCTAGATCATTAGGTTCTCCAATTTTGTTTTGTAAGGTCATTTTTTTAAGCATTTACTCTATAATGGAAAGCAATTGGTTAGTACTTAAACCTATATTTCTTCAGATATAAACTCCCCCAAAAGGGTTCCTATCTCAATTCCATGTGACATGTCTGATTTTAGTAACAGCTGTCTAACAACACATAAACAAGTTAACTACAATTTTTTGCTGATATAGGATGGCAATGGACTGGGGCAGGGCAGGGCGGGGCGTAGGTTGGGATTTCCATCCCCGCCTCCACCCCGCCCCTAGTCCAAACCCAAGCCCAAGCTTTTCTTTTTTTCTTTTTGGTACAAAGGAAACAAACAACACAAAGTAAGAAAAAAAACATAAAAAAAATAACTAAGGTATCAAAAATATTAATAGTCTTATGGTCTCCACTTGGCAATAAGATGAAATTAACATCCAAACATTTTGGTTGCATATACATCAAAACGGTGTTATTGTACTGTCAAAAGAAACTAAAGCTTAAAATAATAAATTAAAAGCCCAGTCAACAAATAATATTAAAAACTATTGAATATAAGTTGGACACCAATCAACACAAAGCCTAATGATGGAATCACTAGCACACCAAACACTAGAATAAACTTCAAACGGCCTATACAAATAAATAAATAAATAATTGCTAAAAGCCGCCTCCATCCCCGCATGGATTTTTATTTCAACCTCCATTCACACCTCCACCCCTATTTTGTATCAACCATCCCTGCCCCAAATGGGACAGATTCGGTTGGACCTCCACTTTTCCCAGGTACATTGAATATGGCCGCAAGTTTGAATAATCTAACATAATACATAAACAAAAATATATTACTATTACATACATATATCTACATGTATTTTTCAATATTTCATTCTAATGCAGTGATAAACACAGACATTTGTGTTATTTATACTCCTTTGCATGCATATGTTACATGAAACCTTCAATTACAAGCAAAACTATCAGTGAAGGAGCCTGCACACACTTACCATGAACCAAGGGGTATCGAGATGAAATAAGGCAAGAACTTTGTAAAGGAGAGCAAACACCATGGGGTGCAGGTAGCTACGGATCCCTTTTTTCCATTCCCATGTCAGATGTCCATATCTTTCATTAAATCAGCCAAAATAAACACCACTAGCAGCTTAGTAAGAGATAAGTAAACTAAGAAAACAGCAATCCAATAGAAATTGGTTTTAACTAATTATACCCAAATGTAATACGATGTGCAACTTCTAGGGCTTGCCAATGTTCATCTGGGTTAAAATATGTCTGCACCAGCAAAGCATTTGCCATGCGCATAGCCAGACAAATCAAAAAAACTTTCTTCGATGAATAAGTTAGGCTAGAACTTGAGGTTGCTGCTTTCTCTCCTTTAAGAGAATTAGGATCTTTAATCCTATCTTTGACCTCCACAGTATCAGCATTCTTCCTCTGTCTCATGCTTTACTTCAACCCAGACGAACCAGCAAGAGTGAATTTATCTGTCATGAGAAAATCAAGATATCAGTATTCTTTCTATGTCCCATTGGCTATTGCTGAGAATCGTTCAAGATAAACAATTTCCAAAGGGATTATGTTTCTGATTGCTCTCAGCAAAACATTGGGCCCTCAAGCACAGAACCACGCAAATTGCCTGTATGCATAGGATGTGTAAATGTGTGTGTGTATATGAATCTGTGGATATTTTTGAGCTTGCATCTGTGTGTGTGTCAGTGGAACTGAAACACTTGACCGAATTTGGAGTGTCTTGTTGGAAAACCAAAACCTGGCAATCAGAATCCACAGGTCTGTTTCCTAGTTAGCTTGCTAGCTCCCCCACGAGTACACCACTCCACCATCAACCACGTCAACTCAAGCTAAAACCAGGTACTTTCACATTTCTAAACTAAACCCATCACCATAACAACAATATATACAGGGGAAACTTAACTCATAAAGATCATCATATAGCTAGAACCAGTGAAATAAAGAAAACGAAAATGAATTGACTAGTTGTTATCCCTCAGAGGACTTTCTTCAAACAATTGGAAGGGAATGAATATCCGTGGGGGCCTACATTGAACACTGTCTTGCAAATCATAAACGTTTTTGTTCTGAACGTGTATGTAAATATGTATGTAGGAGCAAGAACCGATCAGATCACAAAAAATATATATATATATATATATATATTTGAACATACAATAGATAATTGGAACGTTATGACTTACCAGATTCGAAGCACGTTGCAACTTTCGAGTCCTACAACCACGGCATCATATGTTGCAAAGTCCTAACCCTTGCTGGCTGAATATGTAATGTATATCAGCCGTAATTATCGAACCCTCCAAACAGGAAAAATATGTTTTCTCTTTTCTGCAAGAAAGAAGAGAAAGAAAGAGAGAGAGCTTTAAAATTTTCTCTTTCTTTCCTTCCCTATCTTAAAATAAAACGAAACAAAAAAATTTCTTCCCTCCTCTATTTTCCCCCAAGTTTCAATCAGGCTGTTACCTGGTTATTTAATTATTTTTTTGTATTTCATTATCTTCTGTTATTTTACTTTTTAGACTCTTTATGTTAGGTTTTTGATGTTTTCACCGAAAACCAAAAAAATAGTCAGTGAAAAAAACATCAACTATTTCAATAGATCAACTTACAAAGTTAATCCAAACTTCTCCTTAGAATCTCACTCCCTCTCTTTTATATATTTCTTTTTTTCTCTTGGACAACCTCTCAGTTTCTTTAAATTTTGTGATGATAATGTGCTGCAATTCTATGATGGGCTCCATTAAATTTACAAGGTCATATGAAAGTTTGGCCTAAGAAATTTTTTAAGCCAAAATATAAGAGCCTCATGTAAAATTGAATTTTTTTATTTTGAAATAAATAAATTAATTTAGTTTTTGTAAAGGAAGTGCATATTTAACCAATTCAGACTATGAATGGTTTGGGACTAGGCCATATAGAGTTTCGTGTTGTGCTGATTTTTATATCAATAGAAATTGAGTGTGTGTTGTTCATGGTCTCAATTTTTTTTTTCTTTTCAACGAGTTGTGTGAGATTTGACTTTTTCAAAGAAAAAAAAACCAATTTCTTGGCCTGTTTTACGTTCGTGGTCTTTAGGCATGTTGTAACCATTTGCTTGGGATTTGATTTTCTCAAAAAAAAAAAAAAAAAACTAGCAAGAGAATCATTTCTAAATTAGACAAACTTGGTTGCAAGTGTTCGAGCAAGTTTAGTTTCAATTAAATTGCTGGTCAATTAACTAATGGAACCTTTTATGCCTTTTCCATATAGATAAAAATCGTCGATAAACAAATCTTAACAAGTCTTTTTTTTCCTAATTATGTAGAATTATTTACATGAACCTATTTTTCCAATTGATTCTATTCACAGTCGTAATCCCCAGTCAAATTTGAGGTCATCATGTTATTTCTTATTATTACTTATGTGGATCACATCCTCCTTGATATCTTCGAAAACGATCGCTTATAAGGAGTTTTACTCTTTTCCTTTATGTTTTAACCTTTGTTCAATTACTTTATTTCAAAGTTTCATTGTTAGTTTAATATTAAGATAATTAGTGCAGCTTTGGATATCACATTTGTTCCTATATATGGAAACTAACGTAATTTTTCTCCACTTATTAGACATTTTTTAGAATTCAAGATTTTGTTGAACAAAATAGTCAACTAACTACCCCTTCATCAACTAAACACTTTCAAACTTCGACAGAAGTTCTATCTGATCTTACAGCTTTTTCCACTTTCATCATTTTCATAACCTCCTTTATTTCCACTTCTATGATCATGTAAAGGGATTTATAATTAAAGTTATTATCAGGGTTATTAAATTTTAAAAAGAAGGATTAATTTAGTGGTAATAGCACCCCACTCATGACCGAGGATATAGGCTTGACTCCCCTGCTCCTCACCAAAGCTTTAGTTCTCTAATGTACCGAAAAAAAAAAAACAAAAAATAACTTGTTATTAAAATCTCTAAAACTCAAAGTTCATGAGTGATTATTATTAGGTAACTTTTCAAAATAATTCCTCCTAGTTTAGATCTCTACCTTCTCTTTCTCTTATCCTGACAAGTTTATATATATTTGTTTCTCTATCTATAAAGCTTAACTTAAAGTAAAGATCATTACAAGCCTCAACCTAACCTCCCAAATTGCTTCTCAGCTTCAGTTCTCTAACTACTTTATCTCAATTTGCAACCTTTAATATATATATATATATATTTAGTACAACTAGCCGTGTCACTTCAGATAGAATTAGTTTTCTTATTAGAAGTTCATTTTTATTCCTTAATAGTTCTATTCTTAAAGAGAGCTAAAATTTCACCTCATGACTTCCATATATAATCCGTGAGTGCCTACTTTTCACACTATTCATCTTCTATCCTCTAATACATAAATCTAAAGTCATTAATCTTTTCTTTTTTTATAGGGTGTTCAGGTTTTTGACTGACCATTACCTTAAACTCATAAAAGACTACCATTCACACAAACCATGTAAAATTTATGATTTGCATGAGCTACAATAAATGTAAGGGTCAGCCAACCACTGCACCACTGCAGTAACTGGGCTAACCCTAAATATCATTTACCTATTTTGTATAGTTAGACTCTCTCCTACTCTTACTTTGCAATTCTTATATGTTTCTTTATTAACTCTCCTAGTAAGGAATATAAAGCATTCCTCGTCTATCCATAAATAGCTTCAATCCTTGGTAACCCAATTGAATTCCCAATCTGTAGTTGAACTACCAAAATCTGTGCTATCTTCGTTCATTTCTGAAAAAAATAAAAATAAAAAACACATACACAGAGGCCGCCGCTGCAGCCACAGAGGGAAAAGATAAATCAACACCACCCATCTAAGGATTCTTCGAGAGAGAATGGCACATTCAGAATTTTGGGACCTCTGTTTACAGACAAATTTCTGTTAACTGGCCCTAATAAGGTAGTGATGATAAGGCCACTGCCCACTTCCATGCTTCTACAGTTAAGAGAAAAAGATTTAAGAACAATGCTTCAAACAACCATTATGAATAATACAGAGTATGATGCACGCATGTTTCCAGGTGCCCGGGCCAAAACCTTGTTCCATCTTACTGCCAAACAAAAGCAGAGAAATTATTTGACAACTCATAATACATGACAAATACAATCAAGGAAACTATTGTATATAATTATAACAAGAAGACACTAGGGAAGCTTGAGAGCTCCCTTTACATTTGAAAAAGTTTCTAGAAATATGTAGGAATTACTTGACATCGAGACTTTACAGAACAAGACATTGTTGTAACTTGATTCTGTAACATTACAAGTCGAGGGTGTTAGGGATCTCAGTCCAGAAAAGAATCCTTTGGGGCCGGTCGAGAAACCTGGCTTGCCATGCAGGTTCCTCACTTTCATAAACAAAACCACTTTTTGTGTACAATTTTTTGGCTGGTTCATTGTCAACAGCAACATGGACGTACAAATCTGTTATTCCTGTAAAAAAATCGAAAGACTAGGTCAGTGTTATAACCAAGTCGCTTGAACAAAGCTAATGGCATGAATGCAAACAATTAAACGAGAGCAACACACCCATCTGCTTGTTCATGCAATAGTAAGCCATGATTGTTAAAAAAATACAAAACACTAAATTTAAGACACTGCTCACAAGATTTGACACTGGGATAAATACGTGCATAGAGAGAGAGAGAGAGAGAGAGAACAAGATACATTTGTGATTCAAAACTCTCATTGGACAAACACAAGTCTTTGTCCTCTCATAGGCATGAATTGCCTAATTTGAATAAAAGCATAACCTTGAATCTTGCCCAATCTGTTTTCTCAATTCTTTTCTAAAGTAGCTATGCTGTTAGTCTTGTTATGTTAAAGGCAAAAATCCAAGAATAAGGATTACATGCTCCAAGATGGAAGATAATAGCTGATTTACTATGCAACTTCCATTAATAGTAGCCTAAAGCAAAAACACAAAAACAAAAAGGGTAATAAAAGAGCAATGAGGATCTATGCAGCCTAGAAACAAGCCAACCTGATCATCCCGATTACTAGTATTGTCAATGCAACATACTACTCAGTTTTTCATGTGAGTGTATTGTTACAAATGTGAAACCTGCAACAACTTGTACAGACAATTAACTTCTTGTCCTAATACAGACAGACTAATTTATTGCCTTATTCCTGCTATAACCTATCCTGTATTTGAAAAGCTTTCATCAACATGCTAATATCACAAAGCATCTCTATCTGTCCATGTCCATGCTGCATAGCTGATATTCAATTAGTCTAGGCATATGCTAGAAAGGTCAATTAAGAAGCAGACTGTTATCAGTTATCAACCGTTGGAATGAGCATGAATATAGTTGAAAGTCAAGTTGTGTAGCCAATAACAGAGAGCTTGGATCAAACAGCAATTAGGATAATGTTGATTATAATTGAAATAATTGTTAATACTTCATTCTGCACAACACCTACCTACATGAGAGAGAGAGAAGAGAGAGTAATGCAGATTAGGTAAAGATGAACTCATAGTGCAAGCCAATAGTATGGCCATGGAGAAATAAAAATTAACAATGAACAGTGCAAATGTCTTAGAAATCGCTACCCCAATCTTCGGCAACCATCTTTGATTTTGCAACAAGTGCATAACCCAATCCATTTCTATGCAGTTCCTTTGCAACACATACATTGCTCAGATACGCTCTCAAAAAATCAGCACCAATTCCCTGTCAAGGAAAGCCCATACATAAGCATAATCATCTGAGAACAAAATCCTACCAGGATTAATTATTAGTGTAGATTGCATGTTGCAACCCTATAGTTTTGCTTCAAATTGAACACTTTATCTCTTTCAATTAGTTCCAATGCGATCCAACAGTCAACTCCTGTTAAGGATTTGGACAAAAAAATACATGTCAGGCCCATGTATGATCCACATAAGCTCCACTCGGGATCCACATAAACTCCATGTGCTCCAAGAAAGCCACATGGCGCTGATGTGTTTTTTTATCCAAATCTCTAACAAGAGTTGACGGCATGACAAAATTAAAACCAATTACAAAGCATAAGGTTCAATTTGTTGCAATTGAAGCTGCAGGGACCAAAGTGAAACTCACCCCAAACTCCAGGGGTATACAAGTTAATTTACCCTATGTTACCTGGACTAGGGTACAGGTGTCGGGTGTGGATACATGTCCAAGTATCGAATTCATCTAATTCTCATGTCCAAAGACACTGGGACACGGCTAAATTTCATATTTTTTAAATACTTCTTTTATTTTTTTAAGGTAAAACGGCATTTACAAGTTAAAATATAGCATTCCATATCTAAAATGGAAGTCCTATGCTTAGTTTTATAGTAAACTCAATTAGTTATAAGTTCTTGTTAGATGCATGTCTAACTAGTGTCGAGTGTCGAGTGTCGGGTGTTGAGTGTCCGACACAGGTACTTCACATATTTAGGAGAGTCCAGGTAACATAGAATTTATCCTAAATATTACATTAACTCGTAGTTGTCACTATCTTAGAATACAATAGAATACATTTTGGAGATAAATCAACACCATACATATCTCCAATAAATATCCCTTAGCATATCTTACAACACATTGATACACTAAGAAACATGGACACAGATGAGTGTCTTGTTCGAACACATTTGGATGCTTGTCTGACACTTGTCGGGGGAGTGTCCGCCAAGTGTCTTGTCCGACATTGTGTCCGGCACCTTCTTAGAAGTATCTATGCTTCTTAGTTGATATCTAAGTCACACAATCTGCCTGTAGGGGCGGACGAATGGCGCACTGATTCGCGAATCGGCGAATTCAGTGCTAAAACGCCAAAAATTTGCTGATTGGTATGAGTTAATTCGTGAATTCAATGAATGAAGCAGCCAATTCAAAACTTTATTCCTAACATTGACCAATTAAGGGCTGACAGTCAATTATATTTTAACTTCTAGCAGATGAAACACAATATCATCCTTAGATGGACCCACGTGCACTAGTTCTGCACCTTGGTTATCTCAAGATTACTGCATGAGCAAAATAGATGCGGGAGATTTAAACTAGTGACTTTTATAATACGATAAATTAATGTCTACCAAACATACCATTTTGTTTTTTTGTTGTCTATTTTATTGTTTCTAATATAAGGATAAAATACATATTAATAGACAAGTTTAATTTAAATATGATAGACATATTTTATTTTGTACTTAAATATAAGTAGTTTAATGACAATTGATTCATACAAATCAAATCTTAGACATATGCACATATATATGTACCTATTTATGTGTATATATAGGCACTCTATAGACGCTCCCGCTATCACAGAATCATCATTACAATTGTGTAACAATTATTCCTTTTTTTTTCTTTTATTGCGTATTTAGTAGTTACAAACAACAAAGTGATGCATAAAAAAATAAGATTACTTCAATGTATCATATATATACAAATATAATATTTATGTGAATATATATACGCGCTCTAGGCACACTCTCATTCTCAGTTCTTCTAACAAATAACGCTCCCGCAAGGCTGCACCTGTACACGCACATGCACACGCACACACACATGCTTTATGTGACTTAAGTTTATAGACAATATGTTACATAGGATACATGCCCACTTTGTTTTGTTAGAATAAACATTATCAGAATTTTGACAATTTAAAAAGACAAAAGAAGAACTGCTGCTCTTTTCTCTTCCACTAGAAATATCTAGATTCCAGAACATTAAGAACCTAATGCAATTTATTTACGCCCTTTACATATCCTTTTTCTTCAGTTGGAATTCTACATACCCTCTTTCTTTAGATTTGAACGGCTCTTGGAAATTTGTCATTCTGTGCAAGATTTTTAGAATGTTGTAGTTTAACTTTCCTCGAATGATGTTGTGACACATCAAACTAATTATGTAGTACTTAACAGGCAAGCACATTCCAGAATTGTTTCCACTATATCTCTTCCGTTTCTTTTTTCTTTTTCTTTTTTTCTCTCAAGTGAATTATCAGAAGCAATGCATTTCAAGTTTTTTTTTTATTTATAAGAAAAGCATTTCAACTTTAATTGCATAATAAAGTTTCAGTTCCAATAATCGATGCAATGCAATTGAATGGAATGTCAATTCCAAAATTATATCCCATCAATACCCCATTACTTTGATGTCATATCCCAAATTATGAAAAGAATAAATTTTCACAATTGTTCATCTACAAATGTTGTTGAAAAGAACAAATCAAGTTAGATAGATATTGCATACAGAACCTATAACTCATGAATTTGGTCAATCAATTATGTTTTAGTTTCTCGTATTCAGACAGGCCCACGATGTCAAGTCATACATCCTTTGGTCTGCTCATGTGTCTTACTACATTAATGCAAGCATAAACGAGGAAAAGAAAGTAGAAGGTAAACAAGTCTTTATCAAGCATATATTTGGTTTTAAAGATGGGAGAGGATCAAAATGTGTAAATCTCTTTAATAAGCTTGTGAGGAAAGGAAAACAAACATTTTTTTTTGATAGGTAAAAGGATATCTATAAATAAGCCCTAAAGGGACACCACCCATATACAAAGGCTATACAAAACCAAAGCAAAGGGAAGGAAAGCAAACATGAGATGATAACATTAACTTTTTGGGGCTCAATCAACATATCTAGAGATAAATGAGTCAAGAACTAGCTAAATCCTGGAACTTCTTTATTTTTTGTTCTAAGAACAACTTACAGCTCAAATTGACTCTCAAATAAAAAAATCCACTACGGCGTCATTTGCAACACGTCCTACCAAATCTTCATCATAAATCAGGCATCAGTCACTTCTAATTGCTTTTTCATTTTCCATTTTCCTGATTGAGGACCCACAATTTTTAACCAATCATTAGGCCAAGCTTAGTCATTGTTATCTGCTATTATAGTGGTCCCCAGTTTCAATCATGTTGTAAAACCCTATTTGATTTCACTAGGGAGCTCTAAAACCCACACCTATTTTTATTGATCAACAGCTCTCCCTCACACATGGTGGGACCTACCCACGTGAGAAAGGGAGCTGTGGATCCAACAAGAAAGCGTGTGGATTGAACAGTTTCCTTTCATTATTATTACAATCTCTTATGGAAAACAAAGCAACAAGTCTACAAGTAAACGCCTTAGTGTAAACAATTTCAAAATCTAGATTCAGTAGCAATCTTGACAGCAGTTAAGTACCGAAAGTGGCATTCCTTCTAACATTTACAAACACCCATCCCTAACTTCCACTCCCCAAATACAAAGCGCTTTTTCTAACCCACTCTACCATTTATTTATTTAGTTCTTTTCCTTTGAGTATCCATCTATATGAATTTAAAACATGGAAACTCTAGATATCAGAAGAGCAAAGTTTCATAAGAGATGGAAACACTTGTGAAACAGTGCAGAATCTGACAAGATAAAATGGACAATTTGAAAGCAAAAGTTTACATAATCTTTGCCAACTGTTAACTGAAGTAAATATAAGGAAACCACTATTAATTGGTTATCTTTCACCATAACTCAGGATAAATTTTATGCATTATTTACCAAACTGTTAATTAATACTTTTGTTTATATAAGTATTGTTGAAATATAAAAGTTTCTAATATGATAATTTTCAGACGTGCGCCTGTATACCCTCCTGTGGGACCTCATGTGGGAGTAGATCCCACCCTCTGACGGCTAACAGTTGGTGTGTTCACATGATAAAAAAAATAAAAATGAAAAGAACAAAAGTCAAATTGTCAAGCATGTGGGAGAGAGAAACTCCAACTGCATGAATATGGTGGTCACGTGGGGTGTACAAGAAGATTCTGGACCAAAGGTGACATCACCCACTTGTTGGTTACATTTGTTCTTATCATAAATTCAATGCAACCCTATCAACTGACTAAGAGAAGAAAGATCTCGAAGGTGCTACATTCTTGTGGCAGGTTGTGAAGACAATATATATACATATATGTACATGTATTATATAAATAACACTAATAAAAAAAAAGGTTTTCTTGAAGTCATTCAGCAATCAAATCAATACAAACGATAGAGAGTTTTGTATCTCTATATCACTTTCTTGTTTGTGTAATGCAAAGTCTACACGTGTTGAAGAGAATACTAGTTCTTCCCTCGCTTGTACATGGGTCTCCTCCAAACAACCCACATTCAGAAGACCATTACCTGATTTCTTTGAAAACTGTCTGAAACTAACCAAGAAAATCTGAAATGATGAAGGATTCCTCGAAAAGTTAAGGATTAATAATCCTTTTTAGAAATCGAATGAACTTGGTCTTATACATACGCGAGGAAGGTAATCAAAAAAGAAAGAAGATCAAATACAACTAAAACTAGAGCAAACATATAATAACAAATTCGAAATCGTGGGTGATCTCTTAACTGGAATTGTTCTATAAAAACACAAGGTCAGGCTAATGCAAACAGGGGATCAGGGAGAAAAAGATAGAGATTAGTAGAAAAATATAAAGAGAACAGAGTGAGCGAAAATGAGGAAATCGGTGAAAAGGAGAAAAAAGAGATCAAAAAAGAAAAAGGAGCAGAGATGCAAATTAGTATAAAAAAAAAAAAAGAGGAACACAGTTTGTAATATACAGAGGAGTAAAAGACAGTCCAGTTATGTACTGAAAACCTTACAGGTATAATTTCTGTCCCCTTCCCTTCTTCCTTTTTCAAAATCTGCCAAAGAAATCTTTGTATTCTTTACTCTCTCCTTTTGTTCAAATATTTTGTTCTGTTCCTCGAAAACCTATGGTGGTTTAAGTTTTAAACAATAAAAAAAGAAGAAGAAATTTTGGGTGTTTCAATTTGTTTTTAACTCTACAACTACCTAGAGTCTTATCTAAAATGAAAAGGATAGACAAAGCTATTTCAATTTCATCAAAGTGATCTGATCCCAAATCAAGTCCATTTCGCCACAAAGGCCAAAATGGATATTCAAATATATATATATATATATATGTATCTGCCTCATATCGTCAGAAACTTCAAACCTTTTAAGGTTCCTAATTTGTCCCATGACGGCCCCGTGCCGTCAATTTCAAGCCCCCAAGGCTTCATGACAGCCCACGTGCACTCAATTTCAAGTCTCTAAGGCTCCAATTTGGCCCGCCTGCCCTCAATTTCAAGCCTCCAAGGCTCCAATTTAGCCCATGTGCCCTCAATTTCAAGCCTTTAAGCCTCCAAATCGCCCCATGTGGCCAAGACCTTTAGCCTTTTAGACTCCTAAATTGCCCCATGTGGCCATTTATTTAGCCTCAAATGGCTTTTATTAAATAGACTATTCACAATTTGTCAATCAATTCTTGGACTAACTAAAAATAAAATATAAGGAAAAAAGTATCCTGAATGGTTTGTGCATGTTCAGTGCAGTTGATTGCATCCCATCATTTCTTCCACAAATAACACAGTAATTTTTGCAAGTCTGATGAGCTAAGGAGAGGATATTATTGCATGGACAAACCATGTTGTTTTGAACCTTCTTCACTTCGGTTCAGTCCTTCAATTCTGTACAATGCCTTGACAAGCCCAATAAGAACTAACTTCATAATGTTCTGGCCAAATAAAATAGAATTGGTATTTCAGGCTTCATTAAAATTGCGCAGCCCAGTAAAAACTCAGTTCTTGGACTTCTAAAAGTTCCAAAATTTTAACTGTTAAGAGTCCTTAAATTCACATTCTTTTGAGGCCCAAATTTAAAAGTCAAGAAGGCTCAAAGTTTGCAGCCCATTAGATGTGTTTTAAGACCTAAAATTACAAAGCCTTTGCAGGTCCTAAAAATGATGCAAATCAATTACTCAAACAAAATTGAAACACACCCACCAGTAACAATGTACATGAACTAACCAATGTTGCTCCATGTGCATTGCTTAACATGATCTTTACCAAGCAAACAAATCGAAAATAAACAAATATCTCACAATAAAAATAAATTTATTCAAGAAATATGGCAAACTTTATTCCCATCCAGATTTATTTTCGATTCTAATACGTAGGCAACCCACTTAAATGGGTACAGTCGCAACCTTTGTTAACCAAATAGTTCACTTAAATTAAATTTGCCAAAATACAATTCAAGGCACTAAAAATAAATAAATTTATTCTGGAACTATGTTTGACTTGATTCCAGTCCGAATTTAATCCCAACTCGAAAATGTAGGCAACCCACTCAAATGGGTACAATCACAACCTTTGTGGACCCAAATGTTCAATTAAATTAATTTCTTTTAAACAAAATCCAATTCAAACAAAACAAATATTATTCTCCAGAACTATGGTTGAATTGATTCCAGTCCGGATTTAATCCCGACTCGGATTTAATTGATTACAGTGGTAATCCAATGGTAGTGATGTAAAATTTTGGCCAAGAGCCTGTGGGCGGCCTGGGCCAACCTCCAGTAGACTAGCCCAAAGCCTCAATGACTATTTTAGCCTTTGGCCACCAACGGTCTTCTTTGATAAATCTTCCCCCCAACCTCTTTCACAAATCACTCAAATCTCTCTCAACGTCCCTCTTAGATTAGTTTGAATATTCAAATTGCTCCCACTTGGTCTGAAGTTTTACGTAAATCATCAACGGAATAGATAATAAACGATTATAAAAAAAATACAAAATAAATGTTACCAAATGTGATACGACAAATGGTTGTTGAGCACTTTTGGTAGTAGAGGTTATACGAAATAGAAGCAATAATACAACATTAGAAAATAAACAATTATATAAAAAAATACAAAATAAATGTTACCAAATGTGATACATCAAATGGTTGTTGAGCACTTTTTGGTAGTTGCGGTAATATGCAATTAATGATTTACTTAAAACTTCAGACCAAGTGAGAGCAATTTGAGTACTCAAACTAATATAAAAGAGAGAGGTTGAGAGGTCATGAGAGACTTAAGAAAGATTTGTGAAAAAGGGGGTTTTGTTTTTTTTTGGGGGGGTTGGTGGGGAATTTAAAATAAAAAGATAGTTGGTGGCCAATGCCTAAAAGAGCCATTGAGGCTCGGCCTCAGCCTCGGCTTTTGGGATAGGCCTTGGGTCAATCTTGTTGGTTGGCAACTGGAGGTAGGGCCCAAGCCCAACCATGTGGGGGTCGAGCTCGGGCCGAGCTCATGGCCCCCACAGCCCTGGGTTAAATTTACATCCCCAGCAATAATGTATGTTTTATATATATTTATATGTCATATATATAAGTATTTTATCCAAAGATAATAGAAAAATTCTATGATAACACTAGCTAAAATAAAAAAACTACCTACTTCATAGCTTAAATGTTAAATTAGGTATAAACCCACATTCCTTTTATTTTATAATAGTATCCCAAGATATGTTTTTAAAACTTGCAACATGTTTTATGTATTTAAAACTTTAAGTGATGAACATGTGTATCCTACTAGTATTTGACGCGTGTCTAATTCTAAAAAAAGAAAAGTTTAATAGGACACGTTTTGACGCGTCCGACACATGTTGGAGGAGTGTTTGACGAGTGTTATGTCCAACATGCACACGGCACTTTTTAAAAATGTTCGTGCTTCTTAGGTTCTAATTGAATTGTTGACAACCTAGATGAAGACACAACCATATAGTTTCAAGTAACAATATCCACACAATGCAATATCATTGAAAACAAACATGATAGCCACCCTTTCATATCTCAAAATGCGATGGGTAAACAAATTTGTTGTCATGGTAGCTTCAAGACTTGTGGTGGGTTTTTTTTTTTTTTTTTGGGGGGGGGGGGGGGGGGGGGGGGGGGGGGGGGGGGGGGGGGGGGGGGGGGGAAAATCAATGCAATGCCTAAGAAATTTATATTCCATCATGCCAGTAAATCTCATAAATCAAATATTCATCTCTTACTTCATTAAGCATTATAGGCACTAGTTAAGCTATTTACCAAATGGGGAACTGTATGCATAATCATTAAGAATTTAGTACTAAGAAATCAATACCTGTGGCTTCAATCCCGATAATTCTTCTGGAAGCCTTAGACACTGATTAAGATCAAGGGTCGCAACCACTACTCGATCTTCTCCATTCTCTAAAAACTAAATAATACATAAGAAAAGAAGAAAACAGTCAACTACATCATAATACAAATAGTGGAGCATATACATTATACATACTCATAGAACATACAAAAATAAAGAGGCCCTAAAATGATAAAAGCAAAAGTTATAAGCCATGTTTTCCTATAGGCCCCACAAATTTTTCTTCGTCCCCAATGTGAAGTAGAAAACACAACAAACTGAAATAGATTAGATGTAAGGCAGAAGGATAAGCAATCTTTCCCGTCAAATTCATATGAACTTCTCCCCGTTATTCTTAACTAAAGCTGAGCTTCACATTTATAGTTTGTAGGCTGAACCACAAAAAAGCAACAAATCTCAATATACTGTGCAAGCTCTATGACATCCGAGCCAAACCACATCAGGTTTGATAGACATCTCAGTAAGGGTTAAACCACAAAGTACAAAGTCCACTACAGATCTGAAAGTTACAAATGGGACAAAGTCATACCTTACATGCAGTACATAAATCATCTGAAAAGCTTAGTATATGTGATAATGGAAGTGTAGCATTTAGGCAGGAAACTCTTTTAAAGCCTATTCTCTTTCCGGCAACACGTTCCTTGAGTGCTTCAAACTCGTGCTTGGCCAAGTACCCATTATGATCCTAATAGAACTTGACAAGAAGAATATACCATCAGTATTATATTTAACGAAGTTCAAAGAAATTTGTCAGTGTACTCCAACTTGAAGAGAAGATTTTTTTTAGTTTCCCTCATTTATTCTTCGTTCTTTGGAAGGAAATAAATAAATCCAAAGACGTAAGTTAAAAGTAATATCTAAATTCTAGAGAAGCAGGCCTGAGGTTGCTCAATTGCCACGTGGGTGTCATGGGTTTCAAACATAGAAACAAAAACAGCCAATCCGCAAGTGGAGTAAGGCTGCGTACAGCTGAATTTAGAGGCAATCCTAACAAATATGCACAACTTAACTGTCATAACACTTTGATTGGTTGCAAGAGAAGGAAATAGATTAAAATGTGGAATCTTACTTTTCTGTGGATCTGTTTCCCAGTCCAAAAAGAAAAACCCAGGGTTATACACATGCAAAGAAACACAAATGCTCCCAATCCAACAACTAAATATATGATGCTCAATTGGGTAGAGCTTTTAGTTTCTTAAGACCTAAACCAGAATTTATACTATCTACTCATTTCTATTCTTAATATTTCCACAGTAACAAAAAGGGTTTTGGTGATGAGCAATGGAAAACGATAAACAGTATCCATTTTATGTAACACTGAAAATAGTTCCTTTATCTAGCAATGTATTAGCCAATTCACTATGAAAATTCTATCCCTTTTCACGATTTTCATTTTCTTACAAGTATGTGGAGTTGCTATAACAACCATGAGTAGATTCGTTTCTGAATTATTACAGAAAAAGAAAAGAATTCCGAGAACATAATCAAACAGACCACGACAAAGAACACAAAACAATAAGATTGTTAACAACAAAATGCCGAATTCAGGTAACAACTGGGGAAATGAATCAAATCCAACGAAAGTCAAACTCACTTCGATGCCGACTGGTTGACTGAAATCGTAGAAAGATCGAATGCGGAGACATGCGGCGGCCCAGAGCTCGTCATCAGAGAAAGCTTCGGAGACTTTCAAGGCGGACTTGTCGACCGACGTCGGGGTTTCGCAGAACTGCGAAGCGATGGCGACCGGACCGCGGTGGTTACGGTGGCGCCACCGGGAGACGGGGAACAAAGGTGAAGTGTTTGTGGAAGTAGAGAGAGAAAGCAGAAGATGTGGAGACGCTGTTAGGACTGCCATGTCTTTCTCTATCGGCTCTGTTAGGTCCACGTTTCTTCGAGTGTTTTTGGTCCGTGGTCGATATGTGCATATATGTGTGTACGTATGTATGTATATATGCAAGTACATTCTTTCGGAAAGTGGATATAGTTAGTTGGTGTAAGGGGGTCAACGGCAAGAGTCAAGTCGAGCATTGAATTATTAAAATTTAACTTGAAAATTCGATCTGTTTTAAAACTTGACTTAATTTTGCCTATCTTTAGGGTTAATCATAAGTTGAATTTAAGTAGATATTTTTTAGTTTATGTAAGTTTATTGACTTCATGTGTAACGAAATTTAAAAAATTAACGAGTTTCAAAATGTATTTATTTACTTGTTGACATTAGCGAACCTTAAATGCACTTTGAACGAGTCGAACTCGACTTAAGCTCGAGTAATTTAATTTGTTTTAAAATTATATATGACCTTCAACCTTAGGAGTTGTTCAAGCTGATTAAATGGGTTTGCAAATACACTATACAAAATACTCAAAATTTTAGGAGGCACAATACATTATTTTTTATTATAAATACTCAAAATTCTTAAAATCTATAAAGAATTTTGTCAAAGCATGACCCCATTTTCTTAACGTAGTTCTTCGTAGTTCTGTCCTTACTCCCCACTTGACCAACATAGGTTATCTCTTATAGCCAACTTCTTGAGCACTAGTGTAGTTGGTATGACAAGCTACTATTTTCTAAATGAATCATGTCCAGCTTTGGGCATGGGTTATACTCCATGCTGTTGTGTAGGTCCGAGGCTTATTGTTACACGTGTTAAGTAGTAGGCGCATGCGACTCCAACTAATGATCTATTTGATGCAACTTTTTTCAATTTTTTTTATTTAGTTTTTTTTTACTTATAAGCAAAAAAATTAATATTTTTTATTTTTTAGCTTTTTTGCTTTTATAAACTAAGATAAACAAAAAAAATAAAAATAAGTAAAAAATCTATAAACATTAAATTTTTTGCTTATAAACAAAAAAAAAGTCAAACTCAAAAAAACTGAAAAAAATTTGTACCACGTGAACCCTGAGGTGATTTCCCTCATAATTCATCTTCAAAAGAAATTTCTCTGGTTGTCAAACTATTTTTTTAAACTTTTTTGTATATGAGCTTCCTCCTATTCTCCTAGTGCAAATGATTTTCTTTTCTAGGTGCGGTTGAATACAAAAAATTATTCCTTGCTCCAGCAGGGACAGGTGGTGTTTCACCTCTTGTATGAAGGTAGAGCACCACTTGTCCTTTGTTTTGGAGATGTGAGAAGTGGAGCACTACCTATTCTTTCTCTGAGGGTAGGTGTGGCCATCGGCTCGTCAGCTCAACCGGCCCGTCTAACCCAACCCGATTTTTTAAGAGATTGGAATTAAGGTTTAGGCCAGTGGAATCGAGCCGGACTAATTTTTTAGGCCCAATTAATTTTTGGGTCAAGCTTTGAAATATTTAGTTTGAAAATAAATAAATATATATATGCTCACTTATATATATATTTCAAAGCCTAGTTGGGCTCGATCCAAATTTTTTTTATTTAGTATAAAAATAAATAAATAAATATATATATGCGCACTTATATTTATAAAGAATAAATAAATATTTATTTTGGTTGGGCCAATGAACAGGCTTGGGATTTCAATTTTTTTTTTTTTTAACGAGCGTGGGCAACTGGTGGAGGCCTAAATATCGGGCCAAGTCGGGCTCGAACCACTATCCAAAGTGTTATTATGTAGGTTAGATTCGACCCACCCAATAACCATGTGAGACCCTAACTTTTAATTTCATCAGTAATTAATGATGATAGTATTGCATGGTTAAGAAGTATATAAAATAACATTTATGCAAAAACATTAATGACCTTAAGTAATTAGTTGACTTAAATTACCTTACCAATAAGAGTTGGCACCTAGGTGTAAGTTGCTTAGTGAATGAGAATTGATGGAGGAAAGAAATGAATGACACCTAGGGCTTTTACCTAACTAGTTTACCAAACTAGTTGAAAGAGATAGTGATAGTTAACAAAAACAAGAAAAGATAAAGAAAAGAGAGAGTAATAGAAAGAAAGAGACGGAAGAGACGGAAGAGAGAAAGATAGAAAGAGAAGGAGAGAGATATAGAGAGAGAGAGAAGTTGCAGAGAAATAGAGAGGGAGTAGCAGGAGCTACTGCAGTGCAAGAAGAGGCTGATTTCAAGTAAAACAATTCTTTCCTTGCTATAGATCAGGCTATAGGTAGATAAATCTTGGAAAATTACTCGATTTAGACATAAAAATCATCTGATTTGGTTAACAATTGAGAGAGAAACCTCTGTCCAAAGTTGCAAGATTTCTGCTGCGAAAATCTGCAAGAACAACCATTTTCGGAGGTTGTTTGGCCTCTTTAACAATCTGATCTGTAGTTGAAGTTTTACACACTTGAACTTTGAGATCTTAGGAATATTTAGACTTTGGTTTCAGTAAAAAATATTTTATATTCGAATTATGGTGATTTTTCAAAGCTATAGGTAGAAGTCTAATGCCCAGATCTGTAACCTCTCGTTTGACAGAGCATTTGACCAAGTTAGAGTAGCCCAAAAATTATAAAATTTTTACTGTACCTAGTAGAACGGTTAAAGATAATCTGTATAAAATTTCAGGTTATTTCGATGTTGTTTACCTATGCTACTAATTTATCAAATATAGAACATCTGCTGCTGAATTCAAGTTTCTGCAGCACTGCTCTGTTTTAGAAAATACCAAATAAATGCTTAGGCATGTTCAAAAAATGTAAAATTTGGTCTAGATACTCTTTGATATGCCTATTTTGTATTTCTAAAGTTTTAGAATTTTTGAATATAAGCTCACGAAATTATGCCCAGATTATGAAGCCTGTATCAGTTTTGACAGATTGGAAGACTTAGTGTATTTTGGTATTTTTTTAGCTCTAGCTTTATATTGGGAGGTTAATTGATATTAGCATATGGTAGTTCTAATGCATAATTTCAATGTTATAACTTGTTTGGAGTATATACATTATATTTATGATTATTGGAGTATACATTGAGTTTCCTAAACTAATACGGTTGTGGTGATAGGAGCTAACAGAGAGTCAGATCCTTCAACGTCAACCCAGAAGTGATCTTTGACGTAGTGTGTATGCAGTGACAGATGGGATCATAGGATAATCTTATTCATATAGAAGTGAATATATATTGCTTGTGTTATTATCTATGTTGGTATTAATTGTGGGATTGTGAGATTTTGAGATAATCTTATTCATGTTAAATGCATTGTGTATTTTCTATATGTATAATGGTGGTGAATGCATATGAGGTGTTGAAGGTGTTTATATATGAGGTGAAATTGGTATTACATGCGAAATTCTGTGATGACATTGATGATTTTATATATATAGTGGCATTGCATACCATTCATATTGTATACCTTGCATTGCACTGGAGAGAGTTGACCACGGTGGATTAACCAAGGCTTAATCACGGTGGACTAGCCTAGGGGTGCCACGGTAGGCATTCCTTAATAACGCGCCATCGATATATTGGGCCAACGTTATCTAAAATTGTGCGCACATGTGGGTGATACATGCATTGCATTGAGACATCTATGATATAGATATATTAATCATTTCTACTTGTGTGCATTTGGGTAGTTATTATCATTCTTTATGAGTTTGATTATCTATCGTGAGCACGTTGACAATTAGCTCACACCCACACTGACTGTTTTGACAGGTAACTTGGAGAAGACGGTTTGGTTCACTACAGTGTCAGTCCTTGTCGTGGTGGCATTCACGTTGGTGTCTGGATGTCATGTCTTAGGGGTTGAGTCGTCTTTTCTATTTTTAGTTTGCTTTATGCTAGCTTGAGTTTGTGATTTGTCATAATATACCTATACTTGACATGATGTGTTTAAAGGTATGGGATAAGTTACTCCGATATACGTTATATTTATGCATGATTGGTTTATGGTTTCATAAGGTAATGGTATTTTCCTCCGTTGCATTATATTTGTTGGGTGTGGATTAAGGTGTCGTTCGCAGGTACAGTAACCTGTGCGATCACGCCTTGTCTAATATGACATAATTAATGTCTAATTGGGATGAAGTGTGACAAACCAGCCCTATCTAAGGGCGGAGTACCACCTATCCCTGTTCTTGGAGATGTGAGAGGTGGAGCACATAATTTTTCGTTGAATACCCACCTTCTATAAACATATTCATACTCAATAGTACTTTAAAAATCACCCAACAAGTATGTCCCTATGTGCCTATGTATAATATACAAAAAACTCCTAAAAGTTTGCCCCTAAACACAAGATCACCTTTAAAAGCTTGCTCCTTCCAAATACAGCATATCACGCACAGATGGACTAAATTTCAAACCTATTTCTAGATGATCTGTGCAATACATTGGCCAAAATTCATGTAGGGATACAACTGAGGCCGGTATTACCTAAGTAACACCAAAAATTGAAAACAATATGTTCCAAATTTGTCAAACCATATCACAATAAATCAATACTAATACTATATGCAAGTATAGTGGAGGTCTCACAAGGCTCCAAAATTTAATCATTATTTTTTTAAAAATCCAAAATAACTGTGATGCCACATGTCACATTTAACCCTTTCAACCAATCAGACTCCTCTCTTTCTCTCCTATAAAAAAATAAAAAAATAAAAAATAATTAAAACAAAAAATTACTCAAAAAAATAATTAAACGAATGAAATTCTGATAAAGAAACACAAAAAAATAAGTAAAGGAAATATCTTGATTGTCAGCAAAATTATTGCAGAAATCTCTCACTAATAAGAGTTTCATTCCTAAAATCTTTTATGTGAATCTATACTCTCTATACCTATCTATCTATCTATCAAAATTTCACTTATTTTTAAATTTTAAGATTCAAAACCCCACCTAAATTTGAAGTTTGAAATTCATATTTATTGTATATATATATATATATATATATTATGTTTCCTGTCTTCTCTCTTATTAGGTTTTTATGATCTGCAATATTTATCATTATTTTTTCACTTTAGAACACTATAAGTATTGCATAGTGTTGCATTTATCTCCATCTATCTCACTCTAAGTGGACAGAACGGTGAGTTTTTCTGCCCAAAGTATGGTATAACATGGGGTTTCTATAATCTAAGATATTTCGTCAATATTTTCTTTTTCTCATTTCGTTTTATATAGTGTAGATTTGTGTGTTTTATGTTTATCCATCTTTCACTCTTATTTTTAGATCCAGAACAAGGTGAGATTTTGTAATTAAGTTTTCTATTTCTTTCCTCAAATCATCTAGAGATGTGTTTTCTGTAAAAAAATTGTTAACTCTATGATTCTTTTTTCCAATCAGACATAACAATTCATTGAAAAAAAGTTGTGGAACCACCATCACGACCTACTAGCTAAACCATCATTGCTGTTGCACTTCTTCCTCCATCACTGTCAAAAGTGATCTCATCGCACTCTCTCACCACCATGCATCATCATAAATCATGCCAATCCATTCTGCTACTATAGAGCCTTACACATTTTGGTCGATATCAACATCCCATCGTCACCAAATAAAGGTTAGGTTTGATATTAGAAAACAAAGTGGATTCGATGAGGGGGTTGAAGGGCCTCTATGGAGAAAAGGGCGAGGGGTTGTATATAACTAAATATTATGCATGGTTGGGTTTGATTAGTGATGGTACAAATGTTAATGTAGTCACAATGAGCTTTCATGGCTATATTTTTTTAATTTGTCTAATATTTTATATGATTGGTTTTTGTTAATTTGGTCAAATATTTTGATATTCATTTGCGTAGTTGTTTTTATGATCATGTGTATATATATATATATTGACAGAAACGTCTTTGTGTTAGTATCAAGAAGATAAGACATCCATTAATGGGTATTGAGACTGGGTCACTATGGTCACACTTTAATCGAACTTTTGTTTCCTGTTGTAGTGGTTTGTGTGTGCGCATAAGAATTTAAAACAGAGGTGTGAGAATTTTTCATAAGAAAATATATATTCATGAAGGGTAAGGCTAACATGCGGTCAGAGCTTAATATTGACATTTTTATTCCTTCCCTTTTTTCGGAGTTTTGATAGTTATTCTTTTTTTATGACCAGATTTTAGCGTGATTCCCACCAATTATGATGAGTTAAAAATTTGAAATTAAGTGAAAGACCAATTTTGTGTAGACATGATACATTTGAGAGATATATATGCTATATTTGTATCTAGGCATATGCATGTTGGATTTAAGAAAATTTGGATCTCTTTAAATTTGTATCTATGCGTAGTAAGGAAATCTTATCCCAACTCCTAAAATTTCTTTTTGCTTGCCTTATCTTTCATGATACAACACAAATATTTCTAAAAGATATACATTTTAAATTCAAATCTCTCCCGTATTTTTTTCCTTTTCAAATTATGTAATCTTATGTTTAACCTTATCCTTCCTAATTATGTAATGGTTTTCTATGTTAAAGTCAACCCCTCTCTAAAAAATACAATCATTTAATTTCTATGCCTACTTATGATATCCATATGCACTCTTTTTGGTTTTCTTCTATGCTACCTTATAATAATAAACAGTATCCCGGATATTTATGTTTGTTCATAATATAAGCTATTGCTTTTAGGTTATATAAATTTTTGTGCATGGCACGTCCTACTGCTATCAAGCATAACTAAGCTTTTAACATAATATGATTTTTAATTAACTACACTCTTCAGATTAAATTTGTTTTAAATGTGTATTAAGATAACAAATTTTACAAATTTCGTGCATTGCATGGGTCAATGTTAATGAGTAAATAATTTATAATTTTTTTTTTACTTTTTGACACATACAACACCTATTAGGAAATAATTGGTCCATTGTTTTTAAATTATCAATTGTGAGATTGTCTATAAAAAAAAAAAATACCACTCTAGTTGCAACATATGATTTTCAAGTAGCGTGACGAGAAAATGAGCTGTTAGTGTCATTGCAAAGAAAAGCATAAAAAAAAAGAAAAAAAATCTAACATGAAACCTCCCCTTATTACCGCCCTACTTGAAATCTTAATTCATTATAATTTTATAAGGAGTCAAAAAAATAAACCTCCTCCTTAAATTCTTAATCCTTTATGCTCATAAAAAAGAGGTTCTCAAGCTATCATAAATCTTGAGAAAATCGACCACAAAAGCTTCTTTATTAATCGCAATAATATATAATCTACATCCTGAAAAGCGCCCTTTATGTGTGAGTAATTATAGGTATTAATGGAAACATAAATTTACAAATATTATAATTTAAATAAAACAAAAAAACCTGATCCACAGTGCACTCCCCCCGGGTCAACACTCCTGCATCACTGATCCTGAATCGTGTTCAACAAATCGTACACAACTGCACCTTGCAGACCAAGCATATCCAGTTGGCAAGATGAGGGCACATGACACTGGAATTTTCTGGAGGTTGGTACACGTGAATGGATTACCATTTCAAGGACAAAAGAAAACTAACGTATGACACGTAGGAATGGTAACAGGGCGGTTTATGTATGAGCTTACTAAATCTCATCTCGCTTTTAATAAAAAAATTTAATCTCATACTTCGTCTTAAATTTAATAAACTTTTTTATCTTGTTTTCATATCACTTAAATTAATTAAGGATCCGATTAAAATAAGTTCAACTTGTATAACATTACAAAACAAAAATAAATCTCTAAAAATAAAAAAATAAAACAAATTATACTGAGAAAAAAAGAATATAAAATTTAAAAATTTTATAATATAATTAAGACAAGTTCGAGATGAGGTCGGGTGAGGTGAGGTGACCTAAACCCTATCTTATTTTAAACTCGCATCAGTTTTACATTCTTTCTCATACCATATCTCTAATCTATTTATTCATATCTCAAACTCTTTTTATTAGATGTGGAGTAAAGTGAGGTTCGAATTTTTTGACTCCAATTAACATCTCTTATCACGTGTTAGAATTTTTTCTAAATGTGTGAGCTTCTATTAAATGGTTTATGTTTTATTAAAGATGGCCGGGTTGGATCCAAATTCTAGTATGAGAGATACATGTTTAAAGCTTATTGTGATGCGATTGATTACTTCCAAATGCATGCACCTAAGATTAATAGGACAAATTATATCAATCACTCTGAACTTTTTACCAAAATACGGAGAGTTATCTTTGGTTTTAAAAAATTACAGATTTCCCTTATTTAGTTTAAATTTAAGGCCTGTTTGGTACAATTTTTTTTTATTTTGTTTTTTTGTCTTATAAATAAAAAAAATTATTTATTATTTATTTTTTTACTTTTATAAACTAAAAATAAACCAAAAAAAGTTAGAAAAAATTGACTTTTTTTACTCATAAGTTAAAAAAAAAGCTAGGTTAAAAAGTCTTACCAAACGGTCCTTAGTAATAAATTTTTTTTTTCTATAAATGAGATGTTTTTTTTACACTAGCAGAATTTGCTGACGTAAGAATATTAATTTAGTATGTTGACAATTTTATCTTTGAAACAAAACCCGGGTCTTATTTTATTAAAGCTTATTTCGATGGAAGTTGACTAAGGTTGTGGATGGGGGAGGAGGATTGTTGGTGGAGAGAGAGAGAGAGAGCAATTTTTTTTCTGTGTTAAACAGAGAAGAATGACTATGTTAGAGAGACAATGAGAAGAGAGAAATAATTATTTTTATTTTAGGTGAATATTGGCCACAATCTAGAGCACAAAAGTAAGGGTAGTAAAGTAATTTTATCTTATCTGTTAGCTAAATTCCATTACCTGACTAACTAGATATTTGTAATTTTAAAACTCAACAATAACTTTCAGTATTTAGTCCAAAGATTAAGGGAGGTTGGTGTAATTTATCATAATTACTAATGTGGGCCTCATTAAAGTTTTGATGCAATCTTGTTATGGATGGATTACTAGGCTTCTATATTTATGTTGCCTGTCTCCTTTTCGCTCCTAACTTATATTATTTTACCCATTGAGACTATCATATTGTGGAGACGGACTTTTAAGAGCTAGTCCTAGTTATAGAAGATTATTCTGCAATTCTATTTTAAATTCTCAATCAACTAGGGCACAAATAGGCATGCTTCCCCATTCAATCACTAATTTAATTTGATATTCTAAATCTATATATATGTTAAAATAAATTCCTACAATTTTTGAAAAATTCTCAATCCATTTTTTAATTATTAGATACAAATAAATCGGTCTCACACGACTTTATTAATGTAGATTCTACAATCTTATATCTCAAAGTAATAAAAAGAGATTGAAAAATATAATTATATATAATATTACTTATATAATTATTGAAAGCGTGGGTTTAGGTTGAACGTGAGAAAGAGGACAAAGAGTTATTATTTAAAAGGTGGCAGTTGTTATAGAAGCATTTTTCTTCAGTACCATGAATTGAATATTTATGGTATTGGTGTAGTATACATTGCAACCATAGAATAGAAAAGAGAATTAATCTGACCATTTGATATGAATTTTTGCAAAAAAAAAACAAAATTTAAAAGTTAGTTACCTATTGAATGTAGTTCCTAAAAATGAGACCACAATTATTTGCTCGATATTTAGTATACCATTTTAGGGTCATGGATAATTTTGAATGTAACCTAAATCCAATCATCCTATTAAGGTTACTTAAAGCTAAATTTCAGTTAGATTAATGCTATACATAATTTATTTCTTATCCCCATTTTCTGATAACCTCTATACATGGAGAAGATATTCCAATGGGACAGGGAGCAGGGCGGACCTACTCTTAGATCAATGGGGCTTAGGCTCTCTTGAGTTTTCAAAATCTGATTTAGATCCTATATACAGATTTCTAGTATTTATGATAAGATATAGACTATTAAAATTTTAAAATTCAAAAAATTTTACTTTTGACTGTTCAAAACTAAAAGTATTTTTATCTTGGCCCCTCAATAAATTTTTAAGTCGGCTACTAACCGTGAGAGTGACATTTATAAAAGCAGGTGAAACTGTTTGAACTCTGAATTAGAAAACGCGAGAAAAAAATGAAATTGTGTAACATTTATTTATTATATGGATAAAAATACTTTCCTCAAAAGTGAAAGAGTTACAAAGAATTATGATAATGGTAAACAATTTTACAAAAATAAAGTAAATCATAATAAAAATAGCCAATCTGAGAACAATAAATTTGAGGTCCACCATGCACTCTCTTGTGAAAGACATTAAAGGTGGTGCAGCTTACAGCATAAACACAGAAAGAGAGAGGTACCTTTTTTTTTTTTTTTTTTTTTGTCGGTGCAAGAGAAAGGTGCCTTTTAATTCCTCACATCTTCATCATTGCCTCAGGCATTGAATAAAACTTACCAGTACACACGCGTTTACACATTATATGTATGTATGCATATATGTAATTTATCCATTCACACCGAGGACCAAATGGTGTAACATTTGTATAGGAAACAGTCCCAAATCTGTCTTACGTAGGCGGCTGCAAAGAATATATAAGAGAGAAAGAGAAGAGAGAGAGGAAAGAGAAAAGTACGGTGGATTGGACCATGTGTTGTCACATCTAGAAGTTGGTGATGATTATCAAGTTTAAAAGCTGAGCAGTCAAAAAGAATCAAAAATTCCAAAATCTCTCTCTCTCTCTATATATATATCTTCAGAAGTGTAATCACGCGCTGGTCCTACCCTTAATACAGTGTAGCCTGTCATAGTGGAATAATTGGCCCTCGCTGACCTCTTTCCTTCGTAGCCGAGGCTGGAAGCCTGGAACTACGAGACCAACCAAGGCAACCGAAACCCTACTTTTGATCCTACTCTAAAACTCAATGCACTTTTTAGAGAGAGAGAGAGAGAGAGAAAAGTATGGGACTTGGTTTTGCAGTCTAATTATGCTTTACATGGTTCAGCTTTTACTTGCAAAGCTGTCCTGTGTTTTCTCCTCACCCCCTAACATGATCAAAAGATCTTGTTCGACAGTCTATATATCCATCCAACATTGGGCATTGTGTTTGCTTAACTCATTCTTTGGACTTGTGTATTCAGAAGGTCATGGATTTTGGTACATGGGCTCTTAATTACATACATGCAGTTTGGTGTAGTGATTATGCTTAACAACTGTATCCAATGGGTGCTTGTGTTGGCTGCTTGCACCATTCATATTTTATTCTAGGTGGGTCATGGGTTCTCATCATTAATACATGCATCCAATGGATGCATGTATTGTTATAAAATGAATGTTTATATGTGCATATTATACACACATAAGTTTACCTATTCTACGATGTCAATATCTTTTGCCGATTATTTCTCATATAAAGTTATTGTTAATACAAATTATATAAATTTTATATATTAATACACAAATCTTCTAAAATGAACTTCAATTTTTTTGAGCAAAATTACTGTCAACACAAATTATGTAATTTTTATTTATTAATATATAGATCGTTTCTTTCTTTGCTTGCTCCTTCATAGTAATTAATATGATTCGATATTGAAACTTTTTTTTAATTAACGTTAGAAGGTCAATTTTTCATGATTGTTATCAAACATCACAGCAACAATTTTTTTGCATGTTAGTTGAAAAATGGAGGTTATAACATGCATGCAGGGAAAGCTATGTACAGTCCCAAATGTGATTACTGTATTACTACCCAAAAGAAAACAAAACGACGGTGTCAATGAGGGAGAGTATGGTCGTATATATATATATATATTATATATGTACATATATAGGAGAGAGAGAGAGAGTGTGTGTGAGAGTTATAGTTATGGATAAGGAAACTGGAAAATAGTCAAAGAAGCCTTTTATGAGAGAGAGAGAGAGGAGACTGCCTGTTACCTTTCTTCTTATACTTGTTCATTGCATGATTCACTGTTGCATCTTCCATTTTTTTTCCTCAAAAGTTGAAAATCCGAGTCCCCATGCTTCTCATTGTTTCGCATTTAGCGTAACTGAGAAGGCAAAAGAT
Organism: Euryodendron excelsum; assembly: GCA_033060915.1. Lineage (NCBI taxonomy): Eukaryota > Viridiplantae > Streptophyta > Magnoliopsida > Ericales > Pentaphylacaceae > Euryodendron > Euryodendron excelsum. The sequence continues at coordinate 4,611,195 of CM065381.1, read as the reverse complement.
GTGAGAGAGACGGATGTGTTTTAGTGATATGCCTTTGTTCAGTCACATTACTTCCACTGCCATTTCTGTACTATCCCCACCAGGCACCACCAGTACCACCACCTTCTCTCATATACATACACTTTGTATATACACAGAGATATATATATATATAGAGAGAGAGAGAGTTTCCTTTCTCACTCCTTTTTTTTGGTTTTAACTCGTTGCTAGATCTTATACACCCATTTGGAATGTCAGTAATCACTGGTTCTCATTTACTTCTCTCTCTATATATACTCCGCACATCTCTTCAATAATCATCTCTTTTTTGCCCATTTCCATCACTTCACAGAACACCTCCCGCCCGAGTGATAAAAGATGTCCTTCAGTTCCTCCATGACTGATCTTGTCTTTTCTTTCTCTTCCTGTTCCTGCTTTCTCATGATGGTTGGTGATTATGAGCTCTTTTCAATGGAACCAAACGCACCAGAGTGTTTGGTAGACAGCTGCATGAGAGAAAACCCATCATCACTTGGGTTATCACTACAAATGAAGAACAAAGGAGACATATGAGATTATGTGGTGCTATCTTTGCTGAGCTTGTTTTTTTTTCTCTTTTTTTGTTTTTTAAATCTTTTCGTTTTATTTTTTTTTCTTGACCTTGCAAGACTTTTTTCCTTTCTTACAGTTTTTCTGACTGGCTTTTATTTTGTTTTTTTGTTTATTTTTTATTTTCATTCAGTTCAAACCTCCCATCTTAGACTTCTTTAACTATCCCTCTTGAGCTTGTATCAATGCCTTCAAACTGCACCATTTGTGTATGCTTTGAACTGTAATAATACCAGTGTTTTGTTGAATATGAAAAAACAGATTATGTGTTTGTATCTCTCGCCTATTTCAGACATCTCAGAAAGGTTATACAGACGATTCTTGTGTGCAATGTGCAAGATATTTGATTGATGTGCATAGTGTGGAAATTTGTTTTGTCATTTGTCAGTATTTTATGTAGGAGTGAAGAATCAACATGGATATATATGGAGTTAGATACAGTATAATTTTCAGGAATTAGTCCAGTATCTCCTTGTAAGAGGGTATAAAGCAAATGGAAGATGACTTTTGTTATTGAGTTTCAGCCTAAGAAAGGTCTTGAGTTAATTCAGGTGTACATATTTGCTGCCATATACATTCATGTAAAAGGTTTGTGTCAAAGTGATAGTTGTAAATCCTTATTCCCACTGCTTTCTCCGGTTAGATCACTACTAGTTTCAAAAGCTTAAGCCGTTCGTAAAGTTTCTAAAACAAGATCATATTAAGCTCTCTAACACTATCTCTCATGTATCCCGTTTGCATATAGAGATCCACAAATTTGAAACAAAGATGTGGAGAAATTTGAACCTAAAACCTTAGGACCATATTAGATTATCATTACTTCCAAAAGATGAAGCTGTAAGAAAAAAATGAAATAATACATATCAAGTTCTTCAACATTCACGATCTAGGTTGTAATGCCAAAATTTGGTTTAGCAACAACACGGGTATAAATAATGGATTTTAAAGGTGGGTAATTGTTGAAAGTTAAAAAAATTCAAGTTATTTGTTCATTTGGAACTTTTAAACATTTGCTAAAAATAAGATAGATAGCTAAGAGTCTGTTGAAAGCGTTGATTTTCTTGAATATGATTTTCTTAAATTTCAAGCTTTACTGCTTTAACATTTTAATTTTTTATTTATTTTGAGAAAGTCTGACTAATTTTTGCTGAATCTTAACCAAGTTTGAAAAATTAGACTCCTCGATTAATGCCCAAGTTTATCCATTGTTTAATAATAGGAACATAAAGACAGACCGACAAGATTTCTTGAGACTTACGCGTTTATTAAAAATAAAAGTAATTAAGCAATTTTTTTCATTTGTCTATGTGATTAGTACTTTGGATTTTGAATAAATTTTGACGGTTCAAAAGTGTTATTAAAATTTAATGGAGAAAACTCATCAAACCAATCCGAATTTTATGCATGATAAAAAAATCTTGTTTAGTCCATCTTGTGATGTGGTCTGATTTTTTTCACCCACAGTAGTTAAAAAATTGATTAACCTAAAATATTAAAAGGCATATTTTTCTTGAATTGTGAATCTATATTTTTTATGAACTTCTCTAATATTCCGATATTTGGCTTTTTTTTTTTTGTTCATTTTGGATGTTGAGTAATTCAAAATTGGCCAATTTTCGACAATCTTGTTTTGGCAAATTTTTGAATAAATTATCCAAATTTTAAGACCTTGCTAAGCATCCTTTCATTGCACAAAAGACTTGTCAGACCAATATTGTTTTGTTTTTAGCATTTATGTCAAATTGAAAATTTACTAGACGCTTTCGTGATTCTGGACAGAGAAAAAGTATACATAAGTTGGATGCAGAATGATGCTTTGGTGGTGTTTATGGTAGGAGTGTGCATGGGTTAGTTCGGTTCAGGTCTATGCTAAAATCAGAATCAACCTAATCTTGATCGGTTCTAAATCAAAACCAAGCTGATCTTTTTAGAGAATCGAACCGAACTGAACTAAGTCGGTTCAAGTTTGTTCGGTTGAATTTCATAACTTGGGTTGGTTTGGACCCATATCGGGTTGGTTCGAGTCGGGTCTGTTTTTATTATTCAAAACATGGTTTTTTTATTAAAAAATTAAAAAATAAGATTAATCTTGTATCTTAATTTTTTTTAAAAAAATAATAAAACAACATACAAGTATAAATTAATAATAATTAAGTTTAAATAACCATGATTTAAAGGCATATATATAATATATGTAAACTTTTTTTTGATAAATATAACATCGGGTTTCGGTTCGACTCCGATTCAATTCGATTTCGGTTCCGTGTAGTTCAGTTCAGACTGGTTCTCAAATGGTCTAACTTGAGAACCAAACCGATCTTATCAGGTTTGCAACTTTTAGTCCCAAAACCTCACCTCACCTCACCTCTATTAAAACCAAACCGAACCGAATCAAACTAGGACAGTCAAGTTGGTTATAATTCGGTTCTTTTGTGTACCCTAGTTTATGGTACAAAATTTCTGAAAGACCAAAAATTTGCTGCAATTGCACAGAGAGAGAGAGAGAGAGAGAGAGAGAGAGAGAGAGAGAGTTAAAAGTATATAAGAAATGAATCCAAAGTATTCCATCAAAGAACTTACATTCAATGTTTGGTATTTACAAACCAAATAACTTCCATTTACCAAAGCATTCCAAGCCTATGGACAAGTAGAAGGTGAAGATAAGATAAACATTTTGAAGAAAATACATATAATGTGTTTGTTTAGCATCCGCTGCCGGTTGCTACGTATTGATTTAGAGAGCAAAACCATGATTTTCTGCTCTCACCGTGAGAAGTCGAACGTCTAAAGCCGGATCTTGAACACCTAGTGTCGTCGTCTGGAGCTCCCATGCAAAGGCTAGGATTGAATTTCACAGATGGAAAGCTTTGGCAGCTCAGGGACCGGAAAGAATATCCCAGTGGGGAAATCCCAGCACAATGGATTTCAGGCTTGCAAAATGGGGTTTCAAGTGAAGTAATTTCCGGCCCCTCAGCGGAGCACGAACAAAGTGACAGAGACAAACTTGTTCTCGCAGTCTCCTTCATAAATGGTCCCGTGCCTGGAAGCTTGACAAATGATACTATTCCATGCCGGCAGAGAGGGCAGGCGATTGAGCCCGGGGGACCATGAGCTGCGTTTGAGGTGCTGTTTGTCGAACAGAGGTATAGCGCACAACGCGTGCAGAACTCATGGTCACAACCTGAAGCAGAAGTCGTTTTTACGTCATATATGTTCGGTCATCATGATTTATATAATTCACGAGACTAGTAGATCCGTGAACAATTCAGAAATTTTAAAAAAAATTCTTGGTTGACGTTTCAACTGTCTATTAATGTTATTCTAACTGCATTAGTAGTCAAGAACATAAATTTGATTTACACATGGATAGTTTCTTAACGGATGTAAGGGGAATATGTTACATTTACATGATACACGAGCAACCAAATGCATACCTAAGTTTGCAGCTTCGCTACAAAATGCTAAATGTAATTGAAACAGTGAGATATGTTTTGTCATCCATTAAAATCGAGGGTTGATATTGCCGGGGCCTGACACCAAGAGTACTGCAAAATATTGGAAGATAAACTACAACTTCTAAGTTTCATAGGCTTCGTGCCAGGCCTTATATACACTATATTATGGGAACACTTAATGCTGCTACCATGCCAATTTATTCTCTTTTTTGTGTAATAGCTTCGGTCACAGCAGTGGACGAAGGATATTTGTTTTTCTGGGTGGGGTGGGGTGAGGTGGAATAAACTTAAATATGCAGAAAACTATAGGGAGCAAAGAGAATTTTGGGAGTTTAGGGGGCCGTGGCCCTAGCCACCCCGCCCCCGCCCCCACCACATTGTCCTCTGGTGCATTCCTATCCTAGAGGCTACAACATCATCTTCTTCTTTAGGATTGTCAGTTCAGCAGAACCCAATCTATGATGATTCCACAAGAGTTCTAAGTTCTAACATTAGAATTATTACATCCCAATCGATGAGACCACTTTCGGATGCTACCAACAACTAATGGCTAGCACCATACTGTACCACCCTTGAGCAAGTAGTTAGCATTCAAACCACCAGTATGTTGCTGCCATGGAGCACAACTATTTTCACCCTGCTCGTCCAACAATCAGCACTGCACTAATAATATGCCCACAAACCATCTCTTCCAACCCACATTACCTCTGCTGCAGGCCGAATGCTGTGGCTCACTTACAACCTCTCACCACAACTACTTATTTCATTTCCACCTGGCACAATCACTATGCTGCCCACAGAATATGTTCTGCCTTGCCAGCTAGTTTCTGATGTGTAAAATAAACCAGAAAGTCTTTTTCACCTTTTCAGCAACTAACCGAATTCAAAACAGGAAAAGATTTAGATGGCATTGAACTGCTTTATTTCTCCTATTCATAGGAAGGATCCAAACAATTTGGCTATGTTTTCCTCTTAACTACTTGAAAAAACTGATTAGAATTTTTCTGCTGCTAGTTTGCAAGTTTTAAAGGGAATGTACCTTCTGCGGCTACTGTGCATTTTCTTTCCAAACAAACAACACAAGGGTCTACACATGCGGAAATGGAATCGTTGTTCCTCCATCCACATTCTCTGCAAATGACAAAGAAGCCAATAGTTATGTGACAATACCAAACTATGTTCCATATTGCAAGAAAACAGATCAGCCAAAGCCAAATTTGTTTGACTTGCTTAACTGCTATAATAAGCAAGCCAAGCATTTACGGAGCTGTATATGTAACTGCTGAGATCTGGCATACAAGGGACAATTTGCCTTAGTCCCTTGCAAGCATTTGATTTGCAAGAGTGCATCAGCCTTACTACCAACCAACAAGGGAAGGTAGGTACAGCACAATCGCAAATACTTCAGCTTTGAAACCAGAAGACAACTAAAATCGCATGCTTTGTAGTTAACTTGTAGATGGAAAACAGTAAATGTTAGAGAATCTTCTCTGTAGATTAAATCAGTTTGGTGGATTTGAAGATATAGTTAAGACTCTAAAATAACTAGAAAATCTTAGATTTGAGATATAGAGGGCAAAATTGAAGTTACCAATTATACAGAGTAACAGCAGGACAAGTCCATATGCATTAACTGGAAGAATGTAGTCCAATATTTTTTCTGAATTTCCAATAAGAAGCATTGGCATAGTTCTGAAAAATCTCAGATTTATAACAGAGTGAATAATTCTTCCAGCCTATGGACTTCGTCTGAAGATTTCTTTGGCAATGAATGACAGAAATCTTCAGCAAATCTCTTACATAATGAAACAATGTCATATACTATGAATTTGTAATCAAATGCTTTCGCCTACAGTGTCACAATAATCTTACCAACTCAAAATTGGTGGAACTAAATAGAAAGCAACTGCAACAATGCGTAGTGTATTATATGGGATGAGTATTACTTATCAAGATTGTGTTTCGTTGTTCAGCTTATGCTCACAAAAGTTAAGCTCACAAAAGTAATCAACGACAGCAACAGAGTTTGTCTAATCTGTAGTTCCCTCCCAAGAAATAAAATTTAGATTAAAGTTTTAAGTTCTAGGAAGTGATTGTTGAATGCGTGCGCCCATGGACCTCGGTCTCTACTACCTCTGAAAAGGTAGAGGCAAGCGGTAGGATGAGATTGAAAACCTCTTCCATCATCCAAGCAGCCCCCTGCCCCCTAATTTGAACCAGAAAACCATTGTTAGATAGTGAGAGAAACTGAATAGAATTTTAAGGATCGATACAACAACAGCAAGGAAGCATGGTTTTGTCAACCACCTAATTCCACTGACAAAATTTCTCCAATCTTCTCTTTTGTTAGAAACGTTAGTCAGATTATGCTTCATTTGATCTCAGTAGTGGGCCTTCGGAAATAACTCAGCATCCTTTTCAATCATACATATTGCCACAAAATGGATACAATACATTTTTCCATGCTAGTAGTCATGTCTCCACAAAAAACATAGCCCAATTTTCCATTTTGAGACATAAACACATTCTAAAACATATTCGATAAATCTTTTTGCTACAGCCGTTAAAGATACTATGACCTGGGAATCTAAACAAAAGCATAAGCTGGGCTTCAGTGGGTGTCATAACATTAACCAAAACTGGCCAAAAAAAGAAATCCTTTGTCTTAAATGGTGCGAGATGAAATTTGTTCTATATAAAGCAGAGCACAGCTTGATGCACTGAAGTACATTTGTGACAATAGTAGTGTCAACTCTGCTCACCTAGCAATTTTGACGACGCTCATAAGGGGAAGACATAAATATGGTGAAGGAAGAAGTTGAGGCTGGTCTTCTGGTCGGGTGCTAAGAATTTCCTCAAGCCAATCTCTATGCCATGAACGAGCGACCATCAAGGGAGTCCATCTTTGAGAATACAAAACAAACATAAAAGAAGCAAAATGTCACAAATCCAAAAAGATAAGTTACACAAGGCAAGATGCTTCAACAGAATGAAATTATGGCGTTTTATCTCACAAATTGCAACATTTAGCATGTGCACACACAATACACATATGGTCAAAATTTCCAATGCATGTCATCCCATGAAACACATGGCACCTTTTGACGTAAGTTAAACTTCATTTGATAGTCCACTTGCATTGGAATCATCCGAAAGCAGCTAAGATACTTCTGCTGTAATTTGGACTTAAAACATCAATATCACTGGCTTGATGCTCAGATCAAGATAACTAGTTCTGAATGGTAAGATACGGCTAACCCCGGGAAGTGAAAAATGCGATGTGTCATTGACAAACTGTAAATGTGGCAGTACTATAATAGTAAGACAATATTATATCCTTGCCATCTAGGAGCATGTGCGCACCTGCTAAGGTGCCATGTCAATGCCAACACGTTGGATACTGACAATTGTCGGACATGCTATTTGTAAAATGGATACACTTTGGACACAGGAGGGATATGGGTCTATTGTCTAGACAGGTGAGACACCTCTATGGCCTTGGCAAAAGTTTGGAAAAAATTAAATGGGGGGCAAAGATAAAAATAAAAAAGAAATATGAATTTACACATATTAAACCACACCCAAACCCCCCCCCCCCTTTCTTTGGATCAAACTCTAAACTTTAACAATTTCCATTTTTTTGCCTGAACATTTTACACTTCTAAAAGTAAGAAACTAGGACTTTCTATTCCCCACCTATTCCCAAATAAAAACATAGAAAATCAATAATAATTAGTTTGTATTTATTATGTAATATTAATTTGTCACCATGCCTCTTCAGTGTTTGTGTTCTAATTGGCTAATTTTTTGAGAATCTGTGTCAGTGTGTCCCCACCCTACCGCATTCACTTCATATTTTCAATAAGGTACGAAATTACACCATACTTCTCTAAGATCTTATTTTCAATATATTAGAAGTGAAAGCAATAAATGATTCCAAAATTCAAACTGACCTTACAATTAAAGTAACAAACTTTTGATGATCATAATTACAAACTTACTAGGGTTAAAATATACCCAACTCCAATAGCAGGTTTTTCCTTGCCTGAACTCAACATATAAAAGAAAAACAAATTTTTGTTCTCCGCTTCCTTATCTTCGTTTATTACCACTACTCTCTCTCTCTCTCTCTCTCTCTCTGAAATTTTTTTTCTTTTTTCTTTTTTTGATGGTGAATAGGTGTCCCGATTTTGACAACCCTGGTTGGAAGTTTCTGTCAGATTTACTTTTCAAAAATCAAGAGTGGTGTTGTGTTACATTTGATTCCTCAGAGTTTTTGAATAGTATACATGTTACATAGCCAATCACATTCTCCGCCATATACCTGTACTTAAAAATAAATTTTTCTCTATAGAAACAACATTTAATTCATTGCATTTATTTTGTTTTAATTGTTGCTCAGGAGATGTCTCATGTAGAAACAACATTTAATTCATTGCATTTATTTTGTTTTAATTGTTGCTCAGGAGATGTGTCATGTAGATATCTTGCTTTGTCATTCTTTAAGAAGAAACCCTACTAATCAATTTAAAGGTGATTCAAATGATGGATAACAAAGTATTCAAATATACAAAATGATCTAAGAAAACCAATAGCCTAATCAAAGCAAAAAAAGCAGAAGTTTAAACAGAGAATACAAGATACTTGGATATTATAATAGCTTATTAATGATAAACAAGTAAAGGCTAATTAAAAAACAAACATAAATTATGACAAGGAGACATTATGAAAGCACTGCCACTCATCAAAAAAGAAATGTTCTGAATACAGGACATGCATACCCATTTGCATTTTCAGTGCTCAGAATGGCACCCCTGGCAACCAAAATCTGAATATGCAAAAATAATATTTCAGAATATATTCCAATAATATAAATAAATTCAAGCTTTAAAAAGAAAAATACCTGACAACATCGCGCATTTCCACCACATGCAGCATAATGAAGGGGAGTGCAACCTGCGCCTGCAAAATCATGAAAGTTACAACAACCACAACAACATAACCTCATACAGGACAGGTGGGAGACTTTAAGCCTTATTTGTTTAACAGAACCTTAATTATATCACTGAAGGCCTATGGTGTTGTAACAGTAGAGCTTAAAAAATGATTTAAAAACTTTATAAAAAAAATTGTGCTGCATAACCATTTTTCTTTTGATCCTTTCTACACAATAGAATCATCTTCATCAGTTCCCCATTCCTCCATAGACTCCTCAAATGCATTGACAAAGAACAAGGGAACTGCTGTTTAAATAAGAAATACAAGAAAATAGAGACTAAGAAACACATAATGATCGCTCTTCACTTTATGAACCACAGCTCAAGAGTTTGGCACAATTCAATTGTGCAGTTTGAAAGTATTTCTTGAAAAGAGAAAAGGAAATCCTTGATAATTTCTTGCCTTCCTTTTTTATTTTTTCTGTACAAAAAACAATCAAATGCACATGTCCTATAAAATTAGTGGATTACTGAAACAACATGAGCATGAATAGGGCAGTGATATTGTGATGACGGAAATTATGGCTGTGATTTTGTGAGCTGTGGTAGCCATATGAGAGTAAAACCAAATATTGGTTTCAACAACAATAACTTCATTCTCTGACTAACAAGAGCATACTAGAGGAGAAGGGTTGGGCTCATGAAGTTGGATCTCTAAAGATATGATAGAGATTAACACGACCTAGCTGTGAGGTTTCAAAGCTATAAAGTGCAGAAAATTAAAAAAAGGAGAAGAGAATTAGAAGATGAAGGTACAAACCACAACTGGATTACTATAGGCATCATACCTAGGTATGATGCGACATCTAAGGACTCCTAACTCCTACGAAGCACGGGTAAGGACACGAACACGGATAGAGTGTCAGACACTCCGACACAACAATTTTAAAAAAATACAACATACGACATAGCGGGAACACGATAAACGAATATATTTTTATTTATTTTATATGTCATATGCATAAATATTTTGCAAAAAAAAAAAAGTGACACCAATTAAAATTAAAAAAACAACATATTTCACTACTTGATCGGCAACAACTCATTCACAATTAGTCAATTACATTCCATAAAAAATAAAAGTAATCAAACACATTAACTACAAAAAAGTTGTTGCATCAATAAATAAGACTATAAAGTCGTAAACTACCCAAAATATTAAAACGTCATTACCCTTCATCAACAATCCATCATCATCCAATATAAAATCCATAAAGAACACACAAAACAAATTAACTATCGATATCAGTGGCATACTTGTTCTTGTTCTTCTTCTTCTTCGTCTTCTTCGATCCAACATATTATGGCTTTTCTCTCTCTTTCTCTCTCTCTCTCTCTCATGATCGATTTGGTTTGACAAATATTTGCCCCCTTTTCTTTATTTTTAGATTTAAAATTTTTCTTATTTGCAAAATAAACTCCATTTTTTAGTTTTAAGAATTATAGTTGAGCCCCCATCATATCCCTTAAGTGTCCAAAATGGGACACGCGTGTCCAAACTATGTCCGTGGAGTGTCCGATTTAAAAATAAAATAAAATTAGACACATAAAATAGAGTGTTTGACATATCTCCGGGCGTCTTCCACTGGTGTCATGTCTGACACGAGTATGGCTCTTCCAACGGAATGTTTGTGCTTCCTAGCCTAACTCTTAATAGGGCTATAACTGTAAATGAGAAGCTTAAGTCTTTGACTTATGCAACCTGTTTAAACAAACTAAAGACCACATATAAAGACCCAATGGGCAAACCATCACAACCCATTCTAGCAAAATCTTGACCTTACCAATATACCATTGGCTCCTTAAGTTAAAGAACGCTGAATTAAAAACATATTGGCATCATACTAATAGAGAAATATAAGATATGACTCAACACGACCTAAAAATTAACTCTAAGGGTCCCAAGTGGGCCTCGACTCAAAACCTAACCAATTCCCAAAACTACCCTCTACTTCAAAGTTCAAATTTGCTTCTTCTTTAACTTCTCATGGACTGCATTGCGTGCACACACACGTAGAGAGAGAGAGATTACTTTTTTAATGCCAATTCCATTTAGATGAATAAAAGAACAATCAGACTTTGGGAAAGGTGTGGTCTTTTGTTTCTAAGCACAAAACTAATAACTTTTAGTATTGAAAAAAATTAAATGCATAAATTGCTTGAAAATGTCAATTAAGAAATGGTTGGATGCAAAAATATAGGCCTAATAAATTTGTTTGAAAAATGTTCGAGGCCTATAGACATTCTGATTGCACTAGTTGAGAACATTATTGACGCTGTTACTGTGGCTTGATTAATAACTAACATAGTTCAGAGGATTATTCACATTAATAATACTTCTTTAAAGCTACAAAAGGTTTGTACATCAAAGTATTTAAGGTGCCCATGTTGTGGGAATCATGCTGGCAATTGGTAAAATATGCCAAAATTGGGTGTAGAAACATACAAATATGATGCACATATACAGATACAAAACACTTACATGTTCAAAGGATAACTGACAATTATTTGTACATATTGGAGCTCTTTCTTCTTCCTCATCTAGTCTCCTTTTTTTTTCCCCTTATATTCTGGATTTCTTTCCTTTTTCTTGAGCTTTCTTTGTCTATTTTTGGATATCTTGTGGTGTAGGTTATAAGGCTGCATCTTTACTTTTACAAAAATGCCGTTGATGAGTTTGATCATAAGGAAAGATAAAATATGTGTGTCTATGCACATATGTATTTGTGTCTATTCATGGAATTTGCACAAATTCAAGATACAAATTGTACAAAACAACAACAGTAAAATGTACAGGAACGGATGCCATAGATATGTAACCAGGCCTTTTTTTTTTTTTTTTCGTTTTTTTTTTTTTTTTGCGGATACATTTGAGAGCCAAACCCTGGGGAGGGAATGGTGACTCGAACTAATAACCTCAATCATGACTGGAAGCACCACTACCATTGGGACCCTTTTCTTAGGCAGTTTACATTATAATATTAAGCTACATAATTTCGCAGATATAGACATGTATATCCAAAATATTTACCTCCAAATCCATATGCATAAAAGATAACTGAGTAAAAGCATAACTGTCAAGAGTATTTAACAAAAAGTAAATAAAAGTTTTCAATACCTGTCTTGTGCATTTTTGAGTGTGTGCTTGTCCCTTATCCGAAGATGAAGAGTTTAGAGGTAATCTTATATAGGATAATCTCACTCTCCCTCATTGCTTCAAGTTAGAACCTTGACACCCTAAGACCTACATGCACAGGGGAGAATTTCAACACTACATAATACTACATACAATTGCACTGGAGAGACCTACATAAATATAGTGAATTTCACTTATATCTAATAATTTTATATCATTTCCAGACTGTTTTGATTATGCATTTTTTTTTTTTTTTTGTGTCTCTGCATATTTTCATAACATATTTTCTCATTGTTATGGGTTTTCCAACAGTCGTATTGTTTTTTAAAGTTCTGAGGGGTTATAGGAGTTTTTTTTACCAAACTTAGCACCAAAAAAAACTCATCTACCAAAGACAGCTTGTTTTGAATTTATTTACCAAACCCAAGTCCTTCTTAAAGTCATGGTTTCAAACCACGTCTTTGATTAAACTTGTGAGAATTCTACATAAAATTTACGAAATAAGATCCACTTAACCATGACTTCATTGAAGTTGTGGGTTGCTCTCATGACTTTGATGTAAAAATGTAAAACAAGGTCTAGTTGAAGTCGTGGTTTGAAACCAGGACTTCAAGAAGGAGCTGAGTTTGGTAAGTAAGTTGAAAACAAGCTAGGTTTGGTAGATCAGTTTTTTTTTTAAGCTGGGTTTGGTAAAAAACTTGGGATTATAGATTGTTCTTGTTTTTTCCACAATCACATTGTTTTATTAAAATTGTGGACATTATTTTCAGTAACTCGAGAAATTCTAATTCAATCTAGAATTGAATTCCACCTCTCCCAAAAACCTATGATTAGGATCCTCTTTCACACCTCCAAACATTAGTTTGAACATTCTCTACATTTCTACTCTATTTTCTCTATACTGCTGCGTAGATTATATTTTCAGCAAAGAGTGGTGTTCTATAGAGCTTCTACTTCTTTTGAATTCAGTAGACTCTAAAAAGCTACAACGGCTAGTTGGGCTATTGTATTCTGGGGGTGTGCACGCTGAGACATATAGTGGCACGAACCATGTTAAAGAGAACTGATATAGTCTGCATCTCAACCCCACTAGTTCATCCTAAGAAGCATGGATACTTCCAAGAAAGTGCCTTGTCCGGGTTGGATACGACACTTGTTAGACATTGTGTGACACATCGGACATGCGTTCAAACATTTTCTATTACCTCTTTAATTTTTATACAATCAAACACGCTTCGGAGATTTAGGGAACACGCATGTCAGCCACTTGGACACTCGTGGCAATGTTCATCACTTAGGTACACATGAAACACGTTGTGAGTTTGAAGAAAATAACTTAGAATCCAATTGTGAAATAAAAGTAACGTGAATTTATACCTAATTTAATGTTTAAGCTATAGAATACATGGGCTTTTATTTTAATAGGTGTTCTCGTGTAACTTTTTAATTATCCTTGAGTAAAATGTTCCTATATAGAACATATAAAAAATACACAAATACATATTTTCGTCATGTCGGGGTAATGTCATGTTCTACATGTTTTGAAAACTGCCATGTTGGCATGTATGTATCTCTGGTTTGTGTCCATGCTTCTTAGAGTTCATGTATAAGAGTTCAACTTTCTGCAACGTTTGAGGCATGTCCGTTCTTTTCCTCCAACAATAATGAAAGAAAAGGTATGAATGGACTTGGACAAATTGAATTCCACCAATTGTTTCATATGAAAGTAGCGAAAGCAAAGGTAAGAAAGCATAAAAACTTGAATTCATCCAACAGTTTGATTGGATTAACAAAATTGTAGATGATAATACAACAAGTCTGGCTAGTCTGCTCCCAATGGGCAGACCAAGCAAGTTAATAATATAACAAGGCTAACTAGTCTGCTCCCAACAGGCAGACCAGGCAAGCCCGAGCCGCGGTCCCAACCAGCGCCCTCAAACTCCTTGACCAGGCCTGCCAACAAACCTTCAAGGATAGGGCACCAGTAGCGTACCAGGCGCCGCCACTAAGGCACATACTCCAAAATTCTCGCCTAATAGTCGGCCTCCACAATCCCATGATGGAAGCGGTTTGGTCCCTCACTGGGGGCATGGTTTATGAGGCCTAACATGAAGGCATGGCACGCCCCCCACGATCCTTGATGCGCAATCTGGGGGCACGATCATCTCTCCCATTAAGGTGCTCACAATTCAAGCCACACTCCTGGCCAACATCCCTATAAAGAGGGCAGTCATCATCTCCAATAGAGGTACAAGATACAACAATCCTTGAACATTGTTACTCTACCCATTGATCTCTAGCCTAACTTTGGCATCGGAGTGTGTTTGGCAGGTACCACACCGGTGTCTCAAGCAGGAGGATTCATCACTCCAACAGTTTGCATCAGAGGTCGGAAAGGACGTTCAAATTCATTGCATCATTAGTAGATGACACAAAAATCCTTTATCCTTTATCTTATGCAATTTGGATAGAGTACACATTACAACACACTAAAAGTATCTAAGAAAATGACTTCACTTGATCTAAATGCATCAAAATTTTCCAATGTCAGCATTCATGTTATGCCAGTTATGGTATAAACCAAGATTTGCAAATTCTTCCCAAATCCTTTTGGTCAACACTCATGAATTGAGTTGTCAATTAATGAAAATTTGAAATCAAATGAGAATCTACAACTATTTATACCATTTCACGAATTAGGGAAAACAATTTACAGAAGAAACGAGAAGTCCATGAAAATGTCCACATTCTCATCTGAATGCGTAAAAAATTTAATAATTTTAGTATTCCTAATTAGGCAGTGTACCAGTTATAAGGCAAGCCAAAATGTGTACTGACTTAAACCATCTGGAAATCAATCCCATATACAATGTAACTGGTCCATCACTCACATGAAAAAGATTAAAAATGAATGACAATGTTGTTCTTGCATTTCAAAAGGCAGCAATATTGAGAAAAATACTACAAATACAAGATAAACCGACTATAACAAGTCGTAAAAAGTAGTGCTTAGCAACCAAAAGACCTGAAGGCAGTGGTAACTGGTATAGGTAGTCTATCATCATCATCTGAAAGGTTGGGCGGATAAAGAGGGGACAGAGACAAATAGAGCAATACCATTGAAATCCACATATTTCTGGCTGAAAACATGTGGACAAGTCATCTGCAAATTCTAGGACTGAAAAAGATCCAAAATGTTCCTATGCCTTCGACACAAGCCAACTTTGAAGATTAAGTCTTGACTACTCATCAAACACATCATAAAGTGCCATGTAATAGGACTTTTGCAAATATATTTCTCTTGAATAATAACTAAACCTGTAGTCTAGAAAATAAAATAAGAGAGCAAAAAAGAGTTTTTTTTTTATGTCTTTTTGATAAGTACAAAAAAGAGTTTCTTTTATCATGATGTAAATGGTAATATTCATGTAAACCTAGGAGAGCCAATCGTGTCAAGAGAGGCTCAAACTCAAGCATTTTTTTCTTCATTTTTTGATAAATATGAGGCTAAACATTGAGGATAACAAGATAATCAACACTATGAACAACTTCCACATGCCAGAAATTTATTTCCCAATGACAATACTGGAAAAGGATGTGAATATCAAACATTAAATATTATAAAACTTTAGAATCAAAGTCAGAGGAAGAGTGATAGCAGAGAACAATCCATGTAGATGATTCTCTTGTCTGCCTCCATTACGTATCAAAATCACCTATAGTTAGGTAAAATTCACACACTGACAATTTGAGAGAACATGCATGCATACTGACGTATAGAAATAGGTATATATTATGGGAGTTTGAAAATTTTATTGCCAATTATAGGAGAAAAGAATGAGAAGTTTGTTTTCCTTGTAAATATGTAGACGAGCAACATGGTGGAAGCTAAGCTAGTTGTTGTGATACCCATGTCTTAAAAACAATCAAGGATTCTTTAAAGCAGATTGTGAATAATGATAGCTAAACAGAAATGAATTGAACAAAGGTTAACCTATTAAATCAATTGTAGTTCCATCTTCCACGGTGACCTCAGAAACAGAAGCTCCTAAGTCCAGGAGTAATTGTACAGTTTCAACATGCCCATTCAGTGCAGCCATATGAAGAGCTGTGATGCCTCCATCAGCAGGATTATTGATTATCTGATAGAGTGCACTGGTGCAAACAAAACGTGACAAGAATAAACTAAGTAGTGTGCGGGAAACTAAAAAAAGACCACGAAAAGTACAAGCAGACTTGGACATGAAGGTACCCTTCATCGAATTCTGAGATAGATACTTCATTTTTTGAACTTTCCCTTAGAATACTCCAAATTTTAGGAATGCTAGGAATGTAATCTGCAAGGAGAAGCCGAATGCATCGAGAATGTCCATTCAAAGCGGCCAAGTGGAGTGCAGTACCTCCATTGAGATAATCCGCTCTGTGGATCTAATATTCAATATCCAATGTTGTGATATTCTTATAGCAAAAATTTAGAATATTAATTCTAAATCAAATACAGTGAAACTAGCTAAGAAAATTTTCATACATTGGCTTTGAAAAGAACCAGAGTCTGAATGACCTCCCAGTGACCATATTGACAAGCTTGCATTAATGCAGTCTGTTCATGAAACGAAGAAGAGCACAATTCTTGAGTTAATTGTTTAATATCAACTCCAATAGTTAAGCTAGTTTTCAAAAACAACTGACAATAACTTGTTTGGTTATTCAAACTGTCATCAGTAGATTATGGTAAAAAAAAACTACAAGCAAGTAGTAAACCATACCTGCCCACGATAATTCCTGAGATTAATATCAACACCAGACTCAAGCAAGAGTGAGACAATCTAAAGAGAAAGAACAGTACAGCCATTATAGAGATGAAATAAACTTAAATTAAAAATAAGGAAGAAAATTTAATGTTATTAGAAAAACATTTACTTGCTAGAATTGAACTGTGAGATACCTCATGGTGGCCTTGAGCTGCAGAGTAATGGAGGGGTGAATTGCGAACACCAAAAGTGGAATACCTTGCGAGACGGGGATTGTACTCCAATAAAGCCTTTGCTTCTTGAAGATCCCCATCTCTCGCGGCTGAAACCAGGCGTTCTCCAGACGCCGAGCATCCAAAGGAATTGCCCACCAGACTTAGAAATCTCATGATCCTCCAATATATTAGGCCAAAAATTCCGGAAAGAAAAAGGATATGAGGTCCTCTCCTAGCTGCACATAGATTCTTAAGTTCCACAAATGAAGCAATTCTGTGATACACACACACACACACACACATATATATATATATATTCTTGTATCTATTCAAATAAGTTTGATTCTTTGATCCTCAAACCATCCGAACAATCATACAAATAAATTGGTAGAAAGAGAAAAGAGATGCTTCCTCCGCAAAATTCCGTATTTGCTACCAGACAAATAACAACCCACAAGAAACTTTGCTTGTACATATATCCAAAATCAACCTGTTGAAACTGTCAGAATCTCAATGTCTTCTGGTAGAACCCCAAGAAAATTATCTGAAGAATGAGATAACCCCTTTGAAATCCATAGAACTCTCTCAAATTGCCCATGGATAAAATCAATTTGGACGTGACTGTTTATAGATTAAAGTCAAAGATCTCGATAATTTCAGACCCCAATGAATCATACGACAAACCCTTCCAGACTTTCAACCAACTGAGCACAAACCAATCCTTCAGAACTCAAAATGTTTAACAACCCACTTCGTAATTTCCCCCCCAAAACTCAATTCTCCAATAACCAACTCCCAAAATTGGAAAAATAAAAACTCCAATGCCCACTTTCAAATTTTAAATTTTCCAGCACCCACCTCCCAATTCTCCCCGAAAATAAAGCTATTCAAAACCCAGATCCAAAATTTCCCTTAAAAATCAGAACCTACACTACCCTTCTGAATTTTCCCTGAAAGACTAAAACGTTTGACACCCACCTTAAGATTTTCCGGGAAAAATCAGAACCTCCAACCCCCGAATCACATTATTGAAACCCAAACACAACTATTCCATCAGAAACCCAAAATCTTTATCATGGCTCTCAGGTGACTTTGATCAAAGACCCAGCAAAGTCAGATTATGAAGTGGTGTATAAAATATCAGAATGATGGTGAGGATACCCACACTTCCACCATGAACAAATATTCTAAAGCTAAAAAGGATAAAAGTGCGGTGTGTGCTGGAGACAGCGAGTTTTACGGTAACCTCAAACCAACAACTGCAAGAAAAGCGTCCATATCATGATTGGTTGTTATTAGCCAGTCAACATTTGGGAAGTTGGGTTCTTCCTTCTCTCTTTGCCTAGTCACTCCTCGAGTAAATTGGATATTTGTATAAACATTAATCCACAACAGCCAGCTCATACTTATTTCCGATGTGAAAAAAAAACAGGCAGCTCCCTACGCAGTACGCACGACGCAAGGTTTGCCCCCTCTTCAGACTAGCTTCCATAATTTTTTAAATTTCTTATTTAGTTGTATCACATTTAAATAAACTTAACGAATACATAATATTACCAAACTTATAACACAAAATGAAATTAAAATAATTATTTAGTGCAAAAAATTAAAATCTTACGATTCCAAACTTCTCCAAATAAATTTGCTTGCCGGTAAGTCTAATAGAGGACTTCAAAGCCTTCAATTAAAAACTATGTACAAGTTCCAGATTACAAACCAAAAAGAAAGCCACATCTTTTTCTGTTAATTGTTCTTTGAATCGCATCATCCTAGAGAGGGAGAATGATAGAGGAGAGAAAATGAAGGAGCCCACTCTGTGGAGGTTTTTTCTAACGAAAGATTCAGAAAAGTTTGGAGAGGTGTCGTAGTTGGGTTTTGTTTTGTTTTTTTTTTTTTTTGTTTTTTTTGTGTTTAATGGAACATCCCGAACAATTTGGTGAATGACTTCACGATTTTTGGGATGAAAATTATTTTAAAATTTTAATTTCTAACTCTACATAACTATTTTAAATTGGTTTGTGTTGGCAACCGTTTGATAATAATAGAAGTGTCACAACTAGATAATAAATTTTGAAGATTATAAAGGCTAAGGTCTGGGGAGGAGCCGGACCAATGAGAAATTATTCAATCCCTTTGAAGCACCACCCATAGTTGCTCCCATAGTTGCTCCTTCACTCACATGAGGGTGGGTCCCTCACTGCTAAGTGGAGGAATTTGAAACCATCTAATAAGAGAACCTCACTGCTATGTGAGTGATGAAATATGAATGACATGGTATTCTAGGAGTAATGAATAATTTTTCTTACGAAATTTACACATGTCGAGAGGTCTTTGGTAAAGTTAGAACCTATTTGAAATTGTGAAAGGAAAATTAAAACGTTGAGTAATTGGTGTAGCATAAAAGAACTCAGTTTTTCTCATTCTTGGGTTCGAGTCTCCGTAGTCGTTTGATAGGGTTATCTTATTCTTCAAACATAGATACCAAGTGTGTCTCCAACAAATAACTGTATGATTCTTAGTAGCAATGCGCCTTGGTAGATGTATAGACAAGCTTATATGCATATCTATGTTTTGTACTAAAAAATAAGAGGAAGTAAAGAGAAAGGAGATGAAAGAAATAATAGAAAAAAGTAGTTTCTTTTTCTTTTTGATTTTATGAAAGGAAAGTCGAAGGAAAATACTTTTATCTATCGGTCCATCTTTTCAAATTGAAAAATGCTATTCTTTTAGAATTTCATACATAATTCTACACTAGAATCATGTGAGGATGATAATTTTGTAATCAATAGGCATGTTAGTGGATTATTTATTTGAAAGTGATAAATTCATAATTTAGTCACATTATTCTAACAATAAATATTGTATGAATTTTATAGTTGTATAGTATTACCTTTTCAAATTTCTTTTACTTATCCCTCTTGAGTAAAACCAAACAGGAGAGAAAGGAAAAACTATTATTTTTTCTTTTAAATATGACCGTACGGTATGGTTTTATGTTCAACAATGTTAGGGAAACAAAGGTTTTCCAATAGAGTTCTAGCATGAAATGATGTATAATGATATTTTATAAAATAGAAGAATTTACAAAAATAGAATTGTAGTCATTTTACCTTGAAGTGAGAAGAGTCGAGATTCTATCGTATACATAATTTTGTGAAAATTGTGTATTGTATGGTATTAATTATTTTGGAGTTTTGGCTTTTCATTTGCGATGATACAATGAAGAAAAGTGTCCTTCAATTGACGTAAAAATGTTTTCGTTTGGTGCTTCAGCAAATAAAGAAATAAAACAATCTGGGGACTAATCTGTAACAAAAGAAGTTTCTATCATATATATATCAACCACCAAGAAGGCTCAAACTTGCTCTGGTGGATCTTTCAGAATGACTAGTTGTTCAGGTTGATTAGCTCTTATAGATTTTTTATATAGTCTGAACCCTTGTTATCTTCTCTTTGAGTTTTATACATATATATGTATATATGTATATGCCATTAAATGAACGAAAGATTGTAAAACGATATTAAAAGAACAATTAGGTCCTGCATTAGATGTTCTTTGGTTTTACTTGAAGAAAAGGCCCAAACTAATATAAATGTTTGCCTAGTTTATCAGAAATCTGCCAATGCTACCTTCCCTCATAGAAACAAAGAGACAACAAAATATAAATATGCAAAAGATTAAGAGGAAGAAAAAAAAAGAAAGAAACAGTGAAAACAACAACAAAGCGGATGAAAAATTGGACAGTTGTCTAAAGCTTATGGAAGCAACAAGAATGTCTTTGTTGCTTTTTTAGTTGAAATACAAAAGGTGCAAAAGGAAAAGAAAGGTTGGCCTTTTCATATAACAATAGACAAAAAGCTCAAATTATATCAAAAACATTTGCATATACTCATCAAAGTAATGTATCAACCTAAATTGATGGCGTATATACTATGATGAACTAGCTTTGGTAGGGGCACTTGGAATCTTTGCCATTTCTATATTGTTTTCATTCTAGATCAGGGGAAAGATGCTCTGCACTTGGATTGCACAAGTGAACAAATTTTATTTCAATGACCTTACACAAAATCTAATAAAATGGGAAGTGGGTTTACAAATTGAGCTCACAATTGACAATCCCACAATGTTAATTAAAGAACTTATATTCTGAAAATGACCCCACACAATGTGGGGGACAATGTCAACCTTTGTAACTTAGCAACTAAATTATTGCCATTATCAAATGAGAAAGTGATTTTTGGCTCTCACACAACAATCTCTTGTCAAACAAAAGGAGTGACTAATGATTGGTTAATCCTTATGTTAATAATAACGTTTCAAGTTTAATACTTTCTTATGTTTTTAGTGGCTATTTATCATTTGTACAATGCAGTGAATTTATATAGTTCACGTGAACGCTAGCAAAAACCCTAAATACCCTATAACAAAAACAAAAAGATACTGTGACTTTTTTTGTGTGATTGCAAAGATTTAGTACGCCAATATTTGTCTCACAGTTAGAAAAAAGGGGTAAAAAGTAGTTTTGAAACATAAATTATGCTATTATAAAGGTTGGAAGGATAATTTGATAAAATCTCGTTCCATTATAAATTCTCAGATTGCGTATCCTACATCCCCTTAATATTAATGCTGTAGATAAGAGACAAAAGACAATGTCTAAATTGCTTATCTTAATTACTTTCTGATCAATCAAAATTATACTTTGTATCTTTACAATTTACACCAAATCTCATTTTCAAACATTCATTTTTAATTGTAATAATTAATCTCTTATACTTTTGATTTGTTACAATGTCAATTTTATGAAATTTTCTTTTAACATATAGACGAAAAATTTGCATATGACAAACATGTTGCCTTTTGAATGGGCAAAAATATAAAATCATAGTTCTTCTTAATAATCTACATATTTCTCTTAAATCACTCCAAAATCATAAGTGTAATAAACTTTGTGATGTATATAATATAATTAGGCTTCATAAAAAACTCCTAATTCAACTCACATGCAATATATGTGAGTCTTTGAGATGAAAAAATGTTGAATTTAATATATTTGTTCATTGAAAAAGGCTATGTAGCTATCACATGCGAATTTTTTGTTAATTTCGCAAACAGAAGGTTGATATTGTAACAAATTAGAATTGTAAGAGTTTAATTGTTACAATTAAAAATGAATATCATGAAGTAGAATTTATTGTAAAGTATAAATGTGCAAAGTGTAATTAACCCTTCCTCTTTGCTCAATCAAATGCCGGATGAAGTTAGACACGAGATTACTAGTCCAAATATGTAATAAATTTTCCTAAAGCATATATGGTGGTGTTGCAGCGGATAACAAATATCTTCAATGTTAATTTTGAGAAAAAGGTACTACAAGAACTTGATCTATTTGGTTTTCTCCAAAAACTAAGAACTAGGGTTTTGTAATTCTAAAATTGTGCAGAAGTAACAACTTAAGTTTTGTCAAATGCCTTTCATTATATATTTTTAAAATTTGGCTTGTTCTAGCAATTCTTTTTGCAAAATTTTTGAGCTTCACAATTCTGCATGACAAACCTTTTCATTTTTTTTTTTCCAATTCAGCTCTGTATATTGAGTTTGTGCAATCAAATTTTGTATTTGAAGAAAATGAGACGCATTAAGATCAATTCCTGGGCTTTGGGGCCCAATGGTGCGTGGCTACCACTACATCTCAATAAGGGAATAAGGGATGTCCGGATTACAAATTCCGCGAAGGTTAATTTTGTAATTTGCTCTCCAATTTTGAAAATTCTTCGAAATGCTTATCATTCTTCCACTCGGGATTATTTAATTCGGCGTGTAGGGGGTTAAAATATTTGTCCGAATTGCTTATAATAAGTGTGAAATAAAGCCGAACATGAAATTATTAGTCCAATCATATAATCTTATTCTGTGAAACACGCACAACATTAAAGGGAGGGTGAATTCTTCGACTCTAGAGTAGATAGTGTTGTCCAAATAATCGGAGACGCTTGCCCAAAGGGAAAAAGCAGCCCTGACATGACTGCAAACAAAGTATGGGCCAACCATGGATGTTGGGTTTACTGTGTTTGATTCTTGAATTGATAAAGGAAAAGAAAAGGAGAGGGAGAAGTAAAAGAAGTTAAATTCTTTTTTTTTTTTTTTTAAGATAAATGAGAAGAAAATGAATAAGTATTTGTTAAATCAAAGCATGGCCCTCATTCGGGATTTGATCACTAGCGGGGCATAGAAGCATAAAATATTAAATCAGGCCAAAAAAAAAAAAAACTCCAAATGGGTGGAAATCAATTTACACTAATGTTTAATTTTTCATGAAAATGGTAATTAATCAACATCGATTATGTTGAAAGTTTGCCTAATGCATGATAGTTTTAGAGTCAGACTCGAGGAGAGGGTTAGCCCAATTGTGGTGGTGCTTCCACTCGTGCCTATGGTTATGAGTTCAACTTACCTTCCTCCATTTCTGAGATTTCGGCCTCCGATGTTCCCAACAAAAAAAAAAAGGCCGGCTCCATAGTTTTCCCTTTAACAAGCAATCTTTAGCCATAGAGTTTGGCCAAAACTTCATGATGGTACATCTTTCCATTGGCCCGTCATCTCTACTTGATTACAGTTTGAGAGAGGGATTAAACTGATGAGACTTTGTTGATGGGCTTCTGTACGTAAGAGGGTCAAGGTCCCTTCTCCCTAGTTTGCTTGGCCTCCTTTGGGCTTTGAGAATAATGCTCCATATCATTGGCATTTAAGTAGTTAATGCTTTACATATTGGTTAGATGGTGGTTTGAAAATTGTTCAGGCTTTGTTTGGTTCACGTCAATACAAGTTTATGTTTAGAATTTTTCTAGAAAATTTATTGCAAGCAAAACCCTTATATAAAAACTTTTCTAGTTGGTTACAAGTAACTTAAGAATTTGTTTGGATGATATATTTCCTGTCATTTAATTCTTTGCATCGAGTAAATTACATCTTTTGGATCAGTCTTTTTACTGGCTTTTTAAACTATTTTTTCCTTTTTGACCTGCTTTTAGTTTTGGGACCCATAAAAAGGTGTTAAATTTTGGTTGTAAAAACCTAATACAAAAGAAAAAAAAAACTACTTAAAAATAGCTGATATGTTTAATATTTTTTTTTCTGTTTCTTTCATTTTTTCTCTCTCTCTCTCTCTCTCTCTCTCTCTCTCTCTCTCTCTCTCTCTCCTTTTTGTTGAAACATCCCAATATTTTCTAAAGCTAATTTTGCTTGTGATGATTCCCTTCAACAAAAATCTTTGTTGAACGGATAGACAATTTTATTCATAAGCATATGAAAAATCTCAGCTGCCAAGTCTTCAAAAGCTTTGACGAGTTTCTATTTTGTATCACCATGGCATTGTCTCTAATTACATATCATGCAGCAACCATAAACAGATATTGTAGAAATTGGCTGACCATTAATTCAATTCCTCCCTCCTCTTCTAGTAACCATCACAAAAACCTCTAGAGTGTGGAATACACCATTCCATATATATTCACACCCTTGGTCCCATATTGGAAAGTAGTTGGTTTGAAAAGCAGGCAAAATATGGGGACTATTGGAGCATCACCACTCACTAAAACACACCTTAAAAAGTCAACTGCTCTTGTGTTTTAGTCCCTTCATTGAAAAAATAATGATGGGTATTGTTATTTATTGAAAAAAAATCTATTGACAGAAGTGAAATTGGTATATTTATGACCTCAATTATTATCGGAACAAAGTCTCGTTAAGTTGAGTATATATATATATATATATCTAAATTGGAGCTCTTAGCTTCCCTTGGAGTCATGGAGATTGCCAAAGGTTGACACAAACCCTGAAATTCATATCAAAGGTTTGCTTGAGGACGTTAACAATCATCTGCACATGCAAGCACAATCACATGGGAGGTCAGCTAAGTGCCTTTTTGTAAAGTCTAATCTACTTTCTTTTTTTTTTCTGAGTAGTTAGTCCACATCTACTTCATATCATGAAATATATGTTCTTAGATTATCTTGCTTAGTTGGCAATTATTTTTTCAAAGCCTTTTGACATTATAAGCACATGGGACAAAGAGTTGTTAAATGGCAGGTGAACTGGATTAGTAAGGTTTTACTGAGGACACTCTCTCTCTCTCTCTCTCTCTCTCTCTCTCTCTCTCTCTCTCTCTCTCTCTCTCTCTCTCTCTCTCTCTCTCTCTCTCTCTGTATATATAAAATGGAGTTGACAAAGATATATAATCACAAGAGAATGCTACCCATAGTTGGTGGGTTACTTTCCAGCTGATAAATGACACATCAGTTAGACCCACCAACTGATGGTGGGATCCATCTAATGTGATATTCATCAGATGATAATTGACTCACAGTCATGGTTATAGGTGCTAGTTCTTATAATCATAACAAGCAAAAGTAAAAAAGAGAAGATAGTCCTGTTATATCACAACTAGCGATAAGAGATGTGAAAACAAATGTGAAACTTGAACAACCAAGGTCAGAGGGACTTATTTGCCTAACTATTTTGAGAAAATGGGGATATTTGATTTGTTCTGCTTGTCCTATCACTCTAATACTTCAAGATCAGAAGTCAAAATCACGGATACATACACTGAGGAAATGTCATTTTAGTTAAAGCTAAGTGACAAGAAGTTGTTTTTGAAGATGTGGGGTCATATCATACGAGTCTCTTACACTCTAATCACATGAAATTCCATGAGTCTCTGGCTCCATTTTGAAAATGTCTTTCCTCTTGTCATGATCATGCGTTTTTCCCATGCTCCAGTAAAAATATATAATAAAATATGTAGCCATGTATGAATAGTTTATTTGTTGTGTAAGAGAGTGCACATATGAGAATTTGATCCATAAGGAAAAACACATCTGAAATGAGAGCTTAGTATACAAGGCTTTCATCATTGTGGAGTATGGTGAAATTATATAACTTTACCTCTTCTCAAAAAGCTTATTCTAAAATTTGCATGGTCCTGATTTCTATGTCGGTTTTTTATTTTTTTACATATTAAGTTTCTCCCAGTGCTTGCCCACGTTGGTTGACTATATCATAATGGGACAAAAAGTGATTTTAGGATGGAAATTATGAATTAGTAGTGTTCAATTATGCTACCTAAGTATGTCTCCCTCTCTTCCTCTCTCCATCAAAGAGGCTCACAAGACTATCTAACCCATGCAAGCTTGATTTGAGATTGACTCGATTTCAATTATTGGAAACCTTTGTGAGATAAATGAGTTGGATTTGATCATATTTTAGACCTTTTAATTTGTTGAATTTGAATCAAATGACTTTGATTAGTTGTACTTATACAAAATGAAAAAGTATTAATCATAAATAAGGAAACCACAAGTTTTTTTTTTTTGTTACACGGTGTCCAAGCTTTTGACCTAATACTTTCTCGAACTCGCGTATAGAGAAATTGAACTTAAGATTTCGTACTTAATATAAGAACGAACTAACACCACAAGGCCAAGTGAAACTGTGCATTCAGTGTCATAGGTAAGTTTACAAGATAACAAGAACTTGTCTTCAAAATAATGAGGCAATGCATTGAGTTCAGGAACTTCTTTGTCATTGGTAACCATGCATGAACGAGAGTCTAAGACCAACATATATAAACAAAACTCCAATCCATATCGCCTGTCAAATTTGACATGGGGGCGTAGTGTTGTCTCACATCAGCCAGGGCATCCCTCTGTTTCAGTCAATTTGTGTTAATTATTAAGAGCCCAATAGACACTTCTTGGAAGGAGCTCCACAAGGTACATATATAGTGATAAGGACATGAATTAACTAGTGCATGCATGTATGCGTATGCAACTCCTCTAACCAAAATGAGTTTTGGAAACACCACTTACACATAGATGTGAGATATTGCTGAAGAAACTAGATTTTTTTTTTATGCATCGGAAATAAGACAAAAGGGCTAAGCCGTAATAGAAGGCTTTCCTAACCCGTCAGCCACCAAAACCAGAAGCTGTCTAATTGGTTCTCGCGGGTAATGTTTTGAAAACTGTACTGTTGAGTGAACCGAAAAATGCAGCGAGTCATAGTTATCGGTTCAATCATCGGATCAATCGTTATTGACCTGTGATGTCATAATTATATCATTAATTAATTTATTAATATTAATAAATGGTATCTTATTTTTTTTACACTAGTTTTGATATTTAAAACATAAAATTTTGAAATTAAAACATAAAATTTTGCCTTAAAATATTGAACCAGATGGTTTAATACCGATTCAATTGACTGGGTCAAGGTTCAATCGCGATTTTAACTGAGTTCGACCGAGTTTTAACTAAAATGAGTTTAGAAAGTTGACCGCACAGTTTCTTCAACAGGTTAATGGTTCAACCGATTGAACTGGCCAATTCGATCCGAGTTTTAAAACACTGCTCGCGGGTCTTTCAAAATAAGGAGTAACTAAAATACCACTCATAAATTATGATTTAATATCACTAACCTTTCGTAAATTCTAAAAAATAAACATTGAGTCCCTGAATCATTAATTTGAATCAATTAATACATTTTGTTCACAATATGCTAGCAATATGTTAGAAAAATAGATAAAAATTATCATGTAATTTACACATATTCACAAAGATATAATTTTATACATAAATTGATATTCTCTTTTTACAATAATTATATAATAACTTAAATGCCCGTTGGATTGCTCCAATATTTGCATGTCATTGCAAGGGTCATTTCAGTTATTAATTAATTATTATGATAAGAGAATGTAAATTTAGATATAAAATCATACTTTTGTGAATATATGCAAGTCACATAAATTTTTTTATCTATTTTTTTAATAAATGCTAATAAAATATATTGATTAATAGATATTAATAGTTAAGAGACTTAATGTGTGACGTTTTAAAATTTAGAGGGGTTTAGTGATATTACATCTGCAACTTTGGAGCAAAAATCGCGAATCTTCAATGAGAGCTCCAAGGAAAAATATTTGTGCCGGTCCATATATATATACATATAAACCTATATATACATAGGTCATCTATTCTACTAGTTGCATTAGGGCAAGGCAAAGTAATTCCTAGGACTCTAATTTCTGCATAAAAAACCTTACTGGTCCCAGAATCAAAGTCATGTTCCTTTCAATCAACTTGTATCCTGCCTATGAAGCATCCAAAAAAAAAAAAAAAACTTGTATCCTGCCCATGAATATTTTGCAAGTAAACATTGCTTACAAGCAAGCTTTTTCCAATATGAGGAGTTAATATACGGGACCAAGCTATTGTAGGGGACCGTTTGGCCGATCGGAACACATTTTCCATTCAATTAAGGATGACAAATTTCCTACATGGTACTTAATTTATTAAACAAATCCTAGTCCCTGAATTCATACATTTTTAATTGTTGGGGATTGTAAATTTTTTACGATCTGGTTGTAGTGCATATGTATACTACTAAAAAATTTGATCTGATTAGCAAAGACTAATCTACGTGATTAGAATTATACATTCGAGATCTCTCGTTTAATCTTAAATAGCAGCAGGTATAAACTTCAAAATCTTTTTGTTTTGATCTCAAACAACAAACAATAGCAACAAGTACGAATCAATTGCTCGAACTCAACCTTCGAATTTCAATTGTATTCCTCGTACACGTCTTACTCTAAAGAGAGTGGACTCACAGCTGTTAGGATTTTTTTCCTCACAAAAACGTGTACGTCTTAATTATGAGTAAGTGTAATCCTAATTGCTCTTAGAGTGTGTATATATAGAGGTTACAACAGGAACCATAACATCAGTATGATTAGGGCTTCTTACTCAAATAAGAATTCATAATCCAGTCAGAATTAATCCCTAATTATGTAAATTATAATTTATACTGAATTATAATTACACTCTAATTTCATACTAAGAATTATATTTCGAGCTTCATATTATTAAATACTTTTTTATCTCTTCACGTTAAGATCACAGATACCCGTCTATTAAATTAAATTATTGACAAGTAAATTTAATAGATTTATTTAATTTATTGAGACCTTCTACTTAACTTATTTAATATGTCAGATTCATAATCCACCTGCAAAGTTTGACATAATCAAAATTTATAAACTTCTTTAAGTGGATATCATCAATTTTTATACCAAAACGTGAATTCCATCAATAATTAATATTCACCACACACATAATGTTATTATCTAACTCACTGAGTTTATTGACTCACAAAGAATTTGTATTTTTCTGAGAATCAAAATAATAAATATTAAATACATGTATTTATTTATTATATTAGGATTAAGAGTATAAGCACTCATAATAATTATGAGGTATTAATTGTTTTATATAATCATTATAAAAATAATTACTTTAATACGATCCTGTTTAATATACACAAAGTGTGCTAGTGTAAGGAGTTGAAATTATACCGTTCCTCATAGTGAAGATAGATCTATTAAAACTTTTTGCTAAAATCCTACTGATGGTGTGTTCAGTTATATTTAAGACTGTAAATGATAAACTTATATTTTATAAGAACCGATAATCTGATTTTTCGTATGTAAGTCGTACTCTACAAACCAAATCATCTACTATATAGAATAAGAGACACACATGTACAATTATTAAATAAATAATGCAAGACAAATATTACTGACACAGATTATCATTAAAATAGAATAACTAATTTATTAATAAATACTAAAGGTATCACACAAAGCATATCTTTTAGTATAAATATTTAACACCAATAACTTTAAATGTTTTCAAACAAATACAAGACCTAAAAAAAAATCCGAGGCTAGTTCCTTGGATGTGCTGATCAACCTACTTCAAACCATGCTAACTTATTTCATTGCAGTAATTAGGGTAATTCTAACTTTGGGGATTGTAAAGTGACATATAATAGAAGATTAATGCTGAAAATTTGATGATTAGGCTCATTAATTTGCTAGCTTTAACTTGGTTTAACGAGCCGGGTTCAACAAAATCGGGATGAACGATTTGCTTACTGTCCATCTGGGGGTGACCAACATTCAAATTTCTTGGCTAGAATGGCGAGCTTCCATATGCCTCTCACTGGTGCTGTGCTCCATGGCATTGTAATGTACTTTTCTTAGAAATTGGAAAAATACAAATCAATCTTGAACTAGAAGCTATGTTTTGATTAAAAAAAATTACAAAGTCCACTGATTGTGTACCTTTTGGATGGGTGTTTACATTGCCAAGCATGAATTTCAGCTTTTGAGGACATGGAACTGGAATGTAATTGAATTAAATTTCTGAATGTTTCTTTCATCCCAAAAAATTATAAATTTAGAAATGTTTCATTTGATATTTTCTTTCCATCAGAATAGAGATTTAACTACTTTCTTAATTTGTATATCCTTTTGTTAGTTCAATTACCTTCTTAGGTTTCAAAATATTAGGCTAAATTAATAATGTTATGATCTTCCCTCAATTTATTTTAACTTTTACATCAAACTATAATTGTTTTAAAAAATGCTCACCATCAAAGAGAGTACATGCAACTAGTAAGACTCTATTTCCAAAGGAAACCTGGAATACTCAAGCAACTGGTAATTTTTATTTTTTTGCGCACACACATATATTTACATATATATATATATATATACAATAGAGGTAGCCCACCGCTCAATTGGCCCTTATGATAAGTTATAGGTTTCAAATTCGATATCTCCCTATGTCCACTATAAATGTCATTATTCATGCATGAAGTTTATATAATTTGTACAAATGGTAGTCCCGTACAAGCTTGAGAGACTAGTCGGTTTAAGGTACGAAAATCCTACACAACTATATATATATGTCTTGTTAACATGTGCTTTCATAATACATTTTAAACATGTTTTGTTTGATTGTAAAAAACGTTAAAAATTATATTTTCAATGTTAGAAATTATAAAAATATTATTTTTTAATACTTTATATAACTAAACAAAATATGCATAACATGCATCACAAGTTATATGTATAATTATATATGTACATGGTTGTAGTGGACTAAAGCCAAATAATCAGTGCATCACTAGGAGACATAAAGTGGAAAACCTTCTTCTATGTGGGTTTTTGGTTCCATGACAGACTGCTCTTTAGGCAGCACAAAAAGTGATGTAACAAAACCATAAGAAAGTGGAGCAAGTCTTTGATTTCTTAAGTGTCACGAGTTGCCACCCGTGGCACGTCGAGGGCCGCGAGGGACCTTGGCGTGGGGCATGTCTGAGCATGATTGGCCGGTGGCATGGCAATCTCGTAATTTGTATTTTTCATATTTATTGGATTTATGGATTATGACTCCTCGAGGGGGTAGGATGTTTCTTCCTATCAGTTTGGAGATGGCTCAGAATGCTATTATAAGGGGGGGTATGGTGTTGACTCTACCACCCCCTGGTGCTACCGAAAGGGACAGCATTCAAGTGAGTCCCCCAAGGGAGTGGGCGAGACTTGGGGGCCGGCTGTGGCACGTGGCTGCAGTCCTCATGCTAGTCAAGGGGCTACATGGGCGGCATTGTGCCCGGTGGGGCAAATGTTGGGCATTGGCGTCGAGGATGGGGTTGTGGCATTCGCACCCGCTATGCCATAATTATAAAGTGGTGGGGCTTATGTCCATGACGGATTGGACCTCGGTGTGCATACTTGCATGCCGTGTGTCTCGTGTGCACTTGCGCATTGGGTTCACGCTTGTGCACACGGCCGCTTGGTTTGGCTAGCATTGGTGTCGTGGGGCACAATGTTGTGGGCGTATCAGTTGCTAATCGGTGGTGCCTTTCCTTGCGGGCAACCTTGACGCGGGGCGCTAAGAGCTTCATGGATGGAGGCGTTGTGCCTAACAGGTGATGCTTGGCGGACGCGCGCATGTTTAGTTGCACATGGCCATCTGGCTTGTGTTTCGAGAGGGACTGGCGCTAAGCACATTGCTTGCCGTGTGTGCGCGCATTTGAGTATGGCGTTGCTATCGCCTATAGCTTGGGTTGCCTTATGGCTTGAGCATCAGAGGTCCGTGCTTAAAGAGTTATGCGGGGCATTACGGATGGATCCTGGACAAGCGCATAATCTTATGCCTTGGTGTTTGAGTTTGGCGGGACTATTGCTTGGTGCATAGTCGCCTCACGGGTGTATTCCGCTGCGTATGATCATGGCGGGTCGCATTTAGTATCACCGTGTGTTGCCCGGCCTGCCAGCCCATGACACTAAGCCATGGGGTCCAATGATCTCTCTCTCTCTGTTTTTGACTTCCTTTCTCACACAAGTTTTTTTGTTTACTTTCGCCCAGTTTCTTTTGTCTTTACCCCCACTATAGAAATCCGTAGAAATGGAATAGAAGAACTGAAGCAGAATGTGATCAGAGAGAAAAAAATATATAGTGAAAAAGAAGACAACCCGTTTGAGTTCACGTCTCCAAATAAAATAATAAACAATTTGCATTTGTATTCTTCTAGGCGAATTAAATGGGCATTGGTGTTGATGCAGAGGGTTCCTTTGAAGTCAACCTGAAAAGCCTTCCATTTGATGAAATCATAAAAGAGTGAACCTTCTCTGATCTTTCAAATTTTTATTAGCATGAATTGAGAACGACTGTATCATTTTTAATCCAATTAGATCTAATCTCATTAATGCTTGCTTTACTGGCCCTGATTTATTGCTCTCATTTTGAAATCCTTCCTTCTGGCCATCATATTTATTTCTACAGCCAATTTGAACCCCTCCCCCCCCTCCCCCCAACACTCTCTCTCTGAAAGTAAATTTGACTTGCAGGTTTCTATAACACCCTGCTTATATCTTTCACAAACCCACATGCCAATAAGCTTAAAAAAAACTTCCTGAGTCTCTTCTCTGGGCTTGGATTTGTTTCTGGTAACAGGTCACATGATTCAAGTCTAAAGCTCCAAACTTGGTGAGTTTTCTCTTACTTTCCCTAGAAAATATGGACTGGATTTTCATTCAAACCAAACAACAGAACTTTCTTTCTCCATCAAACCAACCCTATTTCCTCTCTCAGCCACCTCCACCTCCACCAGCCAATCTTCAATCCAGTGGTTTCAATTTGAACAACAAGGTGAGCCCAAGCATATTGCTTATCATCATAATTCTTGCAATCATTTGCTTTATTTCTAGTTTGCTTCACCTCCTTGTTAGATTTCTACTTAGACCTCAAAATAGAGAACCAGATGATTTGGAAAATGTGACTGCTCTTCAAGGCCAGCTCCAACAGCTCTTCCACCTCCATGATGCTGGTGTGGATCAATCCTTCATTGACACCCTCCCTGTTTTCAACTACAAAGATATTATAGGTGTGAAAGACCCTTTTGATTGTGCTGTTTGTTTGTGTGAATTTGAGCCAGAAGATAAGCTAAGATTGTTGCCCAAATGCAGCCATGCATTTCACATGGATTGTATAGATACATGGCTTTTGTCTCACTCCACTTGCCCTCTCTGTAGGGCTAGTCTCCTTCTTGATTTCTCACCAAACCATTGCTGTTCACCTATAGTCCTTGTTCTTGAATCTGGCAGTGACAGTTCAAGAGAGATTTGCCCAGATGGGGTTTTGGGCACCACCAATTCAGTAGCTAGAGCAAATTCCCATCTGAGTTTTCATTTTAGGGATGAATTTGGCTCGTCCCGGACGGATATTTCGTGCAAATCTTGCGAAATTCAGGCAAAAGACGATGGAAATCAACAAATATTGGCGGGTTCAGAGGAAAAAGTTGTGGCTGTTAAGCTGGGGAAGTTTAGGAATGTGGATGGTGGAGGTGAAGGTAGTAGTAATAATAATGTTGATTCAAGAAGGTGCTTCTCTATGGGGTCTTTTGCATATGTAATGGATGAGAATTCATCATTACAAGTGCCCATTAGATCCCCAATGAAGAAACAACCAAGCAAGAAGCCTTCTCTGCCATTGATACCTGGCCATAGGGCAGCTATGTCTGAATGTGATTGTTATTCAAGAAGAGACTTTAATGGTTTTGAACCATTTAGAAGTGGTGAAATTCTTGGAATTGGGAGTAGTGGTAGTATTAGTAATGGGAATTGCAATGGCAATGCTATTGGGAGGAGCAAGAGAGAGAGTTTTTCAATATCCAAGATTTGGCTCAGGGGGAAGGAGGAGGAGAAGCCTCATCCATTGGTGGTGGATTCGTCTAGACGGGCCTTTTCATTACGGTTTCCGGTGCACCGGAATGTTGGAACTGGCGGCGATGACTTGAAGGCTGAGAGTGGTACCAGGAGGACCATCTCTGAGACAGATATTGGGAGGTGGGTAAATGGAGGAGGGAGTGAATTGGGTTGTGATGAGGAAAAGCGGAGCTGCAACAGTTTGGATTCTCAGCCAAAAACACCATCTTTTGCAAGGAGGACTCTGCTTTGGCTAGTGGGTAGACAAAACAAGGTGGTTCACTCATCTTTCTCACCCAATGTCTAATTCATTTTTTTTCCTCTAAGTTTTAGATACGTCTTCTCTTTGATTTCTTTATCTTGGAAGGCAAAATTGGAAGATAGGTAATAGAAAGAGAGAGAGAGAGAAAAAAAAAAAAGTGGAGCTATCAGTAGGTCTCAATAGAAAAATGTATGCATTTCACCTTAAAATGCTTGTTTTCCAGCTATATTGTTTGTGGTATATTGATTATTTTCTCTGATTCATTTGCTTCTCTCTCTCTCTCTCTGTCTCTCTCTTCTTCTTCTTCCTCCTTTTTGTGTTGTGGGAGATAGTATAAGTGATTTTCAAACATAAAAGCTTTGCTAATTTTACTAAGGAAATAAAGATCTGCTAATTCAAAATTTTCTTCTTTTTCCATTTCAAAGGCTTTGCAATGCCTTGATATGTCAATTCTAATAGGTGAAAAGGGTGCTTAAACTCAAAACCATACCTAAATCCAAAGACTATGGACTTCAAAGTATACTGTTTCTTTTCTCATGTCTAGACTTAACTGGCTTTCTTGATTCTAAATTTTTCAAACAAAAGAAAAACAAAAGTCCGGCGGTTCGTATAAATATTTTTTAAAATTTAATTAGTTGAAGCTGAAAAAGGGAAGCATGGAGGAAGTGGTTGAGTCATTCAGTTAATATTGAATCTGATTCTCTGTCTATTATCTACTTTCTGGACAAGGAAAAGTCTTCGAACAGATGGGAGATTAAATTCCTTCTTGAAGACATGCTTGATATGGCCTCCCAGTCTCCCGTCTCTTTCCGATGGCGTTGCAAAACTGCCAATGGTTGTGCTCATTGGCTTGCTGCTCAAACTTTATCTGGCACCTTATGCTTTCCTTTAGCGTCCTTACCGAGCAAGTTCATTTCTTTGGTCCAGTTGAATCTTTTGTAGCTGCTTTGCTTCTTTTGAGATTTCAACCAAAAAAAAAAATTTATTGTAATAGTTGTGAAAACAAGTGGATTCAAAATTTCAAATCCTCCATAAATGTTCCTTTATTTTCCTCCAATTTCTTGAATCTGAGAGCTTGCAGAAGATAGACTAACAAATTCATTGTGGCCACAACCTCACAGGCTGTTGCATTTACTGGAAATCAATTTTGTGGGTAATGATAGGGACTAAACATTAATGGCTGATGTTATTATGGTCACAGGAAACAGTTGAGGGGCTGTTTTCTGGTGTTATATACATGTGTGACCTAACAACATCACCTCATGGAATTGTCCCCCACACATTATTATTCAGTTTGTTGGCACTTGAAATGCCCCATTGCAGTCCATCAATCCCCTTCTGGACCCTTTGGCCACATGATTACAAATACACAGCGTAATTTTATAATTTGACATTTAATTCTACAATTTAAGATGTTAAATATTAACATGTGTTTTTAGGGTACAATTTAAACATATTTCCTTTGATAGTACAAGAAGTTGAGAATTGTGATTTCAATCTTGATTTCTAACACTTTGTACAACCAGATAAAACATACATAAAATGTGTCCTAATGACACATGTTAAAAATACCCATTTCAAATTGCTTATCCTATCTTCGTAGAGATTATTTAATTTCGTGTATACTGAATAAAATACCATGCTTAGAATGTTTATCCAAACTCTATTTCAAGGAACCATACGCGGGATAAGATCAAATACGAGATTATTAGTTCAATTTCACGTCCTTATCTACAAGAATACATGGGCATGGAGAAAAATCCAAGAATTCATTGAAGAGTATTTGGATCTTCTGCTTTAATTTAATTTATTTATTTTAATATAGGGTGCCCGCTTTCGATGGTTGAAGAGTATATTTGTACCTTCTGCTTTTATTTTAGTTTGTTTTTGTATCTTCTTAGTATATATATATATATTAAGTGTAGTCCCACTCTTTTTTCTTTTATTACTACATGAATGTCATTTCCACATTTAGATTACAAATCCAATTTACATCTGTATCAAAAGAGTTAGTTTTGCATTAGTCTAGACTCTCTTATTTTGTGGACTCATAATGTAGGTGAAAATTCATTCTCTCACGCAAATGGTAAGAATGATAATTTGAAATAGCTACGTGGTTTCGTCAATCGGGTGGCTACTCTTGGAAAGAATCCATTTGCGAATTTGATATCCAATGTGTAAATATAGGCTTCATTTGTTTTAGGGGTGGGATTAGATTACTAATCCGTAGAATCAGTTATTTTGCATTTGTTTTGGCAAAAAATAGTGGAGATAACTAATTTGGAGACTACTTTTTATCCTGCATACGCGCAGTATATAAATGTGGGATAACTTAATATGATGATTCAATTCCGAAAGCTAAATGACAAAATAAATTATTCTCCCTTGTATTACCGTTTCCAATCTCGCGAAACAAACAAGGCATGATTACACCACCTAGCTTAGAGGATATACAACATTTGTTGGGGGATGGGCTTAGCTTATGGGCTTAGGTACCATTCCACCTCCAACCCAAAAATAGATTTGTCCTATGTCAACAGCGCAACCTGAAAGTTAGGCGGCTGCTTGGGCAATGGTCTCTAGCTGGCTTCAAGAATGGTGGAGCTGGAAAACCTTTCTCATTTGGTTGTGGTCTTGGTTTTGATTTTTAGAAGTTGCTCGGATT
Source organism: Euryodendron excelsum (assembly GCA_033060915.1). NCBI lineage: Eukaryota > Viridiplantae > Streptophyta > Magnoliopsida > Ericales > Pentaphylacaceae > Euryodendron > Euryodendron excelsum. The sequence continues at coordinate 4,574,012 of CM065381.1, read as the reverse complement.
GCATTTAATAAATTGATTCTGAAAACTATTTTTGTCGAGACAATATTTAATAAATTAATTCCAAAACTTGCTTTCAAAATTTTTTTGTAGAATTTTAAAAACCAATTTTTGCATGAAATGAAACGATATGAAAAAAATGGTATTTTCAAAGTTTTCATTTCTTGTTTTTGAGAAAAAAAGAGAAATTCTAATTATTTTTGTTTTTAAAAATATGAAAAACTAAACGAAAACAAAAATAATTAATTTGACATAAACTCTTGTCGGGCTCGAGCTCCTCTCTCTCTCTCTCTCTCTCACTCTCTCTCTCACACACACACACACAGTCGTCTTTTGCCTCATCATGCTAGTTACAAGTTACAACTACATACAGCGAAATGTTTCTTTTTATTCTAAGCCATGGGGTTTCAAAATAATGCTACAATTGAAAACCACATGTGCTTTTACAGAACTTCTTGGTCGAAAAGTAGTGAAAGAAGAGGTGACCTGACATTTATTGAATTTTATTAAGAACAAGGAAGTTAACAATCTAATATAATGATTAGAAACTTAGAGAGAGGACTTCTATTGATACATCAAAATATAGAGATACATCACATATAGCTTGAACATCAGCTCAGCATCACTTATGGAAACATTCCCAGACATGCTTCTAATTACTATATTATAAGATGATTGCCCTTACGAAAACACTGTTTTCTTAGCTCAATAGATCTTCAGAGACCCTGCAAATCACAACATATTTAAGACTGATTGGTGGTATGACCAATGTATCTAGCAAATCTAATGTTCTTCATATAATTTAAAATCTCAAGCTTTTAGAAAGCTCAAGTTATTAAAGAGAGGTATTCCTAGAAGTTAGCATGGTGGTTAAGGCTTGGAGCCAGGGTCTGCCCCCTTCAAAGTCTTTGGTTCAAAAATTCTTATGTGCTATCAATACTTTGATATTACTCTCAACTTAGGGGTGAATATTGGGCTGGTTGGGCTGGGTTAGGGCCAAGCATACTCTAGAAATAAATTTTATTGGGCCTAAAACTAAATTTCAACCCTATACAATTAAAAAAATTATATTTCCAAGCAATCCAAGCCCTCCCATTTAATGTTAAATTTGTTTATTAACTAATTTTCTTCTCTAAAAATAATATTGAACAACATACAATTTAATTACACACATATATATTAAAATATATTATTTTATATGTATTTAGGGTCGGGCCGGGCCGGACCGGACTGGGCATCAAAGACAACTCCAAGCCTGTTCATTAAACTAATCAGGCCTAAAAAAATTCAAAGCCTTATAATTTGTGAGCGGGCCTATCAGACTCTCGGGTTTATGACCACCCTTACCCCTACCCCTACCCTAGGGTCTTTGGCCACTTAATTACTCAGTTTGTGTGAAACGGAGGAGCTGCACAGGCTCAAGACTAGTCCAAATATGCGCAAATTGGCATGAACATCCTGATTAGCCAAAAACAAAATATTAGAGAGAGATATAACTTAATTATTTACATTCTCAACAAGCACTTTTACGTATAACTAGATTCAAGCTTTTAATTACAAAATTGGCATTGCCACTACCACATTATTTTGTATGCAAATTTTGAAATTTGAATTCTCTTTATTCCATAATCAATGGATTAGATGTAATCTTATTACATTTCTAACTAAAACTACATCGTTTTGTATTAAAATTTATTTTTTTTATATATAACTATAAAATCATTTATTTTTAAATAAATTTTAAATCTAACTTATCAGAACTTTTTATTTTTATGTTAGCTAACGTCTCAACACCTCATCAATGGAATGAAGATCTTCATTCTAAATCATGAAATGGAGAGAATTCAAATCCCAAATTTTGTATGATGTTTAATGGACTGAAGATTCCCATTTCAAATCATAAAATGGAGAGAATCTAAATTCTAAATTTTGTATGATGTTTTTATAAGAATAACATTTTCAGTATATATATCTTCAATATATGATGGCCTTACTGGGTATATTCGATATTGATTTTGCCTCTACTTGGGTCTGCAATCATGGCGAAAGCTTCCTGAGAGAGACTGATGGTTTCACCTGGTGGAGGACAGTAATCATCAATCTTAACCACAACGTCCTGACTCTTGCAAGGCTGTGGCGTACCTTGGTTTGTAGCTCCGGTACACCAGACCTTGTACTTTCTCCCTCATGCCGCCCTATTGCCCCATATGGCATCACTTGCAGCGGCGATCATTACACCATTGTCTTTATAACCATAGCATGAAGAAGCTGAGAATAGCTAACAAACACTTACGCTGTCTTTGAAATTTAGATTTATTAAAAAAAAAAATGGAACGAATTTTTGCTTTTTTCTCTTATATTTTTCTTTTATTTTTTATTATTAAATTCTTAATTTAAACGCAATGTTAGAGAATATAGTTTACTTCAAAGTCCTCACATCTAACTAGTAGCATTGTGGCAATATATACTTATGCCCGGGCTTTTTATATTAATTTATATAGGTGTTTGCATGTCTCAAGCATGAATTGGTAAGTAGCAACATATAAAGGAAAAGGAAAATGCTAATATGCTATTTTTATTGAATTTTTGTATAGATTTTTATATAATGAGGTAATAATGACAATTTATAATTAAAGATGTCCTATCATGGTTTGGGCATCTCGATTTGTGGGTATACCCAAAGACGTCCAACGATCAATATATATATAGACTTGTAGAGTAAATCTTGTTTGTATATGTATCTAGGCTGCAACTTGTATATAAGTATTCATAATATTAAAGAGCAAAAACATTGGCTTGCAATATACCCTTCGATTTGGGCATTGCATGAGGCTTTGTTATTCTAAATCACAATTTCCACTTAATGACACCAAGAAAAACTGTAAAAGTTGTGAACAAATTATGCGACTAAGATCTAGAGAGAGAGATGTTACTTTAAATTAAACTAGTATACGAAAGTATATAAATAAAATGAAGAATATTTGTGGAAGCTAGTGATGTATCAACTATAAATCCAGTACTCACGAATGTAAGGAGGAAGATAGTAAGTAGCAGTCCCCTGAGTTGCATTTGCCAACGACGTAACACATACTAGAACATAATGGGGAGTAAGGAAATTAGGAGTCTTTTAAGCTGCAGGTGCCACCGCGTGAAGCCATATCTCAGTGCCCATCATCATCAGAACTCGCATTCCTCTACCCATTTCCTTTCTTTTCTTTTACTTCCTTCCAAACACCTCAAAAGGAATTGAAAAGCTCTGCTTTCTGCCCCAAAATTTACTGAAGGGCTATCCCTTTAAAGTTTAAACAGAAGAAAAACCAGTGAACCGACTAGGAAGAAAGTCATGTTCCAAGTCTTCCACTGACGCAACATTTTCAAAGTCATATGATGTATAATGATAAATGGTTCTTTTCAAAAGTAGCTTTTGACCTGTGCATAACGCATATCACGACCGCAATTGAAAAACATACGATCAAGCAGACAAAAAGGAGTAGAAAATGATAAAGTAAAATCAATCAGATATATAAAATCAGACAAATTATTAAGTGCGATTGAAGCGTGTTCTTACTCATTTTCTCACATTGGGGGATGTCACTTGCTATGTCAGGTATTTCATCCCATTTAGCAAGGAGAATCCCATGAATCCCAGCACATTATGAGTGATGGAGTAAAGATAACGTGGTGCTTTAAAAGTACTGAATAATTTTTATAAAGTCATATGTTTTTCTTGGAATTTATGCTTAAACAACGGTTGTCTTAAAACTTAATTCTCATTTTTAGATGATTTTAAACTTATTTTTCAAACCCAAGTAAAACTCTTAAGTTTGAAATTGTGTTATCAAAACACGACTTTTGAAATATCCTAAGTTTAATAAATAAGTTTAAAACCACTAAAAAATAAAACATAAGTATATCGACAACCCTATTTTTATAGTACACTCCAAGGTTCCTGCTAAACATATATACTATTTGGACCATACTTTGCTAAACTAATTAAGTAGCCCAAGAAGAGTGAATGTCTTGTTAATTAAAGAACCCAAGTGGACGGCCCATCCTAAAAATTGTCCAGGAGGCAGTGGATGAGGAGAAGACCAATCAAGGCTTGAAGTAGAGAAATGGACGACACGGCAGTTGAGCATATGCTTGTGAGAAGGAGGAGAACATGGCAATTGGCAAAAGTACTTCCACCAACTTTAGGAGTGAGAAAGCTTTTGCCAAGGAATTTGAACTCAAAATTCTTTAAGCTATAAAAGAAGGAACAAACGAAGATAGGACAAACAAAAAACTCTCTCAAAAAGAACATTTTACTTCTGCAACAGCTTTCTACGCTTTAGCATATTTAGGAGCAGCAGCATAGATTTTAGTTTATTCTTCATCTGGACTTGGTGTAAGCATCGTCAAAGTACAATGAAACTCATGGGTTCAGTTGTGCTTTGAATCTCTGTTTGCTCGAAGTATTTCACTATGCTTTTAGTAAGTATCTCTATCGATTGGTAGTTTCATCTCTATTAGTTGCTTGGATCTCTCTTTATCAAAAATATTTTTTCATTTACTTCTGGATGAGCATTTTCGCTGGTTAACGAGTCTTGCTTGTTAATTGGTGAATCTCTATTTGTTCAAAGTCTCACTTAAATTCCACTTTGGTAAGTATCCCCGTTGACCGGTGGTTTTGTCCCTACTGGTTACTTGGATCTCTGTTTATCAACGTTGTTTCCCCATATACTATTGAAGAAACATCTTCGTGAGTTGATGAGTTCTGCTTGTTAATTAAAGATGAAAAATAATATTCTTATATAAAATTTATACAAAAATACCCATCAGGATGATGTGGTGGTAACAATTTTATAATTAAAAATTATTAAAATGAGTGTTACGTTTTGAAGTAAAAAGTTATTATTAAGACACATTATTCTGTATAAAAATTTTATAAAAATTTTCTATTTGTATAGCATTATTCGTTAAAGAATTCCTGTTTGTAAAGGTCACAAGTGAAAATCTATCCAAAGAGGTCCTGAAATACGGCATTCAAACCACACAATCACAATGGCTTGAAACTGTGCATGAATTGAGAATTGATTGTGCAACTAATCAATCTGGAATAGAAGTTTTGGCACGCTCACGCACAAAATTCAATCCAGCCGAAGATAGTTGGTCACACATACTGTTTCTTTAAATTCTAAAACTTCCTTTTTTTTTTGGTAGTTATATTTGAGCTGGAGCTTCAGCGAAAATATGATTACTCCACGTGATTTAAAAGTTGGCACAACATTTTCAATGTTATATAATAGAAAATGATAAATGGTTCAATCTAAAAGGACTCTCCTATCACGTTTCAATTGTATTCATGGTGATAACATCTCTACCATATATATATGTGTGTGTGTATGTATATATATGTATATGTATATGTGTATACCACACTCATATACACTTCAAGGAAAACAACATTTCTTTCCTGCATTCCGTATTCTGCATTAAAAAAACCAGAACAGAGTCGCCATCCCTTACAATAATCGAAAAAACTTTTTCTGCCAGAAACTCTATATGTATATATATATATATATGCGTGCGCGCGCTAATTTTGATCCTTCTTTGAAAAGTTTTTCAAAGGCCTTTTTTCATCTAGACAACAATTTTTTTCCAAAAAAGGATGTAAAAACTCTATAGAGCCTTAACTATAACATATAAGATTTTAAAAAATTTAGAATGTTCAAAAACTTTTTGTTTGTTAAATCAGTGCTTTTTTGTTAATTGAACTAGTGTAATTGATTTTGGACCTTCTTTTTCTAGAGCTTTTTTCTTATCTGGACAGGGGATTTTTATTTCAAAAATAATTGATTTTGTAGAAGTTATATAGGGTTTTAATTATGCATGTAATATTTAAAAAAATTTGAAGCCTTCAAAAAAAATTTTATTTGTACAATTTATTTACTTATTTATTGTTAAAATGAATTTTTTTATTCTAAAAATTACTAGTGTAAGTTCATTTTGGGCCTTCTTTCCTAACGAGCTGCTTATTATTATTATCTAGAGTGGGGCCCTTTTTTTTTTAAATAAAACAATAGAGGTAGAAATTATACAAAATTTTAATATATAAAGTTTTAAAAAATTTGGGAGCCTAAAACAATGACCTTGCTGCCCTAGGGGTTACAAACCATGATAAAGTGTAATTACCATTAACAATATCAGAGAATTTTCTCAAAAGTTCATTAATTATTGAGTAATAGAATTATTAATTATACGTTATTGAACAAAATAGGTTCCTCAAATATTTATTAATTAATGAAGTTGATTAATTGTAAATAGGCTTTGGTCTCCATCCTCACTGGCCTTTCATATAATTAATCTGCCCTATTGAATAGACAGAGTATGCAATGAGAACATAAAACTACTGGTGGAAGATCTCTTGGAACTATGTATTTGTACCTTGTTAGAATGGCTTTTATATAATTATATAAATTCATTAATTGAAAACTACGTTTTATATTGATTTTTATGTTCTATGATTATTTATTTGGATATTTATATAGATACATATATATGGTGTTATAAGATAAGTCACAAGTTCACGGTATGGACTCATGAGTGGGAGCCCGAGAGTGTTAATTTTTAAAATTCGTTAGATTGAGAGTGACTTGAGAGCGTTAATATTATATTTTATTTATAATTAATATAATTAAATTTTGTATTATTAAATATTTTTTGAATTATAATACAACCAGTATTTGTAATGTTAAATATTTACATAATTTTATGCTATAAGTTTTTGCATTTTATGTTTTTTATAACAAGTATTTATGGTATTTATGATTATAGTTTACTATATATGTTTATACAAAGAAGCAAGGTGGCGTGGTCGTAAGTGCCCTTTGAAATGTCTTCTTGGTCACAGGGAAATGAATTCCGCAGCTGAGTCCGCAGTTCATCGCTTAAATCAAAGCCGCCCCATACACATTTAGAACTAATGGCTATTTAGATAACAATAATAATAACAAAATGTAGCTTGTGTTATAAAATTAAAAAATTATAAAACAAGCAAAATAATTAAATATAGAATATAATAAAATTAGTTCTTTTAAAACTGTTAAATAATAGTTAGATTAGTTTTTTTGAAACTCTTATGGATAAATCTTTTTGATCACTCAAAATTTTATTATATAAGAGAAAATATAAATACGGCAATCCTCTCATTAATTGTCCAGAACTTTTGCTCTGTTTATCTTTTCTCTTATTCTTTTTCTCTTTCTTTCTTTTTCTTTCTCTCTTTATATCTGCACTCTTCTTTTTTCCTGCATCTTGTGCTCCCACTTGTCTCTCTTTTATAGAGAAGAGAAGAGCCATATACAAATGCGGTAATAGATTTGTGTGTCGTCCATCACATAAATAATAAGATGGTAGAAATCATCTTATCTTTATACATGGTGGGTGGTGGGAATCCACTATGCACTGAGTTTATAACACTCCTCCTTGTATGACCACCACACATATGCTTCATTAAAATTTTGCTAAGAAAAATTCTGTGGGCAAAATCCTTAGCCAAGAAAAAAGAGTATACTATTCTTATGTAAGATTGAATGATGTGGGTGCATTAAAATTGTTTCGTTAAAATCTTGTTAAGAAAAATTATTGGCAAAGAAAAAAGAGTACAGTACATGACTCCCCTCATGAATACGTCTAGTAAAAAATTTATAGTATTCGTTTAAAAAAAATGATATCACACTAATGAAAAAGTAAGAAGATAATGAGAGATAAAATCAAACTAGCGTGAGATCCATAAATAATAATGTAAATAGTAACGTAAATAGTATACATAAATAGTAACTAATTCATTTAATTATTTACCCTTATCATTTATTATATTTACATGATGTGTCATTAAAATATTATTCTGAAATATTTTTTTAAATTAACACTCTCGATATTGCTACTGCTGGAGCATGTTAGAGATATAAAATGTAAATATATTTTTCTATTATATTTTCATAAGAAAAATTTCCTCCACATCATTTTCATTGTTGACTGATTTGAATAATAAAAATTATACTCATCACCACTTATAAATTATTGCAGCTCTAGGTGCACTAAATCATAGCCTTGTAACTTTAAGTGCATTCAATCATAATCTTGTAACTCTAAGCACATTTACTGATAATCTTACAACTTCAAGTGCATTTAATCATAATAAGCTTTTGAAAGGATTACGATTTTCTAGCATTCGTATTTTACTTTTTACAAAACTTCAATGATAACACAACAATAAACTAAAATAGTCAGCGTGCCGACCATAATAAGCATCCTTCAGGGATGCTTGATTTCATGTATTTTTCAAATTCATTACTTTCGGATGAATTTTGGAATAAGGGTTCCAAATAAATACATAATATTGTAATTTAATCTTGGAATAAATGTTCCAAATAAATACATAATATCGTAATTTAAAACGATATAAATGAAACAAGATGATTAAGCATCACTGGAACCAATTAATAATAAATACATGAAACTATATACATGAGATATTTGCAATGATTCAAACAAGTGCACATACTTCACCAGTGCAAAGTACAAACTATTTCATTACCTCCTATTACCTCCTAAGTAGATCCTTCAAATCCTATGCATCTTGATTGCTGGGACAAGGAGAGGAAGTTTCCACCAGTTCTTCTCCAATATGAAAACTAATTATCCATTAGGGTCATTTAATTGGGCTCAAAGAGCCCAATATAGCCTCTGGACTTCAATTGGTTCTTTCGGGAGACATCTTCAAATACACGAAACAACTATCTAGTAACTACAGAAATTTCACCTATGAAAATATTGGTGTGGAGGAGAAATAACCAAGAGAAGTACCGTCCAACCCTCATAGTCAAAATAGTGGCATTGTGGCGTCTATATAAGCACAGTTGTCAGTCTGGCCATACAACTGATGTAATTGTTTGAAGCACTAAGTTAAGTCTAGAACACAATAAATAAATATTTTGTCAAACTGATAGTAATATCAACCAAAAGACAAAAGACAAAAGACAAGAATGATAAATAAAAAATTTATCACAAATATTTAGAGATTCGTACTAATAACATATTATAAAATTAAAAAAATTAAAAAATAAACAAAATAATCAAACACAAAATATAATAAAATTAGTTATTATGAAATTGTTAAATAATTATTAGATTAGTTCTTCTGGAACTATTAAGAATAGATATTCTTGATCACTCAAAATTTCATTACATAAGAGAAAATATAAATACAGCTATCCTCTCAATATTTGTCCAGAGCCTTTGCTCGGTCTATCTTCTCACTTCTTCCTCTCCTCTCCCTTTTTTCTTCTTTTTCTCTCTCTTTTTGCACTTTTTTTTCCCTACATTTTGTGCTCTCACTTATGTCTCTTTATATAGAAGAGAAGAGCCACATACAATTGCGATAATGAATTTGTGTGTTATCCATCACATAAATAAAAAGTTGGTAGAAACCATCTTATATTTATGCATGGTGAGTGGTGAAAATCCACTATGCACCAAGTTTATAACAGCTTGTATCCAGAAACGTAACTATAAAGACCCTAACAAAACCCACACACCTAATATCATTAGCTCATCCAACTAAATAAGCATAAGAAGGTTGAGGGCATCATAGTTATTTCACAGAAAACAGATAACATGGTCTGGTACTAGAGCACCCTGTAATCTTTAAGAAGTTGTGTGCTATTTTGCATTTTAAGAAAACCTCAAGAGAGGTAAGTGTCACCCATCCATGCAATACTTATTTGGACAAATTATAATGACATCCCTCAAAGTATTTAATAATAACACATAGCACCCTTAAGATTTTGAAATGACACTTCCCTGTCAGACTTATTCCCCACACGGCATTAATAGAGAGTGACATATTATCTTCTTATCCTTCAATTGATTGTACAAATTTTATTTGCAAAAATTCTGTAAGACCCGGGTGACTACACGTAGGCAGGAACAAGATTTTGGCAAGTTATGACAGTGAGAGGCTAGCTCCAACAAATTGTGCTGCGATCCCACACTGCCTAAAAAAGAAAAGAAAAAGTATTATATTTATAGATACTTGTAATTTTTTTTAAACAATGCATTTTAAAATCGTACAAATCAAAGTTCAAAGCGAACAATATTATACAACGTGGACCTTGGATCGTGACAAATTCTAAGAAATAAAAGTCCAAACACAGTTCAGCGTGGCAACCCTCTCACCTTTCTCTCACTAGATGCCACGAATGAAACCACCTTGGCCAAACCTCAATCCTTCTCATTATGGCCGAAACTGCCGAACCTCAATTCTTTTCATTCTCTTAAAAATCCCTTTCTTACTGAAATCCCTTATTAATCTCTCTCCCCTTGTCATTTTCTCTCAGTATGCGCCACCGCCGAACCCACCAGGGATAAACCCATTTCCTCTTTCCCTCTCTCTACCTTTCTTTCTCCTTTACCCTCTTCCATCACCCTCGGTTCTTTTTCCTTCTTCACAGTCAAGGCCCATCTCCTCACTCATTTTGTCTCTCTTTACAAACCAAGCACAACAACAAACCCATTATTAATCTATCACCACCATTCAAAACCCCGTGGCCAGAATCCACAAAAACCATAACCATTTTGCGCACAACCTTTGAATGGACCTTTATTATTTTCTAAACTTACATATGTTTATGTATATCTATACTATGAAGTTGGTGAAACTTCAAATTAAAAAAAGAATCACTTTTAGATGCAGACCAAAAAGTTATTAAAAAAATATATATATATATATATTACTAATATTGTGCATAATTTATTTAACTCAAAGAATAAAAGAATAAAATATTAATTTAAATTTTGTAATTATCCACTAATTATTTTCTATTTTTCTTCTCCCACTTACTCAAACTAATTCCACAAAGTGGGACACCATTCTAGTATATGTTATATGTGCAGAGATATGTTTATATATACCTATGTGGTTTATAGTCTCTGCCCCTTAATACTGTTTGATATCATTGGGTCTCGCCACCATAACGTAGCACCCCACTCGCCGCCGGTTGCCATATAACAGGGCACACTCGTCACCACCATCAATACCCCCAATCTGTGTTCCTCTCATTCATTGATTTTGACCACCATAAATTACTAAAACTTCTTGTTGTTGCTTTGATTAGAACAAAAACCATTGCTTGGATTGTGAGATTTTAAAACTTTTTGGGGTTTTTGGTTTTCGAAGAGAGAATCGGTGTTGCAAGGTGGTGGTGGTGATGACGGTGGGGTGGTACGGGTAGGAAGGAGAGGGCGATGGTGGAGGGAGGAGGAGGAGGATGATGATGAACAGGGCCCGCTCAACACCATCAGGGGTCTAAGGCGAATCATTTAAATGAGGCCTTTCAAATTTTTAATATCATCAATAAATTATTACTTAAAATTTATTTTTCTTACCTTTTGAGATGCAAATTTATTAATTAAATTTTTATATTCGAGATTTATTAACATATTCTTTTCAATTGATAGTATTGCTAATCCAGTTAATCTTTCTTGTGACATAGTCGATCTTAAATAGGACTTTATCAATTTTAACTTTGAAAAACTTCTTTCTGTAGAAGCAACTGTTACTGGTATAGTCAATAATATCCTATAAGCAATACATGCATTCGGAAAAGAATCTAAACTTTTTATATAATTTAATAGGTCAATTGGTGTGCTTTCTTCTATTTGTAAAATTTCTTTTAAAACTTTCAATTCCGAAAATAAATCTAAACCATCAATATCAGAAAAAATGTCATGTTTTAGGTTACATTCAAGATTAAGACAATATTTTTTCAAACTATCATCCTCTAGTACTTTTAATTTCTTAAAATTAAACAAAAAATAAAAAATATTGTCATATATTTGAAATTGTTCAAACCTACTTTGAATTGAAGAAAGCGCCTAATCTACTATGTATAAAAAATATTCAATCCTAAAAGATTCTTCAACAGATTGTGTTGTTTTGTCATTAATATTTTCGCCAAATTATTTTTTCCTACGAATAATACGTTTTTCACGAAATACAGGTTCTATTTCCATTTGAGTAGCAATTTCTTTTGATGAAATCATAACAGATGTAAATCCATTTTCTCTATATTTCTTAAAAAATGAAATAAGACCTTTTAATTGGTCTATTGCAACATCAATACGCATGTCTTTTGATTGTAAATATTTACTAACAGATTTTACAGCAAATAATATATCATACCAAATAGTCATACCTAATAAAAACTCAAAATTTTCTAGTTCATATGTTGCCAAACAATTAGCTTTACTTTTTATTTTAGGATCATCACTTGTTTTGGCTAACTGTAACAAAGCATTTCTTATTTGAGGAGTTTGGAATTTTATTGCTTTGACACTTTCAACATGACTCTCCCAACGTGTTTGGGATAAGGATTTAAGAGTTAAACTTGGGATATTATCTTGTAAAATTTTTCAACGCTTTGTAGAAGAAGAAAATAATGAATATATACGTTGTACCACTCCAAAAAAAGATATAGCTTTAGGACAAGAATTAACCATATCACAAAGGACTAAATTTAGATTATGACAACCACATGGTGTGTAAAATGCTTTAGGATTTATATCAAGTACTCTTTTCTGTACTCCTTGGTGTTTTCCTTTCATATTAGATCCATTATCATATCCTTGTCCACGTGCATCATTAAGATCAAGTTCAAGATTTTTTAATGCATCTATAATTGTATTAAAAAGTCCCTTCCCTGTGGTATCATTTACTTTTAAAAATTCTATAAAATATTCTTCTATTTTTATTGGACTTGTTGAAACATTAACGCATCGTAGTATAAGAGACATTTGTTCTTGATGACTTGTATCTGGAGTACAATCAAGTATAATTGAATAGTATTTGCTTCTTTAATTGTTTTTATAATTTTACTTTTAATTTCGTTTGCTAATAAGTTTATCAATTCATTTTGTATATTATGTCCAAGATAATGATTATGAAGTCCATCATGTTGTATACGTCTAATATGTTCTTGCATTACTGGATCAAATTCTCCAATCATTTCAATTAAACTTAAAAAATTTACATTATTTTCTTGATAAATCTTTTCATTGGTTCCTCGAAATGCCAAATTATTTTTACCAAGATTCTTTACTACAACAATAATTCTTAATAACACTTTTTTCCAATGATCTTTTTCTCTATTAATCTGTTCTTGGATATCTTTATCAAATGTTTTATTTTTTAATAATCTTATTTCCAAATCAACCCAATTATTCATATTAGTACTATGTTCATTAGTTGTTTCATGACTCTTAAGCTTCATACTAAGATTTTTCCAATCTTTGGTTCCTTCGTTAGCTGATTGACTTGTACTGGAATTTGAACTAAATAATTTACAACAAAAACAAAATACTTTATCCAAATCTTTTGAATACACAAGCCATTTTCTATCATACTTCTCTCCATTTGATAATTTTCGTGTATAATATATATTAGAGAAATGTCTAGATAGTTCATCTTTAGGAAAATTTATATCATTATATCTGATTGGACCTTTTTCTATTAATAGATCCCTTAATTTTGTATCAATATTAGTCCATTGACTTGGATCATAAATATTTGGAGCAACATGATCATTATTTAATTTATTTTCATTTATATTTTGATGTTCTTCCAAATTTTCGTTGCTTTCTTCAACAATATCTGTTTTATTATTATTATATTTTATGTTAATAATTTCATTATCTTCTAGCTCTTTAGGATCAATTATCTATTCATTTAGGGAATTTTTACCTAAATCTTTTGTTATATTTTGGTTATTGTTAGTAACAAATCTATCCAGAGCTCCTTTTTGAGATTGAATTAAATTTTCTATTCTTTTTTTTTTTTGAAGTTTTGTGTATTCAGATTCATATTTTCTAGTAGAAATATTTACAAGTTATAGTACAAAACAAACTCTTTATCACAAAAAAAAAAAACAATATTATAATTTAAACAGTATTGGAAGTACAGAACAATAGAACCTGATTTATCACCGTTGACAATAAAAATTGTAGACAAAGATGAGAGCTTGAGTTTGATATAACTTCTACAAGAAGACAATCAATAGATGATAACTGGATTAGTACATTTTTGCTAATAACAATAATGAAATAAAATAGAGAAAGATACTAAACAAAAAATAAAATACATAACAAAAAAATTACCTCAATACTAATCCACAAATATTATACTTGATGAGCATGAAATTGATTCTTCAGGGTTGCAAGAGAGAAAGAATAGAGAGACGGTGCACAGAGAGAGAGAGAGAGAGAGAGAGAGTTTGAGAGTTTGATAGGATTATAACTCTTAAACTGTTTTACATAGAGAAAGAGCTGTTTAGGATTGAAACCTTTCATCTACCTTATCTTGGAAAGGTAATAATCAGATAAGAATTTAGTTTTGCATTAAATTAGTTTTTAAAATTTATTTTTACTAGATAGTTTTTAAAGTTAATTAATTAATTATTTTTATTTTAGGCCTTTTTTCCCTCCTCATCTAGATTTTTACAAAAAAAAATATACAATAATTATTTTATATTATATATATAATATACATGTTTTAAAAAATTGGGGTCCTAAAATTTTGGACGCCTTAGACGGTTGCCTTAATTGCCTACCTATAGAGCCGGCCCTGATGATGAAAAGCAGTGGTCGAAGGAGGAGGAAACCTGATTTGGTGTGGCGAGGGTGAAGAGAGGTAAGGTTTGAGAGGCGAGATGTGGGTGGGTTATGATTAGGTGTGATGTTGGTGTAATGGGCTTATGAGGTGGCAGCATATGATTTGAAGGTGTAAAAATTTATGTATCTTGCAATTTATATGATGTTTTACTAAAAGGATAAAATTGATATTCCAAAATATTATTATGGTGATATTAGCACGCATGTTTTTCTTTCACTGTTAGCAACGATAGTTTGATGAAGGGGGAATTTGCAATCAAAAAATAAATCTAAAGGCTGGCGAATGTTATTTTTTGAATCTCAGACGTACCATCTGTTATTGTGAAGTATTTAAAGAAAGGTCGCTGTAATATGTCCTACCTATTTGAAAAAGTCTTAATACATATAAATTATTTTAAGAAAAATGCCACTAGCGACTGAGCATCAGGGCTCAGTCCCGCTAATGGTAACTGTTCTCTTGTTTTAAATATTAGATTTGTTTTTTTTATTTGTTTTGGTATTTTGTTTTTAGGTTTGGAAAACTATGTGCAGCATAAAGGTTGTTTCAGTCTGAGAGTCTATCCAAAGCACCAAACCGCAAACCTACGGTCCAGAATTCAAGATCCCCCATCCCTCCCGTCCTTCTCTCTTTCAAAATCCGCCTTCTTCTCTCTCTAGAATATCTGCAAATCCCTCCCTCCCCCCTCTATATACATATGTAGGCATATAGACCTATTTCTCGTAAACGCTTATATAACTCAATTTTGGTCCTTCACGGTCCATTATTCAATTTTTCAGATCATCCAAATCAGGGTAATGTCAGCCAGCGACAACGAAGACGACCACCTCCGCCGCCATGGAATCTTCAACCCCGATCCCAATTCCAACCCCAACCCATCAATCGCAACCACCACCGAATACCCACCACCGCCACCACGGCCAAAACCCAAAACAAAGTTCCTATCTCTTCTCCTCAAGGCCATCATCATGGTCCTCATCATCTCCCTCTTCTTCCTCTTCCTCGGCATCGCTGCCGTTGCCGTTCTCCACTTATTGCTCCCCAGCGGCGCCTTCCAACGCCGCCGCCCCCGCCGACCCGCCGCCACCTACACCCAATTTCCCGTTGACTCCTCCGACTCTGCCTACTCGGCGGAGGACCTCCAGATGTTCCTCCCAAGGCTCAGGTACGCCGCCGAATTTCCTGGGATGCAGGGGAAGGACTGCGCCGTTTGCTTGGAGTGCTTCAAAGAAGGCGAGTGGTGCCGTAGCCTCCCGGAATGTCATCACATGTTTCACGCGAGCTGTGTGGATAAATGGCTGACCAAAGTGGCCAATTGTCCCATCTGCCGAGCCCGTGTTCGGCTGAATTCGGGGGCCACCGGTTCGGTGATGGGCGACGATGATTGCAAGCTTTTGTGGGCAGTTGGGGTTTGAGGGGGGCAATGGCTTATTTAGCATAGCAATGTCAAGAATTAGGTATAACCAATGGGGGTTGTATTGAGAGTTAGGTGGATTTGTAAGTTTTGAATGTTTTTTTAAGCTTTGTTTCTTGTGTAATTATAGTTTTTCTTATGAATAGTATAGTTTTGAATGCTCATTTGTTGCATGGATTCTCTGTTCCTTTCTTGTTGGTGTTTCCTATTGATTAGGAAGAGAGTGAAAATTAACCAAGTAGATGGAAAATTTGCAATTTAATTGTTTAGAGCACAGCTGAGACTTGAGGAATTATGGAATGCATTATACAAGTTGAATTCCATAAAATAATTAGGTCCTTAAGAGTTAAGACACTATAATGCCTTCTAGTTAGTGGTTGTGGGAGGCAGATTCAATGCAACGGTTGCGCTGATAATATGTATTATTTAACAATGTTGGTTTCCTCTTTGAGGTTGTTTTTACTCTTATGATGATTGCTGCAGTACCTAGTGAAGCTCTAATTGAGCTGTTTAAAGTTGAAGAAAGGAAGAAGGGGATGAAGAAGATGGGAGGAGGAGAAATAGCTGATAATGCATCCATTCTCTTCCTCAATGATGGAGCCTTGCCATCCATGAACAAAGTGCTTGGTTCTTTGATCTTTTGTTGCTTTTGTATGACAGAAGATGCCTTCTTTCGGAGATGCTTGGAACCTGAGTTTGCAATGGCAAAAGACTAAGAATATCTAAGGATTTTTTGGAGGATTATCGATGACCTAGGAAGTGTGCCAAAAAGTGAGGAGAGGAAAAGGTTATGTTTAGGCCTGAAACTGGATTTTGGATTAGACTCAACCTGCCTTGGAAAGAATTTGGCTTCGACTGGCAGGCATAGAGGTACTCATCGTAGAGATGAATGTTAAGGCAGTGAAAAATTAACCTTTGGGTCAACTGTAGCTCGTATGGGATGCTATTCTTTCACTTTTATCTACAATGGAACTTTGGCTTATATTTTTTTGGGGTTGGCTTGTGTTGAGAGTTTGGGTGAATTGCAAGTTTTGTATTTATATATATATATATATATATTGTGATTCTTTCTTCTAATGAGTAGTACAGTTTTGAATGTTCATTTCTTGCATGTTACTCTGAATACACTTTTCCTATTCTGTTAAAATTTTGTATTGACTAAAAAGAAAAAGAAAGTTAGTCAATATAGATTGAGAGATAGTTCTGCGCTCATGTAGAATACACCCTTAAACCTTATACGAAAGGAATATCGTTTAATAATTGGGTTTATTGAGATATTATGCCATGTAGGCTGTAGCCGATGATTGTGCAGAACTATTGATTGCAACTCTTGCATTAATACATATGGTTATAGCGGTTTCCTCTTAAGGTGGTTTTTGCGTTAGTGCTGGCTACTGCAGTACCAGTGGGGCCAAAGTGAGCTTCAGTGAAGATTCTTCAAAAGGAATGAAGTGTGCAAGAAGCAAGAAAAAGGGGATGAATAAGGTAGGAGGGAAAAAAAAAAACGAATAGTAGATGGACTTTTTACCATTCTTTCCCTCAATGATGTAGTTTGGCTATTAAAAAATGGCATCCTTGATTCTCTGATCTTTGTTTTGTCCTCTTTCTAGGATGTTAGGAACCAGGGATACGCAATCACCAAAAGACCATAGTCATGTAAGGGTTTTTCTCGTAATCGTTGATAACCATTTCAAAGTGGGTCTAAAAATAAGGAACTAAAAACTTCTGTCTTGGCTTTAGCCTGAAACAGGTATTGAACACAGAGATTAAGGTTAAAATAATTTTAATGAATTGTTGAGGTTAAACTCATGTTAGAATCTGAAACCGGGATAACCATTGGGATTCACAATGGCTTTGTGACATGCAAACTCAGCTGGTGAACGCACAAGGTCCAACCTAGTTGATGGATTTCTTATTGTACGCCAGGAAGAACTTATTGAAATCATTGTCTCTCTATTAACTTGCAGGTATCATGTATTTCCCAAATTTCTGTTGTGAGCTTAATTTGGCGTGTAGATTTGACAATTGTGCATGGCTCTAGAACTTCTCAGAAAAACTTTGTGCAGGAATTAGAAAGGATGGATTGAGATTTAACTTTTGAGACTGGAAGCAGTGTGTAACCTGTGACAGCCACTGAGTTAACATTTCAAGATTAGAATGGTCATATAGTCTTTGCAGCATCATTCTCAGGACATTGACTCTACTTTCTACCAGAGTAAGATCAATATGTTCAACATAGTTGCCTGTGTAATTATCTTTCACTAGGCCCAGTTGTTCATGTTTTAGGGACTTATAGGAGAATGTAGTGCTCTGGAAATTAGTTGTGTAGATTTAGACAATTCGTATGTATGTATGTATGTATGTATGTATATATATATATATGTTTTTTCGGGGTGGGGGTGGGAGAAGGAAACAAAGGTAAAATAGATGATGAAAAAGTAAGAGAAATTGATAAAAGGAAATTTACAAAGACAGTACCTGTGTACTGACAGTATCTTCAGAAGACAAAAACATATTACACAACAATCACAGAAGTCTAATTTTATGATGACCTTGGTTCATATACTTTTTGGAAGGACTTTAAGTCTAATACTTAAATCATTCCAAGGGAAGAAAAGTTGCCAAACCTTCCAAGGAAGTGAAGTATGGCGTTGCTGATGCAAATGATTGGAGGTATGAAGATTCTCAAGAACCTTTGTATATTTGAAGACGTATGAGGAATTGCTTTTTGTTGTCTTCCTATATGATTGTTGTTCGATTTTCAAATTGTTGGAATGGAAGGTTGCATGTGATGAAATGGGTGTCACTTGAACAGGACTCTTCATAGTTCTCTGTTAGCAATGAATTAGTTATTCATTTATTCCTTGATTTCGTGTTCTATAGCCATGGATTCTGTGACAATCTTGAATCCTTATGAGATATGAGATCTTTGAGAGCTCTACATTTGAACCTAACCCTACTTCAAAGGATTTCATTTTTTCTTTTTTCCTTCAATAGAATGCTAACCTATCTTCATAGCATTTCATTTGTCTTTGGCCTTCAATAGAACTCTATGTGAATATAAATACACACACACACACACACACACACAAACAGAGTTCTATATAGAACCAGGCGCAAAACTCCTAGCGATGTAGGAGTTCTGAAATTCTGGTAAATCATAGATGAAGTCTCTTAAGAAAACCTTGTGGTGCTACCCCTACAAGTTTATGTATGAGATTATAGCTTAACTTATCAAATTTGGTGAATTTCTTATGCATGAAGTGATCTTTTTATGTTGGGATCTATTATTATAGAATGAAAGAACAAATTGTTATAGTGTACTTTTCCTTTCTAGAAACTAATAATGATTGGGAATGCTATATGTAAAACTGCATCAGGGTGCAAGAATCTGTGATCACTGGCTTATGTGCTTTGTGAATACAGTTTAAGATTCAAACGGGTTTCAGGTTCTAATGGAAATTTGATTGGAAACTGTTTTTATATTTTTTTCTGTTTGCAGTTTTTTTTTTCTTTTCTCAATAAAGAATGCAGGCTTGAAGTTACAATATAATTTGTTCCTTCTAGTGGTTCAACTAGTATTGACTTGCCAAAATGTGGTTGGTTCTATTGCATGAGAGCTAAGGGCAATATTCACTATGCAAAATTTATGAATGTCACAAGGTGTTATATTGCGTTGATTCTATAGGATTATGACTGGACCTAATTATGGTATGTCTAAATTTTTTTGTGCATTTACACGAGGATGGCTGGCGAAAAATATAGCTAAGTCTAAATTTAAATAAACCTCATCTACACGGGTACGCATTTTATGCTACCAAAGTTGGCACTAGTTGAATTATACAATGAAGAACGTGAAAGGGGTTAAAGTTCAGTTCAGTCTATGCCTGTTATATAGAAAGATGGCTTTCTTTGTGAGACGTCGGTGTTGCAGAGATGTTTTGTCTACTGGTTGATCAAGTGACAATTTGACATTTACTGGAATAAGTTGGGGAAGTATAGGTAAAAATCTTGTTCATAATACATGGTTTTCTTGAGGAAGATAGTACTTACTTTGGAAGGTTCATGACTCTCAGAAAGTGCTTCATATGCTTCCATTCGAGTTGGCTCTGTCCTTGAGAAAATTTGAAGGATAGTTACTAATCATAGGACAGTTACTATTCCTTAAGACTTTGATGAAACTAAAGTTCAGGACAGTAGTTGTTCCTTACATGTGTTTTGTTAGTACAGTGCAATTGGTCTGGATCGATTTATAGTTATTAAACTTGACATATTGAATTTTTACGGTGCTAAAATCCTGAAATGGCATCGTTGAGCCATCAAAACAAGACATGTAGCACGGTGCTGGTGCTAAAATTCTGAATGGCATCGTCGAGCCATCAAAACAAGACATATAGCATGGTGAAAGTACGAGTGAATGCTAGTTAACAAGACATGTAACACGGTGTAGGCACGAGTGGATGCTAGTTGCATGCAAGCTGGAATCTATGAAGAAATTCATGCTTGAAAGTTTCACTCTCCCATTGTCACTCCTAGCAAGTCTTGAACATAATTTGTTATAAGTTAGCTCAGTCAAGCTCTGATAAGATCTACCTTGCTTCACATATTAAATAAGTTAGGTAAACTCGACCCGATATGGACATAATTTTTTTTTAACAGAATTAATATATAAAATGATGTAATTGTTGGGTCCTTTAATGTCAAATCAGAACACACAGCCATTTTGACCCTAATTTCAAATTTTCTACTGACATATCTGATGAAGTTTTCTATCTAAAAATTTTATATTTATTATTTCATGCAGTGTGGAAAATGAATTGCCCCAGATTAAATACTTTTAAGATGAAAGTTCAATAATGTTCTATCCAGTATGAATTGTGTTCTCATTCATTTGATCAGTCTAAAGCTTCTTGGACAGGCCGAAGCCAATCCAGAGGTGAGTTGGCCCACAAATTGAGTGGTTCGCGATCAATCACACTGGTGAATCAGAAAAAATTATTTCCATAGTGTGACGTCATTATAATTTTAACAAACACTCAAATTACAATAGACGTTATATAAGTGTGACGGCAATGCAAAATTAATTTAGATTTTCGACACCTAAATTGACTTTCACTGTAATTTCATCATTTATAATAGGCCTCACATGAATACATAAATACTCAAAACTATGATAGAAGTCCCAAGCACCATTTAACCTAAAAATATTTAATAAATAATTTTATTCTCTAAAAGTAAAGTTAAATAACTTAAAATTTAATCACATAAATGTGTATTAAAAATATAAGTATATATAATTTTGGGCAAAAAAATTTCTCAAGCCCCCGCTGAGGTAGGTATAGGAAGTAATCAAGAGCTTCAAGTGGTTGTAATCAAGAGCTTTTAATGGTTGATTGTATTTTTTTGCTATTGAAAAACTTATACACTTGATATATATATATATATATATTTTTGATACTTCGGAATAAATATACACTTGATATGCCCTTAGCTAAAGGAAGTCGAGCTACTACTAGCATTTACCATCCTCGCAGTCATATTCTCAACTTGATCTCCCATTATACTCTATTTTTAAATATATTTCAGGAGAATAAAAAAAACGCCCGGGCCAGTTCAACTAGTATTATTATATTTATGGCATTCCTTTTGATTTCTTTCAAGGACAGTGGTAATAGTTGAAACATTCCTTTGACAAATGAAATAGTTCAATAAATGAGACCTGCTTTCTCAAAACACCCCCCAAACCACCCCCCCCCACCCCCCCCCCCCCCCCCCCCCCCCCCCCCCCCCCCCCCCCCCCCCCCCCCCACCTGCTTTCTCACAACACCCCCCAAACCCCCCCCCCCCCCCCCCCCCCGGCACAGCCCCCTCCGCGGCTTCATCCCAAATTTCCTTTACAATTACTATTATGCTCTTTTACACACCCTCCCCCTTTCCTCTCCCGTCCCAATTTTTTTATTAATTTTGGGTTTTTTTTGTTTAGTTTTGTTTCTTTTTTTTCATTAGTTTTGCTTCTTTTTTTTAATCAATTTTATTTATTTATTTTATTTAATTTTATTCTTTTTTTATCAGTTTTATTTTTATTTTTAGATAATTTTTTTATTATTATATGTTTGTAATCTTTTGTTTATTTTTTAGTTATAGATTTTGGGAGTTATTATTTGTAAGAGGTTCTGACATGTATTAAAGGTTGTCAATAGTTAGAGGGAGAGTAATTTAAAGGAAGAGGAAAATTTTAATATGTGTCAAGGGTTGTCAAGGGGTAATTTAAAGAGAGGGAGAGATTCTGACATGTGTCAAAAATTAAATAAAATAAAGAAAAGAAAAGAAAAGAAAATTGTATGAAAAAACAATAAACAAAATTGATTAAAAAAAAAGAAACAAAACTAATAAAAAAAAAAAAACTAAATAAAAATCAAACAAAACTGAAAAAAAAAGAAATACACGAAAATATATAAATAGGTAGGGTGTCGGGTTAGGAGGGTAATTTAAAGGAAGGGAGAGATTTTGACATGTGTTAAAAATTAAATAAAACAAAATAAAATAAAAAAATTGATGAAAAAAATAATAAACAAAACTAATAAAAAAAATAAAAAAAAAAACTAAATAAAAATTAAACAAAACTGAAAAAAAAGAGATACATTAAAATATATAAAAAGGTGGGGTGTCGGGTTGGAAGGGTGATTTAAAAAAAGGGGGAGGTTCAGACATGTGTTAAAAATTAAATAAAAAAAATTCATGAAAAAAACAATCAACAAAACTAATAAAAAAGGAAACAAAACTAAATAAAAATTAAATAAAACTGGAAAAAAAAAAAAGAAATGCAAGTGAAGGGGTTCGGATGAATTATAATTTTAAGGACGAAGGAGGGGTATAAAGATAATTGTGATGGGGGACAAATGTGACAGGTGAGGGCGGTGTCAAGGTAATGGGAGAAGCAATTTACTCAATAAATCCATGTCTTAATACTAGTCCAACAGAATTTACAGCTTATCAATCAGTCAACTAGTAGAATACTCTATTAATACTGCATTGTGTGTTTAGATGTTTGATTTTTTTTCTTTTTCTCTAAAATAGAACCTTTTCCACAACCTTTTTAGATATTGTTGTTGCATGATGATGGAGTTTGGATCCGATGTGTGTGTGTGGGTTTGCTTGTGTTGTGTGTAAGTGTGTGTTTGTTTGCCCCTTGTCAAACAAAAATTAGAAATCGGCTAATAATTAGAATAAAGTAATTGGTTTTTAGATCACTTTGTGATCTTAAATTATAATTTTAACTCATACGTTTAGTCATTATTTGTTATAAAGACGCCATGATCAAGATAAATAAATATGGAATGTTTAAATGAAATTTTAATAATTATTACTAATTAAGGACATGAGAAAAAGCTTATTACACCCTCTTCATTTAGGACATTAACTAATCAAAATAGATATATATGGTCAAGAGAAATAGTTTATTTGGTTCGGGAGAGGCCGAAGCCTTAGAAGGGGGCAGCCGGGCAGGGCTCGAACCCCATATGATGAGTTGAAAAACTTAGTGTTCCAACCATTGAACTATTCCATGCAATCAAATTACGCAGGATTTTGCTATTTTACTATATACAATTATTGACGATAAGAAGTCAACTTATAACTATATTTTAATTTTTAAATTCTTATATGTCACTTTAGTACGGTTTGTACACTTTTAAATAATTTTTTTTTATTTCTTTAATTTTAAGACAAATTACAATTTACTTTTTTATAGTTAGACCTATTTTAAAGAACACCCCTATAAGTTAGAAAAGTGACACTTATTATCGTTGTCCTTTTATTTGAACTGCAAAACAAACCGCAATTAACGAAAAAGAGAAAATGACCAAAATACCTGAAATAAGAAATCAACCGACGGTAGCAAAGCAATCAGGAAACACCAAATTTTCCATTGTGTTTATGCATGCTATACACACGTTTTGATACAAATTTTAATTTTTTTCTCCCTCTAACTTGTTCTTCAATGTCCAAATAAATTGCTCACAACTGTCAAAGTACGAAGCTACGCATCATTTCCCATCTCAAGTTCTCAACTCCTTCAAATCCATCAAACAAAAAGTCATTTTGTCACCCCAATCACACCACGTCCAGTCATATAGAATTGACCCAAAGAACAAAATTTCCAAATCAAATCCACCCACCAAGAAGTCCCCAAACCACAAGCAAAACCAGCCCGGCTCATGATCCCGTATTAGCATAAGCATTTCATCGAACACTTCGAGGGCATCATCAAACCAGCCAGACAAAATTGGTTTCCTTGCCATGGTGATGATGCAACCAAAGGGAAACCAAAGAAGACAGAGAAGAAAGTGAGGCAGAGGAGGGAGAGCGATGGCATGGGTCTGGTGCCGTAGGCGGTGAAAGAAAAAAGGGAGGAAGAAGAAGGTACCTAAGGTGGTTGTGGCCACTGGTATAGATGCTGGTGGCTGGGGCTGTCCATTGCTTTTTAGTGAAAGAACATGAAGCAGTGGGCTGGAATGGGTGGCTGACATAGTGTTCTTCTTCACTAGCGATTCCACCAAATTACTAAAATGGCCAGCAAACTCAAATACAAAAGCAGTACTTTCTCCAATTTATTCACGTACAGAATTTGGTCAATTCACAGACTTGTTCTCAATAACAACCCAAAAAAAAGAGTTGCCTAAAGCCGGAGACCCACTGGGCAGTAAATGGAGGGAGGGGAGTGACGGGTGGGCAGTGGGGAAGAAGGGTCTGGTGGTGGGTTTATGGAGAACAGATTGGTGGGACTATTTTCCAGAGGGGTGAGTGCAGAGACTGAGAAGGGGGACAAAACAGAAATTGTGAGGATTATAATGGTCTTTTTGATATCCTATTTATTTAAAAAAAACATAAAATTCAATAATAACTACATTTATGGGGTGTGAGCATGGATCAAAATTTCATTTTTAAAAGTCGTTTCGATTTGCCCGAAAATGAAAATGTTTTAAAAACATTTCAAAAGTAGTAAATATTAAAATAGTAAAGTACAATTTTTTTGTATAAAAATTGTATACCTTTTATAAAAAATTTAAATTTAAGTTAATACACCTTATTGTTTAGGTATATAATATTGTGTTTTAGTGTATTTTTTTATGTTTCTATGTATTTTGATCATAATAATAGTATTTTATTATTTTATTAATATTTCATTTCGATTCTTTAAGAAACAAAAATGTTTCGACCGTTTCGATGAAAATAAATAAAAATTTTGTTTCTCGGGCGTGAAACCCACTCTCTGTTAAGTTAGTGTTACTTTTCAAGCTTTGAAGGGGTAATTGGTGTTACTTTTCAACTTTGAAGGGTTGTAACCGGGGGGTTGGGGGCGGTCGTTGGGTGCCAAATATAATTTTTTCGCAATTTTATAAGTTTATGAACCACTTCTTGAAGTTACAGATGCAAACGTTCCAAATCTATTTGGGGGACATTATTTGAAAGAAGATTTAACATTGCATGAGATTTTCAAAGGAATCCTTTAAATAATGTGGGGCTCTCGCAAAAGTGTGTGTATGGTGGTGGTGGAGGAGGAGGGTTGAGGTCTCTCTAGGTCCCCTTCAATCTACCCCTGCAAACAAGAACATTACCTGTCAACATTAGATCACAATAATCTCAATTAACACAAATAAAAATTGAATAATTTATCCTAACTGTATTTTGTTTGCAGTTTGAGGTTGGAGGCTTTCCAACCAATTCTCACATTCTTTTTTATTGTGCAAAGATAAATTCCATTCCTCTTTGTTTTTAAGATCTCTACAAGCAGAAAAACTATATAGAAATTACAAAAGAATAATGTGGTTGCACCTAAACTTATTGCTTTAAAATAAATTATCCACTAAGAATATTTTTAATTATAATAAATGTTACTATCACATCATTTTAATAAAAAAGTCTATAGAAAAATTTTGTGTGAATATAATTTCCTTTTGTGTCGGTAATAGTATATCGTCAAGGATAGATCTACTCTTAGACCAAGGGAGGCTCGAACAACCCAAGTTTTCAAAATCCTATTCGTGCTCTATATGTTTTTTTTTTTTTTTTTTGAGTATTTATGATAACAAAAAGTATATTGTTCCCTCTTAAAATTGAACAAAATTTACCTTGACTCCCCAAAATTCAAAGGATTTTTATCTTGACGCACTTAACAAATAGATTCACCACTGTATATAGTATACACATATATACACATTGTACATGTATACATACCTTGTCTTTCTCCTCACCCTCTACCGTAAGAGAGACCTAACAATATGGACAGCTGAACAAGACAATAAATGAGCCAATGGGTATTATAGGACTTGAGATTTTTTCATGCCTGATTAATTTAATGAACGAGCTTGAAAGTTGTTTTTAAAGCCCAGCTGAGTCGAAATATATATAAAATAATATATTTTTATATTTTAATACTATTTGACATTAAATTTTATATTATTTAACATTATTTTAAAAAAACATATATCCATTAAAAATGTTTTTAGATCAAATGAATGGGTTTAGGAATCATAATTTTTATTTTAAACGATTTTAAAATTTAATTTTTAGGCGGATGAAATTTTTTTTAATGTAAACCCAGCCGATCAATATCGTCCACCCCTATATGCTGCCTAAATCAGATAGTAGAAACTCCTACAATCTGTACTACAAAAAGTCGTTTTCCATACGATAACATGAGATCCCTAAAATCAGAGGAGACTTGCTTGTCTTTTTCAGATATTAAAATGAATTTGAAAAAAAAAGAAAAAAAAAAATAAGCAACTTGTTGCCTGATAATGTGTACCACAAGTTCGGTAAACGTAACATCAATGTTATTACGATCTAAATGGACAAGCACGTCTTACAAGCAAGTCATATAAATAAACAAGACTTACAGATCTAAATGGACAAATCATCTACGACTTCCTCACTAGGGTTGAATCAAGTCACGAAGGAACACGAGCGAAAGGTCAGATTTTGGAATGTATAACGGCCAATTTTATTTTATTTTATTTTTAATTACTAAGATTGTTAAATATAATTAAAGTCATCGAAATAAACTAGTTTTATCTTTTTTGTGTTTTATATAACTAAGACTATAAAACGGAACCAAGCTACTCGTGTGCAGTTAGTTCAAAACTCATTTGAGATAATCTAAACAAATTAAGTTTAAATATATTTTGAAATTTGTTTAGTGTTCTTAGCTCTGTTTAAACTCGACTCGATTAATTTAAATACACTTAAAACTAAGCTATTTGAGCTCGGACTGTGATTAGCCTAATTATAACTCTTTTAAGATTAGTTCAAAAAATAAATAAACTAAATTTGAACACATTTTGAAACTCGATAAGTTTGCAAACCAGCTTGAACAACTCGCTATCCTTAAAAAATATAATTGATTTGTAATACCACATCAACTAGGGCTATTCAAAAAACACCCGACCCAACCAACCTGATCTGAATCAATCCGATTTTATGGTTCCACCCGTTGGTATTAGATAGATAACGAGTGAATTTCGATCAATCCGGATATATTCGGTTCAAATGACAGGCCTTTATTACTTCAATCTAACCCAGCCAACTCGATTTTTTTAATTCTAAAATTGTGATTTTTTTACCTAATCCAACCCGATACGATCACCTTATGAGTCAAGTGTATTCCAAAAATTTTCCAACTCGATTCGATAAGGTTGAATGGCGAGTGTCTCCCAACCAAACCCAACTCGACCGTGAATACCTCTAATGTCAACAAAATGACTTTGGGATCTTGCATTGAATATGTTCTCATCTATTCAACCGTTTTTGTCCTTCGTAATAACACCTCTCTCTCTCACTCTCTCTCAAATGATTCTAGGAATTCCAATAATTATCTACCTCCACCCAACCCCAACCCCAACCCCAACCCCAACCCCAACCCCCACTCCAACTCAAATGATTCTCTGAATTGAAATAATTATTTACCTCCAAACATCCCAACCCCAACCGTCCAAAACTATCGATGTTTCATTTCAAAATTTTTTTTGGTGCTAATTTTTGCTTTTCCGGATAATCTTTTGCTTTTACCTTTTCTTGAATCAATCCTCCCATCTTCTAGCATTAACACTGATATGAATCAAGTAAACCAAATAAATATCCCATTCTAACTTTTGTCTACCAAAATATTTTATTTGTCTTCTTCTGAAAAAAACTGTCTCATATTATAGTGAACTAATCGATTGTTTTATAATTTAAAATGGAGTAGATAGAGATCTTCATCAATTTGAATTTTTTAAAATTCCTGATTAAATGATCTTAATATTTAACTTAATTTGTTAGATTCCTTGAGGTAAAATGTTTTTAGAAAAATGCCCAATAAATGATCCTACAGCTTAACTACAAAACATTCCTATAGAAAAATAAAAATTTTAGTTCAAAATTTTTCTCTATGCTATTTGAAAAATACTATATATCCTACATTTCTGTTTTTGTATTTTTTTTTAATTTTTCCAAATGGTACCTTTAGGCAGCCTATTTAAAAAAAAACATTTTTTTTGCATACTTCATTTCTGTATGCGTCAATTATAAATGGACTAATAATTAAAATAAATTAATTATTCTTGATCACTTTGTAATTTTAAGTGGTAACTGTAACTCATACATTTAACTATTATTTGTTATAAAGACGTCATTACAAAGATAAATTTCTAGTTGTTTACTAATTATTGTTAATTAAGAAGAAGAGACCAGCAATTCTCTCGAATTATTACTAACGGTAGGACTAATTAAGCTTTCTCTCTCTCGGCCCATGAGAAAAGGCATATCACATAGTAGATTAGATATATAGCTTATTTAGCAATACGCGGCTATTTTTTTTATATATAATTATTGACAATAACTAGGAACAAAATAATCCTTACTATATTATAATTTTTAAATTCGTATATATCACTTTATTCACAGTTTGTATGTTTTTTT
Organism: Euryodendron excelsum; assembly: GCA_033060915.1. Lineage (NCBI taxonomy): Eukaryota > Viridiplantae > Streptophyta > Magnoliopsida > Ericales > Pentaphylacaceae > Euryodendron > Euryodendron excelsum. The sequence goes on along the minus strand of CM065381.1, from coordinate 4,544,937 downwards.
TTTTTTAATTTTATATGTTTAACAATCATTAGTTTAGTTATGTTCTTGAATACCATATACAATTTAATGTCACAAAATATATATGGTGAATATTATTTCAAAAAAAAGATTCATCATAGCATGAAATTGATAATGTGGGAGTCTTTGAAAAGAGTAAGCGGTGCAGGCCCGTGGGGAGGTTGAAGCCTCTCTTGGTCCCCCTTCCATCCACACTTGCAAACAAGAACATAATTATCTGTCAATAGTACTGAACCAGGACAGGGACAAGTGGTACACCCCAATATTCTTAATTAACACAATTTAAAATTGAATAATTTATTCTTACACGAATTTGGGTTGCAGTTTAAGGTTTGAGGCTTTCCAACCAATTCTCCATTATTTATTTATTTTTTATTCTCAAGATTGGGTTGCTTGTTAACCAACTTGAAAGAAAAAAAACCCATTTCTCTTTGTTTTTTTTTTTTTTTTGAGAAGAAAACATGCGCACGCATATATAAGTATCAAAAAAATTCTATTCTTACAAAAGTGTTACTCATAAAGCTTGATATTTTTAAAATTATAAGTTAGGCAGTGGTTCTTTTAGTTTAAAATAAAAGAACAAAAAAAAAATATTTCGGTATAAATTTTTTTATTTATTACACATACTCTAATCCACACTTATACGTAAGAAGAATTCCCCGCAGCTCTTCTTTGCTTAAACGTTAAAACAACCCATGATTTGAATAATTTATGGAAGTAGAATGATAAAGACATTTGGATTGGGAGTCACAGAATTTAATGCAACTATAAGTCGATTATACAAACTTGAGAGAGAGAGAGAGAGAGAGAGAGAGAGCCTAATGTTGATGAAAAAACAGGCCATCTCTGTTTTATACACTCTCTCTTTCTGTCTGCATGTAGTGTACGTACATTGGAGAAAATTCTACATTGTAGATATATATATATATATATGTATATATACAGTCCTTGTCTTTCTCGCTGCCCTCTGCCATGAGAGCGACCCAACAGCAAGGACAAAGCTGAACAAGAGATCAAACAACCGAAGGGTATTATGGTAAAGTAAGAGGCAACCCAACTCCTCAAAATAGAAGAAACATGAGACGAAGATGGAAGGGTAAGAAAGAGAGAGAAAATGTCTGAAAGAGGAGACGACATTCCCCAAGAAGCTTGCTGTCGGGCCGTTCTCACCACCCTCCTCGATTCCTTCAAGGTTTTCCTGGGAAACTTCAGGCTGTTCTTTTCCATTTTTGCCCTCACCACCTTCCCCCTCTCTCTCCTCCTCTTCACACAGTCTCTCTCCTTCCATCCCACCAGAAGCCAAATCAAACACTTTGAAGAATTGGCCCTCGTCGCCGCCACGCGCGTCGAGGCCCGCCACCTATGGCAGGAGTCTCGAGCCGAGGCCGTCTCTCTCCTCCACCTCACGGTCCTGTACTTCGTCCCCTGCTACTTTCTCTCTCTCACCGCCGCCGTGACGGCCGTCACGTCCACCGAGCTGGCATTCTCCGGGAAGCGACCCACCGTGAAGACGGCCGCAACCGCCGTTAGACAGACATGGAAAAGGCTGTTGGCCACCTCGATATGCGTTTACGGTATCATGCTAACCTATTCGTTCATACAGCGCACCTTAGAGCTGGTGCTCGAAACGGCAGTGCTCCGCCTCCTCGTGGCGGTGCTTGGGGCGGCGTTGCAGGTGTACTTTGTAGCGGTTATGAGCTTGGGACTGGTGGTCTCGATAGTTGAGGAGCGGGTCGGGTGGGATGCTATTCGATCCGGATCGGGTTTAATGGAGGGTCGAAGGTTTAGCGGGTGGACCTTGTCGGGTGGGTTTGTTTTGGTTTCGGGTATTATCAGTTGGGAGCTGGAGGGGTATATGGAGGGCCAGGATTTGCCGAAGGGAGGATGGGCGGCGGTGATTAGGTTGTTGGGGGACAATTTGGGTTTGGTTTGTCTATTCGGGTTGGTGGTGCTATGGAGCTACATTGTTACCACAGTTTTCTATTGTGGGTGTAGGAGAAAGTATGTGGTTAGAGAAGAAAATGATGATTTATATAGACAAAACAACCATTAATTGCTATATATGATGTGAGCTGTAGGAAGAAAACTGCTACACTATTATTGGTCACTTTGAGGACAGTTATCTACTTTGACGATATGTGTTTTATATTAGTAAATTACAGATGTTTATTAGTTTTAGAGTCAATTTAGTCGCTAGAGGTGAGTCAATTTATCAGCTAAAAGCTTTCACAGGACACGATGCACCTAATACATTTGACGAAGTGATCTTTCAATACGCAGGGGAAGTAAAAGTTTTAGTTTTGGCATTGTCATTTGCCTTGTTTTAAACTAGTTTTAATGCTTTTGATTAGGATAATTAAATTGCCATGGCGTTCTAAATTTCATGTAATAATAATGTAAAATTCAACGGAGTTGTATAAGGCAACATAATTTTCAAAAATGTTGGACGTAATTTCATGGGTACTATTGAAAATTTCTCTCGCTCTGATTCATATCTTATTGTCCACTCTTCTATTTTGCTATACTGTAAAATGCTTGTTGATCATATTATCCCTTTTGTGAGTGTGATTGCAATTGTGGTTATCAAATTAAGATAATTTCACTTTACCCTTTTAACATCTCAGCGAGAGAGAGGGTGGAAGGGGGAGAATAGTTGTAAGTTATGTTAACAATTCTTAAGGCAAAGTTGTAAAATGAAATTGTATTAATAAAGCCATACTAGATGCTTCCATGAGAAATATTGCTATAAATAGCTATGCCAACTGCTATAACAATTGTCTCATTTATTTGGATCAGCCTTCTTTAACAGCTTTTTAAACTATTTTCTTACACTAGCATTTAGTTTTCATCAAAAATCCCAAAGTCTAAATCAAAAGTCCATAAAAAAATAAAAAATTAAATTTGTTTAGTGAAAATGCTAATATATATAAATTTCCAAAAAAAAAAATCGATAAAAGAAGTTGATTCAAACGAGTGAAAGAAAAGCATTTTAAAAATTTGTTTAAAGCCTTGAAACTACTAATGGTTAAATAAAATCTTGGTTCACCCTAAAAAAAAAGAGAGCATCAGATGATTACTTTATTCTTTTTCTTTCTCAACAAAGATATATGACAAATGCATGAGCTGTAAAGGCTGCTTTGTCTCTCATTTGTAAAACCCTAATCCCAAAAAGAGAGTGAGAAAGTAAAAAAATTTAGAAAAGGTCAAAAGCAAAAAACAGGACATTAGCTTTTCTGACCACTATCAACAACGTGTCGAAACTACAGTCCCCTTGCACGAAACGTTCCGTGCACCTGGCAATCACGGTGCGGTGATGTTGGCCTTTTAAATGTCGCCGTCCATTTGCCGCTGTCACTTAACTGTAGGCCGTTGGTTTGGAAAGATAAGATTCGGGTATAACACAAGGCACCAAAAGGACAGATGTACTGGAGGTTCCAATTACTAAATATTTTTGAGAAAAATTGAAACTTGGGTTACTAATTTAAGAGGTTAAAAAAATAATTAATTTTTACTGTACGTTTGAGTTTTTTTTTTTTTAAAACCAAATCCAGTTCCTAATTTTTTGATTTACAAAACCAGCCATTTTGAATTTATTACAATATTTAAAATCGTGAGATCAAAGCACGATTTTAAGTTTAAAGTTCTGAACTCAAAACACTACTTCAAACTGAAGTTTTTTTTTTTTGGATAACTAGCCTACTCTTAAGGGTATATAGGACAAGAATTGCTAAGTAGCAAGTGGGACAAGAGTTATCACAAATTTAAGGAACAAACCATCACAAGAAGCACACTCTTACCTATTGCAAGAGTCGAATCTCGCAAACTCTTAAAAAATAAGAAGAGTAAGGATATTTCGTACTTAAGAAATTTCTTCAAATCTTCCTATATGCTTATCATACCTATAGCCTATAATGAGCATAATGGCGATTTGGAGCTTCTAAGATACAGAGATTCAAAGAGGGCTTCACTCCATCTAATCCTCTTCTTGAATCAAGGCCTTCATTCATCTCTCTCTTTTAACTCTTTATTATATACAAGCCTAAGGGCAAGTCCCAGTTTGTCTATGAAATATATATATACATATATATATTTACACATCACACCGATGATATTCGAAACACTCCAGTCTAGGTAGTGGCAACGACCCAAGATCTTTTCTCATATCTATCCAGAATTCAACTGAAAGGAAATCATCTTGATAGAGAATTGACAGAGAATGGTTGCATGTATTTGATTGTGGGTGAGACGAAAGACGAAAAATTAAGTTGTGTAGAGATAGTTACCATTTATACACATTCCCATTGATGATCTCTGAAACGCTCAACTCTAAGCATTGCACCTCATAGTAATTAATCTCGTACCGTATTAGTTGGTATATATCGTACCGGCTTTAAGCCGGTGCAAATGAATGGTGATACCATATCGATTAAGGTACCGGTCAATACTGGTGGTACTGAAAATATCAAATGGTATCGATTTTGTGTAATTTATTTTAGAATAATTTCATTTTATTCTCTTTTGATGATAATTATCAATAAAAATTTATTTTAGGCATATACTAGACAATAATATGTCTTTTAAGTATTTTTAAATATATATTTGGGTTGGATAATATATTTACATTATATTAAAACCTTTAACATTTTAAATATATATATGTATATATATTTATAGCATATAATATTTATAGTGATAAATCCGATACTGTACCCGATATTGCATCAGTACCGTTACGTACCGTACTAATAACAAAATCGGTATGAAATTGACAATTATGTTGCACCCAAGACCTCTTTCTCATATCTATCCAGAATCCACCTGGAAGGAAATCACCTTTCTTGATAGAAAATTGACAGAGAATAGTTGCGTGTATTTGATTGTGGGTGAGATGAAAGACGAACAATTAAATTGTGTAGAGATAGTTACCACTTATACACATCCTCGATGATCTATGGAACACTCCACTCTAGGCATTGCACCCAATACCTCTTCTCATATCTATCCAGAATTCACCTGGAAGGAAATCACCTTTCTTGATAGAGTATTGATAGAGAATAGTTGTTTGCGGTTTGTAGATTGTGGATTGTGGATTGTGGATGAGATGAAAGATGAAAAATGGGGTGGTGTAGAGACAATTACCACTTACAATCCACAATTGTGTAATTTTTGATCTTTCTATTTTGTGCAATTTCTGATCTTTCTTTTTTGCTTTTACAGTTATTAAAGATGTGAGTTATTGAATTGTAATAAAATAATTTTCATAAGGACAGTTTTAAAAGAGTGTAAGAGATACAAAGCTTCAAAAACATAAACGCACCAAAATAACTTCTCTTTTTATATATTAAAAGGGTGGCACGCACTATATGCATGTGTTACAATACATAATCACTTTCTTTACTACTATATAAGTTGTTTGTAGTTGTTGGATTGTGTAACCGTATAAAATGTGGTAAGGTGGGCTACATGTGATTAGAAGGTGGACTATTACTACTTTAACCTTGAACTAATAAGATTTATGTAGTAATTTTAAAATTTTTTTAGGATAGTTAGGAAAGGTTAAATAACATGATAGATTCTCACCACAGTTCAAGGATTTGCTTTATAATAGTATATTACATATATATATATATATATATATGTAATTAAGCCTTTGAAATCATGGTTGTCATTTTTGAATCCTACTACAACCGAAGTCTTTAGGAAGAGGTTGAGTTTGATAAATAATTCAGAACATGTTGGGTTTGATAAAAAAGAAAATTTAAGAGTGGTCTTTGATAATTAAAAAAAAAATGTCTATGTATATTGAAAACAACAGACTATTAAGAGCTCCGTTTGACATTAAGGAACAACCATTTGCATGGGGTGGTGCTAACGGAATTAGATACTTAAATGAGTTTGGTTATAAAACACGAATCCCTAAAAATGAACAAAATTTGTTTTTGTCATGAAACTTTAGACTTGGTCATTTCATTCAAGATATAAGATAACATAATCTCAATTTGATAGATTCAAAAGAAAAAAAAAAATTGTTTAGCGCCTACGAAAAAGAACTTAAATTGGGTTGGGTCATCTATGAATTGGAAGATTTTGAATTAGTTAATTTAAAATGAAAAGATTTCATTTGCAAAGTCAACTAAATGAGGGGATAGTACGAGGTAACATGATTGAGGACATGGGCACCAACTAGGCTGCTCGAAAATCATCCAATTCGCCAACCCGATCGACCCAACCCTACCATCTTTGGTCAATTTTACTGTTTAATTTGGGTGGGTAACATGTGAGAGTTGCAAATTTCAAAAAATTTTCGGTTCTAGTGTTGGGTTTTAATTACTCTCATCCTCCAAAACTGATCCGATCCGCCAAATCTCTTCTCCATAAATAAAACAACTGAATGTAATAGTTGATAGATTAATATATTTTATAACTATACGACATTAGTGTATTTTAAATAGGATGGATTAAATAACTTAATGTAATGGTAGAACTTTAATAGCATATGAATTTTTACTAGGTTCTTTCATTTATTTATAATTTAAGTACTCGTTAAATTTTTTCTTTTTTGCAACTAGAGATGAATTTCTAACCCAACTGAACCCAATTCGACCCAACTCAAATCCAACCCAAATCACCTGATGTTTTTGAAATCGACTTTGGCAGTTTGGTTAGTGGGTCACTATCTAACCCGACCTATAAACACCATCTAGTACTAACAAGGTGGGAGTTGAATTGGTTTTAACAGTTGGACTTAAAACAACGTTCTTCTCTCAATGTTCGGATTTGCTTGTGGTAGTAGTTGCATAAACCAAATATTGCTGAGAAAGGACTAAATATCTCTTGTACTTAGATAGAGCTACATAACGGGCTCACTCTTTCTATGTCAATAGTTATGACCCAAACTAAATATCATGCAACAAGTAAAAACCTCTATTGTCAGGCTCAAAAGAAATTGCTATGCTCAAAAGAAATTGCTATGCTAGTGCTCCCTCCCACCTTTTCGCTTATCAAAAAATAATTGAGAACATTGGCTTGTCTGCAGAAGTATAGTCGGACGCTAGAATCAACCAGTTTTCCCCCAAGGAAAGGTGCCGTCAAATGGATTTGTAACGAACCATGCAAGTAATTGGTTCATATGTGAATTGACAAATTTTGAATTATTTGATTAATCGCAAACTGTTTGATGTAATAGAAGGTCAAAACACTGCTGGCCCCTTCTATTAGGACAGAACAACTCAAAGCTTTAGTAGGGCACTGAACCTGGAAAGTACTGCTATGGACTGCTAATTTGCCATGAGCATTTTGGTTTTGTGGGAACTGTAGGCCTGTAATGCTGCATGTGTTTGTATAATGGATTTAGAGTGAGAAAAGGAAGGAAAAATAATATTAAATTACATTTAGTGCTTAATTATTAAAGAAAGTAAAGGGTAAAATAATATAAAAAAAAGTAAAAATTTAGAATTTCTGATTTTATTATTTTTTTTAATTTTTTTTTGTTGATAAATCTAGATTCCAAACACAGTAAAAGGAATCCAATCTAAGAATTTTTTTTTTTTACTATAGTGTGTCTAGACATTCGAGCAACTATTTTTTAGAGCTCGTGTAGGTTCACCGTTCACATGAACAATTTAAACTTCATACATTGTATAAATGATGGTATGCAATAATGTGACATAACAATGGATTGCGTGTGAGATATATTTTCTTGAAGTTTAAAAATAGATCCCAATAAAGAGTTGGAGTATTTAACACCAAAAACAAATATTTAGTGGACACGTTATCGTAAAAAGTAAAATAGAATAGAATAAAAATGTAGAAGTTAAAAATTCCCAGTTCAATTTCTGCGAAAGATTTCATACTTGGAAGATCATTAAATAATCTTTTGAGATTGTCTTAGGTAGTGGTGGAAGAGGATTATTGATAAAATTGGTTGATCTAGTCCAAGACTAATTTAGTCAATTAAACAGTCTTATAAAATTTTGCACCCGGAAACTCCCAGGATATATTTATATTTCCAACTTTACACCATCAATGATGTTTCCGCAAAGGAAAATGGTTAGTATTCCAGAAAAATCTATTTATTATGTTTGGAACTGAATTTGTAAAGAAAAAAAAAATAAAAAAATATAGAAAAAACAAAACAAAATAACCTAAATACATTTAATTGTTTGATTGATTTAGGAAAATGAGCAGAAAACGAATAAATATTTATCAAAACAAAAAATAAAAACTCTTTTTGTCTTAAAGAAACATTAATTCTATTGTCAAATATGACGCTTGTCAGGCTTCTTTAGTTTACCTGCTCTTTTACAAGCAGGAAACTGCCTCGTCAACTCAGCCGTTTTATTTTTTTCTGTCTAGGGAAATTGTTAAAGTGTTCTGAATCATCACGTCATCTTTGATTTTTTATTAACATGAGGTGGATACCACCTATGAAGTGAGGAATCCACTCTCGTATAAGTGAAGGAGTATGGACACGTGGCTTGCCAATAACACTAAATAATTTCTCGATATTTAGATCTTTGACCGACTATTGTCTTGAGTTCATGTAAGACTACTATTTACATAAATTATCTAAATTTCATACATTGTATAAATGAGATATTGCTAGCCACAAATCAAAAGAGGGCGTAAAGAGGAATTGAACTTGAAACTGCATGCTTAGCATGAAAATCAGCCTACCATTGCACCACTCCTTGTAGTTATCAACGTGAGCCTTATTTGGATAAGCTCGCTACGAGCTTTTTCATTTTCTGTTATTTTATTATTTTTTTTGGATCTTGGCTTGAGAATTTGCTCTAAGCAATTTACGGCTACATACTTGAAATTGAACCTTCTAATTTTTGGCAATTGCTAAAGAATATAGCTCTTCTGTCAAAAGTCTATGCTCTCTCTCTCTCTCTCTCTCTCTCTCTCTCAAGTGTATGAACTACATGGTTTACTTTTCACAGGCTGAGAAGCCATAAATATCAACTAATTAATAAAAATAGCTTTGTGACATCTGTGATATAGCAGCAATTAAGAGCCAATAAGCAGGCCTAACTGCACCTGTTTTGCAGCATAGCTGAAATTCTTCAGAAGCAGAGAAAAAAGAACAAAAACAAGGAGCTAATTTCTTGATTGAAACTGTTGTAGAAGGAGTTGCTGAAGTGTTTTTAGAAGTTCGAGAGCAAAAGAAATTTAACCGGCACCTAAAACGCAATCAGGGAAAAACTGTAATTTGTTGGACCATCTCGAAATTGCCTAAGATTTGGTGAGTTGATCCGAAATGGCTGGGGAGCAATACTCACTGCTGTTGCCATGACGTTGGAGTTATTTGAGCCGAATTCCATTGTTTAGGCCCTTAAATCGACATTTTTACTATTTTAGGAAAGTTTGTGTTTTGACTATAACTTTGTCTAGGAGTTTTCAAATTGGACTAGGTTTGTTTTGGAGAGTTTTTTTTAGAATTCTAGTATTTGAATTTGGGTTTAAGTCAAGTTTCCTATATTTTATAACTTTTCCTATTTTCTTTAGTATTTCGTTTTCTTAGAATGATTAGGGTTAGTTTTCTTATAAATAGAGATGTAAGTCTTCATTGACAATAGTTTTTTTTTCAAATTTAATAATATTCATTTTTAGTCATTGTGACCTGCTCTTCTTGTGTAATCAAGAGCGTCGTCTTTTAAAATGAGATTTAGACTATTCGTCTACTAAAACGAAATCTAGTCTTGCGTATTATGCTGCGTTAGAAACTTTACCATATCTATTGTTAGAATGGCTCCGATGCTCTATCAATCTCATGCATATGAATGTTCTGACACTTGAATGATAAGCATGTCTCTGGACAAATTTGGTTTGATTATTCAAATCACTCATAAATAGTACAATTTCTGTTTCTTCCCTCTGAGGTGACGAAATAAATTGTAATTTTGATACTCATAATGGCCAAGCAACCTCTTTATCAATGAAAATCTCGTACTTGAGAGGTGTCAATCGGTACAACCACAATATAATCAAACGCCAAATTTACCATTTTTTTGAGAGTACAGATGATTTGAGCTCATATATTTTCAGCATACTTAGAATCACCCTAAGTGCACCAACTTGCTTAGCCTCGGATTTTCACCACCAGAATTCCAGCTGAAAGTTTGTATTGCAATTTGAGTATATAGTATATACATATAAGGAATTTGAAGTAGGCAATTTGTTTCCCACAACGGTGAAAATTGGTTATGTTGTTATTTATAGACTTAAAGCCTCAACCTCTGCTAGCGCGCCCTGTCTTGGTTTTTCTTAAAACAACTAATTTTCTAGTTTGCTGCACGTTTTTAATCTTTGGACCAGTGTAGGTGGGGTTTTTAGCCTCAGGAATGAGATTTCGTTTTGGGTTGGTTTCTATAAGGGTAAGAATTGGGTGTGAGTTGTTTATATTCTTGATGGGTTCTGTGGGACCATCTCGGTTTTGTGTTGGGCTAGTTCTCACACCGATGAGAATAGAGTACGTGTTATTTATAACCTCGACCTTTGCTTTTGATTTTAACGGGTTTCGCGGGATTTTGATGCTAGATGCAGGAAATTCAACGCCAGGAGAAGTGTTAAAGTTTAAACAGAGTTGCTCAATGGCGAAGGATACGATATCCACTCGTTCCAAAGGGGCATGTATTCTGAGCAACCATCTTCTCACTGTTCTTTGGCTTCTGTAAGTACAAACATGAGAATCCAACATTTCTTGTCGACATAGAAAGGTTAAGATGAGCTGGTTGACAGCTTATATGTTGAACTTCCAATGAAGTCTCCACTAACGCTTTGAGTTTATCTTGCATCCTTTCAACATTTTCATTTTTCTATGCTAACTCTAATTAGAACTTACACGGCATGTAATAGAGTTTTCTTACGTTGTGTTTCGATCAGGAATTTGATGATGAAAAAAAAAAAACAAACAAACAAAAAAGGGTGAGAGAAAAGATAACACTTCCCTCATATTTTTCTTTTTCTTTACTTTTTCCTTAGACAAATCCAAACTCTAAACACAATTAGAAAAATGCAATTGAATCTTGATAAAAAAAAATTTGGCGAACCAGCCACATCATCCTTAATTGCTTCCTCCGTCACCAAACCAAAAGCTCTAAAACTATTCTCCTCCCTATCTCTATGTGGACGCCCATACATACAAAAATCTAAACATATTCTCCTCTCTATTTCTATGTTTAAACCATTTTATATTCTCCATCTCAAAATGGACGCACATAAATACAAAAATCCAAAAAATCATCGAAATTTCCATCTCTAAGTGTCATCACATGCTTCTAGTTGGGCTAAATTCTTGTGCGTGTCTAATGAGATGGTCCACGCACTCAGAATTTATCTGATTACTACAACTAGTTATTTATTAATATATCGGTGTATATATGTCCATAAATATGTGTCATTCATGACTTGCTCAGGCTGTGATTACAATCCTTCATTGCAAGAGGAGTTGGTATGCTCCAAGTGAAGGTACATTCAAGATAAACTTGTATGGAGCATTTTTCAGTTAGAAATTGGGGGTGGACATTGGGATTATTGTTCGAGATCACAAGGGTGAGGTGATTCATCAAAATGTGAGAAGTTTGCTTGTGGAAATTTTGCTCTAGTGGCTAAAATTGTACGAGCCCTAAAAGTTATATTGTTTACTAGAGATTTGGATCTTAAATTATTCATCTTGAAGGAGACACATTGTAAGTTATTAAGGCTTTTAACAGCCATAATCAAGATTTCTCCTGTGTTGGTCATTTGATTGAAGAAACAAACTTGGGGTTAAGATACTTTTCTTTCAATAGATGCACTCATATTCAAAGAGGGGAAAATAGTGTGACAGATGCTTTAGCTAAATTTGTTGCTGATATTAATGGCAAGTGTATGTAGATGGAGGACGTTCATTCTCCTGTCTATCCTCTACTTTTATTTGATGGAACTTCACAATGATTAATCTATTGATTTTTCTATCAAAATTTTTAAAAAGCCAAATGCTAAAGATTTTGTTGACTGAGTTTGGTTACTGATAATTGAACCATCTAGTTCACAAATTATACAATCGAATGAGTTTGGTTTTAAAACATGAAATCACTAGAAGGGTACAAATTTTAGATTTTATCATGAAACTTTAGACTTGATTATTTTGTTTGAGACATATGATAACATAATCTAAAATTGAGAGATTCAGAAGAAATTTTTTTTGTTTTTTAGCGCCTACAAAAAGGAACTTGAATTGCTTTATTTATGAGTTGATAAATTTTGAATCAAATAATTCAAAATGAAAAGATTCCATTTGCGAAGCCAATTACATAAAGAAAGTGTACGAGGTTACACGATTGACGAGGTTGGTTTATCTGTAGAAGTAATAGTCCCCGTCCGCTACAATGAACTAGATTTCCACGGAGGAAAATGGTGCCCTCAACTCCGAGGGGTAGCCTTACTACGAGCTATATCCTAACATCCTGGTTCGAAATTTGACTTTTTTTTTGGGCATAATCATGAGAGATTTATATTTTATAAATTTTATAATCTAAATGACCAACTTAATTTTAACTAAATAGAGAAGGAGATTAGTCGAGGTGCACGAAAGTTGGCCCATATGTAAGAAATTAGTTCATTTTTCCAAACTCTAATTAGTAAATACTCGCAATATTCACTTATCCGTATAAATGAAAAAAAGCTTTTAATTTTTGTTAAGATCTGAAGTCTAGCAAAAATTACTTATTTTTTAGTTGGACTGTATGGTACATGTATTAAACATTTTAGGTATTATACTTTTGAAGAAAACCTGATTAAATATTTAATATATAACTATAATAGTACAATTACTCACCATTAAACTCATTAGATTTTATCAATTGTAAAAAAAATTTGTATAGCTCATGATTTATATGCCTTTACTATATTATGTCATATATGTTTGTGATATTTTTCAATACTTGATATGCTTAAATTATTAAACATATTTTTTCTATAATTTCTTATAAAAAAAATACAATATTAAAAATTAAAATTGATCAATTAACCTATTCTTATATCAAGTATTGAAAGAATAAATATAAAAATAAAAAATATATTTATCTAGCACTTTAATTTAGATGTTTGTTAGTAATATATTTTAAAATTTTTTATATATACGAGATAAAAATACTATATACTAACATGTAAAAAAAATGTTACCGTATTTTTTATCCCAACTTTTAAATTAATGTTTGTATGATACTAGTATAATTATATATTTATATTTTTTATATTCTCATATTTTTATGCTAAATTTAAATATATATATATATATATATAAAAACCCGTACATATTAATTAAATTGAAGCCCAAAACACTGCTGGCCCATCACTTAGGACCAAACAACTCAGAGTGTATTTTTTTGCTCCTCTATCAAAAAAAAGGTTGGGGGGGAGGGGGGGGGGGGGGGGGATTTGTAAGAGATTCCAATCTAACAATTTGTGTGTGAGAAACAGATTTCCGTGCGAGGTCTCTAGTTGACTCTTTATTGTGGTCATTCATCATCCATACAATAGATAAATTTATATAATTTGTATGGGCAGTGACTTTGTATGAGCTCAAGAGAATAGTAGAATGAAAGTTTGGACACCCTTAGAAAAAAACAAATTTCTTTAAGGCTGTAAACAAGAGGAACCGAGTTTGGTAGTGAATTGCTCAAACTTGGTTTAAAAACCTTAACGAGCTTAAAAATGTATTTAAACTTGATTTATTTAAATACTTATTCATTTTTTTTCTCTTTTTCCAATTCAACCAAACAAAAGACTTGATTAAGACTAGATTAAATACCTATTCTTTCGTTAAGACTTGATTAAACACATTTTTTTTACTCATTAAGACTTGATTACACACTTTAAAAGTCAAAAGAAATGTGTTATTGAAACTTGGTTTGAAAACTTTAACGAACTTGAAAATGTGCTCAAAAAGTTAAAACACATTTCATTTATTTGGTTGAATTGAAAAAAAAAAAGAAAATGAATAGATTCCTTGGCCTCCCAAGAATATTTGTTTCGCTCGGGAGGTCAAGAAATCTGTTCTTGTCAATGTTAAGAATGTTCAATTCTTGATTTTAGATAAGTGTGTAAAAATTTCACCTGGGTTTGTCCATTCAGAAGGAGCATAAAGCAGGAGTGTACCGCTCATACAATGTCTGCGCTACTTGAGGTCGAGTTCTTTGGGTAGCATGAACGAGTTCTTTGGGTAGCATGAAGTATTCTTAGGAAGAAACTGGTATATTGTTGTCAATCACTTTAAGGATAGCTCCCTGCTTAGGCAATCCATGCTCGATCCCTGTTTTGTATAGGTTTTGAGCTTAATTTGAAGCTGTGGTACAACCAGCTGAAGCACGCAGAGCTGAAATTTTGAACGGCCATATCTCCCAAACTAAAAAGGCTACCGAAGCCCATAATATATCGATTTCATATAATTTTTCGAGATCTATTGAGATATGTTATATGTACATACGTACGCTTGCAAATATTTTCAAACTTCAAAAAGCTGCAATCAACGTATTGACCATCGTACGAAGATCATACATATGGTGGTTAGACCATACATACGGTCTCGTCAGTCCCTGTTTTATTTTCACTGTTATAAATACGAGCTTGCATGAGATTTTGGAGATCTATCTTATTTTTATTGAGTTTTCTTAAATTTCTTAGTATTTAGGAGTGGTTTAGAGATAGAAACTTTATTTTTCTTTACTTTCTTGCACTTTCCTTCATTTTTTTTTTGTGGTTTCCAAACACTATATTTTCCTACTTTTTAATGCAAGATCTACTTTATCTTATGTTTTCTATCATTGAATCAAGTAGCTAGTCTTCAATTGGGTTCAATTGTAAAAAACACTTGAGGAATTCAAAGTTTTATTGAAGGTATCCCATGATTTCATTGTTTCATCATCTAGGATTAATAATTCTTCTTAGTTGATGGTTGGATCTCTTAGAACTCCTATATTATTGATCCTGCATGACAATTACAAGTCACAATTTAGCAATTGTGATTGAGAATTAATCAAGTCGATGGTATTAATTGTTAGAAATTTATACTAAATGACATACTTTGTGTAATAGCTTTAGTAGTTATTAATAAATTAGTTACAATATTTTAATGAGAATTTGTATGAGCAATGGTTGCATTACGTTATTTATTTAATGATTATACATGTATGTCTTTTATTTTGTATAATAGATGATTTGTTGTGTAGAGTACGGCTTAGACACGGAAGATCAACTCATCAGTTCTTATAGAATATAAGCTTATCGTTCACAGTCGTAGATGGAATTGGACACACTATCAGTAGGACTGTAGTACAAGATTTTAATAGGTTTGTTTTGATTATGGGGAACGGTATAGTTCTAACTCCGACAAATTTTAATAGGTTTGTCTTGATTATGGGAAACGGTAACCATAGTTCCGAATGGTTACTGAAGATGATTCTTACTAGAAGTCGAAAACTTTGGCAGATTTGAGCTGCCTATCGA
Source organism: Euryodendron excelsum (assembly GCA_033060915.1). Classification (NCBI taxonomy): domain Eukaryota; kingdom Viridiplantae; phylum Streptophyta; class Magnoliopsida; order Ericales; family Pentaphylacaceae; genus Euryodendron; species Euryodendron excelsum. The sequence goes on along the minus strand of CM065381.1, from coordinate 4,529,427 downwards.
GCATTACAAAAGCCAGATGAAACCTTTAAAGGCCTTCTCTAGTGCCTTCCCTAAGTTATCAATCTGTAGAGGAGCCAAATTGTTTCATCACTAAGTTGAACCTAGACCTGGAGTTAGGAGAGTTTAGACAATTTGAGATTATAATTTTTCAGAGGCACGCTTCATTTGCTACAAGGATATATATGACCAATATATCACATCTTGACAGGTTTTTTGGATTGAGATACTGCAACGTGATGGGTTGATTACTAGTTTTATAGTTATTAGTTTACACTATAGTTTACTATACACATGTAATATAGTACTGTAAGGCCGTGTTTGTTCGGAGGGACTAAGTTGGACTAGGCCGGATTAGACTAATAGTCTCGTATAGGGTACCACATTTGGTTGCAAAAAAATGGTATGACTAATAGTTTGGATCATAGTATTTATCCCACATATGCGAAACTATTTAGTCCTTTTTATTCTTGGGAGAAGTGGGACAGATAGTCTTGTGACAAGGTGTGTGCAGGTAAGGAATGTAATGACCAAAATATCCTTCACCTAAATTTGCATATATTATTTTATATTATATATAATAATATAATATAACATGATATAATATTATATATATATGTATTAATATATTGTTCATATAAATTAGCTTTATATTAATAATATAATAATACATACATATTAATATAGTGTATATTAGCATTAAATTAATAATATAATATATCTTATATGTTAATATCATATCTATGTATATACATGTATATATGAATGTTATATGGATAATACATATTTATATATTGTGTTAATATTATAATTATATTTATATTAATATATATCTGTTAATACATTGACATTACATTATATATATTATATTAATAATATAATATGTATTATATGTTTCTATTATAAATTGTTTATATACGCATATGTTAATATATATTATATCTTTTATATATTTACATTATATTAATAATATAGCATATATCTTATATTTTAATATTATAATTATTCCTATATTATTATATTGTACCTATTAATATATTAAGACAATATTTTTTATTATTAATATAGTGTTTTTTATTATATATTAAATCATAATTTGTTCATATTAGTGCGGGTGTAACATAATCATTTTTTATCTTTATCCTAGTTCAACAAAAACTAAGATAAGGTTAATCTCTAGTTTTATCCCATGTGAAACAAACATGGGATTAAATAGACTATAAGGGACTATAATTCTAGGGACAATAAGTCTTAAGATTCTTAGTTCGGGAACTCCTTATTCTATCTGCAAAGCAAAAGAGGCCTAACGGCTTATTTGGAATTGGGGAAGTAAAAGGAAAGGGAGGGAAAGAGAAAATGAAGGAAAACTATTTTTTCTTCCTTGTTTGGTTTTGTGAAGAGAATGAGAGAAAAATAAAAGGAAAGATGAGAAAGAAAGAGAGAGTGATTTAAAAAATTTTCTCCTTTTTTCTTTCTCTTTCCCTCTTAGGTAGATTCAAGTAAAGAAAGAAAAGCAAACAGTGATTTTTTCTTCTCTTTTCTTTTCCAAGTTCCAAACAGGCTGTAATTATATTAGTGCAAATAGATCTTGATCCAAAAAATAAAATAAAATAAAATTTCTGGTATATTTGCCGTTCTGCTCCATCGTTGTCGTGGAAATTTATCGGTTCCGCAAGCAATACTTTAAATGACAGACTGGATTATGTGGCCGGCATACTCTCTAAATGACAAAGTTCTAAATTAAAAAAAAAATTTTGAAAAAATGAGTGCATCAGTTGAATCCACCCCTTCCTCACTAAACTAGCTAGCATCCAAGATATGTCACTTTCATCCCCGTAAACAGGCAACCGACGTTTGGATTTTGTTTAATGAAATGTTCTTAAACAGGTAAGTGGCTACACTTCTAGCTGTTCTCCTATATATCCACGCGCCGAGGATTCCATGTCCAGTGGCAGCTCCATTCTAAGAATGCTAAAGTATTAAAAAGATTGGTTGATTATTCAATTTGACATTGGGGTATTCTCCGGCTGGCTTAAGGATAACCGACCCTGGCTCTTTTTTTTTATTGCATTTTGTAGAAGTAGTTCTTGAAAATTGACAAACATATATGTCCAACATGACTACTATAAAATTAAAAACCTATCACGAAAATGATCATATGAAGAAAAAAAAATGATGAACTCTCATCTTCTCATATGAATGTAACCATATGGAAAAATCAGACTGCGAAACATGAGAGCCGACCAAAAGGCATCATCATAGGACCACAGCGGTCCTCGAGCATTCCTCCAATTCTACAGGAAGCCCTCAAAATCAGTGTTTGGAATGCTAGAGTCGTGGTCTCTATGTTGCTCCTCGTGTTTCTCTTGTATTCTATGTTGGCTTATGGTTCTTATATAGAATTGGTACCAACATTAACATATTTGCATTCTAAGGTGACGCCACTTCTGATGGTGCAAATTTATGTAGAAGAAAGAGGATGATGAACTGTTACTTCAAGATACGATACAATACTGCTTTTGTTAAGACGATATCCGTTCCCATTAATTCTATGAATCTAGTATGCACCAGGTTAATGGCAAATCTGTAATCTAACTGCATTTTGCACTAACGAAATTAGAACCAATTACCCTCAGAATTTGCAAGTTTGCCAAGAATTTAGAATTATATTTATGCAATAAACAGATTTTAGCAATGATGAGCATAAAGAATAATAATAAGGTTGTAGATAGAAGAATTGATGCATAGGAACATCTATCATGTTCATCTATAATGATCTAACGAAATCATCATTATATACACTTAAAGGTGTCTATTCAGAATGAGTGTGTCCGTTAAAATTCAACTATTCTAACTACCATCTGCATATTCAAATGTGGTCATCCGATCACACCTTTACACCTTAATGGTGTAGATTGTAGCTCTCCAACATCTAAAAGGTTTAACTAAAAAACACCTAATTGAAAACATATAACTATGTTATACATTTTGAAAATATTTCCAACAACTTCTTGGCAAGGATCACGAGGGCTGGATTGAAGTTGACCAAACCATGCAAAGGTACATCATTAAAGATCTCGAGCATTTTTTTATTGTTGAGGGCCCGTTTGGTACCGCTTTTATTTAGCTTTTTTGGTTTTTATTTTTTGGCTTATAAGCAAAAAAGCTAATTTTTTTTTTTTACTTTTTTACCTTTATGCTTTTATAAGTTAAAGATAAACAAAAAAAAAAAGTAAAAAAACTAGAAAAAATTGAATTTTTTACTTATAAGTTAAAAAAAACTGGGTTAAAAAGCCTTACCAAATATTCGTATGGCTATTGTTGAGCCTAGTTGTTTCGATACTGGAAGAAGATTCATATGGACTAAGAGCTATTGACAGAGCCGGAGAGCTCATGAGAGGCAAAAGGCTTCAGGGTTATGCTCTAAAGCTATTTTTTCTCATTGCTAGTGGCGCCATCTATATAGCATCCTTAGTTTGTCATGTCAAAGAAGATTGGCAGCACGATTTAGACTCCAAGGCTCGTCATGGTTCCCCAGATTTTCCTAATTTGCTTGCTCAAATTCTTCTTCTTTGTGATCTACACTGTGTTCTACCATGAATGCAAGAAGTGCCATGAAGAGGCTAGGACTGAAAGTGAACTTAGTTTATGCCCTTCCTTTGCAACTGTCGAAGCTTTAAGTAAAAACCTTACTGCTTGTTGGATGCAGTTTCTACAGTGGCTTGACGACCAACTCATTGCCACCAAACATGGCCTTATTGTACGTCTCTTCCTCTCTTTCTGTACTTCTCTGCTTGTAATGGCAAAGTCTAAAAAATAAATAAATAAATACTTCATCATTGCTACTTACTCTGTTGGAAATTTGACCCTCTCAAATTCCCCCCCTTTTGAATCTACCCTTTAACAGAAATATCAAAATAAATAGAGAAAAATATAACACAAGGATTTATGTGAAAAACTTCCAAAACATGATAAAAACCACTAGCCCCAGAGAAAAATATACTATGTGAAAAATTGTTACAATCACACAATTTTTTCTCCTCATCCCAAAGACACTCACTAAGCTTTCCCACTAGCTAAATTGTAACTTTCACCTATTCAAAAAGAATTTTACTAAGTCAAAAGTTACTAGCTAAGCTATTAACTGGTGTGCATAACTGAGAAGATATAGCACTCCTTATATAAGCCTTAAGCCTTGCCCCCCGTAGCATTCCCAACTGATATGGGATTGCAAAAGGAAGCAAAAATCCAACAATTCCACCTTAATGAAAATCTTCATAACTTTTGCTATCATGCTCCACCATAAAAGCATATGCACTTAGAATAAATCAATTCCAAGCATTTTATTTCGGCCCATGCCGAAAACAACTTTACTGAAAAATTATGATGCTAACTCTCACATTTGGCTTTTCTGGAAGTTTATCAGCTATCAACATGAATTTTCACCACACACCTTACATCAACGCCAAACCAATGCACTTATGCAAACTTATGGAACTACTAATAGCAACACATCCTCTATCATGCGACATCATTGTCTATGCAGAGAGACACAATGTTAGCGTCATTATCAGTATCTCCATTCAGTAACTTGGAGCATTTTGTTGAACCCACTCTAGTTTTTGGACAATTTTTCTTGACATGCCCAGATTGTCCACACACCCAGCAAATTACTTTTTTCTTCATGGAGTTCTTCTTCCAATCACCAGCTACCACTGCTAGGTTCTCAAGTAAACGATTATATTCATCATCTAGTTTTCTTTCTTCAAAAAATAGTTTATTGATAACCTCTGAAAAAATTATTTTTTCCTTCCCATGAATTAAAATAGACTTCATATGCTCATAGGAATTTGAAAGAGACCAGATAAGTCTTAAAACTTGATCCTCATCTTCAATTTTAACTCCAATAAATTCGAGTTCAGAGACAATGCCATTGAGAACACTTAAATGATCTGAGATAATTGTACCTTCACTCATCCGCAGTATATAAAATTGCTCCTTTAGATACTCCCAATTTAAGACGCCTTTCATCTGATACAACTCTTCAAGCTTTTTTCAGAGTTCTTTTGCCGTAGATATTCCATGCACATTTGCAAGAACATTCTTGCCCAGGCACAGACGTATTGCACTTGCTACTCTCAAATCTAATTCCTCTCAATCTTCATTGCTCATTTCGGATTTGGTTGCACTAGTATCACTGCTAACTTTAAGGATTAGTCTACTCTTCAACACCTCGTGTAATCCTGATTGAATCAAAACATCCTTGACTAGCACTTGCCACAAGTCAAAATTGATTCGCCCATCAAATTTTTCCACATCAAATTTGATAGGATTTAAAGCCCTACTTCTTAACATTACCTTGATGAATTTTTACCATATAGATGAATAGTACTTACTAAGTAAGTTCCCAGGAAAGATTCAAATCTTTCCTAGGCAGAATTTTAAAATTTTCAGGAAAGATTGAAGGGGACACACTGGTCCCGTTTAAAACCCAATCTCTTAGGCAGAACGTCCTTAGACTGTACGTATCAACACTACCACACCAAAGCTTCACCCCACCAAAAAGAACTTTTAATAATTTTAAGAAAATCTTTTTTGATGTGGAAGATCAATCAAAACTACAATCACAGAGCATACTCAGAATTTCAAAAAAGAAAAAAAAACAACTGAAAAAACTCTGATACCACTAGTTCGGAATTTGGCCCTCCTAAATTCACCACCCTTTTGGATCTACTCTTTGAAAGGAATATCAAAATAAATAGAGAAAAAAAAAACACAAGGATTTACGTGAAAAACTCTCAAAACAAGAGAAAAACTACCAACCCCAGAGAAAAATACACTACGTATAAAATTGTTATAATCACACAAAGTTTTTGCTTCCTTTGGCAATCCCACATCGGTTGGAAATGCTAAGGGGGGGCAAGGCTCAAAACTTATATAAGGAGAGCTATATCTCATTGGTTAAGCGCACCAGTTAATAGCTTAGTTAGTAACTTTTGACTTTAGTAAATTTCCTCTTGAAGAGGTGAAAGTTAAAGTTTAGCTAGTGGGAAAGCTTAGTGGGTATCTTTGGAGTGAGGAGAAAAAATTGTGTAATTGTAATAATTTTTTACATAGTGTATTTTTCTATGGAGCTGGTGGTTTTTCTCCTGTTTTAGAAATTTTTCACGTAAATCCTTGTATTGTATTTTTCTCTATTTATTTTGATATTCTTACCAAATGTAAATCCAAAAGAGGGGTGAATTTGGGGGGCCAAATTCCCAACATGCTCCCCCTGCCCTCTTGTTTTTTGGTGCAATTATAAGTTCCATTTGTTCCAATGCTATCAAAATTCCATTTGCATTTATAAGTTCCATTTGTAATGGCCGAAACCCAAACAACAAAGAAGTAGATCCAGAAAATCATGGCAACAATACCAAACGAGACATAGATGGCTCATATATAGTTGCCAAAACGAGAAGCGGAAGCAGAAAACCATATAAGAAATGAAAGCGTAAAATGTGGCCTAAAAATAGATATGAAATTGAAAATGCAAGGTAATATAAAATAAAATAGAATATCTATATATATATCAAAAACTTCAAAAAAGGCCATATAAAGTATTTAGAATACTATTATGATAAGTAAAATACTAGTATTACACAACATCTATAGATGTTTTTAAAAAAAATTATATATTATTGTTAAATTAAAAAGATTTGAGAGCGTGAAAAATACCAAAAATTATGAGAATCGAGATTCTAGGGAGTTTTTCTTTTTCTATGATATTTTTTAAGATTTTTGGACAAGTTTCTTTAAATCATGTTAGAGTTTTGAAAATGTGTCGGAATCATTTCCTAAATATTTTTCTTAAAATTTCATAAGAGTTTCGTCTTCGTTCGAGAAGCGAGTTTTCTGTGAAGTAAGTTTGCTCTCTCAAAGAAAATTTCCTTCTAACTATGAGATGGCTTTTAAGGTGCAAGGACGATCAATAATAACTAAAAGAGAAATCACATATATAGCCAAAACATTATATATATATATATATATATGTATGTATGTAACCCATGAGTTAAAGATCAGAGTTTTGTGGAATGAAGTGATGAATGGTCTTATACATGACCTTGCCAATCTTGACAGCAAATGCTTAAAAGACAAGCTCTTCCTTCTGTAAGTAATGGGGGATACTAAAATTGTCTATGCCACAGAGATGAGGGTGACAAAAAAGGAAGCAAGCAAGATAGCTTATTCAACTCCTAGGATGTTTTGAATATCTTCTTCGACATCAACAAGAAAATAAAGAAATCAAGGGCTTCCGCGGCCTGTAATACGTAGAAGGGTTTCTTTGGCAAGTAAATCACGGAGCACTTTTCTCAAAATTCCCACAAAACCAACAAGTACATTGAAACCTGTAAAATTGCATGAGGACATGCATTTGCCTTTGGTCTATTAACCTAATTAGTCCAATTATAAGTGTAGGTGGGATTTTACTGGAAGGCTGGGCCAAACTCTTAAGCCCAAAAATGGATGAGTCCAAATATCTCCTGCAAGGCGAAGAGTTTAGAATGGGTCGACCCGTAATGGGTCGATCACACTCCGAAGATTAAGTTAGCAAGCTTAATCGATGAAGATGAATGAAAGTTGTCAATACTTTGAGTTAACTGTCCATACCTGGCTTTCAGTGCCTTGGGTATTTATAGAACCTTTGAGGGAGTGTGTTCTGCCTTGACCTACCAGTAGGCTCTCATGGCCTGCTGGGTAGGCGTCATTATTGACACTGCCTGATTATTCACAAGGTCTGGCGCACCGTCGTGAAGGATTCCGGCTGACCGGACGTGCACGTTGACGTCGCGTGGGCAGCCGCATGCGTATTTAATGTGAGTCAACTCTGCATTTATTGCGCAGAGACTGCTAGCGGTTTGGGCCCGCTTTTCGTGGTTTGGGCTGTGCTGCGAAGGAGGTCGGCAGTCTGGCCTTCCCTCTAAATCTGATCTGGGCTAGCAAAGCAGCCCCAACTTTAATTTGTGCAGATTGGGCCTCATCCATTGGGTTGGGCCTGGGGTTATTCCCCCACAATTGCCCCCAGCCATTGTGTCGTTTTGGATTCTGAAACGGCCACGGGATGTAACGGTCACCCGGCCACATAAATGGCGGGGATTTTTTTAAAAAAATTCAATGGTGGGGTGTTATTGAATCGACGGCCGACGTGACGCTTCGGCAGAGCGTCATGATTAACGCCGTTTTATTGTGTATGAACCGACGGCTCTGGTGTGTATAAAAGACCAATGCCCTAATCAGTTAGAAGACACTTGCTCTTTTTCCTTTGCCTTCTGAATAGCGTGTGTGTCAGCTGTTTCGGCACCCACCACTGTAAGTGTCTTTTGAGCCCGCAACTCCTTTGCTCTTCATTGTGTTCTGTGTTTTGACGGTTGCCCCCTGATGGCATCCCGTCTTCATAAAATGTTAGATGGTCCGTCGGCCCTTACAGCGTTTAGGGCTAGGTTTGAAGTCCCGGATGAAATCGGCTTAGAGTTGGTCGATCCTGAGGACTATCGCATGGGGGAGACCGAAAAGGGGGTGACGTTCCCAGTCATTGCTATCGTAGAAGGGGGGCTTAGGTTTCCCCTCCACCCTCTTCTTCATAAATTCATAGTAAAAAAAAAGGTGTCGCCCTCCCAGTTAGCGTCGAATGTATATAGAATCTTCTTTGGCATGCTAGAAATAAATCGGCGCCTGGGTATGAACCTGGGCCTCGCCGAACTGGACTACTGCTACACTCTTTGTAAAGTCGGAGGTAGTTACAAGGTTTACCTCTGGGTAGTAAAGAAGTCCTTTGAGTTAGTGAAGTGTCTGCCTTCCTCAGGGAAGGGCGTCGACGACGTTAGGGTCTGGGTAACCGGTCCATGGGAGTTCGGCAACGTTCCCGAGAAGGATAGACCGGCGATTCGATGCCCTAGAGTGCCCGTCGAACTAGGTTTGATGCCGATCTGTCACACTGTGCGTCATTTTAAGTTTCAATTTGCAGCCAAACTAACTCTCGAACTTTTTGCAGACACAAGGAAGCGGTCAAAAACTCGCGACTGGTTGGTCAACTCTGACGACCTCGACAAGGTTTTGAACTACGTCGGTGAAGGTCGACTAAGATACATAGCTCGGGTTGCACACATCTTGCTCTCCTACCCGCTGCGGTACTCAACTTTCACTGCCGAGACGGGTGTTCCCCAGAGCGTACTTACAAGATTAGCGGACGAAGGAGCCGAAGGGGACTTCGAAGAGATCCCCACCGGAATAGCGATCGAGAGGGCGCGCATCCCTACAGGCGTGACAGTCGCGGTTGCTCCTCCATCGGCATCAGCTGGTGAAGAACGGCAAGAAGCGTGAACAACATCGTATAGCTCGGCATCAACTTCGTCGCCGTATACTGCGCCCGACCGCCGAGTAGAGATTCCTGTAAGAACAAGTGATTCGAGCCCATCCCCCGACGAGATGGAGGGCATGAGTCTGAAGGAAAGAATGTTTGCTCTTGCAGGCCAGCCGCTTAGGTCGACCACTCCTACTCCCGCCGAAACTCCTCCAGCTGAGCTGGTGATAACTCGCGTGAAGGAAGCCCCTCCCGTGCAACAGAGGCCAGAGACTCGGCAGTAGAGAAAGAGGAGGCCCGATGTCGCTCCAACTCCAGCGCCCAAAAAGTAGAAAGGCAAAGGCGCGGTGGACGAGGTCGGCGAGACTGTGACCATCACTTCGGACATTCTCGGCCGTCCTATGACGACAGTAGATTCTATGATCGACCAGCCCGAGGTTGTGTTTGGTGTTATTAAGAGCGTCTTTCAGAAAAAGGACGTGGCAAAGCTGGGTGAGGCAAGTGACTCAGCCGTTTTTATGGGAGCTTTTCATGACTCGATTCTGGTAAGTCGGCACTGACTTTTTCGATGATTACAGACTTTTTAGACACTCGCCCTAAAAACGACCTTCTCTTATTTGTGCAGAGCTGTCTGAATTCCTTGGAGGCGATGACGCGCTTCCAAAAGCTTGCCGAGGTTCACCAAGAACTTATTGAAGAGCACGGCCGCTTAAAGCTTGAGTGGATAGAGGCGAATAAGGAGCGGATCACTTTCAGGAAACAAGCCGAGCAGGCTTCCGTCGAGTTTCTGCTGATGAAAGCAAATTTTGAAAAGAAAGATAGGGATCTTGCCGACCTCGAGAAGAAGTTCGACGTGCAGTCCGTAGATCTGCACAACGCAAATGAGGAGGTGGAGACCCTTAAGACTGAAGTGGCCAAGCTGAAGGTGGAAGAAGAGGCCACATTGAAGAGGGGTGAAGAGAGGGGGGCCAAGCATTTGGCCGAAGAGATGATGGACCTTAGTCGCACCATATTCCGACAGGGTTGGAATGGTGCCCTTGTCGTTGCAGAGCTGGATAAGGCCTCCGACGTGTGGGGTCTTTGCCCGGACTACTTTGATACTACCGAGGACGGCGTCGTCTGTCCGAAGAAGGTGCTGGCAAATGCCCAATACAAACAGGAGCTTATGTTAAAAGCCGCGGCCGAAGAAGCTGCTGCTGAGAAGGAGAGGCTTGAAAATTTGAAGGCCGCAGCTGAACCCTCCGAGGATGTGGAAGAGATTTCGCCAGGGGTAACTACAGAGTCGGGGGGGAAGTCGGCATAGCTTTTCTTTTTTTTCCTTAATTTTTGTAACCATCAATGCCTTTTAATGAGAAAAACTCGTTTTGTTGTTCATTACTGAATCTGCCTTATCTGATTTTTGCTGTGAGCTGAATCTATCTCATCTGATTTTGTCGTTTACACTTGGTTTCTTTCTTGGCCTCCTTCGGCCGACTTGCCCAACCTGGATAGGACCAAGTATTTTACACTTGGTTTTTGTTTTGGCCTTCTTTGGCCGACCTGCCCAACCTGGACAAGACCAAGTTTTTACACTTGGTTTCTATTTTGGCCGACCTGCCCAACTTGGACAGGACCAAGTTTTTACACTTGATTTTTGTTTTGGCCTTCTTTGGCCGACCTGCCCAACCTGGACAGGACCAAGTTTTTACACTTGGTTTTTATTTTGGCCTTCTTTGGCCGACCTGCCCAACTTGGACAGGACCAAGTTTTTACACTTGGTTTTTGTTTTGGCCTTCTTTGGCCGACCTGCCCAACTTGGACAGGACCAAGTATTTTATACTTGGTTTTGTTTTGGCCTTCTTTGGCCAACCTGCCCAACTTAGACAGGACTAAGTTTTTACACTTGGTTTTTGTTTTGGTCTTCTTTGGCTGACCTGCCCAACTTGGACAGGACCATGTTTTTACACTTGGTTTTTATTTTGGCCTTCTTTGGCCGACCTACCCAACTTGGACATGACCAAGTTTTTACACTTGGTTTTTGTTTTGGCCTTCTTTGGCCGACCTGCCCAACTTGGACAGGACCAAGTTTTTACACTTGGTTTTTGTTTTGGCCTTCTTTGGCCGACCTGCCCAACTTGGACAGGACCAAGTTTTTACACTTGGTTTTTGGGTTTCACAGAATGCTCAGAGTAGATTCATTTGAATAGCTTTATTTTCATTGATTCTTCAGCAGAGAGCTTTACACATTTCATGGACTGTTACAGTGCATGGAGCTTTGTATTACTGGTAGAACTTCCTCAAGTTGGTCGCATTCCATGGTCGCAGCAATTGTCGCCCTTCTTCGACGGTCTCCAGTCTGTATGCGCCGATGCCGACCTGGGATGTGACTCTGTAGGGGCCTTCCCAGTTTGGGCCGAGCTTTCCATCTGCCGCCTTCTTGGTTGCCCCCAACACTTTTCATAAAACTAGATCTCCTGGAGCAAAGTTTCTCGGGCAAACCCGCTTGTTGTAAGAGCCTTTTAGCTGTCGCTGATACTCTGTGAGCCTGATCAAGGCGGTTTCCCTTCTTTCTTCGACAAGATCCAGGTCTCTTGCAACCGTCTGGTCATTGACACCAGTGTTAAAGGCTGCCGATCTGATGGTTGGTAGTCCGATCTCCAAGGGGATGACTGCCTCCACCCCGTATGCCAAGGAGAACGACGTTTCTCCGGTGGACCTCCTTGGGGTTGTTCTGTAGGACCACAAAACAATGGGTAGCTCTTCTGTCCACTTCCCATTGGCTTTTTCCAGTCGTTTCTTGACTCCGTTAAGCATGGTTTTATTTGAAATCTTGGCTTGCCCGTTGCATTGGGGGTAGGCCGGTGTTGAGTAATAGTTTCTGATCCCCAATCCTTTGCAAAATGATCTAAAGATGTTGCCATCGAACTAGGTGCCGTTATCTGATATAATGGCACGGGGCAACCCGAATCTGGTGACAATGCTTTTCCATACGAACCTTTTGGCATCAATTTCCCTGATGTTTGATAAAGGTTCCGCTTCTACCCATTTGGTAAAGTAGTCGGTGGCCATGATAAGAAACCTTTTGTTGCCCAGAGCTCGAGGCAGAGGTCCGACAATGTCCAGTCCCCACTGAGCGAAGGGCCACGGACTGGTGATGGTGGCAAGATCCTCAGCTGGCTGGTGGATGATAGGGGAAAACCTCTGACATTTGTCACACTTCAGGACGTACTGGGCTGCATCTTTCTGCATGTAAGGCCACCAGTATCCCTGCGAGATGGCTCGATGTGCTATCGATCTTCCGCCGACATGACTTTCACATATCTCTTTGTGGATTTCGAACAAGATGCCCTGTACTTAGTCCGGATGGACGCAGTGTAAATACGGACCTGTAAAGGAACGTCTGTAAAGCTCCTTACTTGGTGACAACCAATACCTGAGAGATGCATGCTTGATTCGCCGAGCTTCAGCCTTATCGTCTGGTAGCTTGTCTGTGTCAAGGTAAGAAATGATTGGGTTCATCCATGATGGTCCCAACTTTTCTGCTGTTAGGGCTTCCTCCTCCTCCCGAAAGATGCTGGGCTTGGCAAGGGTTTCTACGTTGATCGTCCTTTTCGAACCAGATTTCAGAGCCGTGGCCAGAATCGCCAGGGCATCCGCATGTGAGTTGTTGTCTCGGCTAATCTGTCGAAACTTGTAGCTTTTAAATTGGCCGAGTAGTTCCTTGGCCTTTGCTAGGTACTGCGTCATTCTGTTGTTTTTTGCGACGTATTCCCCTGTGATTTGATTTACGACAAGTAAGGAGTCCGAATATATGATGATTTCAGGAATTCGAAGCTCAATGGCTGGACGTATTCCGGCGAGCAAGGCCTTGTATTCTGACTCATTATTGGAGGTAGTGAACTCCAGCTTGATGGCTTGCTCGATGGTTAGACCGTCTGGTGTGATGAGTACGACGCCTGATCCTGCCCCTCGGTCATTGGAAGCTCCGTCCATGTAGAGTTTCCAATAATCAGATTGTTCCCAAAGGTCCAGGGGGAGTTCGTGTTGCTGTTGGCCAGTTGCTGGGGTCTGTTCCACTTCTGATGGTATCTCAACAGAGAATTCGGCAACAAAGTCCGCAAGAACTTGCCCCTTCACTGCCTATCTAGGTTGGAACTTGATATCAAACTCCCCTAATTCCACGGCCCATTTTGCAATTCTTCTTGAGAAATCGGCCTTCCTTAGAAGAGGTTTGAGCTGGTGGTTAGTGAGGACGTTGATGGTGTGAGTTTTGAAGTAATGCACCAACTTGCGGGATACCACTATCAGTGCGAGTGTCAGCTTTTCAAGGGGTAGGTACCTGCTCTCGGCACCAAGAAGGGTTTTGCTGACGTAATAGACCGGGAATTGTTGCCGATTTTCTTGCCTGAGTAGGACCACGCTGACTGCAAGGTAGAGGAAGAGTTCCTCGTACTGGACAGGGGTGGAGAGCAGGGGTGGTTTGGTTAGGTAGGTTTTTAGAACAGCAAGGGCAGAGTCACACTCTGGGGTCTACTCGAACCATTCCTGTTTCTTTAGGAGCTGGAAGAAGGGTCGGCACCTGTCCGATGAATGGCTGATGAATCTGTTGAGTGCAGCGGCCATTCCTGTCAATCTCTAAACCTCTTTGGCATTCTTTGGAGCGTGAATGCTCTGAATTGCACTAATCTGTCGTGGGTCCACTTCAATGCCCCGATGCATGACCAGGAATCCCAGAAACTTGCCTGAGTCGTCCCTAAAGACACATTTTGAAGCATTCAACCGCATTTTGTAGTCTTTCAAGATACAGAGTACCTCCTTTAGGTCCACCAAGTGGGTGTTGCTCAGTTTTCTTTTTACCACCATGTCATTGATGTAGACCTCGACAGTTCTGCCGAGCTGCATCTTGAACATCTTTGTGACTAGTCGCTGATACGTAGCTCCAGCGTTCTTCAGGCCAAAGAGCATAACTCTATAGCAGTAAATACCCCTTGGAGTGATGAAGGCCGTCTTCTCTTGGTCATCGGGGTGAAGTGGGATCTGGTGGTATCCTCGGTAAGCATCCAGGAAACTCATCCTTCCGAAGCCGGCGGTTGCATCCACAAGCTGGTCAATTTTGGGCAGGGGGAATGGATCTTTGGGGCATGCCCTGTTGAGATCAGTGAAGTCCACACAGACCCTCCACTTACCGTTCTTCTTTTTTACAACCACGGTGTTTGATAACCAGCTTGGGTAGTTGATCTCTCGAATGGCTCCAGCTTCCAAAAGCTTCTCCATTTCCTCCAAGACAGCGTCCACATGCTGAGTAGCTGTCCTTCTCCCCTTTTGGACAACAGGTCGGCAATTTGGGTTAACATTGAGGAGATGACAGGCGACGTCAGCGCCGATCCCTGGCATTTCATAAGGGGTCCAGGCGAACACTTCCAGGAAGTTTGTTAGCAACTCGATGAGGGATTTTTCCTCTAGTTTGGATAGAGAGGTGCCGATGACGAAGTATTTTTCTCCTCGCCGATCAATGTATATCTTCTTCAGGTCCTCCACAGCTTTATTCTCGGGTGTCTGTCCCACGTCATCAATTGTGGGGTGTCTTCATGCAACTCCATCATCTGCACTTTCTCAGGCTTTGTCTTTGTCGCACATGCCGTTAGGAAACATTGTTTGGCGGCCACTTGGTCTCCCCTGATTTCTCCAACACCCGCCGGGGTTAGAAACCGAAGCAGCTAATGGTATGACGACAGAACGACCTTCATGAGGTGCAACCAGGTTCGTCCCATAATGGCATTGTAGGGGGAGGGTACGTTAACTACTAGGAATTCGGTCTGCAATGTGATCCCGCCAGCTGTTACCGGAATCGTCACCTTTCCCATTGGCCAAACTGGGTCTGAGCTGAATCTGATCAGTGGGTTAAGTGACTGTTGGAGGTCGGACTCGTTCAGTCCTAACTGTTTGAAGAGGCTATAGTACATAACTTTGGACGAGCTCCCCTGGTCAATGAGCAATCTTCTAACGTTACAGTCCGCCATTCTTAACGTAACCACTAAAGCATCGTTATAAGGGGTCTGCACTCCTACGAGATCCTCATCGGTGAAAGAAATTGGTACATGGCCACTGTCGACTTTTGCTTTCTTGCTGGGTTGTTGTACCTGCAACACTTCCCTTAGGTGTGCCGCTTTCTGCATCTCGGCTCGGTACCTATGTGGGTCGACGGTTGACGACTCAGCCGAACTGTGCAACACATTGATTACCCGTACCGGCCTTGATTCTGGTTCTTTCCGAGCTGTGTCTTCTAACCGCGGTTGCTCGGCTTCATTTTTCGTCTTCTCCCGATCGATGAATTGATCGAGGTGGCCTGCTTTGGCCAAGTCCTCCAAGTGAGTTTTCAGATGCCGACATTGCTCCGTCTTATGTCCCTTCTCACAGTGGTATGAACAAAATCTCTTCTGGTCTCGGGTCGCTGGGTCTCCTCCCAACTTTGGCGGCCATTTGAAGAAGAGCTTATCACGGATCTGGGGCAATATTTTATAGATGGGGTCCTTAAAGACTGTATAGACCCCCTCAGTTACCCTTTTTCCTTGGCCGATATCTTCTGACCGAGGCTTCTTGGCATCCTTCTTACTTGTCTTTTTGGCTGCAACGCCGGCCTTAGTCGATGCTACCTGAGGTATGTCTTCGTCCAACTGTGCATAGCGCTCGATTCTGAGCATTAGCTCCTGTATCGTGAGGGCTGGTTTCTTCATTAAGGACTGTCGCAAGCGATGCTCCCTGGGAAGGCCAATCTTGAACTGAGTTACAGCTAATTGCTCGCTGCACTCGTCAATTTCATTATAAGCTTCCCAGTAGCGTCGGGCGTATGCTCGCAATCCTTCTCCTTCCTCTTTTCGCAATGTCAGCAAAAAGTCAACCTCCTTCGGCTGTAAGCTGTTTGCTATGAAACGAGCTGTAAAAAGCTCAGCTAGTTGCCTCCAGCTAGAAATGGACTTACGTGGCAATTTGTCGAACCACCGTAAAGCCACACTTCCCAGACTGGAGGGGAAGATTTGACACATTAGCATCTGGTCACTGCACTACACTACCATGAGCTGTTTGTAATGCCGAACATGGTTAATTGGGTTGGACTTCCCATCATAGAGGGTGAACTTTGGTGGGGTGAATTTTCGAGGAATTGGATGGGATTCAATCTCCTCAGTGAATGGCGTGGATGCAATTTGATCAAGGACCTTTCTTATCAGGTCACGGGCTGTGCGCTCCTTAGTTTGCTGCCTTCTATCCTCCTGCTTTTCGTTGTACCACTTCTCCCAGTCTTCTTTCCGCCGATCTCCTTCAGTTGGACTGTTATTCGGCAGAGTTTTGCTCCTTTCCCTCCGCCGATCTGTGCGCCTGTTAATGCAACGCCTGGTACTAGGGGTGTAACTTCCCCTTGTCGGCGGCGCTGGTTGATCCCCGGTGCCAACAACCTGCTCCCGATCTGGGGACCCTTCTTTCCCACGCCCATTTCTGCCAGAGAATGCCTCCCTCATGGCCCGCACCTTGGAGGTGAGGTAGGCTATCTCTTCTCCGCGCCTCCGAATTTCCCTCTCTGCTACACGGAGCGTATCCTCACTCGAGACCCGCCCACTGGAGGGTGATGGGGCTAGGTTTCGAGGATGGTTCCTGTGGAAATTTCTGTCCCTGACATAGCCCGTATCCCTCCGCATTTCATCCGGTGCTTCCTGGTGGCTTTCAGCGGGCATGCGTATCTCCGACCTTAGTGTTCTCCTTCTTTGCCGATCTGCTGGTGTACATTGGCAATGCGCCGTGTTGGTCGGGTCTCTACTAGAGGAGGCTCCGAAGCCTCTCCCGTTGTGGTTTTCTCCCCAACGTCTCCGGTTGTCTATACTCATAGTTTTTTTAAGCCTTCCCACAAACGGCGCCAATTGTAGGTGGGATTTTACTGGAAGGCTGGGCCAAACTCTCAAGCCCAAAAATGGATGAGTCCAAATATCTCCTGTAAGGTGAAGAGTTTAGAATGGGTCGACCCGTAATGGGCCGGTCACACTCCGAAGATTAAGTTAGCAAGCTTAATCGATGAAGATGAATGAAAGTTGTCAATACTTTGAGTTAACTGTCCATACCTGGCTCTCGGTGCCTTGGGTATTTATAGAACCTTTGAAGGAGTGTGTTCTACCTTGGCCTACCAGCAGGCTCTCATGGCCTGCTGGGTAGGCGTCATCATTGACGCCGTCTGATTATTCATAGGGTCTGGCGCACCGTCGCGGAGGATTCCGGCTGACCAGACGTGCACGTTGACGTCCCGTGGGCAGCCGCATGCGTATTTAATGCGAGTCAACTCTGCATTTAATGCGCAGAGACCGCTAGCGGTTTGGGCCCGCTTTTCGTGGTTTGGGCTGTGCTGCGAAGGAGGTCGGCAGTCTGGCTTTCCCTCTAAATCTGATTTGGGCTAGCAAAGCAGCCCCAACTTTAATTTGCACAGATTGGGCCTCATCCATTGGGTTGGGCCGGGGGTTATTCCCCCACAATAAGAATTTACGAATTACCTAATTAGTCAATATTGCATGCAACCTAAAGTGAAAAGCAAGAAGTCCAAAAGAATAGTGCACACTATATTTTATCATGAAAAATTCAAACAAAAAAAATTACAAGACCTAATCTAACCAATCAATGCACTATCAAGAACAAATACAATTTAAGTTTGCAACTTACAAACCTAACCATTGCCCCTATCTGTTGTGCCTCAGGTGTCGAATTAATGAACTTACAGGTGTGCATACCTTGTTTCAACTAAATCTCACAATTACGTATCAATACCTCTCGATACTGCTTATTAATGCACAATTGAGTATTGACCTCTACAACACCATTGGAATCCACTAATCACTGATCTAGTTTCATAAATAAGTCTTCTTGAGGTAGAAGTAACTCTTCAGAGATATTTTTCTAAGTAAAACTCACAATACTCTCAATATGATCTCTCAACAATATGTATGATATTATAGATGTCTTCAAAAGCAATCCTTTGAACTCTATTTATAATCAAATAAGTCTCTTTAAGCTGCAAGTTCAATCCGGTACGTGATAAGCTTTCAAAATTGAGTAGAAAACGAAGTTCATATTGATTAATCACCGTGCGTTCGAATACCTGAGAGACCCGTTTGAACACCTTGTTCGTTCGAACTCCTCGGATGGCGGTTCCAACGCTTGATGAACATAAGTGTAATTTTGATGATTTATTCACACATTTCAATCAATGTAGTAATGAATGCAATATTTCAATTACATTCCCATGACCCTTCACGGGGTTCGATTTTGCTACTGTTTTTAACACTACAGTCATGTGATGTTGTAAGCACCCCATTTTTGACCGCTCGGCAGTCTACACTCCGTCCAGACTTGTTTTCAAGTCATTGTGGACATATTCCAATCGAAATTAATCATCTAGGTCCAAATTCCGTCTTTCCATCGCTTCGCGGGCCCGTTAGGCCCAAATAGAGGCAAAATGACCAAAATGCCCTTAGGGGCATTGTCCTTTCTTATTCCAATTCCAATCCCTCCCTCGAGACAGTTTATTCCTCGAGACGGTCCGAGTAGCAAAACTACTCACAAAACCGTTAGAGTGGCGGAAACACTTACAAAACCGTCAGAGAGGCGGAAACACTCACACCGTTAGAGTGGCGGAAACACTCAAAACCCAGGCACGTCTCTTCGGAGTCGGTAAGACCCCTTTCCAATCCCTCTCTCGAGACAGTTTATTCCTCGAGACGGTTCCAATCTAGGCACGTCTCTTCGGAGACGGTAAGACCCCTTTCCAATCCCTCTCTCGAGACAGTTTATTCCTCGAGACGGTTCCAATCTAGGCACGTCTCTTCGGAGACGGTAAGACCCCTTTCCAATCCCTCTCTCGAGACAATTTATTCCTCGAGACGGTCCGAGTAGCAAAACTACTCACAAAACCGTTAGAGTAGCGGAAATACTCACAAAACCATTAGAGTAGCGGAAATACTCACAGAACCGTTAGAGTAGCGGAAATACTCACAGAGCCATTAGAGTAGCGGAAATACTCAACCGTTAGAGTAGAGGAAATACTCACAGAGCCGTTAGAGTAGCGGAAATACTCAACTGTTAGAGTAGCGGAAATACTCACAGAGCCGTTAGAGTAGCGGAAATACTCAATCCCGTCCGAGTAGCGGAAATACTCACAAATAATCAACCCGTCCGAGTAGCGGAAATACTCACACCGTTAGAGTGACGGAAACACTAAAAACCTAGGTCAACACTCGTGTTTGTTAACTCACTCCGGTGAAAAATGACCAAATTACCCTTTGGACCTTTTTCGGTCAAGATGACCATTTTGCCCCTAGGCATCCGAACGCCCCGGGAACCACACCGGCTCTGGATATCAAACCGGTAATGTCCCGATAATACTTTTTATAGTGTTCTCAACCGCCCTTTACCTTTCCAGACCATTCCGAGTTAGTTCCGGCTAACCCGGTGCAAAATGACCGTTTTACCCCTGGAGGGCCGGTCTCTTTCTTCGACCACACCGGCTCTGGGTATCAAACCGGTAATGTCTCAAGAATACTTTTTATAGTGTTCTTGACCTTCCTTTACCTTTCCGGACCATTCCGAGTCAGTTCCGGTAA
This sequence comes from Euryodendron excelsum, assembly GCA_033060915.1. Classification (NCBI taxonomy): domain Eukaryota; kingdom Viridiplantae; phylum Streptophyta; class Magnoliopsida; order Ericales; family Pentaphylacaceae; genus Euryodendron; species Euryodendron excelsum. Next base: position 4,509,477 of record CM065381.1, on the reverse strand, counting down.
ACCCGGTACAAAATGACCGTTTTGCCCCTGGTGGGCCGGTCTCCATTTCCGACCACGCCGGCCCTGGGAATCAAACCGGCAACCTCTGGGAACATTCTAAATAATGTTTCCAGATCCCAAGTCTTCTTCCGGGACAGTTTGAGTCTGTCCTGACAGTTTCCCGGTCCGATTCACCGTTTTACCCCTAAAGGCTCGGTTAACCTTTCCGACACATCCAATCCTCACTTTTTAAGTCAAATACCTCCAAGACACTATTTTAAGTGTTCCTGCTCCTTTCCGGCCTCCCGGGTCATCCCCGACTCTTTCAAATCATTCTCGGACTTTCCAGAGTCACTCCTAGTGAAGCCAGGCTAAAGTTTACATGGTAGTCACTAGTATAGGCGCCCAAATCTAGTCAAAGATACGTTTCTTGCCGACCTTAATTGTTTCCTAAATGGCTGGCGCCACTCCTAATTTCAAAACCTTTCTTGAAACAAAACTTTCCAATTTTTTAAAACTTCCCTAAGTCGAAACTTTCCTAATTTCAAAACTTTCCAAAAATGAAACTTTCCTAATTCGAAACTTTCCTAAATCGAACATTTCCTAAATCCAACCTTTCCTAATCTCCTAAACCTTCCAAGTCGAGTCAAGCCTTTCCTAAGTCTAGGTTTCCTTAGCCTTCATCTTTCTAAAACAAGTCCAAATCTATCTTTTCAAATCAAAATCCAATCTTCTCAATTTCAATTTTCAATCTCCTCTTCCAATCTCAAATCAAATCCAATTTTCAATTCAATCTCTTTCTTCCAATCCAATCTCTCTCTTCGAATCAATCTCTTTTCAATCGGACTCTTGTCCGAACTACGACTGACCTGATTCCCCCAAAGGGATACGTAGGCAACCTTCATAGGTGCGGTCACAACGCTTTTCAAACTTCTACTTTTAATTTTCAAACTTTTCAATTTCAATTCTATTTCTTCAAATCTATTTTCAAATCAAATCAATTTCTTTTCAAATCAATTTCTATTTTCCAATTCTCTTATCTTGCACTTGCATATCATGCATCATATTTTTCAAACATTTGTTTTTCTAAAGTGAATAGGGTTGAACCATTAGTTAATTAAAGACTCTCATAGGTGAATCTAGGGTAGATTGACATGTAGGTACCGAAAGGGCGGGGTAGGGTGATAGCTTAGTGCGTCTTCCCTACACGTAACCAACCTTCGAACCTAGGATCATTGATTTCAAAGACCAAAAGGAGTTATTTTTCTAAAAAGGGCTAAATGTTTTCCAAAGGTTGCCAAACAACCTCTTTTCTTAAAAACCCTCTCTCGAGGAGATATTTTCAAATCGTTTTTTCAAAAACCCTAAGTATAGTTTTCAGACTATGCTTAGTTTTTAGGTGACCTAACTCACCTTAATCAAGTTAGGTGGCGACTCCGAATCTTTTTCAAAAGCCCTTTATTCAAACCTATTTTCAATTCAAACCTAGTCACACTCATTCTTCTAGGAGGGTGAGTTCTAACGAGAGAGTACAGCATTTTTCCCGCTTAGGTGAGTATTCTTCGAGTGCGAAAAATCTGGGCACGACAGATGTCACTGTATTTTAATTATTTTTCTATTTTATATTAAAAAGCAAAACATTTCATTACATAGAATTACACTAATTGTATTACTTTTGAAAAATAATTCGATGTAAAAACCTTTAACTATTGATTCCTCAAACATTTTTTTGAAATCTTTTTCAAAGAATCTAAATCGTTGAATGTTTTTGTACAAAATCAGATGGCTAATATTGTTAAATGTTATGGTTTTTTCTCTACATATAATCTTTACAACGACACTTATTAACCAAAAACTTTACGTTTTCACAAAATATTAGATTGGGTGGGGAAAAAATAGTAACAGCACATGACTGCATCATATTTGACTCTAGCAAATTTGAACTGCCCCTTCACCATATCCAGCATGCATGTTGAAATAAAATAGCTAGCGTGAGTTTGCTACCTCAAAAACTGAGGCTAGGACCACCTTATATATATATACTAGTGGAAGGGGCCCATGCTAGTTGTCTTCAACGAAGATCATTTTATAAAATATTTTTGAAAATGCTGAATATATACTGCCAAGTCAATTCCCTATTGAGGTATTCATTTTGCATATAAATTGAAAGCATAATTAGAACACATAGCAAAGATAAGAAATTATTGATAAGCTTAATTGCTCTGCCCTGTGAATTCAGTGATTTTAAGAATACAACTATTTTGTTTGTAATCTCCATTGGCTTCTAACAGCTTTAGTACTTGAATTGTCTCTCTCTGAATCTGGTTTGCAACCATCTTCTTTCCAGATATAAAGAATAGTAGTTTGAGTAAGAAAACAAGAAGAGATAAAGTATAGATACCTAAACCAGAAAGTTTTAGTGCTTTACCTTGGAAAGATGCAATTTAGGAATAACAGTGCTGGGCTTTATGCAAACACATCTTTAAAAGTTCAGAGAACCAACTAACTAATTGTACAGAATAAGAACTCCAGCTTGTTAGCCATAGCTGACAGTTTTCCTGAATTGCCTAAATGACATCCTCAAAACAATTATATAGTTAGTTGGATGGAAATTGTAAATGTCTTAACCATCTATCAATTCTGACAAGGCTAGAACACAAGATAACCAATTATTTCCAACATTCAAAAGATCCCAGTAAAATTTTGGAATGAAACAACAAAATAAGAAGACATAGCAGAGATAAGAAATTATTGATCCACTGGCTTCTAATAGCTTTAGTACTTGAATTGTCTCTCTCTGAAGCTGGTTTTTAACCATCTTTTTCCTAGATATAAAGAATAATAGTTTCAGTAAGAAAACAAGAGGAGAGAAAGAATAGATACCTAAACTAGAAGGTTTTAGTTATATATCCATTTTTTTCATATAGTGTTTTACCTTGGAAAGATGTAATTTAGGAATACCAGTGCTGGGCTTTATGCAAACACATCTTTAAAATTTCAGAGAACCAATTAACTAATTGTACAGAATAAGAACTCCAACTTGCTAGCCATAGCTGACAGTTTTCGTGAATTACCTAAAAGACATCCTCAAAACGATTATATAGTTAGTTGGATGGAAATTGTAGATGTCTTAACCATCTATCAATCCTGACAAAGCTAGAACACAAGATAACCAATTATTGCTAGCATTCAAAAGATTCCAGTAAAATTTTGGAATGAAACACAAAATAATTATGAAGGAAAAAATTAGGGCAATAAAAGAAGTTGTATGTCGAGCAAGGTTTTTGGCCATACCAAATTTTAATGTCAGTTTCTGCTATCTTGAGATAACTTTTATATTCGATATAAAATAAGCAAAATCACAAACTAAGTACTCATCATTGTTAACAATGTCGAGAACTAAATATCCATACATTACAATGATATTGAGCACAATCATTGCCATGGAGCTCATTGTTGCATCAGGTAAATTAATAACAAATAAAATTAGAGAATGCGAAAGCAGAATAAGAAACTAACAAACCATATTGGTAGAAGCATTGCTAAACTCAGTGGGAACTTGCTCAACTTTGCAACACCATCCATGAGACAAATGATCCCAAAATAAAAATTAGGACATAGCCTTAACCTGTAAAGCAACAAAAGATTGAAAAAAAATTTAAATAAAATGATCAAAACTTTATCACAGTTCACAAAAATTAGGTATAAGAAATAAAAAAATTATCCAACACAAGAAATCAGTAATAGTTTTAAATTTCTTCCTGTATGAATTTTTAGCAAACAATTGGTGAACCTATTTTCCAAAACTGCATATGGCTAGTTGAGGAGTATTGCCACTTTCACTTTGTGACTTTTCATACACAATGCTAGCAGATTTTGAATTCATGGGAGTTCAAAATTGGAGGAATGAAGTGAGAGAGTGGACTGTATAAAATTTGTGTTTTGAGACTGTTGGATCTCCTATAATGATGCAGAACAATCCATCTTCATCATTGACTATCAGTTGTTTTGGTTTTCACCTTGGATCTACCTTGTTTCATGATACCAAACCTGCATAGACATAAAAACATACAATACAAAGATATTGCTTTAGCTTGCCCAAAGAAAAAGACAATATAAAGAAATTAAATGGTGTTTTATGTGAATTAATACCATATGATCATGATAGATGCCAAGTTCATTTATAGTAAAAGAAATTTTCATTTGAGAACAGATTGGCAAAGAACTCAAGGGAACTTTACAATTACAAACTTAAACACGAACAACTATTTTCTTAAAGGAGATCTACAAGAAATTAGATTTGATGGAGCTTCTAGCCAGGAGAAATGGAACTCTTCAACAGAATGTTAACAATGTTTTTTTTTTTTTTTTGCCAATTCACACAACTTGAAGCTTTGTAGAACTATTCATACATATTCGGGGCACTCTTTGAGAGCTAAATAGAGAAGCTGGCAGTAGCTAAAAGGGCATAAATTCAGCCTATTGGAAGATTAATTTTCTTGTGTGCTGGAAGTGATGCTTTTGATGTCCTGAGATTGAAGTGATATATCTTCATAAGACAAATAATAATTGGGAAAATTGACAAGAATTAGTGAATAGCAATAACATTACATTTATAGAAAAAATTCTTATGTCATACATGAATTCTTGGGTGGTTGCTCTACACAAAAGTAGCCTTTCTCAACACTACTTAACGTAATTCTCAAATCTTTGCCCTGCACTTTAAACCAAAATCAAAGACAAGTCCTAGAAAAAATGACCAAGAAAAGTTGAGAGACCTAGATTAGAAAATGAATATTGCCTAGAATTGATCAACTAACAGTTGAAAAAGATACAAATTGCAAACTATAATCATAAAAAAATTTGTGCTAATTAATATTGGTATTGCTAATAAATTTTAGTATTTCTTAATGATGTAGTCTATGAAATAATTAGTATCTTAATGATTTATGTGTTTTGGGATGTGTAAAGCATAACTATATTATATTTATCAACTAATGCAATGTAGATGTATATTTACAATAAAGAGAATGCATTAATTGGATGATATAAATAATGATACTTTAAACACCCCAAAGAACATATAATAAAGTTTTGAATTTTAGGTTTGACCTGTAAGAATCATTGGGATATATGATATGTGATGAACTATAAGAGAACTATAATGATAAGATTGTTTGACATGTATGTGAAAAACTTAGTTTGCCAAATTGTTAAACAGCATAACAGCAAGATTAATAATGGAAGAATACTTGTTGGTTTGAAGCGCTACCGATTTTTGTTATTGCATTGGCAAATTTCTCTTGCCGTTGTGACGCTTCATAAGGAGTAGGAAAAATTCGTAACGCCTAATAACAACAAGAATTTTATCATTTTTAATCTTGCAATATTAAAAATACAACCATGGTCGGTGTGGAATTGTGATTTTGAAAGTGGGGAAGGAAAACTATAATTGTAAGTTTAGATTGTTAAACATGAATAAGAGGTGATATGCTTCAATCAAAAAGGGAAAAATCTATTGTACTCCAAACATAAAAGAATGCATGAAAAAAAAAGAAAAATATAGATGTAACACCATGAAGAGGCTGAAATGTTATTTTGTAAAGAAGGGACAAGTCAAAGAGAGAAAAGAATTGTGTAAAATAGACACAATAAAGAGGTAATACAAAGTATGTCAACACAGGAGAAGAATGAAACAGATAAACTAAAAATAAAAAGTAACCTAAACATGAACAAATATAGACTGCAATATGAAAATATGTGTCTCATTTTATCTAGAAGCTGAAACTGTGAACCTGTGATAGAAATTACATTATAGAGACATTAGATAAGATCTGAAAAAGGTACAAGGAGGAGATAATACAAAGGAAGTCATTTCTAATAGTCATATTTGGTGAGAAAATTATTCATATTTTAGGTTCATGTTTAGATGAACAAGTTCGAGGTTTTACTTTTTAAAGCTTGCTTATGATACATGGTAGGTGCAATAATAAAGGAATAGACTGGCGTATACAAAAAGCCTACATTCATAGAATCAGATGTAAGTAGGGGCAGTAGCTTGGTAGGCTCAGCTATGAATTGGAAGTGCAAAACATATCTTCATTTATCATGGTTGCAACAATGGTTGCCTATGAGAGATCAAATAAATAGATCTCCCATTGGCCCTCCAAGTTACCTTACCAATGAATATTTGGAAGTTTCATTTTCACGTTTTGTTTTCAACAACAATTAACATCATCGCCATAGTGGGGTGTACAAATGTGGCTAGGAAGCTACTCAAACAAAGTTATAATTGCGAGTTTAGATCAATAGGGATGAGTAAAAGTTGTAATGCTTTAAAGATATAAATCATAACACAAATACATACCATGGGAGAAAACCACAGACCTCATCCCATAAAGAAGCTAAAACCTTGAATTTGAAAGAGAAACAGATTACGAAGAAGTTAAAACCATCTATCATGGGAGAAAACCACATATCTCATTTGCATGAAGAAGCTAAAACCTGAGTTTGAAAGAAAAACAAATTATGAAGTGATGACATCAAGTAGAGCAAGTCATAATGAAGTGTTAAAATAGGACAGATCAAAGAGAGAACAAAATTGTGCAAAATAAATGTAATAAAGAGGTAATACAAAGCATGTCAACAAAAGAAAAAAATGAAACAAATAAACCGAAAATAAAATGTAGCCTAAACATGAATAAATATAGATTGCAATATGAAAATATGTGACTCACTTTATCAAGAAGTTGGAACTGTGAACCTGTGGTAGAAACTACATTATAGAGATAACAGATAAGATCTGAGAAGGGCACAAGAAAGAAATAATACATAGGAATTCATTTCTAGTAGTCATATTTGGTGAGAAAATTATTCATATTTTAAGTTCATGTTTAGATGAACAAGTTCAAGGTTTTACTGTTTAAAGGTTGCTTAGATACGTGGTAGGTGCAATAGTACAGGAATGGACTGGCTTATACAAAAGGCCTAAGTTCATAGAATCAGATGTAAATTGGGATAGTAGCTTGGCAGGCTCAGCTATGAATTGGAAGTGCAAAACATATATTCATTTATCATTGTTGCAATGATGGCTGCCTATGAGAGATCAAATAAATAGATCTCCCATTGGCCCTCCAAGTTACCCTACCATTGAATATTTAGAAGTTTCATTGCCACGTTTTGTTTCAAACAACAATTAACATCATTGCCATAGTGGGGTGTAGAAATGTGGCTAGGAAGTTGTTCAGAAAAAGTTATAATTGCAAGTTTAGATCAATAGGGATGAGTAAAAGTTGTAATGCTTTAAAGATATAAATCATAACACAAATCCATACCATGGGAGAAAACCACAAACCTCATCCCATAAAGAAGCTAAAACCTTGAGTTTGAAAGAGAAATAGATTACAAAGTAAAGATATCAAGTGGAGCAAGTTAAAATAGAGGAAGTCGGCTGTAGTACAGTAGTTAGTAGGAATGCTAGCTCAGAAGTCTAGCAATGTGAAGAACCAAATAATGTGCTATGAGCTGGTTGGATTATAGAAGAACCAATGCAAAAGATAGTTGGCCAAAGATTTCTTATCTAGTTACTGCTGAATGGGCAGAATTGTAATAAGCAGAGACAAATAGTATGAAACTGTTTTAACACTGTGCAGTTCCACAGCTACATGAATAGGCCATTCAGTAATAACTGAGGAGCAAATGGGGTTTGTGAATTTGTAGGCTTAGGTATGATTTGGAGAAGTAAAATATATCTATATTTATCATGGTTGCAACAATGGTTGCCTATGAGAGCTATCAAATAGATAGATTCATTGACCCTCCAAATTACCCTACCAGTGAATATATGGTGGTTTAGTTATTGAGTTTTGCTTCTATCCGTAATTATCATCATTGCCCTTTTTTTATTTTTTGGGGGGGGGGGGGGGGGGGGGGGGGGGGTGGTTAAAACATGGGTGCAAACCTTGAGAGACATAGATATAATTGTCAGTTTAGGCTGTTAAGCATGAATGGAGTTGATGTGTTTTAATATCATATGGAAATAAATAAGGAAAAAAGTAATAAAAATAGTGTTGCATAAGCATAAATCGATGGAGAAATTCATCACATGTTCAGGAGGAATGGAGCCAAAAATAAATTTCTAATACCAAAGAATGTTTTTTGAATATTTATTGCACAGTTTTGGCTTGTCATAGACTTCAAGTTTGATAAGTTCTTATTGTAGTCTAATGCAGACATGAAGTATGTCTAAGTAATTAATTTTGCTTCTGTTGTTTGAATAGGGGACCTGATTTTGTGGAGGAGAGATCAATATCATGCAGGTGTTAAGAAATAACATAAAAAGACATAACATACTACAAAGCTGAAACCTGCAGATGGTTCAGGTTTACCAAAGCATATATATAGTACAAAATGAGTTTTTTTGGTGGTTTCTTGACTTTTTTAGTTTGTATATTATATTTTTTTGTTAATATTTACATTTTAAAAAGCAAGCAAAAGAAAGGTTTCCATATTAAACAACAAACTTGAGTATGGGCAGTATGTTTTGACGCAGGAAACATATTGGCTTTGTTTACATGCTAATATATATGTCATAAGATGACATATGGAAGCTTCACATATCATATTGCTTGAGATATCATAATACAAAAATATCAGTTTGTGTCTTGGTAAGGTACAAGCCTTTCTAGGTTGAGATTACTTATAGTTAGATATATGAACCTAGATATATGCCATGGTTAAAGTGTGTTAGTCCATAGGCAGCAAAGAAGCAGCCATGGAGCTTTGTGGTAACTCATCATGGACTGACACGATATTGAACTTCTGCTACATTTCATCACCAACTTCAAATTGATAGGTCTTGAGGAGAACAAATTGTTTTGTTGTAGCTGAAAGATTTTTGAACATGTGGACATCAATGAATCCATCCTATCCAAGAATAGTAGAATATGTCACTGTATTATTATTAATAGTTAAGATTAGTAGGTAATTTCATAGGAATTTAAAGGCTAATACCTCATTTGTTTTCTCCATTAATTCAGTGGCAATAAAAGAAAAGAGTTTTTCAGCATTCTTCCCAAATAGAGTGGTCACAATGGTTCTGGATTCATCTTCAAGCTGGACCTCAAAGCAACATCTATAATAAAGAGAAATTGATTTCTGTTTGTTTAAATTAAATTCTTAAAGGATGATTTAAAATAGTCATACATATTTATTTATTAATATGGAGAAAGTACAATTTTTAAAGTATAATATTTTGCAGTCTGGAAAGCATTGTTCTTGTGAAGTAAAAAATATTAATAGTACAAGTAAGACATAGCAAGCAAGAAACTGTTTGGAAATCATGGTAACTATGAAATACAACAATAAATGTTGCTATAGTCATACCTTGGTTGTGCCATTACAGTTTGATGATTACAGCGAATGCAAGTAAAGACTCTTTCATATTCAGCGGCAATACCTTTGTGGCTTTTGTTGTAGCTTATGCACCAAAAGCTCTGATTAAGATTTGTGAGGTTCGCAAATGCTTTGACCTAAAACATTTCCTATAATTATGGAGTCAATATGAATTCAAGTTTGAATACTGAATAGTATGTGGATGTTTATAATTCTTAAAATAGCAAAAGTATAGATTGGTTGATGATGGCTAAATTATATTGATGGGTATAATGTCTTCAAGTTTGGGCAGTAGAAAGCTCGAGACTGCTCGTAATAATGTATGTTCTGATGAAATAGATTTCAGTTGGATCTCGTTGTTTTTAGCCCTACATGGATATGGAGAAATCATATTACGGGTGAAAGTAAATATAATAGGTTTACTGTTAGAAGAATAGTTTATTCACCACAAGTGCAATGTTGTTGTCTCTACAATGTCAGGATTTATTAGGAAGGAGCTTGATGATTTTGTTAAGAGTGACAAACCTGGGAAATGTTTAAGAGTAATACATTAGAGTTAAACTTTGTTGACCATGAGATATATATATTTGTTATAATGCTTTAATTGACCAGTAGAGAAGACAACTTTGAGTCAGAGTGCAATTATCACAGGTTATTCATTCATAACAACTGATATGACAGCAAATTCATCATCAACAAAGTTGTCCCACATTGTGAGAAGTGTTGGCTTCAATCTAGCATACACTAATAGTAAAAAAAGGTGCAAGCATCATTTGGAAATGACATGTGAAGTGAAGATTTATGAATATTACTCCTGATTAATAACCAAAAGTTCTTGAATTGTAGACCATCCACTTTTTGTTTGCAGCTACCTCACTGGTGATTGTTTCATGACCAAAGTAATGATTTCTAAAAATAAACACATTTATATGGTGAGTAATAATTTATCCCTAGTAGGTGCAAAATGGAAACAATTAAGAGAGTGAAAACAATTAAGAATATGTATTAACTTACCAACTTTTGACTTAGAGTCGATGTATTTTTGAAGCTAGACAAAGGGAACAAAGTTATATCAGATTGTGATGCTTGTGTCAGTCTCATCCTGGATTTGTTCAACAAGTGTTCTATTGTTGAGAATCCATTAGTAATCATAGGTTGGTGTGCGATAATTTGAATGAGCAGCTTTGATGATAGCATTAGACACATAGCACCTTTTGTAGATAAGTAGTAAGTTTTCAAATAGCTTGATGTCCCTTCCAAAGACAGTAGCCTGCATTTGTGTACCCTATACATATTCAAGTAAATATAATAACAGCTATGTTAGTGTGTTTTTTTTTTTTTTTTGCAATACAAAAAAAAAACAGGGGAAGATTGTTGATATGTATCTTACTTCAGAGTCAATTAACATAACTCTGCGGTATTTTGTGGGGCTTGAAGCTAGATATCGTGAGAATCCATTTTCTGCAACCATAACTTTCACAGTCCACAACTTTGATTGAGGTGTTATATCCTTGATCATTTTTAAATTTCTCAGCATTTTGGATATTCTGCACTCAAGAAATTAACAGTTGAAGAAAATACCATTGGTGTAATATAGGCTCTGTTGGCATCACAAAATATTTTATAATTGTATAAAGCGAAAACATAAATAAGTAATTTGGGGTTGTTAAAGTATTACAAAAGCTAAATCCATAATTAGAAACCATATCAAATTCAAATTTTGTTGAATTGACCTGTGCTTTCCACATGAGCTGGTGTTTAGTAATCAGCACCTGTCAATGCTAACATGTCACCATATACCACTTTTTTGGTATAAGATATATTAGGATTATAAATTGAAATTGGCTTTATATGCACTTTGATAGAGTCAGCATTTTTTACTCTTGACAAAGAAACATATAGTTGCCCATGGTAGAAAATAGGTTGTCGTAAATATAAACCAACAAATTCAAGAGTTTGGCCCTGTGACATATTAATTGTCATAGCAAAACATAATATAATTAGGAATTATTTTCTTTGGAAAGCAACATGATAGTTGTCAGTTTCAACAAGTTCCAAAGGAATTCTTGGCAGGAAGACTCTTTTGCCTCAATGATGTCCACTTGCTATCTCTGCATCAATGATGTTAGGCGCCAAATTTTTACAAATTAAGCAGGTACCATTGCTCAAACCTTCAGCAAGATCTATGTTTCTAAGAAGCATAATTGGACAATTTGGTTTTAAAATTAATATGTGAGGGGGCAGTCCATTTGGAGTAGAGCTATTCAAGAAATCCTCATATTGGCCCTACTAATTTGGGTAAAAGGTTTTATCAAAGCTCTTGTATATGGCTGGTGTACCTGGAAATCTATTAATAAGAAGATTGTTTATTTCATCAATACAATCATTTTTTGGTGTCAATATTGCTCTATTTATCATGGTGTCTAAATCATTCATATATCTGTCTAGTAATGGTATCATCAATAGTAACTTGTTCAGTTCCGTGACCAACACATAATAAAAAGTTACAAAAGGAAGTATCTAATTTCGCTCGCATATTTTGTATTAATCTGATTTTTTCTAATGTAGGCCATAGGCTTGAGCCAATTAGACTGGCATCAATCATCTGGTCTTTGGTGGCTCTTGGGACCACTAGAAGGACTTGCGGAACTCACCTCCCAAAACAACTACTTTTCCTTCAAAGTGCAAATCAGAATCATTTATATCTTGCATCATTCTATTAAAAGATTCAATTGCTTCTCTTTTTGCCATTGATGCTTCGTCCCATTTAATAAGTTTAATAACTTGCAATAATTTCGCAAGTTCACTTTGCTTACTAATATTACAAGTTGTATTATCATCAATAATAATGGGTATTTTGAATCATGAATGGGCAGTCCGTCCACCAGGCAAAATAGAAGCAGCTACTCCTGATGTTGCTGTAGCAAGAGCAACATAACCTTTAGATCTTATTGCAGTTAGAATTGTCCGGTATAAAAATGTCTTGCCAGTACCACTGGGCCCACCTATAAAAAAACTCCAGGTTTTTTTTAGAAGGCTCTATTTACTATAGTCTTGTAAGCTAGCTTTTGTTCTGTGTTTAACATTGATATAGCAAGAATATCTTGTTCAGAAACTACAATACTAAGCTCATGTTCTATCTCTTTTGATGCAAGCTCTTCTTGATTCATGGCAATATTATCATCAGTAATATTATAAAAAGTGATATTTCTACCCATAGATTCAAGTGTTGAATTTACATTACGCAACACCTTAATTCTAACTTGGTCTTTAGTGAGACTATGCATATTTATGAAGTCCTCAGACATGATAGATTCTAATTTGCCCCATAAGTTTTTGGGATTATTGGGCTATCAATAAACTAAGATAGTTGCAAAAAGATGCCGTAAACTATATGGCATTTGATACAATGATGATTCTTGCATACAAAGTTCTAAACTTTTATCAGATTCTAGCAATCCATGTAACATAGTTGATTCACGAAACGATGTCATTCTAATACCATTCACAGTTTTCAAGTCATCAAATGACGTAAGGCCTCTAACATGATTTAACAATAATCGTAAATAGTATCGCTCGCCTTCAAGAGGATTTGCAGTGACAATTCTACCAATAACATCACCTTTTTTTCTTGGTGTCCAGGTTTTTTTTTGTCAGTCCCAAACAAAATGTTCTAAAAAATCTTTGTAAAGAAACTTCTCTCCTTCAGACAGTGTCTGGTTCATGTTGAAATATTCAGTAAGTATCGATTTTGCAAAAAAAATCATTTTGAAGAGCATAAACAAGATCATCACAATTTCTAAATGTTACAGTCTGATTATCTTCTAAATGCAATTGTAAACTTAGAACAACAAGTTGCATCTCATTTAAAATAAAGCTATAAATTCGCCACATAGCCTCCGGAGGCGATATCCATTGTGCAGATTGGAATTACTCAATTTCATCTACATTTTCTACTACATGTTGAGAGACTACAGAAAATGCTATCTGGTCATGTTCTTTATATATATATATATATATGTGTGTGTGTGTGTGTGTGTGTGTGTGTACAAATATTTAACTGCTTTAATAGTATAGCACACTTCAACATTCAGAGATATCGATTGTATGGTATAACCCAACAGTTGCCAAGGGATGCACCTCGTACCTTGGCCTTTTGGCCATTGTCATGATGCCTATACAATGGGTAAGAATCATGTCCATTGGTTGTGTCAGAACAAAATGCTTTAGGATAGCTATTCTTAAAAAATCCATTTTGTGCCATGCACACATTAATAGGATTCAATTTTCCACATGAGCCATGCATCATATGTTTGATTACCATAGCATATAAATATGGGTTTTCACTTTTGTTAGCTAGCTCTGCAGATTTTAATATTAATAGAAAATGCACATGTGGCAAGCCTCTCTTTTGAAACTCAAGTACATGCACATAAGCTGCTACTGAGCCAAATATCAGCGTCTTCAACAAATCAATTTTCAATTGCTCCAACTTTGCTCTGAATATACGCGTAATTTAATCCGGCCTATTTTGCGCTTCCTCGCCAGGTTGTAACTCATTCTTTATCTCAGGCCATGAAGGATTACAAGTCATTGTAACAAATAAATCAGGTTTGCCAAATTTTTAAACTAAGGTCATCGCATCTATGTATCGCCTACACATATCTCTAGGCCCCCCTATGAAAGATGCTGGCAAAATAATTTGCCGACTAACCTTGGCACCCTCACTTTCACCTATGGCAATGCTATCGATGATTCCTTGATAGAGTTCAGCTCTAATTTCATATTTTCTACTCTGAAAGTAGTCCAATCTAGATGTTTTAATTTTTATGTACACATCAACAACAAATTGCTACAGGAGATGCCCTGAGCGCAGCAACATAGATTTGTCAGTTGGCTGAATTTGCAATTTGTAGCAGTAATATTCATGGCATGAAACTATTGTTCCATTCCTTTGGCCCCTTTTGGGAAACTGTAATTTATTAGTTATAACATTAGACACGTAGTTAAACAATAACATAATTTGGTGGTGATCCATATATCATGATTACCTCTTATTTCTTTTTGAATTAAATCATTTTCAAACACTATTTCAGTTGCATTAACTAAATGCAAGCCTTCACAGAATTTTTGAACTCTTCTATTTACTTTTTGTATTCCTTGATGCCACCTACTATCACCATTGGGAAATAACAAGGGATACTGTAGAGGGTCAAAACATCCAAAATAATACTGTACCCTTTGACTATAACCAGAATGACTATAGACAATAATGCCTCACTCTTTACGTTCTACATCAGCACTACTTTCTACCCATATTCCAGCTACTTGAGAATTTAAAGGAGCATTATAGATTCTTTGGTCTAAGCCAGGAACATTTGACCTTAGCACAATTTCATAATTTTCCAAATCAGGAATATTAGCAAGGCTGTGAAAAAAATTAACATATGAATTGACTTTTAAAATGTTAATAAGTCTGTTCAAAATATTAGGATTTAGATTATCTATAAGATTCATCCGATTATCCACTTCATAAATATAATGATAGGCTTGTCCTTGAACTCTAAAGGAGTAAATGCTTTTGTTCCTTGTACACAAATTCTTATCATATTTAACTCCAAACGATGTAAATACAAATGTATTATTGTAAACACGAATATATTTTTGAAATGCTATCAAATCATCTGAACCTAAACAATATAGATTGTACAGATCTTCAGGAGCATTATTGGTCATTAGTAGCACTTTCCCATCATAACAACAAAAACCATTTGGTTCAAGATAAAACATCTTTACTTCGCAATGCTTGCAGGGTTTCACTATTGGCAATACATCTGCCTCCGACACTAAGTTTTCTAAAATAACCGCTTAGATTTCTTTCCACTTGACAAGAGAAGGAGGTTTTTTTTCCTTATTTGCAGGAGAATTAATTTTTTTGTTTCTTATAGGATTATTTTGAAAGCTATGTATTAAAAGACCTAATTACCTCGAGCGCTTCTCTTCCTTTTCTTCATCATGTTAGCACCGTCTACAATATAGAATCATAATAATGAGAGAACATATTAAATGAGTTAAAGTTGGTATGTGTATATATTAATATATGTACTATATATGTTCTAAACGTACTGACCATTATGGTAATTGTCAGGCTGCCTAGCACAATTACCATCAGCTTCAATTGAAACAAATGACGTAATGTGATTTACGCCTCCATCGGGGAAGGTTAGTAAATCTATATATCATAGCGGATTATTAAAAACTACATCTCTTTTTTTCTAAATAATTGTAAGAAAATGAAACAGAGTTTTGCTTATTCAAAAATTGATGAGAGAAAGAGGAAATAAACATTCTAACCAATAAGATGCCAACAATAATCTTCAAGTAGAATAGTAGCAGCATGGGAATTTGATGGTGTGCCTACCAGCACATATGCACATTAGTTTTATTATTATCAGATTCTAAATTAAGGCTAACAATTAATATACTATCATGCAATGAAATATTGCTTTCCAAGCTCAAATGAACTATAAAAGTTCACTTGAACCTTGCCTTTATTAGCCAAGCATCTACAGGATATGCAGCAATGTCGATCTGTTAGCATGATTACTAACAACTATGTAAATGTTAATATATTAGAAGTCATAAATATTAGGGGTTGTGTATTGGATCTAAATTGTACTTGGCACAGTTTGACAAGGCATATCCCTTATCACCATGCCTTTAGCTCTAGATACAACAACATTTAAATTGTTTTTTTTCTTTTGGCATAGCTTCTATGCCTGCACATGGAAATTTTTTTTTTTTCGCAGGGTCATCATCTTGTTTTTGTGGTATTGCTCAATGAATAATCCCTTTGAAGACAGTAAATTGAAGTTTAAATTTTCCAAGCCAATAAATAACTACCTATTGGAAACCTATAAGATTCGGTGCAATATTAACCAGCAACATACCTAGAGGGACAATTCTCTTACTTTTAGCATATGCATCTCTTTTTCTCTTTCTTTTTTCTGCCTTCTTTTCTTCCGGCAATTCAACATACTACTTACCGGTAGGTCTCTCTATAGTAGCTCCCTTTTTTTACAATCTATAATTAGATAGCTAAATTGAAGCTTGGCCATATAATTACAACATATTTAAAGAATGCTAGGCTAAACTCTTCAATTACCAAACAAACTAAGAAAATACCTATTGCTTCATTTCTCTTCTTTATTGCATATGCCTCTCTTTTTCTTTTTCGTATTTCCTCCTTTTTATCTTCAGGCAAGCTAGCATATCGTTTTCGTGTAGCTTTATTTATTTGTAGTCTTCTATTATCACAAGCCACAAAGACACCTTTCAATCTATGCTTAGTCATATCATAAAGGAACAATTTAAGTCGTTGTAGTCAGACATTCTAATTTCCTTATCAGTTCTATTAGTTTTCATTATGGATGTATTCGACACCCTCACGTTGTCTGACATGCCTCCAGATGTGCTTCAACTGGAGCCACTCCACAAGAGTACGGAGGTCGCGCTCGTAGTAAAATCGGAGGATCCGGTGTCGTTCTCTCCCAAGGGAATTCTGCAAATATAGCAACAAAGCTCAACTAGCACAGGTACTTATCTTAATGGATTGCAAATGAAAATTTTTATCTTTTCCTAACATAAAAGAGACCGAAAATATGTTGGTTTTGAGATGATGGTGGTTCAATACTTCATGCAATAATTTAATGACTAATAAAGACAACTAAAGCTAGTTTTACGCAATTTAGAAGAAAGGCTTGGACATGGTTGTTTCAATCCACCAATTCACAACAAGGGTCTTCAATGAGAGGTTTATAACTCAAATCAAGAATCTCAGCTTGGATTCTTGATTCGGAAAATGTCGACTATAAAAATGTGGGTTTTTGTTTGATTGAGCATAAAGAGGGAATCTATGATTGGCACCCTAGAATCAAACCTTAGACATGTGCAATACTTATACCAAACATTGATTTGTGCATAAATATTGCCAAGGGGTTATAAATCTAAGTTTTTCTAATGAATTTCATACTAAATCAAATGAAACCATATAATTTTGAGGATATGACTTTAAAGTTCATACAACCCATTTTCAACCCTTTGAAGATCCTTGGTGGATCTTCACAACCACATCTAAGGGGTATTTAGCTACGAGAATCCATGTCAAATAACATAAAAAGAAGCCAAATCTACCATTAAACTATAAAGAACTAGTGTTTGGTTGCTAAGAAAATGAGGGAAAGTGCCAAGAAAATGATGGAAAGTTGCTAGAAAAAGTAGAAAATCATTCACTTCATATATATATCAAGCATTCATTTACAATGATCCAAAAGCAATAAATGACATTAAATACAAAGCATTAAAAGTAAATCTAACTAAAAACCTTACAAGATAACAAAAATTCCCTTTTTGGAGCTTCTTCATTGTCCAGCTTTTGCAGAAAATGACCTAGCACCCTTTTTGTCTCGAACATACAACTTTTATACTCTACAGAAAAACAGAGCCTGTACACACCGATCGATCGGTAGACGACTGATCGAACGGTCCAGGCAATCAAACGCCCGATCAATTGCAAAACCGACCCCTCTGAAATTTGCTTCTGTATAGTCTGTTGAGGAAATTCCGACGTCACCGATCAAATGACCGATCGATCGGAAAAACGCCCTCTCTGAAGTTTGCTACAGAAGGTCAAATAGAGAATCACCGATCGATCGCAAGATCACCGATCGATCGGCCGATCGAACGTTCAGTGGACCGTTCGATCGGGCGATCGATCGGTCATCCCCGCATTTGCCCATTTGCCTTAGTTTAAGTTCCAATTCCTGCAAGAAGTGCACAAAAAGAGTTTTAATGCGTTTTAAGAGTTAGAATACTAAATTAACACTAAATTCAACTAATCAACTAATAATTTAAGCCAAAAGATTACTATTTCTAAGAGTAATCATTGTCAGACTTGTTATTTATGAATGTACAAGTATGATATAAACTCAATTTCAAAAAGGACTTTGTTAAAGTCGGTGCTCTAAAAACCTACTCGGACTAAATGCATACCTGAAACTCACCAAATAAATTATTCCTTAGTATTGTGTAGATTGTTTATTATCTGCATAGCTTCACTATTCTGGATAACCTTTAGTTCAGCATTTTCTGTTAACGTTGTTTTTTTTTCCTCTTGAGCTTTGGTACTAGCCTCTTTATTAGTGGCACTTACTTTTTTTTTCCTTTTCATCTCTACAAATATAAATAAACCTATGAGGAAGCTTCATAATTTCAGCTAAAAAGAATTGATGGGCTCCAGAATCCAGCAATCCTCTTAACATTATTGCTTTTCCTTCGCTAGTAATATCTTAGCGATTCATTGATTTTCTAGAATCCTTGACCTCTTGAGGACGTAATACTCATACATAAGGTTGGAATTTTGGTAGATCAAGCATAACAGAGCATGAGCAATTCATTGAAAAAAAAAATCAGGGACTCAAATAGTACAGATCTAAAATACATAAGAAAAACCTCAAACAAAAGCGATTTACTCACAAGTATGTCAACTTGAAGATTGAATATTTATTATTAAAAAAATATTCCAAAGTTTTCTACAAGAACAACAAAACACATAAAGCAGAAACAATATCAAATAAGATTAAACAACTTTCCTTTATAAAAGGCCAGTAAAATATCCACACAAACACTTATTCCCTCTACAATTTTAAGAGCACAACCATATCCTTATTGTAGGAGTTAAATATGTTTAGAAAATTAAATCTACAAAACAAACAACCTACCTGGACTCCATGATGAGAGCTCAGTTGGAGAACAACAGAACTCAGCAATCAAACAATGATCTCAATGCACCAAATACGTTGAAACTGCTTATGGAGAAGGAAATATATATAATCAAATGACATAGTTACTCCTCCAAGATGCCAAAATTGAAGACAAGTAAAGACCCAAGCAGAGAAAATCAAATCTGCATTAAAAACCCCAAATCAACCAGAGAAGTTAAAAGTTGGAGCAAGCCACAATGAAGAGGCAAAGTTACTCTGGCGAAAGAGGCAAACCCAAGATAAGAGACAAATAACCTATATCCTATGTATGTCAACAAGCCTAAAATACATACCCGCAACGAAGACCACATGAAGAAGTCGAAAATTCATGTTGAAAGAGATACTAAATCAAAAGGCAGAGAAAATAAAACTCATGGAGAACCTAAACCTAGCTAAGAAACCTCATAGAGGAATAAACTTTTACCTCTCCTGCAAACATTGAGCCCTGTGAAAGCCAAGAGGAAGAGATAAAATAGAGAGAGACGTGTAGCGTATGGTGGTGGGTGAAAAAGTAAGGGCAAAAGTCTATTTGTGTCGGTAATTAGATGAGGTGGCGTGAAATGGCTGAATGATATAAGAACCAATGCAAAAAGAAAGCTGGCAACGGTTCACTTCTATCTTGTCCTGGATCGCCAAAAAATCTAATAAACATAAACGACAAAAGAAATGGTCCAAATGAAGGGCAAAAGGTCAAGAGGCGAAAACAGGAAGGCAAGGAAAAGGTCCGAAAGTTGAGAGGCGCTCATCATACTTATTAGATAGGTAGGTATATATTTATATATCAAGATCAAGCTTCATCAGACGTTTTGAGCCCTGGAGAAATGCATCACAACCATGATATGCTTCATGGAACATAATTGAAGCACATTATCATCAAGATTTTGTAGCATTGAAACAAAGGGAGTTATGTTAAGTCATCACTTGACCTAAAAAGTTAAGCTGTTAAATAAGTGCCCTAACAATATATATCAAGCTCTCCAACACCCTTCCCCCTGTGCAATTTTGCATTGTATGTAAAGATGCAACACATAAACATAGAGAGAAACAAAATGCAATCGAAAAACAAATGCATATAGAAATACTTAAATTCAAAGCCTCTTTACAATTTGAGCTCTAATACCATGATAGATAATACAACATAAAAAGAAAAAGCGATTACTGCATCCTTGAACCAAAAAGAAAAAGAACACCTACAAAACTTGTTTACAACAAATAAATAAAGAAACCTGAATTAGCATCAAACGAATAAAATACCCTCGTACTAAAAAAGAAATACTGAAGGGAGGAATTATTAATATACAGCATTGACAATAAACCCCTAGATTGCTTGAAAAGGGGAGCCAGGGGAATTGACTAACAAGCAATGATGAAATCTTTATTTTCTAGACTTTGCCATTACAAGCACAGAAGTGCAGGAGCCCCTATGCCTCGGCTAAGGTGGTGGGGGAGTGGTGTGGGTGGTAGCGTGCCTACTACCTAGAAAGAAACAAGCTGGGAAACAAAAATAGAAGAGAAGTACAAGCAGTAGGGTTTTTTTTACTTTAAACTTCAACAGAAGCAATGGGATCATATAAACCTACTCCACCTTTAGCCCCTGCAGCCTCTTCATAGGACTTCTTGCATTCATGGTAGAACAAAGTGTACATCACAAACACGAAAAATTCTAGCAAGCACATTAGGAAAATCTGGGGGATCATGACGAGCAATGGCATCTGAACCGTGCTGCCAATCTTCTTCGACAAGATGACAAAGGATGCTATGTAGATGGTGCCACTCGCGAAGACAGAAAGTAGATTTAGAGCACAACCCTTAAGCCTTTTGCCTCTCATGAGCTCTCCGGCTTTGTCAATTGCCTTTAGTCCATATGACTCATCTTCCAGTATCGAAACAACCAGGCTCAACATCCAGACAGCGGCCACATAAAGATAACAAAACGATCCTAAGATCACCGATGCAACGATGACAGCAAACAAAGCAAAACCCTGATCGGCCACAACCAAGATTAGCCCAATAGAGATCATTAAGAAGAGAAGCATGAGAGAGTTAGAGATTAGAGCCATATAAAAGCCAGTAATCAAGGGCCTTTTCCACCTTCCTGCAATCCTCGAAAACAGACCTTCTGTGCTTACTTTTTTCCTGGCGTAGGCTTCAGATGACAAAGAAATAGTAGTCACTGAGAACAATACCCAGATGACACAAGAAAAGAACCATTTTACCAATTTCAGAAATAGAATGTGTCGAACATCTTCAATGATACCTCTTCGCGTGGCTTCATCAACTTTAGCCCAGCCCTCAGGATCCTGTCTCAGAAGTGCCACCTTAGAAAGTAAATCTTTCGATATGGGTACCAAATCTAGATAAGCAACATATGCCAATAGAGAGTGAAAGATAAACACAGGGAGCAAGATAGAGGCCACGGCTCTCCCATTTTGAATAGAGATTTTGAGGGCCTCCCATAGAATTGGAAGAATGCCCGAGGCAGGCTGTGGTCCTATGATGATGCCTTCTGATTGACTCTGGTGTTTCTCTGTCTGGTTTTTCCATATGGATATATTCATCTTAGGAGATGAGAGGCTAAGCTTCAGCATTTTTTCGGATGATCATCTTCGTGACAGGTTTAGCATTTATAGTAGTCATGTTGGATGTATATGTTTGTCGATTTTCCAGGAATTTCTTCTAGAGATGCGATAATGACAAGAGCCATGGCCGATTATTCTTAAGCCGGAGATAACCCCAATGTCAAGTTGAATAATCAACCAATCTTGAATGCTAGCTTAATCCGGAAGAGATGGATTAGTTCATCATTATATATTTAAGCATTGATGGGAACTAGCCCTCGAGTTCATCAACCAAGGCTGTTGGACTCATTATTTGGATTTTTTGTGTGTAGAACTTTGTCATTTAGAGAGATTGCTTGCCATATTATCCAGTTTGTCATTAAAAGTATCGCTTGTGAAACCGAAAATCTATTCACACCTTGTAGAAAATGAAGGAACAGAATAGCAATTATTGTACCTGAAATTTTCTTTTCTTTTGTTTTTATTTTTTTAATATCAAGATCCAGTTGCATTTTCTTAGCAGAGAAAGCGAAAGAAAATATTTAGGGAAAGATGGTGTTCTTTCCTTTGTTAAGTTTTGTAAAGAAAATAAAAGGAAAGAAAAAGAAAAATCACTTTTTCCTCTTTGAAAATAAAAAAAAAAAGAGAAAAATAATAAGAAAACTATTTAGAAGGAAAGAGGTAAGAAAATATAAGAGGAAAGTTTTTTTTTGGGGGGGTGGGGTTGAGGAGGGTACAATTTGCTCTTTCTTTTCTTCTCCTTTTCTTTCTCTTCTCTCCTAAACGAGAAATCAAAAAAGGAATGGAAAGGAAATTATTATTTGCCCTCCCTTTCCTTTTATTTCCTCAAGTTCGCTGTTGGACTACTCTATTAATGTCAAATATTCATGATTTTTTCGGAATGCTATATATATAAAACCGCAACTGAATTGTTTCATTTTCACAAGCTTTGCTGAACAAGTTTAGAACTAATACTTGAAAAGGATGCAAGATAAACTCAAAAGTGTTGAGGGGGAGTTCACTGGAAGTTCCAATGTAGCATGGGTTCTGTCCGCCAGTTAATTTTTTTTTTTTTCCAAAACGTCTTAGGTTGTGTGTAGATCAAAAAAAATTTTGTGATGGAAAAGAAAAGAAAAATGAAAAGGTGCTCTATTTTTCTCTTACATTTTTCTTTTTTTTTTGTTTTTTTCTTAATAAATACGGGTTCCAAACATAGGGGCTGTTTTTATTGTTTTTTTCATTTTTTCTGAATCCTAAACCTAAAAAAATTAGGATGTTGAGGTTTGAAATTTGAATTGAAAATTTTGATTTGCCTATTCCAAGTCGTCAGGGAAAGAAATGCAAAAATATAAAAGAGATTATACATAAGAGCTTGTCCAATACCACCAGTACCAGAAATGCATCTCCTTCGCCCGCGCCCACACGAGAGACTAACCAATAATGTGAATAACGGCTATGTTATAAAGGAAAGTGGCAAACAGACTAATCTCATATATATATATATATATATATAAGTTATGTTTGTCCTTATAATTTGTCTCTCTAGTACGTGGTACTCTAAATGCTTTTATATTTTAAAAATGTCACGTTATAGGGATAATTTATTAGATAACTACTGAATTTGTTGGCAGTTGGTTAGATAACTATTAATTGACTACACTATTAATTTTATAATATATATATATATATAAGATAAGTTTGAGATAACTATTAAAAATAAGATACTAAAAAGAAAAGAAAGGCAGATCAGGACTCCAAATAAAACAAATTACTTGCACGATTTGTGATTTATGGGATAGTTATGACATCATAAATCATTTAAAAAAAAGAGAGCAAAGCATAATAGTTAGCAAATCAAAATCAATTTTTTCTTTCATGGTATTGAAAAAAAAAGCTTTATTGCGATTAACTAACAAGAGTTTTTACAAGTTTTTTTTTTATTTTTCACAACATTATATTACCAAAAACAAATTAATATTGTTAAATTTTAAATTGTATACTTAATTATTTTGGATTTTGAATCAATTACTTACAATATATATATACAATCAATTTTTTAAATATTTATTATCCATCTTTCTATAGTAAAAGATAATGATACACAAATAGTAGATTTTAAAAAATACTTACTCAACGTGCATTGCACAGGCTGACACCTCATTTGGTTGGTATTCTCTAATGAGTGGCTTTAGGAGATTGGGGTCCCCCTTTAGATTCAATTTCCTCAAGGCTCCTACGGGATAGTATGAGAGTCCTGAAGGAAGTGGAAATTATATATTCCTAAGAAAATCTAAGTGTTATTTGGAATTTGAGGTAAGATGGAGAAAAATGGACATTAAGGGCCTTGCATTCTCATGAGAAAGGGAAAAGCATAGACAATGACATGTAATATAGTACTCTAACGGCTTATTTGGATCTGGGGGAGGAAAGGGAAGGGAAGTGAAGGGAAAGGGAGAGAAAAAGAAAATGAAGTAACTATTTTTCCTTTCTTGTTTGGTTTGTGATAAAAAAAAAAAATGAGAGAAAAGTGGAAGTAAAGAAGAGAGAGAAAGAAAGAGCAATTAAAATTTTTCCTCATTTTTTTCTTTTTTTTTTCCCTCCTAGGTAGAATCAAACAAGGAAAGAAAACAAACAATAATTTTCTCTTTCCTTCCTTTTCCCAAGTTCCAAACATGCTGTAATATATTAGTACAAATGGATCTTGATACAAAATAAATAAATAAATAAAATTCTGGTATATTTGCTGTTCTGCTCCATCATTGTCATGGAAATTTATCGATTCCGCAAGCAATACTTTTAGGATAATGCTATATAAACAAAAAATTCGTAAAAAATCTCTATACAAAATAGCGTGTCATAATTAGAATCTTTCACTTTAAAACAAAAGCCTACTATAATAGTTTTTTATTACAAAAGTATGTCACTATCATATCATTTTACATGCAAATTTTGTATAAATTTTTTGTAAAAATAATATTTTTCATACTTTTAATGACAGACTGGATTATGTGGCAGGCATACTCTCTAAATGACAATGTTCTAAATTTAAAAAAAAAAATTGAAAAAATGAGTGCATCAGTTGAATCCATCCCTTCCTGACTAAACTAGCATCCAATATGTCACTTTCATCCCCGTAAGCAGGCAATCGACGTTTGGATTTTGTTCAATGAAATGTTCTTAATTTCCTTAGTTGGCGCTCTTGTGTCTGGTCCACGTGTAGGGATGCCTACACAATATTGAGGGAACACCACCCACTCACTCTTTAGAGTTTATAATTACCAAAAAATAAAAATAAAAAATTGTGGCTACACTTCTAGCTGTTCTCGTATATATCCACGCGCCGAGGATTCCATGTCCAGTAGCAGCTCCATTCTAAGAATACTAAAGCCTAAAAAGATGGGAAATACTGCATATAGTTGTGATTGTGAGTCAATCATTTAGTTGATGTATCATTTCTTATTTAAAAAGTGATTTACAATCACAACTACAGGTAACATTCTCCTAAAAAGATTGGTCGATTATTCAATTTTTCATTGGGTATTCTCTGGCTAACCGACCCTGCCTTTTGTTTTCATTGCATTTGTACAAGTAGTTCTTGAAAAATTGACAAACATATATGTCCAACATGACTACTATAAAATTAAAAACCTATCACGAAGATGATCATATGAAGAAAAAAAAATGAAGTTTTTTATTCTCTCATCTCCTCATATGAATGTAAGCATATGGAAAAATCAAACAGAGAAACATGAAAGCCGACCAAAAGGCATCATCATAGGACCACAGCCTTCCTCGGGCATTCTTCCAATTCTACGTGAAGCCCTCAAAATCACTGTTTGGAATGCGAGAGTCGTGGTCTCTATCTTGCTCGCCGTGTTTCTCTTGTATTCTCTGTTGGCTTATGGTTCTTATATAGAATTGGTATCAACATTAACATATTTGCATTTTAAGGTGAACGCCACTTCTTGTTGGTGCAAATTTATGAAAAAGAAGAGGATGATGAACGGTTACTTTAAGGTACGATATAATATTACTTTTTTTAAAACCTCTATTAATTTTATGAATCTGGTGTACACCGAGTTAATGGTGAATCTATGATCTAACTACGTTTTGCACAAACGAAATTAGAGCCGAATACCATCAAAATCTGCAAATCTGTCAAAAAATTAGAATTTTATTTCTGTAACAAATAGATTCTAGCAATGATGACCATAAAGAATAATAATAAAGCTTGTAGATAGAGGAATTAATGCACAGAAACATCTATTATGTTCATCTATAATAATCTAATGAAATTACCATTATATATACTTAAAGGTGTCTATTCGGAATGAGTTGTTCGTTAGAATTTAAATATTCTAACCACCATTTGAAGATTTAAATGTGGTCATCGGATCACACATTTACATCTTAACAGTGTAGATTGCACCTTTCTAACATTTAAAAACTTTAACTAAAAAACACCCAATTGAAAACATATAACTATATTATACATTTTGAAAAATATTTCCAACAACTTATTGGCAAGGATACTGAGGGCTGGATTAGAGTTGACAAAACCACGCGAAGGGATGTCATTAAAGATCTCTGCCATTTTCTGGTGCTGAAATTGCTAAATTGTTCTTTTCTTGTGTCGTATGGCTATTGTTCTCAATTACTACTCTCCTTGTCATCTGAAGCCAACACCGGGAAGAAAGTTAGCACAAAAGATCTGTTTTTTAAGATTGGAGGAATGTAGAAAAGGCCGGTGATTACTGGCTTTAACATGGATGTTGAGCCTGGTTGTTTCGATACTGGAAGAAGATTCATATGGACTAAAGGCTATTGACAGAGCCGGAGAGCTCATGAGAGGCAAAAGGCTTAAGGGTTGTGCTCTAAATCTACTTTTTGTCTTCGCAAGTGGCACCGTCTACATTGCATCCTTTGTCATCATGTCGAAGAAGATTGGCAGCACGATTCAGATGCCATTGCTCGTCATGATCCCCCAGATTTTCCTAATGTGCTTGCTCGAATTCTTCGTGTTTGTGATGTACACTTTGTTCTACCATGAATGCAAGAAGTGCCATGAAGAGGCTGGGACTGAAAGTGAACTTAGTTTATACCCTCCCGTTCCAACTGTGGAAGCTTAAGTAAAAACCTTACTGCTTGTTGTGATGCAGTTTCTACAGTGGCTTGACGACCGACTCATTGCCACCAAGCATGGCTTACTGTACTTCTCTTCCTCTCTTTCTGTACTTCTCTGCTTGTAATGGCAGTCTAAAAAATAAAAATAAAAATTACTTAATCATTGCTACCTACATCCCCTGCCCTCCTGTTTTTTTGTGCAATTATAAGTTTCATTTGTTCCGATGCTACCGAAGTTACTACCATGGCCGAAACCCAAACAACAAAGAAGTAGATCCAGAAAATCATGGCAACAATACCAAGCAAGATGTAGATGGCTCACAGTTGTCAAAACGGAAAGCGGAAGCGAAAAACGAGAGGAAGATAAGTACAGTAGGCCATGCTTAAAATATATATATTAAAAAATTCAAAAGTATTTAGAATACTATTATGATAAGTAAAATAATAGTACTACACAACATCTATAGATGTTTTTTAAAAAAATTATATAGTATTGTTAAATTAAAAAGAATTTAAAAAAAATTTCGGACAAGTTTCTTTAAATTATTTAGAGTTTCAAAAACGTGTTAGAATCATTTACTAAAAGTTTTTTCTAAATTTTTTAAGAATTTAATCTTCTTTCTCGAAGCAATTTTTCGGTAAAATAAGTTTCACCTCTGAAAGAAAATTTCCTACTAAATATGAGATGGCTTTAAGGTGAAAGGAAGATCAACAATAACCAGAAGAGAAATCACATATATAGCCAAAACATTATATATATATATATATGTAACCTATGAGTTAAAGATCAGAGTTGTGTGGAATGAAGTGATGAATGGTCTTATACATGACCTTGCCAATCTTGACAGCAAATGCTTAGAAGACGAGCTCTTCCTCCTGTAAGTAATGGCCGACACTAAAATTGCCGATGCCACAGAGATGAGGGTGAAAAAGAAGGAAGCAAGCAAGATAGATGATTCAACTCCTAGGACGTTTTGAATATTTTCTTCGACAGCAACAAGAAAATAAGGAAAACCAGGGTTTCCGGGGCCTGTCATAAGTAGAAGGGTTTCTTTAGCAAGTAAATCACGGAGCACTTTTCTCAAAATACCCACAAAACCAACAAGTACATTGAAACCTGTAAAATTGCTTGAGGACATGGATTTGCCTTTGGTCTATTGACCTAATTAGTCCAATTATAAGAATTTACCAATTACCTAATTAGTCAATATTGCATGCAACCTAAAGTGTAAAGCAAGAAGTCCAAAGGAATAGTGCACACTGTATTTTATCGTGAAAAATCCAAATGAAAAAAATTACAGGACCTAATCTAGCCATTCAATGCACTATCAAGAACATATACAATTTAAGGTTGCAACTTACCATTGCCCCTATCCGTTGTGCCTCAAGTGTTGAATCAATGAACTTGCAGGCGTGTATACCTTGTTTCAACTTAATCTTACAGTTACGTATCAATACCTCTCGATACTATTTTTCAATACACAATTTAGTGTTGAACTGCACAACATCGTTGGAATCCACTAATCACTAATCTAGTTTCATAAACAAGTCTTCTTGAAGTAGAAATAACTCTTCCAAGACTTCAGAGATATTTTTCTGAGTAACTCACAATACTCTCAATATAATCTCTGAACAATAAGTAAAATATTACAGTTGTCTTCAAAAGCAATCATTTGAACTCTATTTATAATAGAATAAGTCGCTTTAAGTTGCAAGTTCAATCCGGTACGTGATAAGCTTTCAAAACTGAGTAGAAAACGAAGTTCGTATTTGATTAACCACAGTCCGTTCGAACATCTGAGAGGCCCGTTTGAATGCCTTGTCTGTTCGAATTCCTCGGATGGCTGTTCCAACGCCCGATGAACATAAGTGCAATTTTGATGATTTATTCACACATTTTCATTAATGTAGTAATGAATGCAGCATTCCAATTGCATTCCCATGACCCTTCACGGTTCGGTTTTGCAACTGTTTTTAACACTGCAGTCATGTGGTGTCACTGTATTTTAAGTAGTTTTCTATTTTATATTGAAAAGCAAAACATTTCATTACATAGAATTACACTAATTGTATTACTTTCGAAAAATAATTCAATGTAAAAACCTTTTAACTATTTGATTCCTCAAACATTTTTTTGAAATCTTTTTCAAAGACTCTAAATTGTTAAATGTTTTGTACAAAATCAAATGGCTAATATTGTAAAATGATATTGTTTTTTCTCTACATATAATCTTTACAACAACACTTATTAACCAATAACTTTACGCTTTCACAAAATATTAGATTGGGTGGGGAAAAAATAGTAACAACACACCACTACATCATATTTGACTCTAGCAAATTTGAACCGCCCCTTCACCATATCTAGCATGCATGTTGAAATAAAATAGCGGGTAAATTACACTTTGCATCCTTAGTTAATCTCACTTCAGGACATTTATTTTTTTTGTAACAATTAAGTCCTTACACTTTTAATTTATTGCAATGTTAACCTTGTACTAACTTACATTTGGGAAGTGAACAAAAAATGTGACAATTTCATTAAGGGAAAAAAAGGGTAATTCACTACTTAAAATACTAACAAGTTAACTTAAAAGATAAATTTATACATTAAAAAACTCTCTCTCTCTCTCTCTCTCTCTCTCTCTCTCTCTTTATTTGCTCAAAAAATTACAAAATGGAGTTAATACCCCGCAAGAATACGGAGGTTGCGATGAAATATAGACTGGTAATCCGGTATTGTTCTCTCCAAAGAGACCTAACCAAATATAAGCTCCAACACTCAACTCACACTAACCGAACCTAGGATTAAATTATAATTATGTGAAAAATTGGATCTAAAATAAAAAGGAAAAATAAAAAGACCAAAAATCTTTAGGTTTTTTATAGGGTTTTGATTTACTAAACTAGTGCAGTGAAAATTAAAACAATTACTAGGCAATTGATTTAAATATAAAGCAATTAAAATGGAAAAATTGGATATGATTTATTCAATCTACCAATTCACAATAAGAATTTCAATAGAGAATTTTTATAACTCAAATCAAGAATCACAACGTAGATTCTTTATTTAGAATATTTTGACCATAAAACTTTGGATTCATATTTAGTTGAGTGTATAAATAACAACAATTAATAGAACCATAGAAACAAATCTAGAAATGTGCAAGATTTATACCAATTGTTGAATTGTGCATAAATATTACCAAATGAGTTATGAATCTAAGTTTTCAAATAAATCCAACACTCAACCGAATAAAACAATCGAAATCTATGAATAAAACTTTGAAGTTCATGAATCCTCATTGAAATACTTGAAGATCCTTGGTGGATCTTCACAATCACACTCAAAATAAATCTAACTATTTGAATTCATCATAAAAGCATGTAGAAATGTAAAGAAAGTATAAAGAGAATTAAATCTAAATTTTACTACAACAATAAATCTGTTTGGTTACAAGAAAAGTGAAAGAAAGTGCTTACAAGAAAAGTGAAAGAAAGTGCAAGAAAGTGAAGGAAAATGCATTACAATGAAAGAAAGTTACAATTTTTACTCCTACATTAACATTACAAACATAAATCTAAGCTAAAAATGAACAAAAACATAAAAAACTAACGTTGGAGGAGCTCTCCCGCCACCCCCTTGGTTGCTACAAACCCTAACTATTTTTCCCTTTTCATTTTTTCGAACAACACAATTTTTAAGCTCTAAATCTGTATCGACCAATAGATCAGCACTGTTCACCGATCGAATGGCCAATCGAATGGTCACTGTACCATTCGATCGGTCACTGTTCACTATTAACTATTCACGAGCACTGTTTACCAATCGATCGGCACTGTTCACCGATCAAACGGCTAATCGAATGGTAAAATGCCCTATCTGAAGTTTGCAACACCGATCGATCGGTTACTATTCACTCATCCATCTTGACACTTGATTTTGACCACCTTAGAAGCCGATTCAACCGATGCACATTAAAGAACAATTTGTAGCTCTTAAAGTATTCTTTCTAATGACGCAAAAAATCAGCTCAATCGGACATTGGAGCAAAACGATATGGCTAGAATACTTAAACAGGTCTGAATTTTCTTGAACAAATTATTCGCCTTGAACCCGCTTTGATTATTCTTGCTTTCTTTTTACTTTTATTAGCTTACATAACCTACAAAGCACACACAAAACATAATCAAACAAATATTTAACTAAAATAAGGAAATTAACACTAGTATAAATATAATAAGGTGCGAATTAAAGGCCTATGATTACACTTTTAGGGTGTAATCATCTCTCTCTCTACGATAACCACACTAAACCATCCCCTAACCCCAGCCAACACTGGACCATAACCCTGCCCCCATGGCCCCTTTAGTGTCTTCTCTTTACAGAATTCCTCACGACTTGCAATGGCTCCCCACCAAATTGACTGGGTTTGGTGGTTGGAGAGTGAAAGAAGGGGTTGAATTTAGTGGCAAGTGTGACAGGAAGGAGCAGTCGAGTTGAAGGAAGGGGTTGGCTTTGTGGTATTGGGGTGGGGGTGGGGGTGGGTGGTTGCAAAAGACTAAAAGTGAGATGGATTTGGGTTGCTGGTAATGGGGGTAAGGAGTTATAAAGAGAAGGAAGAGAGGAATTTAGCAGAGAGAGAGAGAGAGGGAGGGAGGTAGATGGGTTTGGGTGTGGTCTGTGGTGGGAACTTGCTGAGATAGAGAGAGAGGAGGAGGAGGAGGGAGGTGGGTTTGGGTGTGGTTAGTGATGGGAACTTTGTTACATAAATGTATAGAGAACAAGATATAATTAGAAATTCTTATATATGCATATAAAAGATTGGAAATGGAAATGGTTTAGTATTTTAAATAGTGAATTACCTTATTTGTCTTTAATGAAATTGTCACATCAATATTTTCCGTTTACTTTGCAAACAGAAATTAGTACAAAATTAACATTGCAACAAATTAAAAGTGAAAGGGCTTAATTGTTACACAAAAAAAAATGAAGATCCTGAAGTGAAATTGGGTGTAAAGTGTAATGGTGCAAAGTGTAATTTATCCTACAATTTATATGGCATCATACCACTTCATGAACTATTATATCAAATTCATACATTTACTTCTTTAGCAGTATAAATTGACCTCACTCTCTAAAGGTTGTGAGATAAAAGTCAAATAGCATTAGATATCATAAAGCACTTTCTACTCTATGTGCAATCAACTGAGAAAAATAATTAAGGATAAAAAAACACATATTCTGAACTAAGAAAGAAATCCACCTAACAAAAAGCTTACCATGATCACTAAGTAACTGTTTGCAAATATAGAAATAAAACACAAAGTTACTTGAAATACGGTAATAAAAAGAGCTGCCACAAACATTTAGCGAACACAGTTTGTCTATCAAAACTTCAGGCCATGTAGGTAATGAAATCACTCTATATCGTCGTCAGCTGTCATCATTTTTAACTGCATCGTGTTCCATATTTGAGCCAATTTCGCAGAGAAAATATATTCAATGTGTGTTCATTCAGTCATTTAAGTAAATCCAATTGTTCCTGGCAAGATTATACGATAGAAATTAGCGTCACCACTGCTAAAGTTGGATAATAAAAGTTTGGACACATTTAGATCTACATCCCAGAGTGTTCGTAGTGATTGCTCCAGTGAACAGGCAACATATTGCTCGTAGCTACATTTATCGACAAGGCAAGCAATCGGTCAATCTCTCTCTCTCTCTCTCTCTGTGCACACACGCACAAACATGTTTTTGGTGTTGTTTTTAGCTATATATTTCCGCAGGAATGTTGTTACTAAGAATTTTACCATTGAGGGTCAGAGTCTGAGCTTCGCAATCACCAGGAGCCGGGGGATTTGCATGCCTATACATGTAGAAGGATGCATCTAATACTTCCATTAAATGTTCACAACCGACATATCCTAACATTGAAATGTAGAAGTACACTGAAATGCTTATATTTTCGTATTTAGATCTGAAAACAAGAAGTAATTCCTAAAACCTTTTTATGTTGGGTTTAGCTCTTTTAGAGCCATCATGTTAGGTAGTCTGTCTTGCCACATTGCAACATTGAGAAATGTTATTTGCACATAACAGGGGAACAAAATAAATAAAAATATAGCAAACAAAATGCTTCATAGAATCAGTTCTCCCTTATGCCGAGAGCTTTTATGAACAAAGTAAGAGAAAAAATGCTTCATAGTATCAATTTTCAATTATGCCAAGGACTTCTAATAATCAAAACAAAAGAGAAAATAATAAAAACGTACAACCAGAACCTACGGAAACCTACGTCTGCAAAATACGACTTCGAAGGAAAACAGCGGAGGGGGGAAAAAATCAAACTAACTTGATTGTATGACACCTTTTTTCTTGCTTAGGTCGTAAACCATCGGGTTAATGCATATGCATATATATATATATATATATATGAATAGGGTTAAGGCGGTTAGGGTGTGGATTGTCAAGCAATTGGTTTGACTCGGCCGAGAAATCAATTGGGCTTGGCTAGCCCTCTGATTGGATGACAGTGCGGTGGCCGCACAATCGGTTAGAGTCGGCAAATAAATCAATTGGGCTTGGCTAGCCCTATGATTGGATGACAGTGCGGTGGCCGCACAATCGGTTAGAGTCGGCAAATAAATCAATTGGGCTTGGCTAGCCACATGATTGGATGATAGTGCGGTGGTCGCCCAATCGGTTAGAGTCAGCGAATAAATCAATTGGGCTCGGCAAGCCCTTGGACTGGCTGAGAGTGTCGTAGCCACACATATGCAAGGCAGTTGCGGCATGACTCTTGCAGCGAAAGATCCAGAACCATTGCTTGCAGCGAAAGACCCAAACTCATTGCAGCTGGTTGATGGATTGTCTGTAGAGTGGTTGGACAAAGCAACGAAATCGCTTTCTTCTCTTAGCGGTGGGGTTTTGGTGCTATACGGTGATTCACTTAGTCGGACTATAGGAGCGGAGAGAACATCGGTTTGGCGGTGACAGAATAACAACGGTATAAACTGACCTAATTGGTTGTATTGAGCGGTGTAGCATAGAAGGAAAAAGCAGGTCACTGTCGCTTTTATTATAGGTTATAGATTACAGATATATGTATCGAGATCAAGCTTCATTAGACGTTTGGAGCCCTGGAGAAACACATGCATCACAGCCATGATATGCTTCATGATATGTTAAGCGGTGACTTAACATAACTTTCCTTTGTTCCAATGCTACAAAATCTTGGTGATAATGGGCTTCAATTCTGTTCCAAGATCTCTTAACCAAAAAGAAACATAGAGAATGCAATTGGGGAAAAAATGCATACAGGAATACTTGAATTCAAGATCTCTTTCTAACTTAAGCTCTAATACCATGATATATAACACAGCATAAAGAGAATAGAGCGATTACTGCATCCCTTAACCAAAAAGAAGAAGACCTACAAGACAGAGAAATCTGAATTAACATAAAAAAATGATTAAAATACCCTCAGACTATAAAGGAAATATTGAAGGGAAGAATTATTAATATATAGCTTTCACAATGAAACCCAAGATTGCTTGAAAAGGGGAGCCAGGGGAATTGACTAGCAAGCAATGATGAAATCTTTATTTTCTAGACTTTGCTATTACAAGCAGAGAAGTACAGGAGCCCCCATGCCTTGGCTAAGGTGGTGGGGGAGTGGAGTGGGTGGTAGTGTGCATATTTCCTAGAAAGAAACAAGCTAGGAAACTAAAATAGAAGAGAAGTACAAGCAGTAGGGGTTTTTTACTTAAGCTTCAACAGAAGCAATGGGATCATATAAACCTACTCCACCTTTAGCCCCTGCAGCCTCTTCATGGCACTTCTTGCATTCATGGTAGAACAAAGTGTACATCACAAACACGAAGAATTCGAGCAAGCACATTAGGAAAATCTGGGGGATCATGACGAGCAATGGCATCTGAATCGTGCTGCCACTCTTCTTCGACATGATGACAAAGGATGCAATGTAGACGGTGCCACTTGCGAAGACAAAAAGTAGATTTAGAGCACAACCCTTAAGCCTTTTGCCTCTCATGAGCTCTCCGGCTCTGTCAATAGCCTTTAGTCCATATGAATCTTCTTCCAGTATCGAAACAACCAAGCTCAACATCCAAACAGCGGCCACATAAAGATAACAAAACGATCCTAAGATGACCGATGCAGCGATGACAAAAAACAAAGCAAAACCCTGATCGGCCACAACCAAGATTAGCCCAATAGAGATCATTAAGAAGATAAGCATGAGAGAGTTAGAGATTAGAGCCATATAAAAGCCAGTAATCAAGGGCCTTTTCCACCTTCCTGCAATCCTCGAAAACAGACCTTTTGTGCTCACTTTTTCCCTGGCGTAGGCTTCAGATGACAAAGAAATAGTAGTCACTGAGAACAATACCCAGATGACACAAGAAAAGAACCATTTTACCAATTTCAGAACTAGAATGCGTCGAACATCTTTAATGATACCTCTCCGCGTGGCTTCATCAACTTTAGCCCAGCCCTCAGGATCCTGTCTCAGAAGTGCCACCTTAGAAAGTAAATCTTTCGATATGGGTACCAAATCTATATACGCAACATATGCCAATAGAGAGTGAAAGATAAACACCGGGAGCAAGATAGAGGCCACGACTCTCCCATTTTGAATAGCGATTTTGAGGGCTTCCCATAGAATTGGAAGAATGCCCGAGGAAGGCTGTGGTCCTATGATGATGCCTCCTGATCGACTCTCATGTTTCTCTGTCTGGTTTTCCCATATGGATATATTCATATTAGGAGATGAGAGACTAAGCTTCGGCATTTTTTCGGATGATCATCTTCGTGACAGGTTTAGCATTTATAGTAGTCATGTTGGACATATACGTTTGTCGATTTTCCAGGAATTTCTTCTAGATATGCGATAACGACAAGAGCCATGGCCGATTATTCTTAAGCCGGAGATAACCCCAATGTCAAGTTGAATAATCAACCAATCTTGAATGCTAGATTAATCCGGAAGAGATGGATTAGTTCATCAAAGTGTTCATCATTATAATATTTAAGTATTGATGGAGACTAGCCCTAGAGTTCCTGTGCATATTGCCAAGGCCGTTGGACTCATTATTTGGATTTTTTGTGTGTAGAACTTTGTCATGTAGAGAGATTGCTTGCCATATAATCCAGTTTGTCATTAAAAGTATAGCTTGTGAAACCGAAAATCTAATCACACCTTGCAGGAAAATGAAGGAACAGAATGGCAATTATTGTACCTGAAATTTTCTTTTCTTTTGTTTGGTTTTTTAATATCAATATCCAATTGCATTTTTCTTAGGAGGGAAAGGGAAAGAAAATATGTAGGGAAAGATGGTGTTCTTTCCTTTGTTTGGTTTTATAAAGAAAATAAAAGGAAAGTAGAAGGAAAATCACTTTTTCCTGTTTGAAATTCAAAAAAAAAAAAAAAGAGGAAAATAATAAGAAAACTATTTAGAAGGAAAGAGGTAAGAAACCATAAGAGGAAAGTTTGTTGGGGAGGGAGGGAGGGAGGAGGGAACAATTTTCTCTTTCCTCTCTTTTCCCTTTCTTTCTCTTCTCTCCTAAATGAGAAATCAAAAAAGGAATTGAAGGGAAATTATTATTTGCCCTCCCTTTCCCTTTCTTTCCTCAAGTTCGCTGTCAGACTAATCCATTAATCTCAAATATTCATGATTTGTTCGGAATGCTATATATGTAAAACCGCAACTGAATTGTTTCATTTTCACAAGCTTTGCTAAACTTGTTTAGAACTAATACTTGAAAAGGATGCAAGATAAACTCCAAAGTGTTAAGGGGAACTTCATTGGAAGTTCCAATGTAGCATAGGTTCTGTCCGCCAGTTCATTTTTTTTTTTTTTAAAACGTCTTAGGTTGTGTGCGAAAAGAAAAAAAAAAATGAAGTGTTGTTTTCTTTTTCTCACATTTTCCTTTTATTTTATTTTTTTCTTGATAAATAGGGGTTCCAAACATAGCTTTAGAGATACAAATATTGGAACAATTCAAATTAATTTCGCTTTTAAAATATTGGAACAATTCAAATTAATTTCGCTTTTAAAGTTGGCAAAGTCATGTAGAATCCATTACATTCCATATTGATACAAATACGTACCTTCATGGTAACTATGGAGTAACTATCATTTTGGTATTCACTACCTCAACATGATAACTCAAGTTAGAAGGAAGTGACTTCATCGAATTTCAAAAAATTGCTCAAACAAAACTGATCGGTCCAAGGTTGGGAGGGCCAGGAGCCGAACCCTAAGTTTGCTTCCGGGATTTTGAAGACAAAAGAAAAGAAAAAAATATAGGCAAAAAAAAAAAGTAAAAAAAAAACTATTTTCTGTTGTTGGGTTGGTTAAGAGAAAGAGAAGAAAATGAATGGGTATTTGTTTAAACAAAATTGATACTTCTAAAAAAGAAAATGAATAAGTAATTTTTTCCCTTCAATTGATAAATTCAATATCCAAATGTAGCATGAAAGAAATAAAATTTACAGTCTAATAAAAAAAACACATTTTCCTATTTCTATGTTGATTGACCTAATTTTTAGGGTAATAGAAATACCAATATAGTGTTAACTTAATTTTTAGGATAATGAAAATAATAACTTTCCTAACATGTTCATGCTTGGTACTCATGTTGTTGAGTTGGCGAAAAATACATGATGTATTTTTTTTAATAGATTAGGCATACTGCGTAATTATGCTGACGTGGTATTCCAGACATACAAGATAATTTCTCCCAAAATAGAGATTCTAGAAATTGAGTTTGTTATTGTCCTAGTTCTAGTTTCCTATCGAAGGCTTTGTAAGAGATAGGCGCATTACAACTATCAATAAATACTCCTACCTCGATTTTTCTTTATTGTATATACTTTTTTTTTATACTTTAACCCCAGTAAACATACATAGGGGCGATTGGATGAGATTTTTTTAGCAGGTTATGGATTTTTTTAAATTGTGTTTGATTTTTCACTTAAAAAACTACTTTTAAAACTATCTTAACTTTTGAAAAGTCATTTAAAAAAATGAATTTTTAAAATTAATTTAAACTTTTGACTTATAACTTTTTAAGCCGCAATTCAAGCACTCCTATACATCATTTTCATAGCAATTATATTTGCAATTAATGTGAAATTTGTCACATCAATCATACTTTGATAAAAGTGTGTTAAAAAAATAGTAACTTAAGAGTGTTGTTTGATGAAACACAAACCTTCAATGCTTATATAATTTAGTGTCGAACTAAATACGAAAAAATTTACATATTGTATTTTATAATTCAAAATATATATTTACTTCTCAAAATTAAAACCTAAAAACTTTTAGGATGTGTGTTTAACATTTAGTTATAAATTAAGCCTCTACACCTTAAATTTAAGCCTCACATTTTGGGGAATCCAAATCCGACAATAACAAAAAGTAAAAAATAAATAAATAAATAAAACAGTTATCACACGAGGATGCACCTATCATTATTATGATGGAAACCTTTGTTTTCAAAGCAACCACAATTTTGTGACTTTTTAACAAGAAAATTGTGTTTGGTTTATTTAGCAGCTTATAACTTAAATTTATATTTTTTTTTAATTGTGTTTGGTTTACAATAAGAAAAAAGTCACTTAAAAAAGCCACTTAAAAAAGTGACTTATTTGCACACACATTTTTAGCAAAAGTCACTTAAAAAGCAGTTACAACCCAAACACTTTTTATTGAAAAAACAACTTTAAAAAATGACTTATTAAAATTAACTTCAGCTTATGAATTATAACTTTTTAAAACTTGCATCCAAACACCTCCATAACTCAAGTTGGCTTAACCCAAGCCATTACTTTTACCTATATTGACCAGTCTCTCACTTTCTATCTCTTTTCAGTAGCATCGAGCAACGTCTCTTCAATGGAAGAAGAAATGGAGACAAGGATAGGAAGTGAGAGAAACATTTTCAATCAGAATGTAGACAAGGAAGAAGCGAATTTAATCAGAATGGAGACAAGGCCAAGAAGCGAGAGATATATCTGAAGCATGCAACCAACAAGCAACAACGGAACATGAGTACACTCCCGTCGAGCCTCTTCGATTGCACTGGCCATGGCCGGCCAAGGTGGCCATGGGTCAAATGGCCCGCTTGGCCTGGTTTGATTAGTTTATATGGCTAGGTTTGAAAGAAGTCTGGCTCAACTCAAAATATATGAAAAATAATATATTTTTATAGTTTAATGTTATCTAATATTATTTTTGGAGAAAAAATATTTATATTTTAATAGTCAGACTTAGGAATATAATTTTTGTTATGGGAAAGCCTAAGATTTGATTTGAGGCCGATGAAAAGAAATTTAGTGTTGACTCAACTTGACCCATCAAATATCCACCGTTTGCTGGGCCTAATCTAAGGACCCGTTTAGCTTGCTGAATATGGGATGACCCATCTATTATAATATATAAAGGTAGCATTCTAAGAATTGCTTTTTTTTTTTACTTGTTAAAAATATTCTTAAAATTTTTTATTTTATTTCAGTTGAAGCAATTAAGAATAATTTTAACCATTCAAATTTTTTTTGCAATTGATTGTTAGGTTTTTTCTTCCATCACATCTTGATAATTGTTGCAAGTGAAAAGTTACAAACACATATATAGCATGTGCATCCCCCTCTAGTTATAATAATGATAGACATCTCCCATATAGTTATTATCTATTCTAATATATGAAGAGAGCACATTGGAAGCTATGTATCTCTTTCAAGTGTCAAAAATGTCCTTCAAAAGTTTGTAAATTTGTTTTACTTTATTAATTAAAATAATTAAGAATAATTTTAACTATTTAAATCCCTCATATAACTGAATGTTAGTTTTTCACATCCGTCGCGTCTCTACAACTGCTGCAAGGGGTAGAGTTATATATGTATCGCATGTGCCCACCCCCTAATATAACTTAATGTTAATTTTTTTCGTTTATCACGTTTCTACAACTACTACATGTGAGAGAGTTTCACATACATCGCATATGCCCTGTCACCTAGTTATAGTTAAAGTAATTCTAAAAATTAAGTATCGTCGTCCCACTAAAAATATTTTCTTATGAATGCATATAAGATGGATTATAAAACAAATCGTACATTTAAATACCAAAGTTCCCCGGTGGAACTTGTAACCACAATCATGGTAAAGCGGCGAAAGGAAAGAACTCAAGTAAAATAAAGTTGTGTGGTAGATATCAAAAGAAAGTGGATGAGAATTGCAGAAACAAAATCAGGGAGAAGACAAGAAGATATGTGTACGCGCGAGCGCGTGCTCACCTCTTGAAGTTCACTTTTCACGCGTCGGTGGACAGCGAAGTTGGGAACGAAAACGACAGCGAGCTCAAACATGGCCTCTTCATCAGTCAGTGGCGGCCTCAACTTCTCGACAAAACGCTCCTCCTTCTATAATCATCACTCTGCAATAGTCTTCAAGTAAGTTTAATCATAAATCATAATCACTCCATACCCATATATGCTGTTGATTTTCTTTTAACCATTTTACACTTTCTCTTCACTTCATGGTTTGTTGCCCAGAAAATTAATAAAAAATAAAAAAGGAAGAGAAGAGAAGAGAAAAGAAAAGAAAAGAAATTATGGGTCTTATGTTTTCTTAACTTCGAACAAACCACTCAATGTTTTCTTTGGATTGTGTTTGGCTGCGTTTGGTATCAGGGAAAGTAAATTGGGTTGGCATTGGTGTACTGGTTGCAACTTGCAATACAATAGAAGTAACTTTTTTTTCTTTATGTAATGTAGTTGGTAATAAATTGTTGCAAAGTTTGTATTTTCTTGAATTGAGGGAAAGTCAATTGCTTAAATTCTGAATATTTCCTTTTAAAATAATTGTGTCATTCAACAATCATGGTTCCCCAAAAGATTGGAGGCTATGATTGTGTCATTCAACTAATATAATGCTCACATTTCAAGCTTTTTACTCCAATAAGCATAAATTTTCTAAAATTACTGCTGGGAACGTGTTTCTTTTGAATTTACTTGATGAAATTTGTATAGTTCTGTTTACAAATTTATCTGGGACAACTGGGTTGGTTCATTGGACTTTAAAAGTTCTAATATCAAAAGAACTGAAAATAAACTGGACTCTTAAACTAAAAAATGGTCATACTTGTGCACAAATGGTAGGCGGGCAACCTTATGCCCACTTTTTTTACTGATTCCCGTGAATGGCACAATAAAACAAATATGTGTGGAAACATGTGTGCGTGCGTGCGTGCGTGCGTGCGTGCGTGCGTGCGTGCGTGTGTGTGTGAGAGAGAGAGAGAGAGAGAGAGAGAGAGAGTCTCGTAATCAAGGGCTTCAAACCAATCCTTCCTGTTTCAAGCCCTTTATTATGACTCTCTCTTGATACCAAGTCTTGTATAAGACAATCATGGGCCACAGTTGGCATCCTTATCCTTATTGGGAAACAAGAATTATTCTCTCTCTCTCTCTCTCTCTCACACACACACACAGACACACACACACACACACACACACACACACACATGCAAGCACATGCCCCCGTGTAGACTTTGTGAGTAGAAGCTTTAGGAAAATGAAGCAAATTCTTTATTTTAGTAATTTGCTTTCTATCTCATTTGGCTCTTGTCAGACACCTAATTTTGTCATTTGGGCACTTATATCCCAACCAAATGTCTCATGGACTCTTCCAAATGCATAAAGTACTTATGTAAAATACATGAGATTAAGAGTATGAGACATATGTTCAACATGCTTAATTGGGCATGCACTTGGCAAGCATGTTTGGTAATTCAAGTTCACTCTATTGTTGTACATCTACCTCCCTTATTATGTTTATTGTTTATTATGTGATTCAAAATGAGTGAAGTGTCTTTGCTTGTTCATGCTCAAAGGACCATAAATGCACCATTTTTACCTAGGAAATACGAGAAGAACCTTAAGATATTCAACCATCCAATCGTATCCTCACATCCTTGAAGTTGATAGTTAGATGAATTTAACTCATAGACACACACATACCTAAGTCCATGTATCTAGTATCCCATTGCAGATGGAGGATATTGTGTAGGTTGGTTACGGGAGCCTTCTAGAAGGAATGATAAGCACTAAGCTTGTGTTGGACCACTGGATGTGTGTAGATATAATTCGACACGCGGCCCATGGACCACTCAAGGCTTGCCTGAGCTCAATGTGCTTGAGCCCGAACCTCCTATGGGTGGACCTAGGCTTAGGTTTTTGAAGCTGGGTCTGATTCGGCCCTAACTTGGCCCATAGATTAATTATATAAACTACTAATCATCGTAAGTTTGGTTATTTAAACTAGTTGTTATTTTATTATAAGGTTATTTATAAACCATTGTTTAAATTAGTTACCATTTACTTACCATTTTATAAACTAGTTACTATTTGATTTGAACCGTTATTTTAAAAAAATTGATTTAAAATTATATAAAGGACCAACCATTCCGACCAACGGCCTGAACTAAGCCTGCCCAACCGGCTCGAGGCTAAGCCTACCCATAGCACTATGGATAGGGCCGAGGCCTTGGGTTTTGGAAGGTTTGACCCAAATTTTGGCGAGAGAGAGAGAGAGAGCGCAGTTATGGAGGTGTTGGGAGTAGTGAATTAGAATCTCCAATTGGCAGTTGTTGTTTGGAGATCAAAGAGAAAGAGGTCTACTATTTTAAAAAGAGTCTAACCATGGGGCCAACTCACCACGTGCCTCGAGTACATGTTGGGCGACAAGTGGCTAGCTTTGCTTGGTCTAATATAGTGGTAGTTGAATGGCCTTAACTAATAGTGGAGACAGTGGGGCTAATATCTTCTAAGACCCTCAGGTTATAGAGGTAATAGGAGTGTGCTCTTTAAGTATGAATGGTTATGAAGTGTGCCATGCATCTTTGTCTCAGTCTGGAGCTATATTCTCATGGAGATCTTCCTCTCTAAGATTGGCCAAGGTGCTTGGATTTAAATCTTCTCAAGGGAGAATGGGACCAGAACCCTGACAAACCCTCAATTTTAGCCATGCTATGCAACCTTATAGATCATGGATATAGGTCATATGATCGTGACACCAACCCCAACGGGGTCCCTAGGCCCTGCTATCAACCTCTGCTGGTATGGGAGTATTAGGATGCCATTGGAGGTAAGAGTGAAAGGCATGGGAGAGACTTGCTTGGGTAGATTGTCACTCAACCCAACCAAGGGGAAGCCCAAGTAGATGATTGTGAGTACAGGGAGGATGTGACTATAGAAGGCAGATTCAATATTCACGGTGATATGATATCATATTGGTCTAGATATGTTACCTCATTAAGTTTACATGTTAGACTCAAACTCATGGAGAAGGTTACGTGACGATGGTCTAAGAAGCATGTACACGACATGCCAACACGACAATTTTTAAAAAATGTAGGACACGACACGGTAGGAACATGACAAAAAAATATATTTTTATATGTCATATATATAAATATTTTACAAAAAAAGTTAA
This sequence comes from Euryodendron excelsum, assembly GCA_033060915.1. Taxonomy (NCBI): domain Eukaryota; kingdom Viridiplantae; phylum Streptophyta; class Magnoliopsida; order Ericales; family Pentaphylacaceae; genus Euryodendron; species Euryodendron excelsum. Next base: position 4,466,084 of record CM065381.1, on the reverse strand, counting down.
AAAAAATACAAAATAATTTTAAAAAAAACATATTTTACTACTTAATCGGCAACAAATCATTCACTATTAGTCAATTACATTCCATAAAATAATAATATAAACAAACACATCAACAACAAAAAAGTTGTTCCGTTAATACATAAAACTATAAAGTCTTAAACAACCCAACACATTAAAACGCCATTACACTTCATCAACTATTCATCATCATCTAATATAGTTGAGTCCCCGTTGTGTAAAGTATTCAAAATAGGACATGAGTGTCCGTGGAGTGTCCAATTTTAAAAAAATATAAAAAAATAAAATCAAACACATAAAATAGAGTGTTCGACACATGTCCACAATGTCCCACACGTGTCGCAAGAAACTAAATTTTGTGGTCGAAATGGCCAAAACTTTTCGGTTTCATTGGACACCGAAGCGAAACAAAGCCTCACTATCGAAAATTCCAAGGTTTCAATCGAAACGATTCGATCGAAGCAATGCTGTTTCTGTGTGTTTCGATCGAAACTGCATCGTTTCAATCGAATCAAAGTGGTGGGTCGAAACCCACAAAAAATCTGGCTAAAAAGGGATAAAACAAAAAGAATTACCTGGTCGTCTCCATCTCCTTCTTTGTCCTCTTCATCTTTGCTCAAATCGGAACCAAATCTCGTCCTCATTCTCTCTCTCTCTCTCTCCCCATGCGATGCTGATGAAGACTCTCTCTCTCCTTTCGTCAAAAGAAAGTGGGTTGTTAGTCTTAAACTATTATTTTTTATTTGTTTAAAATGTAATATCGGGGCTCTAGCCCTTTTTGACACTTAGTGAAAAAAATATTTACATAATGTTATAATAGGTATAATAAGTATAATAGTTATATATTAAATGTTAAAAACATTCTCACATTATAGTAATAGATATAAATAGTGTGAATTAGTTGTATAAATTAATATTATATATTATTCTAAATTTAATTAGAGTAAAATATACTAATTATGTTATAAAAATGTATGGCACCTCCTGAATTGACACAATTTAAGTAACTTCAATATTTGAAAACATAAACATAATTTATATTTACTGACTATTTTCGATCTATATTATCTACTATTCAATTCTATTTCAATTTCTCTAGTCCAAATGAATATATACCTTGCAAACATGTTCCAGTATTACTATATTAGCATTAAAATTACAAATACATGGACATTAAGTTATGTTTCCAAATGTTACTTTATGTTTCTCAATTTTTTTTCTGTTTCCATCATGTTTCCGAAATGTTTCCATTTTCGTGCCCATCAAAACGATCCTTCGAAATGAAATTTTGATTATTGGCGTGTCGGTGTCCGACACAGGTACGGCTCCTTCAACAGAGTGTTCGTACTTCCTAGACAATGGTGTGGCAGTGAGATGGTGTGCAACATGGGCAGGTAGACCTACGTACTTACACCCGCAAAAGCTTTTCCAATTTTAGAAAACTTGTAGAACAAAACAACTGAAAATAATCACCATTTTGACCCATACCATATTCTCCCATCCCATTATGTTCACAATCCCCAAACTAAGGTTTTGAAGCAATTTGGAGTAGCAAATAGACAGTTTGGTTAGCAAATTTAGGGTACTATTGCTCATAGTTAGCCTGTGATAAAAAGAATGTTGGTTGAGGTTGTTAAAAGGGACATGATTTCTTATATGTAATTGTGGATAGGGCTTTACAGAGAGTTACCTAGAGATTCTAAATATGGTTTGGGGATTCTTTACTCAAATTATTAATGTTTTCAAATGGACCTACAATAACCAGATGTTGATAGTCTTTGGGGTGAAAATTTGTCTGATAAATACATGGATCCTGTTAAGTTGAAATAAGACATGACTGCTCAATTTATTAGTTTACTATGATCATCGATATTAGAATCCCATTTTTCAATGATAAATGTATCATAGGAACATTATAGTCACTAGTGCTTTCATCTAAAGAAGGACAGTTAGGTGGTTAGATGATTGGTAGAATTTAGAAAATTATGTGACTCTTCAGGAAAAAAAAAATGGATCTCTTCATGTAGTTTGTAATAATAATAAGTACATTTACATGGAGGACTGATAATTACAGGAAATTAAGCTTACTAGACTTGTCATTTTCACATTGTAGATAAACATAGTAGTTATGTAAGATTCCAGCATTAAAATCATAATATTTGTACCTTTTTAGGCCATTATTGGTGAGAGAAACTATCACTAAGGACTGAGAAGACAGTTGATAATGAAAGGAATTGAAAATTTGGATATTATTTGATAACAGAAGTTGTGAATTAATTGTCCATGTTGCTTTCCCTCTTACGTAGAGTAAGTTATGGATTTGTTTAGAAGTGACCACAGTGATTAACAATCTATAATGAAATATTTTTGGTTATCTAACCGTAAGTATCGTAGCTAGAAACTTTACTTCTATTACTTAAGCGGAACAAAAAAAAGAAAATAAAATCAACTCTACTTCTGGAATGCAAATGGTCTGTCTTAATTTTTGGAAAATGTGGACCACTCAACCACCAGGTACCCTTTTAAGATGTTTTTCAATGCAGGTGTACCCGCTCTTGGAGAATTATCCATGAGATCGCTCAAACTATTTAATTGGAGAATGATCTGGAAGCTTATATAAGTTGTTCATGTTAAGATTTATGTAAAGTTGCTCGTAAACGTACTATTTTCTTCAAGATGGGAATGGCCTTGCGGTTATGGGTCTTGGTCGGCTTGCCTCTCATATGATATTTAAAACTTTGATTCAGAATGCAGTTCGAACATGTCCTACTAATGGTGTATTGTATGTTACTCTATGTATGCCCTTTGTATGGCGAGACTGAGATTGAATCTTCTAGTGTCTTCTTTGCTATTTGATTTCAATTAATCTTCCAGGCTTATTTTTATAAGTAAGAATTTTTTTCCCCACATATTTTATGGAGGAGTGTTAGATGTAGTTCATTTGCCAACCATACAGAATAAGAAGTCAGTCTGTCAGGAAATATGACCATTGCATGTGCAAATTTTGGTCGGGAGAAATGAAATATCTTTTGGTACTCTGCCAAGCAACTAAAGTCAAGAAAGCTATAATTCCACATGCAATGATCACAGTTTTGTACTTTACCGACTGATGACTAGTATAGGTTGGTTCAAGAGGATCACACCCACCTAAATTCATAATGAGAAATCTTTTAAAAAGATGACATAAAAGAGTGAATGGTTGCTTGCACGACAATATTAGGGGTGGTCTCATTTGATCATATTACTAATGATGAATTGATGATCAAATGATTTCCCAAAATCACATCAGTTTTTCTATTTCCCAGAATCTCAATCTATAGAAGGTCTTGTAGTATAAACACTGATTAGAATTCGATGAGTATGGTGGGTTTTCTTGCTTACCTGCTTACCTTATTTTTTTCTTTAAACTTTCTTCCTTTTTTGAGGTGGGGATTAAGAGATCAAGACGCAAAACTGGTTACTCATAGAACCAAGGGTCAAGCATTTCGTGTCTTGGCAAGTCCTAATGTATGCATTACCCAAGGCTTCCTCATATATAATGCCTATAATTTTGGTTGGGTAATTTAATCAATGAGTGTCCTGTAGTAAGAATATCTCATTCGTTAGATATATGTTATTTGATTTTGTTTCACTTTCCTGATTAATCATACATCTTTTGACCAACATGATTTGTTTCAATTTCCTGATTAATCCTTTTGAGCATTCGCCATTAGCTTGTGGTATCCTATAGTTGAAATCGAGCCATAAATAAATAGTGAGAAGAAAAAGTTGCTATGATGTTTGATAATCTACTATTCGTAGGTATGGCAGCAAAGTGCTCTTATTGTTTTATCACTTTCCGCTATTCTTCATATTATGTTGCAGCCAATGTTGATTTTATTTTTTTATTGTTCAGGATAATGGAATATTTTTTTGTAGTTTTAGCATGTTCTAGTTGTCTACTCTGCTCTTTTCTTTCTTTTGGTATGAGTAACAAGAAACCATGTCATGAGGGTAAATAGAAGCCAAGTGCACTCTGATACATCTTTGTTGCCTCCTGCTCAAGAGTTCAAGGCTCCGTTGCAGAATGATGTGGTGAGGGTTGCTTTCCGATGTGCTTATTCTTCGTCCTTGGGCTTTAGCGCCCACCCCCCCACCCCCCACCAAACAAAAAATTAGTAACAAACAAAAAGAAAAAAGAGAAGGATACATCTTAATTGAAATATGCAGATGATGTTTTATGATCTTCATGTACAACTTATGGAATTAGTTCATATGCATTGAAAGTGGCTCATCTACTTAAATCCTATCCATATGATATATGAGCATCTAAGAAGCAAAGCAAGTTCATGCCGCCTCCTTGATTTTAACAATCCTGTCAACCTTATTATTTTTTCTTTTTTCAGCCCAGACTCTTCCGGAACCTAAGGTTTTATTAGAAGGCATGCGTTAGTTTTGCAACCCACTTAAGGTGACAATGTCTTTATCTTTCATTAGGGTAATATTTAGGTCCTTATTTGATCATGAATAATGGTTACCAAGATTATCTGTTTGGATTATCTTTTTTATTCTCTTCACACTGTCATATCCTTGATGTTTCCCCTAATGGTTTTCTGTAGTTTCAGAGTGCCAACTTATTGACAGTTATAACAACTGCATATGCAATTTACCTCAGACTCAGTTTCCAGTGTGTTCTTTTTGTATAAATAGTTTTCATAATGTTAAATCAGTTTGGTTAGTACATTATTTTTTTCAATAAATAGTGTGTTAAAACGTTATCAAAAATTAAAAAAACAACAAAAAAAAAGTGGCATATATAAACATTTTCCAGCACAAAGCTTGTCCACCCATGTCTGTCATGCTTTTATCTTGCAGCTATTCCTTGTGTTATCCCTCACTAGGTTCTACTGTCAAAGTGAGAGAGGATAATTTTGGTTAAATAATCCAGTGTTTTACATCTTATTTTTGTAGTAAAGCTAATCTGCGCTGGGAAATAAGTAACATGTACTAGATAGATGACAAACTGGTGATGAGTCAGATGAAATATGGCAGGCTTACTCCAAAGTTATTTTGTCTTCACTGTTTTGATTTTTACACTTCTTCCACATAACAACACACACAAAGATGAATTATTCATTAGTTACAACAGTGATTGAAGGCAGCAAAAGAAAACTTGGAAAAAACATGGTGGGCTAAGCAAAGGAAACAGAGAAAAAAATATGAGTGTAAGCTTGTGGATTTAGGTTTACATAAATTGGAAGGAAGGCTGCAGGGTTTTTGAATAATAAATAATGGGAATTTGGTTGGCTTTTAAAGTAACAGGTTGCTGGAAATCCTGGACAGCTACCAATTGGGGCTTTAAAGAATAGAAATTAATGGCCAAATATAAGGGAAAGCACTAGGGTTGATAAGGACCTGAGAAAGTAGGTTTTAGGAATGAAACAGAGGTTGTTTGCAGGTTGTGAACAGTGATGTAGGAAGAGTAACTTGGGTTCCTTTTCTTTTCTTTCTTGTCTTTTGTGTGTGTGTGTGAAAAAGGAGGAGGTGAAGAAGGAGAAGAAGAACCTAGGAGTTCCACATAAAATTTGTTAGGAATCACTGACTAAATTAAGGTGAATCACACATTAGGCAAAGCTTTGAAACCCTTCAAAAATTCTCAATTAACAGCTTTATTAAATAAAAACATTACATTCATATTTGTAAGCCGATGGACTTCTTCCAATTCGGTTAGGACAAAGACTCTAAAATAGGATAAAATAGGAAACTATGAAACTTTGATTAGTTAGAATACTCTAAACTTACTATAATCCACAATGCAAAAGCAGAACCTGATCCATAATATGACCTGTGAACAATTACCACAACCGATATTCATCAAAATTGCAAACAACCAAAATACACTTGATCTGAAACTGTAAGAAACATAGCAACTAATCTTGAATAATGTTAAAATAGACTTAAAATTAAAAAAAGACGCACTTGTCAAAAAAACAAAATCCAAAGAAGACTTGTTTACACGATGTTCTACGAACTGTCCATGCGAAAGTCAGGTTTGTCTTTTTCCTTATTTGAATGCTTTTATCATCCTCTGCCACATTCAAAAAACCTTGATCTTAATTTTTGTAGTGTTGAACAGTGAAAACTATGAGCCTTGACCTCATATTGTGGTATGAGTGAACAATTAATGCTTGTGTTGACTTGATTTTCTCTTTGGAAGTAACATGGTTGATCCAAAGGAGTCCCTCCTATCCATTTTAGCATTTTGGCTGTTCAGAATTACAAGATCAATGGTTGGAATATCTTACAAATCATAGACATCCTGCGAATGTTGGGAACAAAAAATTGCCCATACTTCTTGCCTTTAATATATTGATCATCATTCTGCTCTTTACTTTTTTCAGTTGGAAGAGCTATCTCAACTTATGTTTAATTAACATCATAGTGTTCAGTTGCAATTTTAGTTTCAATATTATGAGAAAGAGCGAAAAGGGTTTGCAGTTGTTGCAACCAGTGTTTTTCAATTAGAGATGTTGACATTTCGATTGTTTGGATTGCATGCGCTCCCTTTTTTGCCTTGATATAAACTTTAAAGATTAATAAAGTAAATAGGGCTTCTACCTCGAATTAAGTTTAACACATGTTCCAATTGAACACCGAATTGATGTATCACAATCGGACACCTAGTACTATGCTACCCACAATTGTATTTATAGTGGGTTAGGGTGAGCTTAAGCTTGTGGGTTTAGGATTTAATAATGTAGAAGACAAGTACAATTTTCAAACTGGGCAGGGTTGCACTGGGGTTGGTTTTTGAAATGATGAATTGCTGGCTTTTTAATGAATAGGTTTCTGGAAAATCTGGATGACAGCCAATATAGGGCTTTAAAGTTTAAAGCAGGGCATTAGACTTGTCAAAAAAAAAAAAAGATAAAGCGGGGCATTGGCACTAAAATATGACCTGTTTGAATGCTGTGAACTGTGATCCATGAAGAATAACTCTTTCTTTCTCTCTCAAGAATGAGAAGAGAGAGAAGAGAAGGGAAGAAAAAGAAAAAGCTAGGAATCCCACCTAGAATTCTTTGGAAGCACCCTAGGATGAGATCGCATCATGCATTACACACAATGTCTTAAAAAATAAACATTATGATAAGGGGCATATTTGTATGCTGCAGAGCTTCTCCCAAGTCTACTACAATGAAGAATCTGAGGTAGAAAATAAGAAAGTTTGACTAGTTAAAATTTTCTACATCTAATGCAAATCACATATAAAAGCCAAAAACGTAAGGCATGTACAACGACACGGCTATGTTCATCGAAGCTAGAAACTATGTAAATATACCTGACTCCTAAAACAGAAGAAAACATTCATAAATCTATACAAGTAGTATCTATAGAAAACATAAAATATTTTTAAAATTTGACGACTTTATTAGACAAGGTCCTAAATGCTAAATGACAAAGGACATCACCAATTGTCGATTCCAGCTGATCGAGGGTGCTGGGAGGTGTAAGACTGGATACAAACCTAACCTATGTACTATTTGCACAATGTGGCTGCTCTTAAGCTCAAACTCGGGTTCTTAGGCTTGGCATTTGGAACTTTTACGATTGCACCAAACAATACATCATTAACCATGTTTTCATGCTATAGATTTAGAGAACAGCTTAATGAACACCATCCATTGGAAACTGTGTTGTCTGTTTCCTTCTATGCTGTGCACTGGGAAATTGATAACTTCAGCCATTATTGCAGCTTTGACTTGATTCATACAAGAAGCAGTCAGTAATTCATACAGAATACCCATGGCTTAATCTCAACTTGACCCTCTGCAAACTTAATCATGTTACAAAGTCACAAGGGACCTGAACAAGTTGCTCTTTTCCCTAAACTGATATACTTTTTGTATATTTGAATGTTTCATCACTTAATGGAATTTATATAGAGAATCAGCATGTCTGCCTCGTTATCAAGTTTTTTCTTTCCATTAGTGGACCATATCACCATACAAGTTTATTCATGATTCATTTATTTATTTGTTTGTTTATTTTATATCATGTAGGTGTCGCCGAGGAAGGGTGATTCAATCAAAAAGGTGAATTATGGTTGATCTATTGGAAGCCAATCAGTTAGCTGCCAAACAAATGGATGAATGTATAGCCAAAGAAAATTTTGAAGTGAGACTATTTTCTTTTTATGTCAAGTAAGTGATGCCTTGTAAGTAATAGGTTAGCCTGTATCATATCAAGGTAATGAAAGTAAAATGACTTGCTTTTATACTATCTCGGACAACAAACTTTAGGTGTCACTTGAAAGTCATTGAAAGAAACATGAAATTCTCCCCCATGTCACTAAAGAAAATGTGTTCTGCTTGTGGTGGCAAGTCAATGTTTTCTTCAGGAAGAAGGTTAGCTATTTTATGACCTTGGTCTCATTTCCTTGGGAGATGGGACTAGGTATTCATTTAGGATATGATCATTTTAATGATTGTATGGAAATATTTATTTTTCTTGTGTTTATGTTACAGGAAGTTGATGTTATATGGTAGGATTTGATATCAGTTTAGATATATCGATTAGAAAGGGAGTTCTGTATTCTGGCAGCTGCTATGCACTCTATTTTCCTAAACTCGAGTTCTCATATATTCTTGAAATTACATGCACTCACAGTGTCAATGGGGAGCTAATGATGGAGTATCAACAACTCCACCCTGTTATCTTTGCTGCTAAAATTAAGATTATAGTAAGATCACCGTTCTTTGATCTTCATTTCTTTAGTTCAGGTTCAGGATATTTATGTTCTTTGTTGGTAAAATGTTGTTATTGCAGAGACGAGGCCAAATCAAAGCGATTAATGGGGCATGAGCTATGATTGGTCTCACAGCAGGCTTAGTCATCGAAAGCCACACTGGAAATACCATTCTCTCTCAGTTATGGCCATTGCATGGATATGCCTTCGTGTGTGTGTGTTTGTGTCCACCGTGTGGGGAGCATGTGTTGTCTTGATGATTGTTGACTCTCTATTAATTAATTAATTTATTTATTTTCCCTTATTTCTTCTCCTTAACAGTTGGTTCGGTACTGGGCAGCCATAGTCCATTTTTTGTGAGAGAGACATGTTTACGGCTTATCAATACTTGAAGAAACGACATACCTGAATCGTTCTTTAGAAATGAAGAAGTAAGATCTTTCAAATTTACTGTTTTTTATTTTATTTTTTTCACTTTTCATTCAGTTCACAATTGCTTGTACCGATTGAGTCATATGATGTCTTAGTTTTCTATGACAACTTCTTGTTCCACCAACTTATCTAAAAGCTTTAAGCTGTTAGAGAGGGCTTACTTAATTACTTATATTCTCAACATGTCCCCTCGCGTAAGGCCAGGCTCCGCTAGCAAATGTTATAATTATTGGGTAGGCAGTAAGGTTTGAACACTGTATAAATTGCCTGCTTTTGTATCATGTTAAATTGTTGACGATCAATTCATATAAAAGCTTGAGCTGTTAGAAAGAGGGTAACTTGTTTATTTATATCCTCAAGAAATTCCTTGTCCTTTATTTTTTGCCCTGGGGAAGTGAGTGGCAAATTAAAGGTGTTACTAGTGATGTATTCTCATGTCATAGTTTTAACCATAATTATTAAAAAAAAGCATGTTTTGAAGATGCAATCTCAGCTAGAAATTTCAGGGGAAATCGCTTGGGAAAAATTTCAAAGCACTTTAGAATTCTGTAGGATGGTTTCCAGACTCTTGGAAACATAGGTAGACTAAAAGAAATGCACTTCTAATAAATTCGTTATGTTTTTGTTCGTGTAAAAGCCTTTTTTTTCAGTCTGCTAAAACACAACTTTTCTTAGAAGTTCCCCTATTTATTTCTTAACATTTAACATAGTTATTTACCATAGAAGTTTTCTTATTGTTGCATATTGGTTTTATCAAATTATATTAATAACCTTCCAATTCAATTCCATAGCACCTATGGCTTCTTGCTTCTTGTGGCATTTTTTAACCACATGTCACACTTACTATTTGTAGAAAGACGGATAGACAAGCTGTTTCCATAGGATTATAACTGCTTCTACATCCATCTATTCATTAGTTGTATGCTGTCACCAATAGGATTCAGACCATCTTCTGTTTGATTCTGAGGAAACCACGTCTCTGTATTTTCACTTGTCAGTGACATTAGGAGGGTAAGTTTAGTACAATTGATGCCTTCGAAAATTTTGCATATGGTCTAAGAAATTCCCACTCTTGTAGTGCTTTGAGAGCGAGAAAGACAACTCGAGGAATAAACTAAAGGCAGGCATCTTGCCTGAGGAACTCGAGGTCCTTAAGTTTGAGTTTCTCCCATTGAAACCACCCCAAAATATTTATGCCATTAATGACCCAATGCATGGGAGACTATTCGTGCTCAAGTGTGAGTTAGGTCTCTAAGAGGCTTGGGAGAGAGAGAGAGAGAGAGATTGGACAGTCATTCACCATAACAACTGTTCATCATCTGTTAAAGCTAAGTAAAGTGAGGCTGCTACAACCACCTCTTTATCACATTATCCATGAAATCTGGGTACTATGAAGTGAAGCATTAATTTGCATTTGAAATAGGTTGGAAGTTGTCGCTTTTGTATGGTTGGCTTTCGTGGAAGGTTAGTCCTGACCTAGACCAATTTTATCGATTTTTTAGAGAATTTGGAGGTGCAAGAGTGTATAGCCTGACACAGTGACCTCTTGTTTTGTTCTTGGCTTTTTCTATATGGGATGCATCCACTTTGTGGGTTTGGTCATTGTCATAGACCTGGAAGTAATGAGTTCGAAACATGGAAACAGCATGTCTGTCTCTCCCTATACGCTCAGTAGCCGGAGTTTTGTACACCAGGCTGTCTTTTTAGAATTGTGAAGCCTAAGCTTTGATTTCGAAGCCCACGATTAATATGGGTAAGGGCCTAGCACTGAGAAGTCAAGCTATATATTATATATCTGGTTATAATTTTTTTATTGTTTATACTCTCGCAGAAATTATTACATGCATTTTTATAAAGGGTGCTTTAAAAAATTCTTTGAAGATTCCTTCTAATCCCTTTGTACTGAACTTTCTTAATGAATATTGTTGATTTTTCCTATTCCTTAGTCTCACCTAATATAAAAGATAATCCTTCGGAAACTAGTTCTGCTTGGAGGTTTGTTGGCTTCGAATTTGAAGACAAAGCACAAGGTCAAGGTTTCAAGGTTTGGTATAAAGATAGATGAGATACCCTTCTAGAACATGAAGTAGATAAATTCTGACACCCTTAATCAGATAAAGGTTCATGTTTGATAGTGGTAAAGAGGGACAAGGAAGATATATCTTTCATTATAGAAATATAAAATGGAAGAAGATATATCTTTTATTATATAAATAGAAAGGGTAAATTGCCTCTCTCTCTCTCTCTCTCTCTCTCTCTCTCTCTCTCTCTCTCTCTCTCTCTGTGTGGGATGATATGGTAAGTGTAGATGTAGAGTTATAGGTAACATAGGACCAAGTAATAACACTAAACCATAATTACACTTTACCACTTGGATGGAGCGGAAATTATTTGTAGTTTGGATTTATCAACATGGACGAGGCCATGACAGATTTGGTTGAATGACAAGAATGTCACTGCAAAGGTTAACTCTTTATTTTTGACTTAAAAGAATAAATTGTCTTTTGATAGTGCATTTTAGGGAGGTAAAATGTAAAAAATGTCCATGTGATACAATCGCAATTAATTATAATGATTTTTGTCCATTTTGTAATTGAGTCTAAATCACAAAAGGGGTTGTGTTCAAGGTCATGTGATTTTCGTTTTTATCACAATGTGAAGGTAATTACGCCTCATATCCATAAAGCTAAAGAATGAGGATGGGGTTGAATAAGTCTTTAAGCAATTGCCAACCTTTTAATGGCCGCAGTGATGTGGACTTTGAAGCTAAAACTTTGATTTTGGACAAAGCCAACAGACTGCTATGCAAGGAAAGTGATGAAAAGGTGACAATAAAACATTGTTATCGCATATTTTACAATGCATGTGGCACTGGATGTGCATATTCTTTTGGCACAATTGGATTTTGGGTCTACCCAACCTCTTAAAGAAGAGAGAGTAATTCACAAGCATAACAATATGTCAAACCTTGGAGGTTGGGATCACTGCCTACATTACGATGTGTTTGGATCTTGAATTTAGAATTTCTTATTTCTATACAACTAAATTTAAAATGGAGTCGGACATCTTAGGTCAAAGTACTTTAATTGAATTTGGGAACTCTCGTGACCTTCTTATTTTTTTTTCTTTTCCTTTTCTTCAATAAATTCGGAATTTAGATAAAGCATTAGAGAAACAAGGGAATTAGATATGACTTTTGAAGTCTGGTAAATGTCACGATATGAGCACTTGATGTTTTAAAAGTACTTAGACTCTGCAAATGGTAGGGAAAAGAACACTTCAATGCTACACTTTACCCTTTAGGTAGCATTTGGTGTGCATCTCAAACTCCAAACACAAGTTTCAAGCACACCAATCCAATTTCTCCTCAATGCTACACTTTACCCTTCAGGTAATATTTGGTGTGTATCTCAAACCCCAAACACAAGTTTCAAGCACACCAATCCAATCTCTTCCATTTTTTAGTGTGTGTTTGGACTTGCTATGATAATTCTTTGAAGTCTCTTTAAAGGAGTTTCACAACAAGAAGTCAGAAGAAGTAATTGGTGACTATAACATATGAGCTTGGTTACATGCCCAAGAAAGTAATAATGATAAAAATTGACTTAGGAAAAACAAAATCATTAGTAAAAGATATACGTATATTATAAAAGAAGAGGCACTAATGGGGTGCCACCCATAAATACTATAGAGAAAAAATAAAAAAAATAAAAATTATGATAGAAACTATGAAGAGCGCAACGGACGATCAGGCGTCGTCTAATCGACGTCATGTTAACGAGGTCCATTAACAACAGATGAGTCCGAACTGACGTGGCAGCGATCAGGCGACGCCTAACTGTCTACCACGCTTGCCCGTAACATTTTCCTAGCTGTTATATAACAAAGCTTGTTCAAAATCCTTAACAAAATCTAAAAATTGAATTAAGGACAGATCAACTCTACCGAAAAACCAAATATTCAAAAGGGACACAATTTGGCTTTTTAATCTAAAAATAGGTTCTACCAACCCTTAAAAGTCTAGCAGTTGTGCTTTCCCCCGGACAATCCACGTCAAGGCAAGAGACCAAAAACAAAGCCTTTTTCCTCCTATCCACTCTAGCCTCTCTTCGCGAATAAAATTACTCTTTCATCGTTCGTGGAAACGCCCACTCCATGTCCAAACATACCAAGAATCAACGACCAACGATCTCCCAAGCTGTATCCCTTAGCTTTGTACCCTTCAAGCCTGCTTTATTGCTTTAAAATAAGGGATTAGGTTGCCAAATTTTGTTTACTAAAGAGGGTAGAATGGTGTTGATTCATTACTAAAACAACCAAGTGATTGGTCCAAAGCAATTGACAATCTTGTATTAACCAAGTGTTACGTATTAATCGTGAATTACACGGTATTCATAGACAAAATATTTATGATATTTATGATACATAACACCTTATTATCTCTTTTCGATAACAAGCTAAGCTTGAACATATATTTAAGGTTATTAGTCTTTTAAACTTAACTTGATCTCAACTTAATAAGCTAAACGACACTTTAAGACTATTTAAACTGAATAAATTAAAAATTGAATTAAGGACAAATCAACTCTACCGTAAAACCAAATATTCAAAAGAGACACAATTTTGCCTTTTAATCTAAAAATAGGTTCTACCAACCCTTAAAAGTCTAGCAGTTGTGCTTTCCCCCAGACAATCACATCAAGGCAATTTTGCCTTTTTCCTCCTATCCACTCTAGCCTCTCTTCGGCGAGTAAAATAACCCTCTCATCATTCGTGGAAACGCCCACTCCATGTCCAAACATACCAAGAATCAACGACCAAAGGTCTCCAAAGATATATTCCTTAGCTTTGTATAGGTCAAGCCTGCTTTATTGCTTTAACATAAAGGATGAGGTTGCCAAATTTTGTTTACTAAAGAGGGTAGAATGGTGTTGATTCATTACGAAAACAACCAAGTGATTGGTCCAGAGCAATTGACAATCTTGTATTAACCAAGTGTTATGTATCAATCGTGAATTACACGGTATTCGTAGACAAAATATTCATGATATTTGTGATACATCAGATCTTATTATCTTCTTTCGATAACAAGCTAAGCTTGAACATATATTTAAGGTCATTAGTTTTTTTAACTTAGTTTGATCTCAGCTTGATAAGCTAAATTACACTATAAGACTATATAAACTAAATAAATTAAAAAAACTGTTTGAACTTGACTCAGCAAAAGTTTTTCAAGATTGACTCGAAAGATAAATAATTCAAGCTTGCAAATAGTTTTTAACTTCATTAATTTCTCAAGCTAAGCTTAGGTAACTTATTACTCAGACACAATTCTGCTCGGCTTGTTTGGTATCCTACCTGTAATGGGAGAATAGCATACAATTCAAGTTGATTTTCTTAGTTACCTATATCATTTGGCAAAAAAAGAAAAACTTGTGTTTCTTGAAAAATTTTAATTCAACAAATACTTCTTTCTTTTTTTTGGAGGGGGATTGGCTCACCTCCAGGTCTTAATATTTAGAATTCTTCAAACTTCTTATCTCACTATGTTACTTGTTAGTCACTTAAATTCAATAAATAATATTATCTTATTTAAACTCATAATTTTATTTAACATTAAAAAAAATTAACAAAATAAAAACATAAATTTAAAACGAATAATAACATCATAATCATCAGTTAGCAATGAAACGAAGGAAGCTTTTAGTATAAAGGTTGAAAAATCAACCAGACCCTACTTGTTAGGACAGGTGGATGTTCTTATCTTGTACCTGAGTGGATTATTCCTTGAAAGTTTAAGAAAAGTAAAACACGAAGTCAGGATAAACATTGATGTTAACATTGCTGTTTCCAAACTTATAAATCATTGCTCAAACCATGGTTCATCTAGGGAAGCAGCTTCCTAGGAAAAAGCATTGCCCAATCACAACCCACAAAGATATAGATACAAATATAGATACAAATATATTATACTACATAGTGTTATAAAACATAATAATATGTACATTAATAAATACAAGAGGTTGGTGCATTGAATGGACTCAATCCCTCACATTTCAATTTATTTACTTGTTTATTTGTTTTTTTCTCAATTAAAAAAATACCCTCTTGCTGAAAAAATCATTTCTTGCATACATGACAAGTCACAACTCCAAACCATTATCTATTTCTGTAGTGTTTCTTTCCTCTATCCTATCTTTGAAAAGATCATGGTGGGCTCAACCTCACCTCCGTGACTTTTATCATTCAATGTGTGAACTCCTATTAGCCAACCATGTATCTCCATTTGTCCCACTCATAATCCAAACATGTCCTTATCCATGTAAAGTATGGTTTGGTGCCATGCCTTGTGATTGGGTCTCCTAATTGACTAGAGTTGTGTTTCCGTTTGATATGTTAGGCTCAATGAATCTTTGGGTAGCTGTATAGTCTTTGAGTGTGGCAAGGTAAAATAACTTTTAAAGAGTTCACAATATTGGACTTGCCCACCATTTTTTCAAACTCCCAAACCAAATTTTGAAATGTGATTCAAGGGAGGCCACATGGGTTGAGCTGGTTTTGGGCTCCACTAGTCTTTCACCACATGGGACAATGGCCAACCATTGAAAAACTGCCATGAGGACGCGCGTCGAAAAGACCGACAAATCCAGTTGCCTTCTACCCTGCAACAATGGTGGACTTTGCTTAATACGATGAATTTATATTTTCCAACACATGCAAGTGTCTAAATTTTATACATATATATATCATTTCATGGAAGGCGCCGAAGGCTGCAATCTTTGAAATTTTGGATATGACCAGGTTATCGTATTTAATTATATATTTACTTTCACCAACGAGGTGATGGAGCTTTTTAAAGTTGCTAACTAATCCTTAAACACAAATAATATAAAGTTTTTAAATATGGCCGTTTGTCACATACATATCCAATTTGAGTAAGACCCACTATGAGTGTTAACATTACAGTTGCCATCACATAATATGACGATCACATGAAATAATTTTTCTATACGACTCTCATCTAACAAGTAGTTGAGCAATTACCAAATGAATTCTCTAGGATAGCTAATACCCCAATATTGATATGAAGAAAAAAAATGATGTGTTTGGGATATGCCGGGTCATGAAGGAATGCATTTATGCTTTTGATGGATAATACTAACTACCCTTGAGTTGTCTACTTGAGGACCATCATATTCATTTGCAATGCCTCTTGGGATCTAGGTCATGTCTTATAATCTTTCAAGGTTTATCTTAAATAATTGATACTGGTGTTGTGATGGGGTTTTAGAAAATAAAAGGGAAAAAAAATGAAAAAAGTTAATAGGCACTTGTAAAATATTAAAAAATAAAAATCATTTACCTAAACAATATTTTTTAGGTTGAAAAGTCTTATACAATTTCAAGGACAATACCTTATGCATTTGTTTTCACTAAAACTACTAATCTCTTATTCAGCCTTATTATGTGTTTAATTGCTCAAAAGAGGTTGGGATAAGCAATTTGGAGATAGTCATGATATCACTCTTAAAGAAATTTGTAATACCAAGATTAACTGTCTCGTGATTCTGATTCCTTCTATCCCTTATCCCATCTTGCAAAACAAACTCATATCCAAAACTATAAACAAAGAAAATTATTCAAATAGTCATTTCTTTTCTTATTTTCCTCTCCAAGTCTGCATGGAAGATGTCTACTAACAAGTAAAAATGATGATGACAGCCAACTTCATTATGATAATGTTATATGTTTTGAATGTTTGGCAAGTTTATCCCTTGTGGGTCTTAGCATACTTTTCTTGTCTTCAATAAGAAATTTAGAAATGAAATATGGATGGCTTTGAATTTTAGATGGGTACCAACCAAAGAGCTTTCGACCACCATTACAACTGTCGTGGAAGTTAACCCAATTGATCAAGTCTTTGTAAGTAGCCTTATCTAAGGAAACTCTGTCTTTGTGGTGGATGTAAAGCCTGGCATGTTTGTTTGACTGATAAAAGTGTTGGGATAGGAGATAGAATTTGGTGAGTTTCATAAAATTTGTGTTTGGCAACCAAAAAAAAAAAGTTACGGATTACGTCTTTGGAGGGAGATGTAATCTTTCAAAATGGGGATATACAATACCATGAGAGAAGTGATATTATATATCCCATTTTTTGAGATAACACGAAAATTTTATTTTATATTATTATTATTATGATAATAAGTTAATATAATATTATATAAGTACATTATAATATGATATTATATTAATATTAATTTTGTAGTAAATGAAATAATAATATAACAATATAATATTTACTATCACATTCCAACCAAACATAGTGAGTAATTTTTCTTTACATCATAATATTATTTATCACTCATTATCACTTTTTTAATTTCACAATATTATTTATCCTCTATTTTTTTATCATGCTAACAAACGGGTCCTAAAGTAAACAAGCTGGGAAACAAAACGCCAGAAAGGACAAAACAGGGGGGGGGTGGGGAGAGAGAGGATTGGGATTGGGATTGGGCTAATCCCTATTCATTGAATATTCCCATTTAAGCGTGTTCAAATGTGAACAGTCCTTTGAATAATCTACCCATTACCTTGTGTTATATCTAGTCACAGTCTATTTCAAGTGGGTTGGAAAAGGACCTTATTTGGCTGCCCTACCACAATGGTCCAACTTGGCAAATTAAATGAAGAAACAAACTAAATTCCAAGACAAAAAGTTTAGCTTGCATGCTCAACAAATTGGTTCATATACATACATAGCAAAGACAACTTTATCTTAGAGATTTTGAAATTCAAGCAAGTAATTGCATCCATTTGGAGGGTTTCTTTACTTAGACTTGAAGCTATGCATATTATTAGACAATTTTCTCCTTTTTCTTGGGTAGATATTTAGACATCGTGACCTAGTGCGATAGTAAGTGCTCATCTGCCCCAGCATAGTAGCACTAGTTCAAGTCATGAGATTTAGCCTTTTCTAGAAATTAAGGTAAAGTTGTCTACCTACTACTTCTACCATACCCTGCCTTAAAGCACGGTGAGTTAATTAGAAGTCACATTCACTTAGTGCAGTGCAGTTGTTTCACTAAAATTGAATTGCTTACAATTCTAAAGGGTGAAAATGGCCAATAGAAATAAAACAATGGACATAATAATTTTTTCCGTAATTATTATCCAAAAATTATTTAGTGCACGGGAGAAAAATGTTACGTTTCCAATTGACGTAGAATTGTTACACTTCGTTTGATGAAGCATTTTTCAATGGATCTATTTATTTCAAAGGTTCCATTAAACATATCTACACTACTATATTTACCATGTTCTTTCTTCTTATTTTTTTGATTTAAGAAATAACTTTCTTCGCACTTGGTAACCTTTTTTATTTGTGAACATTTTCATTAGAAAAATTATATTCTTACATAATTTTCACGTATAAAACTCTGCTAAATTTTTTTTTTATAAATACTTATTGAATTTCTAGTGCTGAAATATTTAAAAGTACTGAATTTTTAAATTAAATTTTTTTTATAAATGCAAATGTTACTACATTTGACTATGAGTATTCAACATTTAGTACTAAACTAACTCTTAGATCTACTTAGTAGGTATTATACGAAACTAATTCTTATTGTGTTGTGCACTCCTTTTCTAGTTAGATTTTATGATTAGAACTATTTCTCAAACGAACTTAGTTGGGAATTCACTTAAATGCATTCACTTTTAAGTGCTTAATTGTATTATCAAACGAGGCATAAAAAAACTAGTACTTATTGTTTAGTGCAGTCCTTTTCTAGTTAGATTTTATGATAGGATGTTACCTAATTTAGATTATCCCACCATAGCCTGATCAAATATAAATTATACCAACTATGATTAATTCAAGAGTACACTTTTATCTCCCAAAATAGCCAAAAATAGTTAGAAAATGGAGCCTACTAGAATCTAGGTTTTTGAGATCTTGAATTCAGCTCTCTCCGAGTGAGAATGATGCTGTGATTGTTGGTTATTGTACGCTTGCGGGTATGTGTTGTCGGCCTTAAGAGAGAAATATGCCTAGTCACCCTAATGTCCCTTGGAATGGTAGGTTTTGAGGTCGCTACTACCTTTTGGTTGCAGTTTTAGTTTCTGTTTTTTGTTTTATTTTTTGAAATTTTAACAGAACTGCATTTGACAAATTGGTTTTAAAAACCAAGCTTGTAAGCCGATTTCGGAACTTGGTTTTGAAAAAAAATTTAGAAAATAGTTTAGTTTTAGGAACTACTAAAAATGGGTTTTCTAAATTTTCAGAATCGTTTTTATCCAAATTAAAATAAAAATGATGGTGTTTTCAATAGTTTTATATTTTCTATTTTCAAAAACCAAAAATACGATGTGCTCTCAAATTTTTTTATTATAAGAACATGAAAAAATAAGAACGGAATCGCTGAAGAGGGTACCAACCAAGTGTTTCTAAACCATACACGTATCCGTCATTACTTCTTCACTCATGGTCACCTTTTCTACCCATTAATTATTGTAATTTTTATTTTTATTTTCATTTTGTTGGTAAGGAATTAAAATAGGTTTGAGAAAGGATATGTTATGTTCTATAAATGTAACTTGTCCCATATCCACCAACTCATAATTTATTAGAGCCCATATTTAGAATTTTTTTTATTTACCATTGTCAAAATAAAGCACTAATCATCATATCCATCCAAAATAATTACAGCATATGATTGATAATAAGCAACACTCCGTAGACAAAAACCCAAAATTTGTTCATCTTGCGAAATAGAAGACAATGAAACTCTAAGACACACTGAAATGTCCTTTGAAAAGCTTAAGAGGTTGCGGTTACTACCGAAGTTCCAATTCAAAACGATTATCAAGTTTTAGGGTTTAGCTTGTACTTTTTAGGCAGGTTTGTTTCGGGGGATAGCAATAAGGGATAAGGAATATCAAGGTTATAAAATATGGCAAAAGGTGATGTTGTATTTTTCTTATTTGAACTCTCGGATTGCTTATTCTATTTCTCCTAGAATTATTTAATCCGATGTATACGAGATAAAAGACTTTGTTTGAATTACTTGTCCCAATCTCTTTTTAAACAATTTAACACAAAAATTACAAATTTAACTATTAAATGAGTCAACTCAACGAGTTCCAAAACAATAGAAGTATACTGTTTTGAATTGAATCATGGTATACTTTTTATGCAAATACTAACATGTGACCTTGAGCCATGTTGCTAGTATTAATTGCGAGTGTTAGTCACTCCGACTGATGCTAATCATTTTAATTGGAACCTATCTACAATTAGTAGATCTCAACTGAGGGGGTAGCATCAGATAGTGCATGACCGATGCCTACTCACAATTGATACTATCATTGTACTTAAAC
Organism: Euryodendron excelsum; assembly: GCA_033060915.1. Lineage (NCBI taxonomy): Eukaryota > Viridiplantae > Streptophyta > Magnoliopsida > Ericales > Pentaphylacaceae > Euryodendron > Euryodendron excelsum. Next base: position 4,445,527 of record CM065381.1, on the reverse strand, counting down.
CATAGATTAAATATGCATGAACAAAGTTGTACAATGTTAGAAATTATAAATAAAAAAAAGATGTAGGTCACATACTTTGTTAAACGAGACAATACATGTTTAGTATGTCCCTTTAACAAAAAAAAATTTAGAGTACATGTTAAAAAGACTTTTTTAACAAAAATATACATATATATATATATATATATATAAATATAATTATATAAGCTTAACACCCAAAAAAACAAAACAAAGGAAGGCCTAGAAAATAGAAAAATGTGTATGTATAAATACATGTATGTAGGAGTGTGGTATGCATATTACATTGGTCCCACACCTAGGCGCATACGTACCGAACTTTCTCAAACATAAGAAGGCCGCCCACGTTCACGTTAGTAAAATCTCTTTTAGAGAGACAGAGAGAGATTTTAAAAATAATAAAATCTCTCTCTCCATCTAAAAGTTAGATAAAGTGGGCCCGTTATCCTCTGGCACATGGAACTGAAGGGACCCACAACAGACCTTGGGTGGATAATTATCGAACGCAAAAACCAAATCCTCCCCTAGAAAAACACTGACACAAACCCAAACAGTTAGATCCAGGCCCCAGTCGCCACGTTGGCCAATGGAAGTCTCACACGTCGCAAGGTGGAGGTTGTGTCACTTGACGTGTCGGCCCCTATGCAGCGACCCCATCGGGGCCGTTGGAGGTGCAGTACCGTATCGGCCAAGTCAGCAATCAAAGCACGTCCGGGACTTTGGCTCTTTCAAACCATCCGGACACGCCACGGTTCCTTTGTAATAACTACGCGTGGCTAGTTTTAGATAACCCTCCACAAAGAAAAAATATTTTCTTAAGTATCAATTTTTTTTTTCAAAATTGGCTTTCGGTTTTTTATTTTAGTTGACGCTTTTCAAAGTGGGTCTTTTAACTATTTTAAAAAATTAAACTTAAAAAAATGATTCTCTAACAAGCTCTCTATCTGACTCTCTACTTAGATAATTTTATTTTGACTCTTTAAATATAAAGAGTCAAAAGTGATTTTTTAAATTTTAATTTACAACTCTCTCTCCTCTTTTCTTAGAGAAACGTTAAAAAGAAAATAATTTATGAAGTGATTAATTAAAATAGAAAGTATTGTTAGAGTATTTTTTTAAAATGGTTAGCTCAAATAAAAAATAGAGTTTTTGAGTATATTTTGAAAAATTATTTTAGAGAGTAGCCTAGTAGATGCTTTTATTACTAAGATTTGTAGACAAGTCAAACTGACACGAGTAAGGGTTTGTTTAAGTTCGGTTTAAAAACTTTAACAAGTTTGAAATGAGTTTAAGCTTTAACTTGTTTAACTTTCGATCGAAACTCAAACAAATTGTAGTTAAATCGAACTCGAGTAGTTTAAAATTTTTAGTGTATACAAGATTATCAAGCTAAGTTCAAAAAATTAATGAACTTTAAAATGTGTTTAAATTTTAACTTGTTTACCTATTAAGTAAATCGCGAAGGAGCTTTTAAAGAATCAAACACGAGTTGAGCTCAAGTAATTTGGTTCGTTTTACAACCCTATCTTAGTAAGAAAAAAGTCAAAAGTTTAAATTAAAGTTTCATAAAAAGAAAAAAATAATGTCAATTGAAACCATCTAAAAAAAATTAAAATTAAATAATAAAAACTAGTAACAAAATAATCCAAACAAAATCTAAGTTTAATGCATGCTCGACCTTCTTCTTTGACACGAGCTTTATTTGTGATTAATCAATCATGATAATAACAAATGCTTCTGCTACTATGGAGTATGGAGCACAATGAATTTAAATTCAATAAAAGAGAATGGGTAAAAGCAGATAGGCCCGTCGTTGACAAGCAAGTATAATTAAATATGAACAAATTTTAATTCAAAGCTTACTGCAAAGTATTTAAAATTGTCTTATTAAAAAGTAAGTGTGTAATTGAATTTGGGAAACGCAGAATTCTAAGATGAAAGAGAATCCCTCTAAAAAGAAAAAATAAAACACTATTCTTTTAAAAAAATTATACTTAAAATTTTGCTAAATAATATTTTTATAATTAAAAGTTATTCTGATAAATACTGTATTTTAAAGTGAAAGCTTATTGTTCTACTGCATCATTTTATATATAAACTATGTATGATTTTTTTTTCCCTACTGGATAGCTTACTTCTTACAGAATTTTGTTGGCAATGGTAATTTTGAAAATATGAACCAAAATGGTGGTATTTTGATTTTAAAAGAAAATATTACAAAGACTCAAAGAGTTACATAATAATGAATGGAATTTTATACAAAATATTTATGTGTAGAGAAAATACGAAAAATTATGTGTAGAGAAAATGTTATAAAATAAATGTAAAAAAAAGAAAAGCCTTGAGAAATCTGAAACTCGCTTTTAGTAGTAAGCTTTTGGAGTACCAAACTGAGTTAGAGTTAGGACATGGAGAAGATATAACCCAAAACAAGTCATTAAACTTAAAACTCGCCATTAAAGTTTTAATGTTATTTTTTATTATTAAGATTTATTTTTTTATTTTCCCACTTTATGTTGTGTTAGTGCTTTTATTATTTGTATTACTTTATTTATTTTAAAATATTACACTAGTTTAATCCATTCAAACCTTAATTTTAATTAATTTAAATAAGACTAAAAAAGGTCATAGAGGTCCAACTCTTTACGTGTTTGGTAGATAATGTGTAATAAAAAGTTTTATTAGAGGTTTTACTTAATCCGTACCAAACGCGTTGCCATCTCTAGAGAGAGAAACAGTCTTCCTTTTTAGAGGGAGAAAATATAGATCTATCATTTTGTATATCTGTACATATGATATGGAGAGAAAAGAGTCACACGGAGGAGCGTTGAGATGAACTGTGATCCAAACATATCTCCACACGCGCCAGCTGTTATCACTATCTACTATCCCATCCACGACCGAGTCGGGGCTTTCACAGCTGTAAAGCGCATTATCGGCACGTGTCTATATATCTCTTAACAGATTTTACTTTTACTTTATTTCCTTCAATACACAATCACCATTAAAACCAGCTAAAATTACGGAACTCCCAACGGTAACTCGCAATCAAATCCCAGCAGTTCCCCGTGCCCATTTTCGTAATTTCACGTCTAAGTAAAAGAACTCCAACCGGCTGTAGCCGGTAACAGTCTGAAACCTAAGTATTAAACTACTGAGTACTGACCCCAGCAAGTGAAATAGCCTTGTGTGATATATAATAAATACACAGATATGTATATATACAGGGTTAATTATAAATACATTTTTTAAATTATTACTTAATATTACTAAATTATTCTAAACTCTAACATACGACACATTAACATCATAAATTATTAATTTATATCAATTAATACTTTTTATTAGCAATCTATTAGAAGAGTTAATAAAAAATTATCATTTGACTTACATATTCTTATAAAAGTATAATTTTATACTTAATTAACCTTCTCTTTTTATAATAATTATCTAATGATTAAAATATTTATTGTATTGTCTTTATATTTATATATTATTTTAATATGCATTTTAATCATTAAATAATTATTATAGTAAGAAAAAGTGAATTGAGGTATAAAATAATACTTTCATAAAGGTGAGTAAGTTGATAATTTTTTATCAACTCTTCTAACTGATTTTTAACATATTATTAACAAAAAGTATTAATTGATAAAAATTAATAATTTAAAAAATTAATGTTTCACATTCTAAAATTTAGAAGAGTGTTATAATTTAAGGGTACGCTTGTAATTAAATCATTTAGAGAGAGAAAAAAAAAAAAAAAAAGTTACGGTTGGGTAGTAAAACTAAAAGCGAGACCACATTGATGACGATGATGATGATGATCAAGATGGTCAATCCTGGCCGTCCATGCCACCCCATTACGTAGTCCCATATTAGCAACTCGGTCTCTTCGTTCTTATCCTTACCACCTTCCTTGTACGAAGAGAGTTTCCATATAATTTTCTCATGGAAATTCTATATAATTCTTGTATTCATATATTCATGAAGTATATACTCGTGGTCTGTAACACTCACCGATGATCATAAGATAAAATCTGCAGTTATATTCCAATTCGGTTTTCTTGGCCTTTTCTCTCTCTTTCCATAGATTTTCTTGGCCTTTCTCTCGCAAACCCAATTTGTTGTTTCTGGGTTTGTTCTCATTATGTTGTCTAGATCTTGTTTCAATCTGTTGAACCTCGAAGATTACTCGTGGGTCGATCGGACCCGGATACCGAGGGTGATGACGGTGCCGGGGATGATATCGGACTTTGACGGCCCTTTTGATGAAGACAACAATGGCGGCGGCTGCGACGGCGAGACGGAGTCCGACGTTGTTTCGTCTGTCAGTCAGGAACGGAGAATCATTGTAGCCAACCAACTTCCGGTCAATGCTCGCCGTGACGCGGAGTCGAAGAAGTGGAGCTTTGATTGGGACGAAGACGCCTTGGTACTTCAGCTTAAAGATGGGTTCCCACCGGAGGTAGAGGTGATCTACGTTGGGTGCTTGAAGGCGGAGATCGAGCCGGCGGAGCAGGACGAAGTGTCCCAGTTGCTGCTAGATAAATTCCGGTGTGTGCCGACGTTTCTCCCGGCGGAGATTCAGAACAAGTTCTATCACGGCTTCTGTAAGCACTACCTTTGGCCTCTGTTTCACTACATGTTGCCTGTGACCCCCAACCACGGCGTCCGGTTCGATCGGAGTCTATGGCAGGCCTATGTATCGGCAAATAAGGTTTTCGCCGATACGATCATGGAGGTGATAAACCCAGACGAGGATTATGTTTGGATTCACGATTATCATCTCATGGTATTGCCTACTTTCTTGAGAAAGCGATTTCATAGGATTAAACTTGGATTTTTCCTTCATAGTCCCTTCCCATCCTCTGAAATTTATCGAACATTACCGGTTCGCGATGAGATTCTTCGGGCCTTATTGAATTGTGATCTTATCGGATTCCATACATTTGATTATGCAAGGCATTTCTTGTCATGTTGCAGTAGAATGTTGGGTTTGGATTACCAATCGAAAAGGGGGTACATTGGGCTTGAGTACTATGGAAGAACGGTTAGCATTAAGATCCTCCCTGTTGGGATTCATATGGGTCAGCTTGAATTAGTCATGTCCCTCCCTGACACTGCCAAGAAAGTTCAAGAATTGAAGGAACATTTTGAGGGGAAAATTGTGATGCTGGGTGTTGATGACATGGATATGTTTAAAGGTATTAGTTTGAAGTTCTTGGCAATGGGGCATCTCTTGGAAGAGCACCCTGAATTGAGGGGAAGAGTGGTTTTGGTTCAGATTATGAACCCAGCGAGGAGCCGGGGTAAGGACATTCAAGAGGTTCAAAATGAGATCAATAATGTTGCTAGTGAGGTTAATTTGAGGTATGGAAAACCCGGGTATGATCCGATTGTGTTTGTTAATGGCCCAGTTTCAACCCAAGACAAGATTGCTTACTATGCAATTTCAGAGTGTTGTGTGGTGAATGCTGTGAGGGATGGTATGAATTTGGTGGCTTACACGTACACAGCTTGCAGGCAGGGCAGCCCTGGTTTGAATAAGGCCATGTGGCTTGAAGGGTCCGAAACGCCAAGGAAGAGTTTGATTATTGTCTCGGAATTCATTGGATGCTCACCTTCTCTCAGTGGGGCTATCCGGGTCAATCCATGGAACACTGATTCTGTTTCGGATGCCATGAATTTGGCAATCTCAATGCCAGAATCGGAGAAACAAATGCGCCACGAGAAGCATTATAAGTATATTAGTTCTCATGATGTTGCTTATTGGGCTAGGAGTTTTGACCAGGACCTCGAGAGAGCTTGCAGAGAGCACTACCGGAAGAGGTGTTGGGGCATTGGTTTTGCCTTGGGATTCAGGGTTGTAGCTTTGGGTCCTAATTTCAGGAAGCTTGCAGTGGAACACATTGTCTCGGCCTACAATAAGACTAATAGCCGGTTGATTTTATTGGACTATGACGGTACAATGATGCCTCAAGGTTCTGTGGACAAATCTCCCAGTGATGAGGTTATTAAAGTCTTGAATGGCTTATGCAATGATCCAAAGAATGTTGTTTTCATTGTAACCGGCCGAGGAAAGGGCTCTCTAAGCAAGTGGTTTTCTCCGTGTGAAAAGCTAGGTCTATCTGCAGAACATGGCTACTTTACTAGGTAACATTTGCTTCTGTGATTCAATTGATTGTAATTATGGGTTTGGTCTTGTTTTTAATCTTGTTTTCTTATCTTTATTTTGATTTTGTTGTTTCTTTTCATGTAGGTGGAGTAAGGATTCTTCATGGGAGTCCTGCATGTTGGCAATGGACTTCGACTGGAAAAAAATTGCATTGCCTGTAATGGAGCACTATACAGAGGCCACTGATGGCTCATTTATAGAGCAGAAGGAAAGTGCTCTCGTGTGGCACCATCAAGAAGCCGACCCTGACTTTGGCTCGTGGCAGGCAAAGGAGCTTCTTGATCACCTTGAGAGTGTTCTTGCCAATGAGCCTGTGGTTGTTAAAAGAGGTCAACACATTGTCGAAGTGAAACCACAGGTAAGAAGCATATCAACTACTTCTTCAATCAGGACCGTTTGCTTAGTAGTTGCCAAACTAAGAAACATGCTTTAATTCTATGAGCTTACTAGGAGAGAATAAAATATGAACTCCAGTGGTAAGCAAGGCATATTGTTTTTTCCCCTTTTCCATGAGGAGCACGAGAATCTGATTTTCTATCAAATGATTAAGTGTATTTTAAAGATTTCCAAATGTTCCTAGGATGAAAAATAACAAGGGGAAAAAAAAGTAGGTGTAGATATATGAAATAATTTGAATGTTCATGATCATTGAGCTATAACAGGTAATGGATGATGACCTATTTTGTGAATTGCAGGGTGTAAGCAAAGGATTAGTTGTGGAAAGTCTCATTGCAACCATGCAAACAAGGGGGAAGCCGCCAGATTTCATTTTGTGTGTAGGAGATGACCGTTCGGATGAACATATGTTCGAGACCATTGCAAGGTCGGTTGCCAACCCGTCCTCGCCTGCCATAGAGGAAGTTTTTGCCTGCACTGTTGGTCAGAAACCGAGCATGGCAAAATACTATCTTGACGATACTTCTGAAGTTATCAAGATGCTTGAGGGCCTTGCAGCAGCATCTGGACAGCTTATTAAGTCTGCACTCTCTCAGGTCTCATTTGAAGGGTCTCTCTGAAATAGCTTGATTTGTGGCAGGTACAGTTTAGGTATCAACCATCCAGTTCAGATGGGCAGTACTAGTCTAGTGCTAGTGAGAAAGACAGCATTGTACAGAAAAATAGTTACACTTACAGGTCATTTGAAAGCAATATTTGAAAATTTACCAGTTTAGGTGATCTAAGTTTTTTGTCAGGGATTGATTTATTGCTTGTACTTTGTCCATAAAATTCTATGATATGCCTTTTGACTACAGTGAACAGTTTTAGGTTTTGGAAAGTGAAAAAGAAAACACATTTCATGGTAAAGCTTGGAATAGAAGTCGCTTATTCATCAACCCATGCTCTTGCCGCCATTCTCTTTGCTGTAAATTTCAGAAATTTCATTTCCTCTGCCCTTTTGTTTGTTGGCTAAGCATGGAATCTTTCCCATCATAACTGGTGTATAAAAGGTGACTGTTACACATTGATCTTTGATGATACTAATGATTTGCACATATCTATATCCATATCTATATCTATATATATAATGTTTTTGAGACAGTATGAATGAGCTCTTTCTTTTTTACTTCCATCCTGCAATTGTTGTTGGGTTCCCTCAGATGATTTAAAAGGTTATAGCATATCCTACTAATCCTAGATTTAACTAATTAGTCGCCAAGAAGTCGAGTAGTCACTATGTTGATAACCCCAACCGATTGTCTTTCAGTTATTAAACATCTGACTTTATTTTACACATATACGAACAAGTGGAGGGAAGAGAACAAAAATTGAGTGAAATTTGAGCATGGACTTTATTGTTGGTATGGCAGTTTGAAGCAAAAATGTACGGTATCAAAACTAGTTATAATGTAGTGTTTGCTTTCCAGTTTCATGGCATAAGGCTTGGGATTATCTCTTAAAGGATCTGCTTCTCAAACTCTGTTGTACTGTCTTAAGAACGGATAGAAGAGTTAACGGAACTGATATGGTGTATTTTCAAGTCTCTGGCTGAATAATTTCTGAATTATCTAGGAGTTTTGTTATCTTCTGAAATTACCTGATAATATTCTAGAATTTTAGAGTGTTAGGTTCATGATTTGATTTATCTAACAATTTTATTGTGCCCTGCTATATGTCTTATTAACAGATTTGCTTCATATATGGATCAAAATCCTCCACTTATTGATTGCATGATAAAGTTAATGATGGAACCTTGTTTAATTACTTAGTAAGTTAGGTCATGCCTGTCATACATTGCAAAGCTATTATTATAAGATTGTGGAACTTGCAATAGCTGTTAAACTACTCGAAAATTAGTTCTAATTTTGCAATAGAAAATTCCGAATTGTATTTCAAGATCCTGACCTAGATAAGGAACTCTAGATGTAGCTGACTGGAAAGGGTAAACGGCTTGTGGAGATTCTTATCTGCGAAAGGATTTATTGTGAATTGCTATTAAATGATTAAAGTTGAATTGCACATTAATCACATGGTTATGATCATTATACCATGTGCAGATCTCTACATATCCAGGTCTGGCTTGGTAAGATCCATGGCCAATTTGCTTGAAAATTAATTTGATTTTGTACTTCATGTTCAACCTTAGATAAGAACTGTCTAGTTACATAGTTTCTAACTTTATTTTGAAGCTTATATAGATAAGAGACTGTCAATGTTGCTGATTGAAAGCATTAAATGAGGCTTCCAGTTTTCTTTCCTCGAAAGGCTAGTTCCGCAATAGAAAAAAATGGTTTTATTTTACGGTAAGAACATAATTATGATTATTGCATTTTTTTTTTTTTTTTTTTTGCAAAAGGTATAAAGAGCCTGATCTGGATGAGTTAGTTATGAGGTAGATGCCAATTTAGTTGACAATGACACAGATTTCTACTTCATGTATTTCATGCATACATTTATTTCTTGTGCTTTGTTAATGAAAGCAGTACATATTTCCAACGGTCAAGCTAGAATCATGTTTCCCGAGTTCAAGCTTGTCATTTTGCTAGTTTTATCGGATGCAGAATTATGCTTTGCTTCCGCTATTTGCGTAGAAACATTTATTGAAGGCTCATTATCAGAGCATATAGTTCATAAGCATTCTTAGCAAGATTCCCGGTATTTTAGTACTGCAGGAGCTGCCGAATGGCAGTCCATTCCAAGAGATGAGACACTACAAATAGTGTTGTGGACTTTGCAGTTGGACTCTGGATAGTCTAATTTGATTTCTCTCTCTCTCTCTCTCTCTCAGTGACTTAAATTGCATCTTAAAAAACTGGTTGAAGATGAAGTGGAGGATGTAACAATAATCAACAAGAGGTGGTTGAGCCAAGTCCAATCCCAAGCTACTGAACTGACACAACTTGAGCAAAGATGTGAAACCTTTATGAGGAAATGGATTGCCTTGGAGAGGTTGGATTGCCATTGAGGTTGGTTATGAAGAGCAACGATTGCAGTTGACATGATTTGATTGACTTGTAATTTCACATCAACAAAATGATATGGCATCACTCTTGCATTTAATATTTTCTCGCTCTATTCAGTAAACTAGTGGTAGTAATTAGTTCAATGTCATCTCAGTTTGGTAATAATACTATTCCTCTTTGCTCACAGCTGAAACAAGTTCTTGGTTTCATGTCAATTGTTGCATTGAACTGCATCATCTTGTTGTGTCAATTTAGGTAAATAACTACCAATAACTGTAATGAACTTTCCTTTCTTTTTTTCTTTTTGGCATATATTAGCCGTTTTTAGATCAGGCTTTCATGTATAGTCCAGATTATCACGGTGCTGCATTTTGTGTTCCCATTGCTTTCTTTTCTTTCTTTTTCCTTTCTCTGCAGCAATGGAATAATCAAACATCAGCCATTCACACTTTTTGTGAACCATTCATGGATATATATGGCTGAGATGCCTATTAATGAAAGCACAGTGCACGAGACTTATGTCATTATCGGTGGTAAACAATAAATCAACGTGTGTATATATATAGATATATAACTTGGATTCTGTATGCTCATGGCTGAGGACAATAAGCGTTTGTATCATATACTTTCTTACACTTGTATGACAATTTGTCTTGCGTTAAAAATTACAGCAGAGAAAAGAAACTTGAAAAGCATCGGAGTGATTGAATGGTCGACTAGCTCTCACGTTAATAATAAAATTTCAAGTTTAATCACTTCTCGCACCTCTAAGTTATTGGCGGAAATTTCACAAAGCGGGAGGTCAAATAGGACAAAAAAAATTAGTGCTATTATTATACTAACTACTAATTATTGTCACTTAAATTTGAGCTATTTAGTAAAAGGCTCATCACATATAAATGAGGTAAAAATCATAAGGAACATAGTATTTAAAACTAAAGGGAGTTTCCCACTAAATTTTTTCTTCTAGACTAGAGGGGCAAGTTAGATTATTTGGACTTTCCTTATATTTTGGTAGGGCACTATAATTATTTTATTATGAATATTCATAGCATATAGAATCTAAGAAAATTTTTTAAAATTTTGGAGTGCTAATACTATTGGCCCAAATGGCAACTCAAGAGGGGGGTGAATTAGGTTTTTCAACAAATAATGACAATTAAGATTAATTAAAATTAATCTAATTAATATAACAGTGATCAATATATATATATATATATATAATGCAATATAATCAAAAGAGAAATGAAAAACAGAGCAATAGAAAGCACACTAAAAATTACCGAGATTCAACCATAATTCGTGGGTCTACGTCCTTACCCCAAGATCCCCTTGAAGTCTTCCTTCACTATGCAATCTCCAATTACAAAATGGATACTGATTTACAAAATGCTCAGCTCACTTTTATACAAGAATTTCTTCCCAAATTCTTCCAACTACTAAGTGGTTTTGTCCAAGATCGACTCAAACTTACAAGAGTTTTTCTTCTACAAGAAAACTCTCAAACTCTCACTTACAGGTGTATGAAGTTATACAAACGAAATACAAACTCTCGATCAAAAATAGATAGACAAATAAAAGCTCACTCAATGAAGACAAGAAGAATATTCAGATTTTTCAGTTTTATCAGTTAGTGGTACTTGTGTTTCTTGTTATTCTTCTTATATAAATGCAGTTGGAAGCTTTTTATGAACCCGTGTATTGATTTCGTCCGTTGGAAATTGTTAGGCCTCATTTAATACAAGTCCAGTCAGTTATAACGTTAGAAAAATTAGTCGTTATCTCTCAGGTGTCAACACTTGGTTTCATGTGTTGACACATCAACTCTATGTATCGACACGTCAATTCCATATGTCGACACTTGATCATTCCGTCTTCAAATTTTTGGCTTCTGTCTTCATATGTCGACTCTTCATTTTTATGTGTCGACACATTGCTCAGAAATCTTGTTTTTGTCTTTCAATGATAAAGTTCAGCTTCAGTACTACTATAAGATCTTCAATAAGTCTTCTCTTTGGGTCATGATAATCAATCAAAGTCTTCAATTCACCAAGGTTGTTCTCTATTCAATTTGGATTGAATTCATCATTTGACAATCATCTTTTCTTAATTTCCACACTATCAGAACTTCACTCTATTATTACTGAGCTCTTTTTCTTTATTGTCGATCTTTCTCTTTTATTGTTGAGCTCTTTCTTTCATTGCTGAATTATTTCTTTCATGTAGAGCTTCAAGATGCCTCATTGTCGATCTCGTTCTCTTTCATGTAGAGCTTCAAGATGTCTCATTATCGATCTCTTCTATTTGCTACTAAATCTTTTTTCTTTTTTAGGATTACTTCAATGAGACTTCTATAAGCTTGATGAAGTCTATTTTTGAACACCTTCATTTTCTCTAAGTACGTATCATCTTCATTGAGTATTTACATCCCAGATGAAATCTTCACTTGGATTCTTTGTAGAGATTATGCAATTGCGATGAATTCTCTTTTCGAACATCGTCAATCTCTTCTCAATCAAATCATCTTCAACTAATCTTTGCACACTTTGATGAAGTCTTTATTTGAACATCTTCAATCTTTTCAAATGCAAGTCAATTTCATTGAGTCCGTGCATACTTGATGAAATCTTTATTTGAACACCTTTAATCTCTTCGAATGCAAATCATTTGTTTGAAGTTGGAATAAGTGTCATTGTTTTGTTTTGGCATATTGCATGACTCTTAGGGTGCATTACTTGATCTTAACTTATTGTGTATCCACTTTGACATGTATTAGACTTTAAGCTGAACTTTAAGTCTCAATTATAATCTTTATTAATCTACACACTAAACAAATGCATTAGTAAAATAACACAAGGTTTAGTTATCATCAAAATTAATATGGAGATTAACCTTGAGTCAACAAATACATCTATTTCATAGTAAATATTTAAATATATATATAGTGTGAAAGGTAATTTTTAAAACTTAGGAGGGCAATGGCCCCCGCCGCCCCCCTGTAGGTCCACCAATACTCCTAGTGGTTAGCCATCATTAGGAATGGCAATGAACCGAGGTGAGACGGGGATTGGGATCTCTATCCCCACCTCTATTCTTGTCTCCATTCCCGCTTGGATAGAGGCGGGGACCTTCATCCTCGCTTTCACGGGTACAATATTCCCTCCACCCCCGCCTCCATCCCCCTCTCCACCCCCGCTTTGTCTCAAGCTTAAGCCCAAGTTTAAGCTCAAGTTTTTTTTACCATTTAATTTGTTTAGAAACAACTGATTTTCAAAGTGTAAGCGTTGATTTTATGATTGAGAATTACTAAGATCACTATCTTGCCTAATACATAATTTTTTATTACATATATTATAATAAATATTGATGGCAAAAAATTTAAACTCTTGATGTATCATTAGAGTTCAATTGTAGATTATGTTTTCCTACTCGACGTTCAAAGAGGCAAAGACTTAAAAAAGTAAAGTAAATCTAAAAAATAAAAAATAAAAAAAATTAAAACGGGAAAACATGGTGGGGACGAGAAAAAATCTTGGTCCATTCCCACCTTTATAACCGTATATATTTTTATTTTTACCTCTATCCTTGCCTTCATCCCTTTTTTGAATCCTCAATACTCTTTTCAAACAGGGCAGGTTCGGTTGGATCTCTACTTTTTCTGTGGTCTACTATCATCCCTAGCCATCATTCTTGTAATGTATAGCACTTACCATTCAATCTCAAAACTTAAGCCATTAGATGGTGTTGTCTACCCCCTTATATGGCCTAAGACCTTCCTCCTCCTATTCGATATGTAATTGTGACATATTTCCCTACCTGAATATTGATGCCCTCATTGTGAGTCGAACCACTCTGCCTACTCTACTTAGTACTTAGTATAGAATCAGATCAAGAGTTAGGCTGTTTTGATACCATTTGTTACAGGACAGACACTTGTCATCTGATGCAAAAATTTAAACTATTAGATAATACTGTTTACCTTCTTATATAACTTAAGACCTCCTTTCTCTTATTTGATGTGAGACAGTGACATAATCTGATTTGTGTGAATGGTTTATCTACACGACCTGGAACAAGCAGTCAGTCAAAAGCTAATAAAAAAAGTGAAAGTGCTACATAGGCAAAAGGAAGACTCCACTGAAAATATGGCTGTGCATTCGCACGCTCCATTCTTGCATTGATTTTAGAAGTTTATGCACATCTCGGTCAAAAGGAAGACGCCACAAATACATGTTCAAGTCTAGTAGCAAACGGCCGGGTTGGGGTTAGGACATTTGTGATAATGACACTGTTGACCGGGCGCGTGTAACATTCGAGCGGGTCTCTATCAATAAGAATAAACCCGCCAACCCAATTAGACTCGTTTTCCATTTGGAATCATTTTCTCGGGTCCCTCACTGCCTCTTTTTTGTTTTGGATGACAGATTTCTTACAATTTTGATTTTGGAAGTTCGTGAGCCCCATTGAACCAGCCTGATCGCTTTTTCATGTAGATACAGGCCAACCCTTTTGACACTTATAACCCGGTCCATTTACATAAGTCGCCCCACCCCGTCCCACTCAACTAGTTCCAACTTTTAAATGCGCTTTCAATAATTAAACAAAATATAAAGGAATTATTAAATGTGTTGAACCATTTTTATCGTAATGAAAAATTCATGTGTTTGTATGTCCATACAAATTTACGTATGTCCATACGTATATGCCATGACCTTTAAAAAAAACAGTAAAGGTGAAGAAGAGAGATTTCTTATTAATTTCTATTTGTTTATTTGGACTAAAAAAATTTAGTTACTAAAATTTTTCTAGAAAACTCAATAAAATACAAAATAAAATGACAAGAAGAACAAGAAAAATGATAAAGAGAAAGTTCTATATAATTTACAAACCTTTACTTGTTTAACAAATTATAAACAAAAAAAAAAAAAAAAAAAAAAGGAAAGGAAGGGGAAGGGGGATTGGGGGGCCTGGGCCTGCCTAACCCAGCCTGAATTTTTTAGGGCTTGAGCAACTATTTTAGACATATGGGGTTGGGCTAGACAAGATTTTAGGGCCCGCTAAGTTAGTAGGACTTGGGAAGAGTGATTGAGACCTGACCCGGCCAATACATGTATATAATTTTATTTTTCATTTAAAAATAAATAAATATTGAATGGTATTAAAGAGACTGATTGTTGAGGTGTAAAAGTGAACTTAAATACTTGCTTGCATTCTCCAGTTATATAAAATGTTAAAAATTGTATAACAAAAGTGTGGGCCCAATACAACCGGACAATGTATACTTAACATTTGTGCTTAGGGCACACGTTAGTATATGTCATATATATAAGAATTTTGCAAATATATGCTCTAAGGACAATTATTTAAATTTAATTTATATTGTGAATTTCATAGAAATTACAAGTTATAAGGAAGACATTTATTTTAGAGTTGTTAATGAAATAAAATATAGCATAATATTTTCATTTTCCATACAATTGCCAAATTAAAGAGAAAATTATAAATTCAAACTCTTATAATTTATTAAAAACTACTCTTGAAACATCACTTGTATGAAAAACAAAAATGCTTAAACTTATATGCGTATTATACAGATGATTATAAGACAACACCCTTATAGTTTTTGTGGGTTAAAGAAATCAAGCCCAGTTCGCTTGGTTAGGCCCAATAAGAATTAAGTAAATAAAATTGGGCTACACGTTAGCCCAAGTAGTCAAAAGAGCAGTCAGGCCTGCGATGCCGACCTGATGACGACCTCAGGCCCAAGTCTAATGCGGCGAGCCCAATTCGTAAGTATAATCAGAGCATTTAATGATCTGACTACAACATTTAAAGCGGAGATGACCAGCATTTAACGCGGTAGCGACTCGCCACGCAACGTCTGCCATCACGTCCGATCAGCCGACTCTGACACGACGGTAAAGTTAGACCAACATTCGATCAGTCAAAGACGAATGATGTGGTTTACAATGTAGGTCATAATGACCCTAAGATAGACATAAGGGTTAATACTTCATCGATTACACTATAAATACAATAGCCCTAAGGAGAAATATGTGGACAATTAATTTCAAACATACACTTAAAATGTGTCCTTAAAAAACACATGTTAGCATTTGCCTTAGAAGGTTTGGACTTGTGAGGGGTAAAGTGTAATTATATATATTTTTTATTATGTAAGACTAGTCAGCTTACTCAGCCCAAAGGCCAGCCGTGCATTCCCAAATATCAGTGCGCTTTGACTTAGAAGTGACTTAGATGGTTTGGACTTCTAAGTCTTCTGATTTTGTCACTATATTTGCACTTTGCAAGACGGGTTTTCATCAGTCAGCTGCTTCACTATGTTAAGGAAGAATTTGACGGGTTTTCATCTATCAGCACCACTGACTTTTGAGTGAATCAATGAAGGACTTGATATATACCCGTGTTTGGTTACTGTTTTCGTTTAAATTTTGTTTTCAGTTTTCGTATTTTCAAAATTAAAAAAAAAATAGAATTACCAAAAATATTATAATTTTCGTAGTTTTAAAAACTCGAAAAATATCTTTTTCATGGTTCTTATAATTGGGGGTTTTCTAAAAAAAAAGTTTCGGAAAACAAATTTGAAAATCGGTTTACCAAACTCGATTTTGACAAAAACGGTTTTTGGGACTAATGTGCCAAATATTCTGTTTTGAAAATCCATGAAAAATATTATTTGCCTCTCTCTCTCTCTCTCTCTCTCTCTCTCTCTCTCTCTCTCTCTCTCTCTCTCTAAAACATGAATATATTATTTTTCACAACATATTACCAGAAACTCACCTTGAGATTGGATATTAGCTTCATCAGACATTCGCATCTAGAATAAAGATGGAACGCTTACTAAATTTTAAGGAATATTTCAAGAAACGTTTTAGCATTGGCATTTTAATTGATAGTTTAGCATTAGCATTTTAATTGATCATGAAATTACTCTAATGCTTTATACTGCTACTTTTAAGATTCTTAATAAATTTTATTATAAATATTAATGTGATTTTATATCACCTAAGTTTCTCGTGTGTCATTTCTCATAATACTTTCAAGCAACTTTTTAAATTTCAGCTTGCATTGTGTTTTCTTTTCATTCCCTGTGTTGGCAACTATGTTTTATAGTAGTAGTAAATTTTAATAATCAACAATTTTTTCAGAAACCAACTTCGTTCCATAACACATAATTAATAATTCTACTACTAGTATTTCTTTCTTCGAGAGTACAAGAAAAGAAATATACATAAAAAAATTCAATGCTTTGGTTTATTGTTTCCTTTCAACATTAACATTTTTGGAATTTTTTCAACAAATATAAACACCCACTTTTTTTTTTTTCCATTGTTTTCCCCACCGTATATAAACATCCCCTTGGAGTTGGAAGAGTTAGTAGCCATGACTCATAGGCCCATGGCTCATGACTCATGACTCATGAGCATTCAGTTCAGTCCCCATCTTTCATAAAATTGCATTGGGCCCCAACAGTGTGACCTGCACATAGAAAAACCATTGGCCACATGGTTTGGTGATCAATGAATTTCCCTTCATTTGGGCCCTCCTTTTCACTTCTTTTAGGTCAACATTTGTTGAGTAATTGCATTTTTATTTGGTTTTTGCTCCCCCAAGATAAAATATATATATATATATATAATTGATCTTCTAAAGTATCAACATTAAGATCGATAAGTGATGTCTTGAGCATACTGGTAAAATGAGAGCTATTATTGAGCGGACACAAAGATTCAAGTCTTATAATATATATATATATATATATAATTGATAAAGTTCTAAATTTTTTATCTTTTGCCCCAAAAAAAAAAGAGAAATTAAGCGTCACGCGTAGAGATGGCTAGGGGTACACAAACGCACCTAAAAACTCGAGAACCGAACCAATCCAGCCTCTATGGAGTAGTTTGGTTCAGGTCTGTCTAGGGTTGGCCATGGGTCCGAGAGGTTATAGGCCCACTCATAAATTATAGAGCTTGAGAATTTTTTTTAGGCCCAATTAATTTAATAGAAGGGTTTGGAATTTGTTTTTGAAGCCCAATCAAGTCCGAAATATATTTTTTTATATTTTAATATTATATATACGTATATGTAATTAAAATTTATATTATTCTATATTATTTATGTGAGACCTTAATCTCATAATTTCATAAGTAGCTGAATGATTAAGTACATAAAAGCAATTTCCTAACATCAAAATATAATAATCAAGAATAGAGAAATTAGTACTCACCTTCACTGTCACCTCTTGTCTCATATTCGTTAACTACTCATCTTGCATTTAAAGTTTCTGGATTCAATCAAGCAACAATGGTTATGAGTTTGATTATCTATCATGAACACATTGACAATTAGCTCACACGCATACAGACTGTTTTGGCAAGTAACATGGAGATGACGGTTTGGTTCACTGTAATCTTGGTCTTAACCGCGGTGACATTCATGTTAGTGTCGAGATGCCGTGTCTCAGGACTTGAGAAAGCTCTTGTTACTTTGTTTTAATTTCTTGTCATATTTGTATAAGACATTGAGATTTGAGTTATAATTGTATTTTACTTTATGTTAGCTTGAGTTTTATGAGAGTTTGTTATGTACCTATATTTGAAAAATGTGTGTAAGGTTATGGGATGGTTTACTTTGATATATTTTATATTTATGTATAGTTGTCCATGGTTATATAAAACAATGGCGTTTATTTCGTTGTGTTCAATTTTTTAGTGTGGATTAAAGTGTCATTCGTAGATACGGTAACCTGTGCGATCACGCCTCACCTAATGTAACATTAATGATGTCTAATTGGGATAGAGGTATGACAATTTATAGAGAAAAAATTATATATTAAATTAATTTTAGGTTAAATGAGCTAGTTTGGGAATGTAATTTTTGTAATTGGACGGGCTTGTGATTTTATTTTGGGCTTGATAGAAAAAATTTTTTGAGTACACCCAGCCCGCTCGATATCCACCCCTAGGTTTATCAAAAGATCGGTTCGGGGTTTAAAAAAGACCAACTGGATCAATTTCATTCGGTTCTCGATTTCACAATTTTTGAGCCCGCTCCAAATCGAGAACCCATCTGAACTGAGACTCAATCTTTATATTTTATATAAATATATATATATATATATTTTATATGCTATTAGATAATTATTATTTGTACTTAATTATTGTTGAGTTGTGTTTATAAGTGTTTTTTTATTTTTTTGAAAAATTAAGTATGCAAGGCTAATTCAATTATTTTATTTTTTTAAATAAAAAATTAAACTATATACAATAAAAGTGTAATCATCCCGGCCTAGACCTGAACCAACCCGAGGCATGAAATCGAACTAAATCAAATCAAATCAGGTTGGTTCGGTTTGATTTCGGGTTGAGCACAAACTCGACCCAATTTGACCCATGCACACTCCTAGAAAATGGCAACAGGGTAGGTTTAGGTCGGGAGACCCCTACCCCATCCTCACCTTGCCATGATAACCCCTTCTCACAATAAAAGTGTAATCATCCTAGCCTAAACCTGAACCAACCCGAGGTATGCAACCAAACTAAATCAAATCAAATCAGGTTGGTTCGGTTCGATTCCAGGTTGAGCACAAACTCAACCTAATTTGACTCATACACACCCCTAGGAGATGGCAACATGGTGGGTTTAAGTTGTGAGACCCCTACCTCATCCTCACCTTGCCATGATAAACCCTCCTCCCATTCCCGCCCCGCCCCCCCCAAAAAAAATAAAAAAATAAAAAAATAAATAAATAAATCCTTAACTCCTTCCCAAACCCAACCTGCTTCCTTTTATCTTAGCAATTTTTTTAAACATATGATGGACAATAATAAGGATAGAATCACATGAAACACGATTTTTTCAAAGCAAGAATAGAATCACAAAATAAGAAAAAAATACAATGGTCTTACTTTTATAAAACATCCACACATAAAAAATAAACATATATATATAAATATATATTTATAAATGATGTGGGTTTGGAACCGAATCCGTCTTGTCTCGATTAATATCACCTTATACTTGTACCAATAGGGACGGGAATCGAAATTTCGGGTTATTTTTTCATTCCTAGTCATACACTTGGGCGCAAATTTTTTTGCCTTTGAGGCTAAGGACATGGTTACTCTTATACGTATTACTTAATATTGAATAAGTAATCACTATTAATCGGTGAATTTGAGAGACCAATTTCATTTCATGATGTATAAGTAACAAAATTGTTACTTAATAATTAATAATTTTTTGAATAAATTCTCTTGTAATATTAATTATTAGGGGTATTTAAATACATGAGACTCCCATTATTGTGAGATAATAAGAAAGAGTTGCGTGAATACAAAAGCATAGTGAAACAAACATATATATTGAATAGAATTTATTATTAGGAAAATGCTATACGCAATTTCTTTTGTCAATTTCTTTTCTTACTCTAAGAAACAAGTAAACTTATTTCACATAAATTTATTAACGTGAATCCTGCAGCCTTGTCCCTATGAGTTAGAAAGAGATTGAGAAATAAACTTATATAAAAAATTACTCTTATTACTAGTATTAAATTACTAGCAACAACGAAGGGGATAAGAAACTTTGACCCGGCAAAAACTTGATGTTGTACTTATTTTACTCAAACAAGTCTATTCGCTTAAAATTTTGCCACTGAAATATATAGATAAAGGTAATATTTAATAATTCTATTAATTAACAACTTTGTTTGCTCTCACAAGTATTAATTATTAGAGTCCATGTACTAATATTTCTACCTTTCAAAAAAAAGAAAAAACACAATGATTCCATGCTTTTGTTTTTTTGCCCTTTCTCGTTGGGATTAGCTTAAAAATAGACTTATTTGAAGAACTTATAGATTTTTTACTAACTATTTTCCTGGTCAGTAAAAAATTTAAAAGTATAACCTAAAAGAATATAAAAATGTAAAAAAATTAAATTTTAATTAAAAAAAACTTATAGAGACGAAAACAAGCCAGTTAAATAAATTAATCCAAACAAATTATTTTGAATAATTTTCGTCAAATATAAACAGCAACTTTCTTGTCCATTTTTTTTAAATCACAATATATAAACATTCACTTGGAGTTGGAAGAGTCAGCAGCCATGACTTTGACTCAAGAGCCTTCAGTTCAGTCCCATCTTTCATAAAAAAAAATCAACTGCCTGTGGCTCCCAACGATGACCTGCACATTAAACAATCATGGGCCATAGTGTTTGGTGAATAATGGGTCCTCCTTTGATTTCTTCAAAGATCAACATTCTTGACTAATTGAGTCTTCTTTCGGTTTTCTTTTCCACAAGAACAAAGTTTAATATTATTATAGTTATTACTAACAAATAAAAACCATTTGATTGTTTCCTCACTCTCCCACTGGTCACCATAACCACCACCACCACTTCCCAACCCCCAAATCTGAGTCATCTGACATTATTATATGGGAAAGAATGTTGTAAGTACTTTCTGGGTTCTCATCTTTGGGGCTTTCCTTGGTATCAGTCACAATTTCCACCATTGAGAGAGAGAGAGTTAGAGAGAAACCTTCAGATCAGTTGGCCAGTGGTACCACTGGGAATATGGAACTGAAGAAGGAGAAACTAGTGAGGTATGTTGTAGTAACTTAAACTTTCTTGCTTATGTTCTTTCTTTCTTTCTTTCTTTCATCTGCGTTCTTAGTTTTTTTTCTCCATTTTCTGTTTGGTTGATGAGAAAAGGTATTAGAAGAAAAGTAATCGAAATTTTGTGTTTTGCAAAATTCATGAAGACCAAAAGCAATGAAAAAAGTTGGACTAGATTGTGTCCTGTTGTAATCAATTTTGGAGACAAAAAACAAGAGGAAATATATAATATTCAACAGTATTCTCTTTCCTTTTTATCAGCCATAGAGAATGTAAAGGACGTCTGTTTGCTAGGGGAGAAAATGTGGGAACAGAATAGAAATTGAAGTACTGAATCTAGCTGTTTCATGATTTAGAGCCCAACAAAATATAAATATCCCTGCAATTTATCATGCTTTATTTCAGTGAGGATAAAGCCCAGGAAAGGTACAATTCGAGTTTTTCTCTCTGAAAAGTATATAATGGTTGATAGGTGGATTATAATTTCTTCGATCATTACAAATTTGAGTTAAGTTCAAAATTGACAAATTTGGGATGGAAATCTATGACTCTACTAAGGGATGATGTTTACCCTAACTTAGTTCTCCATTTTTATGCCAATGCCAAAAGAAATTATGGAGAAGTCTCCATTGTAAGTTTTGTCAAGGGTGTCACTTTTATTCTGGACAGATATGTGATAAGGCGCATTCTTGGAATCAGACTTGGCAGAGAAGTTTATAGAGATAATGTTTCAAAATTCTTTTTCTTTTCATTTTTTTTAGGTGAGGAAAGTCATATATTTCTTGGAAACTGGCACAATCTAAAACATGAGCTTCAGACTCTTTTTTTTTTAATTGCTTTTACTTAGTTTTCTTAGTAACAAAATGGTGGGTTTGGGAATTGTCAGCTGATGTTAATTACTAAAATTTCAGGTTTTATTCTGATGGCAAAGAACAAAAGAATCTTCTATGGGGAAGAAGTGGCCCTTCACGCCAAGAAAATTCGTTTTCTGGGTACAAGGTTTCATCTTCCTTGCTGAAAACTGATGGTGGGTTTGTGGGTGGGAGTACAATCAATGAAACTCTTAAATTTGGGAGGTCTAAGGTGTTTCCGGAGGAGGATGAGCCATGGCGCAAGCGAATACTCGATCCGGGTAGTGAGATAGTGCTGCAATGGAATCGGGTTTTCATAGTCTCGTGTTTGCTTGCACTCTTTGTTGACCCACTGTATTTTTACCTGCCTAGTATAGGAGGGACTAAGGGCTCTCAGTGTGTGAAGACTGAATTGAATCTGAGAATTGTTGTGACCTGTTTCCGGACTATTGCTGATTGTTTCTATCTGCTGCACATGATTATTAAATTTAGGACAGCTTATGTTGCGCCAAGCTCTCGGGTATTTGGGAGGGGTGAACTGGTGATGGATCCCAAGAAGATTGCCCAGAGATATATAAGATCTGACTTCTTCATTGATCTGATTGCAGCTCTGCCTCTCCCTCAGGTACTTTCATCTTCCATATTACTATTTATAATATACTATCAATTTGGTCTATTTCAAGTGATTGCCTTATGAATGTACTGCAACTGCAATTGTTGGATTATTTTACTTGTAACTTGAGTCATATATATGGAGAGAAAAGTTGGTTTGGATCTCTCAAGAGATGTATATGTTTATTTTTATACATACATAACTGTGCCTTGGACATAACCAAGTAGCTGCTGCATCAATTGTGGATGTAGTCATGCAACAGAAGAATGAGAATTAGAGTAGTCAAATGGGGTCATATGATTCACTTGTCTCACCAGTCACCTAGATGTTTTTGAGAGACTAGTGAATCATTGAACTGTCAACTTGTCTGCACAAGGTCGACCTTTCCTCACATGTAAGTACATTATAAAATTATATCAGAGGTTAATTGCTTCTTGTACAAGTTTGACTTCAAAAACCAAACACCCTGCAAAAGGATTGAAACATCAACCAGCCAAAAATTGCATTTTGGGAGAAACATCTTTCTTTGATGCAGTTTGCAAAATCTTGCATTTATGCCTCTAATGAACTGTATATTTTCATTCTTAATGGGTGCTGGTTAACCTTGTTTGACTGAGCTGAAGCAATGTGTGCTCTCAGAACCACCAATGTGGTTTTGCATCAGAATCAGGCTGTATAGATGACTATATGTGAGTCTCCAACATATGTTCACTTACTTATTTAAAGGATGGGAATGATTGCCCATGCAAGACAGTTCTCCTACTAGTATGGCTTTGTAATTGATTCAATTCCTTTGTTAGACTGTTTAAAAGTTTGACTTATATTTGCTGATAAAAGAAAAGCTTGACTTAAATGAATAGATGCAAATTTTAATCATGATTTCAAAGCAAGCTTTTACTTATAAGATAGAGAGAAAGAGGGAGGGTGGGGTTGTTTGAGAGAAGATTTCAAAGAGCCATGGCAGCTACTTAGCATTGTTCCTGGGATGATTGCATTCCATCTATAGAAGAGGAGAAGGGGCAGAGCGAGATGAATTATATACAGTGATGAAGGTTTGATTTATTTGAATATTCTTTTATGCTTTAGGGTTGAAGCTAATCAAGGATGTTTTAGGCTGATTGTAGATGGTACTGTTGGGGTAATCACAGCACAAAGGAACTGGTGGCATTTGGAAGGATTATGGGGCAATTAACAGAGTTGGTTGCACTAATCCTATAGCTGAATGCGAGGCTTTGATCTGTTGCCTTGAGTTGGGACCCTCTAAATGTTATTGTCAATTCTGCCACTGCTTGTGATTGTATTCTTGTCAACAGTTCATTGAGGTGTAGAAATTTGGTGACGAGATTTATAGTTCCTTGTAAGGTTCCAGGATGTGTGCAATTAGATAGAATTGGTCTTCTTTACATGTTTTTCTAGGCCCTTCAATGTCCTTTTCTTTTATCTATCTTTTTATCTCTTTTGTATAGCTAAAACGGTATTGCAAGAACTCCCTTCCGAGGAATCTACCTTGTATACTTTATCTTATCATTTGTGGACTGGTGGAGGTCTTAGCAGAACCCAACTAGTGATACCTGGTTGATGTACCGTTGCAGAGGTGGATTCAAAACATACAAATTTTGGAAGTAAAAAAATGTTATGTTTTTGCTTTTTAACCTTCCCAGCATACAAACAAAAGAGGAAGACAAAATAAATTGAGAGCTTAACTACTTTTTATTAGAAAGCCATAAATTACCTTTATGTTAGAAATAGAATCAGCTTAATCTTGTATTGTTCACTCTACATCAAGGAATAGAGGGGGGCTTTAATCAGGTATCAACTAAGAAGCATGGATACAGACGCGGGTACGGGTATGGACACAGATACACACACGGGACACGACGTTTTTAAAAAATGAGGACATAGATACAACAGGAACACAACAAAAAAAAATATTTTTATACATTTTTATTTGTAATATATATGAACATAAAATTCATAAATCACCAAAATAAGATAAAAACAACTAAATAAGGTCACAATTACAATACAACAACCAACAAGATAAGGATTTGAAGAATTTGATTTGGGTATTTTAAGTTGTGCTGTTTTAAAGTTTTGAAATTTATGAATTCAACTCCATTTATTATTTTTAACCACAACATTTCAACCTTGTCGTGTCCCAAAATGTGTCCAACTTGTGGACATGCGTGTTCTCGATGTGTCTGAGAAGTATCCTCCAAAAAAATGTCAACAATAATATTGGACACGCCAAATTTGGCGTGTCCAACACGGGTCCGGCGTGTTCGAGGAGTATGTGTGTCCGACATGGATACGACACCCTAAATGGAGTGTTCGTGCTTCCTAGGGTATCAAAGTAGTAGTTCTGAGTAAATATGTTATTCTACAAATTAAACTTAATACTGTCACAATTACTACTTTTCCAATATCATGTTTATTTTTTTACTTTTATAGCTGTTTATGTCCTTTTTTTGGGCCAGTTCTATAGTTCCCAAGGGGAGAAAAGGGCGGCATGTTTAATTGGAAAATTTTTGTGCAGATTGTCATCTGGTTTATTATACCGAAAACAGGAAGTCAACAAGCTGATCAGAATAACAATGCTCTTGCGCTGATTGTTCTATTCCAATATGTTCCCAGGTTATATCTGATTTTCCCACTAAGTTCACAAATGATTAAAGCAAATGGAGTTGTCACGAAAACTGCTTGGGCTGGGGCTGCATATAATCTGCTATTGTACATGTTGGCTAGCCATGTATGTAACTTCTAATCTCTCATTTCTATTTTTTAAATTGCCAGCAACTCTTTTTTAAATTCAAAACCATTATGAAGGTCACACCACTTGTTGACTATTTTTCTTATTATTTGCCACTCTTTTATTTATTTATTTGGAGTTTTAAATTTATGTTTGGATTAAATGATTCCCCTTGTTCTCTTAGGTTCTAGGGGCAGCATGGTACTTGCTGTCAGTTGACCGGTACACGTCGTGCTGGAAATCAGTTTGCAAAAATGAATCTGACCCTCTAAAATGCTTTCCTTACTATTTGGATTGTGAGAATTTTAGCAATGATAAACGCACAAGCTGGGCAGATGCCACAATGGTGTTTAAGAATTGTGACCCTAACAATGATAATACCGTTTTCAAGTATGGCATATTTGAAAAGGCAGTGACAAAAGATGTCGTCTCCTCAAGTTTTATTGAGAAGTACTTTTATTGTTTGTGGTGGGGCCTACAGAACTTAAGGTATGTTCTCCCCCTAATTTATCACTTGTACCCCTAAATGACAATGACGTTTGTATTATTAATGTTATTATCTCATTACAATCTGTTTTCTTTTGTGAATTTAGGCAGACTTGTGTGAGGAACATGATTCATCCCAATAGACGGGAATTTGTGCAGCAATTACTGGATTAGGTGCTGTAACTAGATTGCAGACATCTAATTATACATTGTGTTGTTGCAATCTTGTGACATCTATAAATTAATAAATATAGAATTGCTAATAACCTATCACTAATTTGAATTTTACTGTATGTCTAATAAATGGCATTTTTTTTTCTAGAGCTCTCATCAATATCAAGATGGCTATGGGCAGCATCCGGAATTTCAATCAAGGGTCAATGAGTGTGTAACTACTTAAATAAAAACTTCTTGAAGAGTTGAAGCCAAGTTACCTTTGCGATCTTGCATGGTGCAGTTCCAAAGGGCTGGAAACATGCCGGGAGGTGTAGAATTTATTAGTCAAATAGTTAATAGATGATTAGAGATGATAATTGAGGTAAATTAGGAGAGAAAAATGTATCTTGGTGGACACCTTCATTGGAATCAGTTTAAAGATACTATCTCTGTTTATATAACAATAGAAAGGACATGAAATTTAGAGCGAAGGAGATTTGATCTTAGGACATATGCTATGGAAAGGAGGGTGTGTTGGGTGTGGGGTCCACCCATGTGGGTGGATCACCCACCCCTTGAATAATTCTGCCTCCACTGAAAGGTGGTCAATAAGAAAAGCCAAAAGAAGAAAAAAGAAGGAAGAAAAGGACGCAAAAGAGTGCAAGGTGTCGGCCACTTTTTTCTTCTTCCTCAGTCGCGTTGTTTTCTTCCTCGAAGGAGTTGGAGTTTTTCTTCTTCAGGCCGTACACAGCGTCAAACAAATCAGGCAACGAAGATTTGGTTTAGGCGGAGATACACAGTGGGAGGAGCAGCTATAAATAGCCTTTTTAGGCAGAGGCATTGATGTGTGTCAAGTGCCAAGTGCACCAAGCATGCCAAGGGGCAAGTCCGGAGAGCACCACCCCAGTGTAGGGGTGCGAGTCAGGAGACGAGCCGAGGTGGCAGAAACAGAGTTGTTCCTCTATGAGTCCTTCTATTACAGATATTGAGATCCTCTGTTGAAGAGATTGTGAGGATGAGAGAACGAGAATAGTGAGGGTTTATGGGAGAGAGAGTTTGTGCCATGTAACTCCTCTTGTAATCTTCTGTCCTATTTGTTCATAGTGAAACCTCTCTCTAGCCTGTGTGGACGTAGTCCTAAATTGATTGGGTGAACCATGATAAATTTTGTGTCTCTTTGGCGTGTATAATTTTTGTGTGAGTGCTTCCAAGCTTCCGCGCGTACAGTAGATCTAGCGATCCCAACAATGACGTAGCATAGCTTCCGCTGGCCCAACAGGATGGAGTTCTGGGAGTGGTTGGGGTGGATGGCTCTTTAAAATAGTTTTCATGGGGTTGGGTTAATGGAAGATAATAGGAAAGAGTAGGAGGTACCTTGTAGTGTTGGATCTAAAATAGTTTTCAATTGCAGATTATGTAAGGTTCTGAGGGCAGAGTGGTGTTGGATCTAGTACAGGTTGGGGAGTTAGGATTGGTGGAGGCTTTCATTGAGGGCATAGTATTTATCGGTATACGGTGTTGCGTGGTACGTGTAATCCTGGCTTCCTTTGGAAGGTTTTCAGTGTGTTTATAATTTGTTAGCAGGGTGAATTTTATCAAAATTGTTAGACCGTGCATGCAAAAGCAGCTGAGGATATTATGTCATAGAGCCAGGGAATTGTTGTGCCTTTTTCGTTCACTATATTCGTAATTTTTAATATATTTGAACAACAAAAGCAATGAGGCGCAATTCTACAAATATCATCATGTATACAACTAGTTCCAATTTCATCAAGATTCTATGTGTGAACTGTGATGAGGATGATATCATATGATATTTGAACAGGCAAATATATAATTGATTGATTTTTATTATCTGATAGCAACACAAGTAGAGGAGCTGGACCAACTATTGTTGGTCTCTCTCTCTCTCCCTGCTCTCTCCCCCGACCTTGCTAATACCATACACAGAACACTCTAAATTTTTCATCTGTTGTAAAGGTTAATGATTGCCATGATTAGGTAAATGGTGATATCAAATGCATTAATAACCATGGAAATGGTAATTGGAGGTGCTTGAAGCATGTGGATTGATGAAACAACTATTAGGGGAAACATGTTTTGTCATTCTAGATTTAAAAGAACAGCTGACCATTTAACTAATTTGTTGATACATATATTTTTCTTTGATTTCTCAGTTCATATGGCCAGAATCTGTCAACAAGCACATTTATTGGGGAGACATCATTTGCCATCCTGATCGCCATCTTGGGTCTTGTTTTATTTGCGCATCTGATTGGGAACATGCAGGTATTCAAAACACCCTGTTCTGAGTATTCGTGAAAATTTTGGGTTAAAACTTTCTATGATAGAAACTTGCAACTTACCTTAATTCCTTCTCAAAACCCTTTTTTTATTTTCTGTAGCAAAAAAAATTGCATATAGTACGTAATCAATATATGTCTTGTTTACTCGGCTATGTGTAACATTCTTGCCAAATTGTATGGCTTGGTAATGCTTGTGAAGTTAGTTCTCCTAGGGTTGCTTTGCGACTATTATGATAAACATAAGTTTGGCTGTCATCATATAGCAATGTCCCTGCCCATAGTGGTTTTATGCCTCCTATGATACTTGAGAATGATGCAGGAAAGCTTTGGAAACTTGGGAGTCCAGCATCCTACAACTGGATTTGTGGTTGATTAGGGTTGCAAAAAGCTAGTAGCCTAACGGTTTGATGGGGTAGAAGAAAGATTCAAGTGTTTGTAAGTAGGAAGTGGGTGAAAATGAGTTGATTTCTATAGTATCAGTTGCAGGATTTGCAGAGTATCTTGGCTGGAATTCTCTGGACCGCTGTGAAATCAAGGGTTTCTAGTGTGGATTAAAAGGCCAAAGGGTCAGGAAAAGGGAACAGTAACCCTAGAACAGTAATTTCCCTTCTTGTGCAGAGGAGGAAAAGAAGAAGAATAAGAGAGAGAAGGTTTGCCCTCATAAGGTTTAAGGAAAATCTCACAAACACAATAGCAAATTCTCCACAATTCAACTCTGTTGAATAGAATAACTATACTGTTATTTATAGGCTATTGTAGGTTTTCTATTCCTAAAAGGACTTTGACTCAAAAATAAGAAAATAGTAAACCTACCCTAATTAGAGTATCCCAGACCTACTAAAAACCATATAAGAGACCTAAAATCATAACTCGACTAAAATTGCGACCCCTTGACCAAAACCACAACCCATGTCCAACAACTCTAGAAATTACCAAAAATCCTATTGACTCTAAAAACATAAAGAAAGCAAATAGCAGTAAACTAACTCTATATGAACACAAACACTACCAAGGACACTTCCCTTTAGACCAAAATGTCTTCTTACATGGTGTAGTAAAGGGTTGTTTTAGGCTTCCGTAATGGATTTTTAGCAAAATAAACCTTCTCATTTAAAACTATAATATGTGGAAATCATAAATTGCATTTTAACAAGAATGTAGAAGTTTTGTTAGTTCAAAAGAAAATAAAAGAACACACAATTTTGGTTCTTGAATCTTGTTTTCCTAGTGTGTGAATCATGTGGTGCTTCCTCTGTGACAGTGATTGACCCCGATAACACAACTGGAAACCATGACTCAAAATTGCCCTTAATTTCATTTACATTTAGACTAAAACAGTAAATCATTGAGAATACTTTATCTACCCTTTTGTTTCCTTTCTTCAACTCATCTTCGTACCTGCAGTTTATGGTTTTATTGTCTATGTTTATTGTTTTCTTTTTCTTTTTTAGAGATAAACCTCTCTCTCTCCATGTAGACATACCTGCAATCAATAACAGTGAGGCTTGAGGAATGGAGACTTAAGCGAAGAGACACTGAAGAGTGGATGAGACATCGCCAACTCCCTGAAGATTTGAAACAACGTGTTCGGCGTTTTGTTCAATATAAGTGGCTTGCAACTCGAGGAGTACATGAAGAAGCTATCCTGCACGGCTTACCTGTTGATCTTCGTCGTGATATCCAACGCCACCTCTGTTTGGACCTCGTTCGACGTGTATGTTTCTGCAAAGTATTTTCAGCTTGTAGAGCTAAAATCTCATTCTATTGTTAAACCCTTAACACTAACCAAAATGGAGTTGCAGCCCTGGACACATCCAGAATTGGCATTTGTGACTTCCTCCATGAGCTCCCTGGTGACTTCTATTAGAAACAAAAGTTCATGCTGATCAGAAAATAGCTGGCTTCTACCACATAAATATCAATCGATATCAGCTCAGAAAATTTCTTGAGTCTTCATAATAACCCTCCTTTTTTTGGCCATTGGCAGGTTCCATTCTTCTCGGAGATGGATGATCAGTTACTTGATGCAATATGTGAGCATCTAGTCTCCTCATTAAGCACCGAAGGAACCTATATTGTTCGCGAGGGTGACCCCGTGACAGAGATGCTTTTTATTATCAGGGGGAGATTGGAAAGTTCCACTACAAATGGAGGCCGGACCGGTTTCTTTAATTCCATTAGATTGAGACCTGGAGATTTTTGTGGGGAGGAGCTACTTGCCTGGGCTTTGCTTCCGAAATCCACTCTCAACTTGCCTTCTTCAACTCGAACAGTTAGAGCACTTAGTGAGGTGGAAGCATTTGCGTTGCGAGCTGAAGATCTCAAGTTTGTAGCCAACCAATTTAGACGCCTCCACAGTAAGAAGCTTCAGCATTCATTCCGTTTCTACTCCCACCATTGGAGGACGTGGGCAGCCTGCTTCGTACAGGCTGCTTGGCGGCGGTTCAAGAGGAGGATGGTGGCAAAAGATCTCACCGTGATGGAGTCCTTTGGTTTGGACGAGAAAGCAGCCTGTGGGACCGGCCAAGAGGAGGAACAGAATGGTAGTCCTGCATTTTCCGATCCTTCTCAGGGAAAACCGAACCTTGCAGTCACATTACTGGCTTCAAGATTTGCTGCAAACACTAGGAGAGGAGTTCATAAGATGAGAGGTGTGGGCTTACCTAGGTTACAGAAACCTGAAGAGCCTGACTTCTCTGCTGAGCCAGATAATTAGTTGCTTGTATCAGATAATTACGGTCATTGGAGTGTAAACTAAGTCTTTCTTTGCATACGTCAAATAATATTTAACAGAAATATAGGTGTTTTGTACTATCTTCTTTGGTTTAGTTGTGCCAGGAATTTTAGAATCTACTCAGTTGATCCATTAGCCAGTTCAGCTGTTGAACCTAAGATTTGTAAGTGAAATGGTTTCTCTACTTAGGCAATAAAATATTGAATTACTCACTAGTTATGTGCAATCAGGTATGAGTGTTTATAAGCTTCAAGAACATGAGGTACCGTCTACACAGAGCCTCCCATGATTCAATGTGCTGTTTCTTAAGCTTCTGAGAGAGACATTTCCATGCTGTCTTTGTTTTATTTATTTGCACATGAAGCCTTGAATCTTGTCATTTCCCTTATGAGTCTCTCTGTCTCTCTCTCTCTCTCTCTCTATCCCCATTTTTTTACTCTGAAATCAAAATTCCCAGTTCCAACCTTCCATTTCATTGATGCTAGCACGACCACAGTTTTTTACGGGGCATTTTGCCCTTCCGGTCCATTTGGACATAGTTGCCAAAGGTGGAAATAAAAGCATGAAACGTGGTCTAAAAAAATTATAAATAAAAAATGCTAGATAATATAAAATTAAAAAGGATATATATAAAAAAATTTGTTACAAACCCTAAGAAAAAGCAACATGAAATATTTAGAATACATTTATGATAAAGTAAAATACTCACATTACACAATATGTATAGACTTTTATTAAAAAAAAAAGCTTATATAATATTGTTAAAAACAAGATTTTAGTGTATAAAAATACTAAAAAAATTATGAAAGAGATAGTTTTCTGAGAGCTTATACAATATTTAAGAGTTTTTGACAAGGTTCTTTAAATTACATAAAAATTTTGAAAACATCTCTGAACCTTTTCCTAGAAATTTATCTTCAAATTTTATAAAAGTTTCATCTCTATTCTAGAGATGAGTTTCTCGGAAGTGGGTTTCTCCTCTTGAAGAGAGAAACAGGTTGCTAGTAACAATGATTTGAACAGACGACTACATATCACAGTTACAAGAACAAAAACAAGTTTTTGAATAAAATTAACCGAACACCAAAGAAAATTGTAGCTATGAAACAACCTTTTGTTGAATATGGAAGCTAGAATCAAACTGTGAAAAAAATGTAAAATACAAATGTACTTCTCCACTTACATGGCAAACGAGTCAAAGCTAGACGATCCATGTGAAAATTAACCATAAGACTAAACTTCCCTATTTTATATATATATATATATATATTTCCAAAAAAGAAAACGATTTTCATCCTCTCCAGCCTCTGATCTTCTTTTCCTCAATACTGGCTGTACTTGTCGATGTCATAAAACTCTATGTTTTTGTACTTTTGAGATATTATTTCTGCTTGAACTTTTCTTGCTGTGTCAGTAGCACAACCAACAAGAATGAGAACTGACGTGCCTGCAAACCCCCGAAATGCAGTCAGGTGTGTAGTTTGTTCAATCACAGCAGGACCAGCAGCCAGAATTGCCAAGAATGTGGATCCCAGAACTGATATCCGACTGAGTACCTGAATTCAACAGTAAAATAGGTCATAAACCTCTCCAAATTATTTTGAAGTCAAACAAGAAAATTTCAGATATGCCTCTCTTATCTGTTGAGCAGAAAAAGATTATTACGATGAGAACTAACCCCATTCTTCAAGATATGATAATAGAAGAAAGAGCAAACTAAGAACCAAAATAACTTCATCAAAATCTATTTAGAACTCTTCATGAGTAAAACACACAGAGGAGCGGGGAATTCATGATTTATATCCTAAAGCAGCAGTAGTAAAGGTTGTTTATGCATCCCTAGGAACTTATCCAGTTATCATTGGCACAAAATATTAGTAGGCGAAGAGTCGCTAAATGATATTAAAAGGTCATCTGAACAAAACGAAGAGTGCTCTGCTTCATGCAAGTTGGAAAAGACAAAAACCCGTTTTACTGCAACAAAAACCAAACTGGACTCAAATTAAGTCCTCTACAAAAAAAGATAATATTCATTCAATTTCCATATGACATCCAAACAACACATCAAGGAGTTGGGCAAGGTAGTTCTTGTAAAAGAAATAAAAGTTGGAAAATTTTCTACTGTAAGTTCACATTTCTCCGAAAGTAAAACTGTTGAATGCTATAATTACAACAAACAACAGACTGGGCAAATGAACAGTTCTTCCTACAAGAGAAATTTGGATCCTCACTGGAAAGTGGGAGTGAGCACCAGAGAAGCTGAATGCCCTTTCAAAGCTCATGGAAGTGACTTATCTCAATTTGCGATAAAGCTAGAACCAACTAATATAGGGCTAAATCAGGACAAAGCTGACTAAATGAACAACATGGAACAAAAATCAATGATGGGCCATATATTCAAGTAGACATACCGTTTTAATAAATGCAGCTGTACTTTTACCCGGTCGAACAAGTGGGATTGATGCACCTTGGCGCTTCAACTGTTCACTCACATCATCAGGATCAAGTTGTAGAAAAGTGTAGTAATAGTTGAAGAAGGCTATCAATAGAATGTTTGTTGGGAGATAGAGAGAACCTACAAAGAATTTATCTGGTCAGATTTAGAATATTTCAAATGTTTTATCTACATTAAAAGGGAAAGTAGTCTTCCAAATGCGCCATTAAACTGGACGAATGCTCTCTTCCTTCTTTATCTTACAATCTTATCAACATTCCAAAATAGTTTTCCACCTAAAAGGAAAGAGTGGCACTAGTAAATACATCAAACCCAGTATTTCTTAATGCCTGCCTTATAAATGTTATAGCACTGAGTCTCTCAAGTACCCGTAATATATTTCAGTTTTTTGACATTTCATGTGGATGGTATTGCTACCACACCCCTGATGAAAACACATGGATTTGAATGCAGCAACCGACACCAACCTATTGCAACCCACCCACATTAGTCTCTAGTCTAGTCGTGGACAAGGATGTCTAGATCTAGCATGTGTCTTTCCTAGTTAACGACCTCACTCTACTTTCGAGTCAGCTCATGTGAGATCTTCCTTCTTCCTAAAGCGTGGAATGAATCTTAGTAGCAGAACCTTCCCTTTTCTTCTCTCTCCTTTCCCTCATCTCCCCCCATGGAAGAGCTAATTCCTTTCCCATCACGCATAACAAGAAAACTGACACCAAGTCTCATTGTTTAGTTTTAGAGGTTATGAGACCAAGTTTCAGAGGTTCTTCAAATGCACCAACGTCAAGGCAATATATTGCTAGAACAATTATGATTTCACTTATTCACTGGCATACAACTTGTACCAATGAAATCACTATGGCAATTGTTCTTACCCCCTGGGTTTAAAGCCACTGCAGCCTTTTTCAAAGCAGCTAAACCAGTGAAGCGTGCTAAAGTGCCTGGAAGAGCTAACGATGATGTAGAAAAGATAATTGGCATCACTCCTGAGCTATTCACCTGCTAAATTAAAACTGTTAATGCAACAATTAAAATAATAAATATAACCAAAAAAATTAAAAAATATAACAAACACAAAAGTCCAAGAGGTGATAAAACATTAACAAAAGATTGCCATGCCTAATGATTCACAAAACTAAAGCAAATATCAGGTAATCAGGTGTGACTCAGGAAAATATTGCCCAGGAGATGATATTCATGCATGGCAAGAGGAATAATTTACAAATATATTGTCAAGTTTGAGATCAGATTGGCCATTTTTATATCTTTATATATATAGTAAATAGATTGGGGATGTTCACGGGCAGCACAGGGGGTTGGGGTTTGGGATGGGATTTTTTAACAAACACGGTTTCGATTGGGATATTAGTCTAAGAATAAAAGTTCCAAGAAAAGTAAATATATAACTGTTTGAAACAATAGTAACCGTCATGAGTTACAACTCAGAAAAACCCGAATAAGTTTTAAACAACATATCGAGGACATCAGACTTCAATGGAAAAAATGACTTCTGATGAGTTGTGATGTTGGAGAAGGATTTTAGTTGACTACTCCAAAGAATTAGGATGCCAGATCCGTGCTCTTTCATAACATCACCAAGAGTATGAAAGATTGCTGATAAAAATGGAAAGCATAAAAGCTATTGTCAAACTGTCCCCTATTAAACTTGCAAGGAAAATATATGACTACCGGAACTCTTATTTTGGATTAAACCAAAATTACTTTGCATAGTCCTTACCCCGTCATTTATGATAAGAAAAACAAACCTTACACAATCTATATAATACTAACAAAATGATGGTCATTTATGTGGGGAAAGAAAGTTCAATTAGAATAGGAAGCCCCTTGTCTTCCAGTACAAGAACAACCTAGATTCGTAATAAAGATACGCAAGCATAAAGCCCTACCAAGTGTACAAAATTTACACACCTGCTCCTTATAGATGAAAAAGACTAGACCGTTTGTGGTAATTTATCCTTCCTTCCTGAAGTAAATCTAATTAGCTTATTTCTTGAAGGATTAGATTTTAAGAAGATTATTCTCTATTAAATGGATGACTTTATCTCCATTTGGAAACAAATTAACCCAGTACCTTTCTCTTATCACCAGTGAATTCCCTTCAAGTCATGTTTCTATAATGACATCTACAAGGAATTGACTGGATCATCTCTTACGCTGTATCCCATATTTAAATCACAATTAACGACCAAAATGTGCCTTCCTATATTTGCATGTAAACTTAAGACTACGATGCCAAGTAGAAGCCAGGCAAAGGGAATGCTTATTAGACTAAGATCAGATCAAAGCTGGGCCATGGCCACAAACCACATACTAACATGACCTATCTCATAGCTGTGGACACATGGTTTCAACAATTAATACATAAAGCAGAATTGGTACTCTCATGTTTCTCCCATAGTCCCATTGAGTTTGAGACGCCAAACTAGGCTCCTTTTATAATTTTTCAACAAGTTTTTGTCTCTACAGGTGCCGCAAGGACTACTAAGAGATCGAAAGCAAGTGCAAATATTTCCTATTAGTTCCTAAGAACTGTTATTTATATAGACAGATTGTTTCCCAGAAGAGAATAATAAATGTTTCAATGAGTAATACTTAAATTGCTGAAACATAAAGTGGAACTTGAATACAAACCTTAAAAGGTAGGTAAGCAGATTTTTCGAGCCCTCCAGTTCTGCTAGTGTATCTTGAGGCATAATTAATTGGGATTTTCCTCTCTGCTTCCTGAAACCCTTTGTTGAGAACATTGTCAACAGTTCTATGCTTCCATTAATCCAATTCTAATTCACAATAATAATAGGCACTTACCTGAACATATACAATACTAAGCACCAAGAGGGAAAAGGAGAAAATGATGGCAAGGAGTCCAATGTAGTTACCATCCTGAAATGCCTCTGCAACTGTCCTACCAAAAGATGCTGGCAAGTATGATATAATGCTTGTGAAGATCAAGAGAGATGTACCGTTTCCAAGTTTTAGGTCAGAAATCCGTTCACCAATGTATGTTGTAAGTACTGATCCAAGTGTTAACAAAGTAACAGAAGATAGAACCCACTCGGTACTGAAATCACTGACATAAGGGCGAAGGTAGAGTACTTGGCCAATTGCCTGCCATGGAAATTAAGAATATATGAAAGAATATTAACAGCATCGCTCAACTTAAGATGTATAACAAAGTAAATTTTAGTGTGGAAAATTTAAGCAGAAAATTCAAAATACGCCCCAACATACTTGAGATAGGATTCATAGTCTGTCATCCATCCAGACACATTTGCGTTGCTCCCTAGTTGGTTAAATATATAATCTCCCGTAAAATTAGGCATATGGGAGCCAACAAAGTCCATGAACTAATTTACAGAGAACTTAAAGCCTAAATGGGGATGTTAGAATATATGGTTTCCTTTTATATAGAATATATAGTTTCCTTATAGGTTTAGTTTCCTATTTTCTATTACTTGTTCACCACTCCTCTTAGGCCTATATATAGAGGTTCTCTCTTAATGTAATACACTACATCAATATCAATATAATGCATTATGATAAAGAGATCCCGTTTTAGGATTTTTCTAACATGGTATCAGAGCAACCAATCTGTGGCCTCTTCCGAGAACCATCACCACCAACCTTCCTCAAACAATCATCACCAAACTAGTGCATACCTGTGAAAGCACCCCTCGTGAAAATAGCCTTGCTGCCATAGCCCTATCTGCGCGAACTCATGGCACTACATCAAAGCTATCAGAGTCACCGATCCGTGACCTTTTCTGGCAAGCAATCTTGCCATCACATGTCAAAACTTAGCCCTCGCAATCCTTCACCGTTATTCATGTATTACTCTACTGTCCTTCCCATACCCAGCAAAGCAACCTTGCTGAATTTTGTCACTCTCCGATCAGATCCAACATGACCCCATACTTCATCCTATTTGAATTTCTCATTCATGGCCATCAAATCAAATTCTCAATGAATTTGTCACTGGAAGCAGCCCCAATTGCATGCAACTACTGTTGCTTCATTCTTTGCAAATCTCAGCCCACTCTCTTTCTCTTCCTTTTATTTCTCTCCTACACCATGGCACCATCTTACTAGCCAAACCACCACCCATCTAGCAAAGTCAAGAATTCGCATCAATGCTCATCGTTGGAGTTGCAGCAGCTTCAACCCACATCCAGCGCTCGGCCATCGACAATTACACTCATGTCTCTCATCGCAGCACCATCACTGGAATCAGTCAACACCATCACGACCCATCATCACCGGAGTTTTCACCGTCCTCCACTTGTTGCTCTGGGGCAGCACCTTCGCCACCGTGAAGGCAGCCAACCCGTGTTAAGAGAGTGAAAGACCCAAAATCTTCCTTTGTTCTCTTCATAGCTCTGACGCCGCACTGTCTTCATCAAAGCCTTGCGCAGCAAATCCTTGGCTGAGAAGAACTGAAGGTCTGGCTCATGGCCATTGGCATCTGGATTTGTCACTACATTGCTGACTTCTTGATTTTGCTACTGTCCACATAAGTGGATTGCTTCGCCAATTTCGTCTAGTCATCAACCAGCGCTGCTGCAACTTGATTTGGCCTAACTTCCAGCCATCGACATCGTGTCCCAACAGCCAGCCAGTGTCCCAAAGTTTGTCTATCACAGTTCTCTGCCAACCCACCATCGCCACCATACCATTGCACCAGTTCTTGTAGAGAACCAAACCCGTTTCATAGCAAGCAACCATTTTAATACTAGCTACCAAGCCCTTTCTTGCTTCTATTGGAGGTCATGGATTCAAGTCTCGTGGCTTGTACGTGCTCTCATCTATGCACTACTTCTATTTCGTGTGCACCTGCTTTTGCGTGTTCTTTATGTGCATGCGCCTCCTTTCTGTGCACATGTATGTCTCATGCCTAATTCCTACTTGTTCGCTCCTCAATCACCGAGCCCTTCATTTATTCCTGGCTCCTTAAGTATCGAACCCATATCTTCCTTCTTGGCTCTCCAACCATCGATCCCACATCGGTTTTGTCCTTTGCTACTCAGGCACAGTGTCAGCCCTCAAAGGTCATTTCAAAGCCTCTCATAGAGCTCTTCTTAGAGCTTCTCGCCTTAGTGCTCATTTTAGAGCCATTCTTCTCACTGCTCATTTTCAAGCTGTTCACCCACAAGCCCCTCATCCATCTTAGTAGACATCTACTTCAAACGCCGAACTCTAGCTTTCTATCAATGAGCCCCTCATCCATCCCAGTAGGTGTCTACCACAAGCGCCGACATCAAGGCTCTCAATCAACGAGCGCCTCTTCCATCTCAGTATACGCCTACCACAAGCGCCAAACTTTGCCTCCCAATCAACAAGCCCTTCAGCTATCAGTCTCGCCAAAAACAACCTTTCTTCTCCACATGCTTCGCATGTCCAATCATTGAGCCTCTCTGGATTATCATGGCTCCTCTCTCACCTGAGCCTCTCTGGATCTTTTGGCTCTTCTTTCGTCTTTGAAGTTCTCTTGGCCTATTAAACTATTTTGTGGCATTGTTTGTGTTTGTTTTCAGGACATTGTTTCCAAACTCAAGTTGGTCTCCATCTTTCCCTACTTGAGTTTGAGGAGGGATATTAGAATATATGGTTTTGTTTTACATTAGAATATATAGTTTCCTTATAGGTTTAGTTTTCTATTTTCTAGTACTTGTTCACCAATACTCTTAGGCCTATATATAGAGGATCTCTCTCAATATATAGTTTTCAATATAATGCATTATGATATAGAGATCCAGTTCTAGGATTTTTCTCTATCTCTCTCTTATTCTTCTAATAGGGAACAAATTCAAAGCACCCCAAAGTTCACTTGCATCCAATTAAGAAATTTTGGCCAAAAAAGCACATAACACTATTCTTTGAAACAAGTGACTACTTCAAGACTAAATGACAATTTTACCCATTAAGAAAGGAAGATTTTCCACTAGAGCATTTCTTACTAAGGGTAGGTAAATTTTTGTTGCTGAGTCAAGTCAGCCAAATGACTTCCAGGCAAAATAACCTTTTCTTTTTTTTTTTTCTTTTTACTCCAATTAAGCTACAGGTTTTTAATCAACTATTTTTTTCCAAGTTTGAAATTGCAGAAAGGAAGTTGAAGGCAATAGTGTGCTTTTCGCAATTCATCCTTATCTGGTCTCAACTTCTTTTTTTATTAGTGGGGCTCAACAATATTACCATTACTTAACCCAATTAGACATTGGGTATATCCATGTCTCCATTTCTATGAAAAAATTTCAATAAGTATGTATAAATATGTTTTACTATTTTATTACTCTTACAGGGTAACAGGGGTATTTTAACCTTGTAGAAATTGAATGCATCAAGACAAACTCCTGTCTGCCCTACCTTGATGGTCCAAATGACTTGCACAAAATTTGTCCTTCAGGTGAATGTTGAAGTAATTTCTAATACTCAGAATCGAAACACATGAAACTTTTCTGTTTCTGCAATTGATTCTTGTCCTAATTACACACACTTTCATTTCCTTTTCTCAAAGAAACTTTAACCACTTTTCCTCATTTTGGTTCAACAACTTCAATAGGAAAAATAAGCCTAAACAATAATCAAATCCACTAATAAATTGTGGCTGAGCATTTAGCAATGCCAGCAGCTTGGTGAGGGCTGGCTGTATGGGGAAAGGTTAAATGTAAGTACTCAAAATCCGGCATATAATTTGGCACTCAACTATCCATTCACCTAAATAAAGAAGTTTGAAGGGCATCTAAGCATCTTTTTCCAAGTTGGCATAACAGTTCAAAAAAATATGATGTTCCTTACCTGTACTATGGCAAAACCAACTGAAGCATAGCGAGTATACTGAAGGATTTTCTTTCTTCCTGCTTCACCTTCTCTTTTCTGAAGTTCTTGCAACTTGGGGTAGATCTGGGCGAGAAGCTGAAACACAATCTGTGCATTGATGAAGGGAACAATACCAAGGGAGCATATTCCAAGTCGACCAATGCCTCCTCCAGAGAATGAGTCTAAAGTGCTCAATAAACTGTTCTGATCCAGATTTCCAACAAAAGCCTCACGATTTACTCCACCGAGAGGTATATATATACCCAGTCGGGATAGGGCTAGATATCCCAAGAGCTTGAGAAATTTTCCCGGCAATGGGCCTTTGAAGAAGTCCCCAAAATCAATGGAAGTGTCTTCAATTGCAGCTGCCAAAATACAAGTATCCTAGTCAAAGGCTAAAAGCCCAATTATGGTTTACAACCTGAAGACACTCAACGGAACAAAATAAACAAGCTAAAGAATAAACCTGCTGCTCCTCTAGCTGAAGGTTTCTCCTTTCTTGTACTTGATGTGCTCTCAAATTTTTGTGAAAGCAAGCCTAGGACACCTTCCCAAAGAGAAGCATTTGGACCCGATGAATCATCCGTATCAATACCCAACGGATCAAAAACTGAGCCTTCACAGCTGAGAAGAACTTACAATCAGCATGATGGGAAAAATAAATATTGAGAGGTACAAAGTAATTCAACGTCTGGAAACTTAACCTATAATATAGAACTGTAAGGAAGAATTAAAATAAAAATGTTATATTTTTCACAATAAGCATGCAGTGATGTAGAAACAAAATTTCTTGATAGTCGTTAAGTTTCTAAACCTAAAATTCAGTTAGCTATACTTTTCTCAATGCAAGTTACATTACCATCACTTCATTTCAAAATATGCAAGGAATGATTTCCTAGATTCCTTAACTAGTGTTAGACATTGGAATAAACCTTGCACGATGAAACAACAAAAATCAGCAT
The DNA here is from genome assembly GCA_033060915.1 of Euryodendron excelsum. Taxonomy (NCBI): domain Eukaryota; kingdom Viridiplantae; phylum Streptophyta; class Magnoliopsida; order Ericales; family Pentaphylacaceae; genus Euryodendron; species Euryodendron excelsum. Next base: position 4,404,144 of record CM065381.1, on the reverse strand, counting down.
GATTTCTCTAAGACAACAATTGCTGTCATACTTCTAAGAAAACCGTGGCAAGAGATTTGCAGAGTCACCACCATGAAACAATCTAGTTTCCAAATGCTAACAAATTTGCAAGATGCAATTAGCAGCCACAGTGCATAAGGTAAATAACCACTGCCAATGTGACAGTTATATCTATTTACTTTCATCTGCTGCACTCATCTTGGATTGTTAACTCTGCAGCCTAAAGCCATATTAAATATATTAGCCATTCCTATCAGATATTATCCCCTCGTTTACCTAACAGTATATGTCACTTTACCACTCTTGTGTCTTTTCTTTTCTTTTCTATTCTCTACTAAATTATGTTATCCTTTCTTTCCTATCTTGTAGAGGTGTTCTTCAATAACCCATTTCATGCAGGAGTGTTTCACCAACATCTCCACACACATGTTCATTAATTATTCCCATATTGAAAGTTAATCAGCTTTTTGCCTCTTACCTCCTTCAGCTTTTTGTTCTGGATGGGTCTCTTCCAGAGGCTTTATGGAATGTCAAGTATTGAGATGGGAAGGATGCTATGAGATGGAAGTTATCTAGATTTGAGAGAAAATCTTTCTATGGGCTTTCAGTGAATGATGTGATACAACTTTTCCTTGGAAAGAGTACGGGATCCTAACGCTCCTTCCGAGGTGGCTTTTTTGTGTGGGGTACAGCCCACGGAAGATTCTCACCACAGATACCTTAACTCGGGGAAAATGTAATATTCAATTGGTGTTGTATGTGTAAACGGGATGAGAATTGTTGAATCATCTTCTTATTCATTACCAAGCGGCTAAAGAACTTGAGACTTGGTTTTATCTATGCTTGGGGTGGATTGGGTGTTCCTTTTGGCATGGAAGATCTTTTCATGTTATAAAGGGAAGAGTTGGGAATAGGAGAAAGAATGCTTGGTTTTATTACATCTATACCTTATTTAGATTATTCAGAAAGGATGGAAATAAAGATCTTTCAAAATGAGGATGGAAATAAGAAAAGTACTGTTCTAAATAAGGTACTTTCCTTAATTCCATCCTTCTAAATAGGGTACTCTTCTAAATGGTACTTTTCTTATTTAGATTATTTACGTCTATACATTATTTACCTTATTTATTCGTCTATCCTTTTCTTATTCCTTCGTCATCTCCTTTCTTTGTAGGTGGTTGGCATTTTGTTGCCTTTCTTCATTAACATTTTACTCCAAAAAAAATTCATATTGCCAAACCCAATCTCCATTCAATATCTTCGTCTTTGCCTTCAGTAAAAATTGAATATTACTAGTAGTCATATGTTAAAAATGCCTTCTTCTCGATGGAAGTCAAGGAAAGCTGTACAGGAATATTTCATTTGGTTTTCATTGAGTGGGAAAGAAAAGAATTTTTTATATCCAAAGTTTGACCTACCCCATTCAACTAGTTCTCTAAAATTTCCCCAACCCTCATACATGCCAGTTTAGAGTATTTAGGCAATTCCTTCGTCATCTCCTTTCTTTGTATGCGATTGGCATTCCCGTTGTTGCCTTACTTCAATATAATTTTACTCAAAAAAAATTCTTACTGCCAAACCTATACAAGCTCTCCATAACCCCACCATAAACAAATCATAGAATGCACTTTGCTAAGTTTCCTAGTGTTGTCCATGTTTCTGTTGTTGAAGATCGAGTTAATTCATAAACCTCTCAGTGTAACTTCTCAAGTTTCTCACCATCTCAAATTTACACCTGTAGAAGTAATTTTCTACCTCAAAAAACACTCCCAGGTGTATATGCTTTGATAATATTGATTTAGCATGCTTCATTGAAACCAAACAATCCATTACCAATATTTAGTACTCATTGGCAATTATCCTCCTTATTGGATAAGCAATGAACTGAACCTGATTTCTCACTCTTCTAGCCCATGGTTTCCACCACATAAAAATCATTTGTTACAGGTATAAGCTGAACAATTATGGCATTTTTCATAATAATTTGGTGTCCCTCTCCTGAAACCCCCACACTTCTCTCCGTGTTGCTGCTAGACTTTCTATATTTGTAGGAAAGATGAGCAATAGTGGGGAAGGGAAGTGGAATGCTAGGAAAGGGATTGCGGGTCTCCTTCTTCTCGTTTGATTGGAGGGAAACAAAAAGAGAAGCAAGTAAAAATGTGAGATATTGTTTCACAATCATATCATTCACTTATATACATTACCATGACTTCTGATGGGTGTGCTTGCAATTTCACATTTTCCCAAAAGAGATGAGGACCTCTCCTTTCCCGCTTCCAACCACTTTTCGGCTGATTGAAAAAGGTGGTCCTAGGGAAAGCTCCGACCTCCTACGTTCCTTTCCCGCCTCTCTACCTCCAAACCAACAAAGTAAAGTCCTCCAATCCCCCCTTCCCCCTTCTCGCTAAAATTTTGGGGAAAAAATGTTTTTATGCCTTGCATAAGTTTAGTTTGCCTTTTTGCCACAAGTAATAGTGTCAATTTTATAAAAGAAATAATAATAACAATGCAAGTTAAATAAAAACTCTTTCACCTCACTGGTTCAAGTCTTCCAATTTGGAAATTAGGAATCCTTCCTATTTTTTCTTCTTTCTTTAGGGGAAAAAGAAAAAAGAGAGAAGCTTTCTTGCCCTACGAATTGAAGCAGAATACCAACAAAACTATAATATTTCATTGGGTTTCAATTGTTAGAAAATATCACCCATTAGCAAAGTGGTTTGGTAGTTCTTTTTTTCTGTTGTTTCTAGTCGTTGATGGTCATTTTGTTGTTTTTTTGTCACAATCATTTTGATTATTTATTTCTTGTTAAACTGGTAGAAGTGGCATTAAACTTGTAGTTTAATTTTCCTGCTTATATTTGTTGAACTTGTCCGGCGAGATATTATTCTGTATCAATGGAGTGCCCCTATTGAAAGGGAATTCCTATCTCCATCCCTGCTCATATACGTAAGTATATCTCTATATGTACATATGAATCACCAATTCACATAAGTAATTTTGATTTCATCATCTCAGAAGCATAACAACAATTTCCAGATTCGAAGCCAAATAAGAAATAAATAATCCAAAAAGGTGCATAGACTTAAAAAAAATGAGAGCAGAACTCACAATAAAAACACAGATGAGATGAAAATTTCAAACTAAGCCAAATTGAGAACGTAGAATTTTCAAGAAAATGGAGGGCAATAAGAGACCCATTTCAAGAAGAACTCAGAAATCCAATTCGAAGGATGAAATTGAAAATCCACGGATAAAGGGTACTCCATACCTGTTGGAGCAAAGGCCAAGGTTCCATGTTGGGCCACTGCTCGGTTTTCTTTGAACAGCAAGACTGGCTCTGCAGATTGAATTTGGTGGCCTTGAGGAAGATTTGAGAGTGAGAGAGCATGAAGAGAGGCTGAAGCCAGGGGGCCAAGAAGAGGTGGAACAAGAAGAAAACTCTCTGACCGTTATCAACATTATCTTCTTCACTGGCTACTACTGACTCTCTTTCTCTCTCTATCTCTCTCTCTCTGCAACTTCATTCAGCATTTTCTAAACGAGGCTGGCAGATTGTTGGGTAAAAGACCATGTTGGGCTTGGCAGACGCTACCCGGTGCCTGATGGCCACAGGAAAAATGGGTACTTGGCCGTTTAGCAGTACTTTTTAGTCTAATTTTTTTTTAATTTATAACTAAAAAAATTAATTTTTTATTTTTTATTTATAAATCAAGAAAAATTTTAAAAATATTAAAACGGTCTCTTACTCAAATGGAGGCACTTGTTTTTGTCCTTTTTTATATGACGTCGGAGAATCCTCCGACGCTTTGTATTTGCTCCAAGCTCTTATAGTCTTTTTGAACTTATTCCATGTTAAGCCTTTCAAAAACAGGCAAATGTCTACAATTTAAGGGTCTTTAATTAATATAAGAATCCTCTGAACACACATTAGAGTAGAGTTGGCCACGTGTTTGATAACTCGCTAGGTCAACTCATTTTTTATAGAGCTTAAAAAAACATTTAGGCTCGTTTAAAACTCAATTTGAACCCAAATATATATAAAATAATATATTTATATGTTTTAATATATGTGTATAATTATTTTAATCTAATAGCTCAAGTAGTTTTTTTTTTTATTTTATGCTAAGTAATAAAAGGGGAAAGGGGAGACCGACGGTAGCAACCTCTCTAGACATGACCATAAGAGTTTTTCTCCACTACAGAATATCCGATTTAAGTCATAACTACTATCTGCAATGGTAAGCTTGTCATCACTACCGGAGGCCAAGTGGTCCAAACCTATAGATAGAAGGGGTGTCAGGCGCAAGCCTCGAACCTACAACCTGGACTAGCTGGGGTATTTATCATACTTCCCCATGGTTGTCAGACTACCACCTCAAATGATAGCTTGAGAAGCTTGATTCATTTTACGGCCCTACTTATAACCCACGGCAGAAAAACTTGGGTGAATCAGGCAAGACCCAATGGATCATATAATAAATGGGTTGGTTGGGCTAACCCTAAACGAACTAGGCTGAGAGTGGGTTCAAACTTGACCCAAGAAAAGTTAAGGTAGGCCCACGGCCTGACTAGGCTCAAACCAAGGCAGCGGCCCAGTTGCAAGTAACTCATTCGATGATTCATGCTCAAAATGGAGGTCCCCTTATTTGGAATTAATAGTTTCATTTCTTTAACAGGCATTGCTTGGGTCTCCGGTGGGTCTTCACCTTGCTGATTTTCAATTTTGATTGGGCTTCGTCAACCTCGGCAGGGATTCATGGCTAACCCTACACATCAGTAGGCAGTCTGCAACAATGGTGGACATTGGTCAAATCAAGTCTACATTAAAAAAATTTCTCATGAGGCTTAAAACTAAATTTAAAGTCCATCCAAAATAAAAACAAAGATTCCCAAACCCGCTTATTTAACTTAAGAAAATATTTAATAAATATTTTTTTAAAAATAAATGTTAAAAATTATATAATCTAAATACATAAATATGTTAAAATGTACTATATTTATATATATATATATATTGGGCCGGGCCGGGCCAGACCGAGCTTCTAATACAATTTTTAAGTCCCTTTGTTAATCTAATAGGGCCTAAAACTCAATTTGGATCAAAATATATGTAAAATAATATATTTATATATTTTAATATATGTATATAATTAGATTTTATTTTCTTTTCTTTTCTTTTTAGAGAAAAAAATTATTTATTAAAAAAAATTCGATTAAGTGAACAGACTTGGGCGTGCAAATTTTATTTTGAACGGTCTTAAAATTTAGTTTAGAAACAATGGGAATAATTTAGTCTAAGCCAGGCTCGAGCCCGACCCAACCCAACTAATGTCCACGGCTATGAGTGAGTGACAACAAGAGTTAATGATAAAGTAGTACCTACTATTAGATTTAAGTTTTATAATGGGAGACTCATCAGATACTGTAGAAGTAAAAATCATAAACATAAACATAAGGTTCTTACCATAGTTATCAAAATGGGAAGCTTAGGAAAAACGGAGGAAGAAACATAGCCAAAAAAATGTGAAGGGAAAAGGAAGCAGAAAATAATTAAGAAACTTAATAAGAATTTGATTAAGAAGTTTTCATGAAACTCAAAAGAGACTTTTAAAAAACTTAATAGAAACTTTTGAAAAACTTAATGAAAACCTACATGAATAATTTTATAGATACTTAGTTAGTACTTAAGGGAGAAAAATATATAAAAATTAATATTTTAAGTTTTCGAAACGTTTCCTCTGAGTATTCCAAGAGTTTCCTAAACGTTTCCAAAGATTTCTTAAATGTTTTTCAAAAAAATTTTAAACTCCCGCATTTTGGGACATTTTTTTAAAATTTTAAAATGAGTTTCATATCAGTATTAAAAACGGGTTTATGAGAAACGAGTTTTCTCCTTCCAAATAAGTTTTTTAATAACTATGGTTCTTACTGCTTCCCACAAGATTTTTGTGGGACAAAGAGTAGAGAAATGAGAAAGAAAGTAAGAAACCAGGGGAAAAAAAATCTGGGGGAAGGTAACACTTTTATTTTTAAGTAATTTGGTTATTATTTTGACCCCAACTGTATTTAAAGATTTTTAACCGAAAAGTTTAGATTCGAGTGGCAATCGTCAGTAACTATGGTTCAAAGTCGTAGTCTCATACTCTTAGTAACTGTAGATGGAAGAAAGTCTAATGGTTATATACCATTATGTTGTCAATAGTCATTCCTATAAAATTGCGCACGTAATATTTACACTAACAATCTAAATTTGTAAACAAAAAATACATATTTTCAATACAAATATGCCATTTGATAAAATCTAATAAAAATAACTACTAAATAATTAATACTACTTATTCATTGAACATTTTCCCTTCATACAAGAATCTCTAAACTGACCCAGTTGCGGTATTACGTTATCGTATCAAAAGATGTGCAACAGATATGCAGCATAATAAGGCTAAAAAAATATATCAAATACGATGAAGTCATTAGATAACTAAATTTACTCTAACGTACAAGGGGAGAACAAAATTGGTGTATTCCAAGTTAGGCAACAAACCGTGTTTGTGCTTCATATTTTAGCAAGCTTAAAATGCATACACCAAAACAAAAAAAAAAAAATGAAGAAAATAAAGGAATCACTTTCCCATCTAGAGTATATACACCTTGATAGCACCATTTTCATTTTCATTTTCTTTTTTTGGTCTATTCAATGGAGAGAACAATTCATACTTGCAGATGAGACCACTTATAAAGTAAGATTTCCCAATTATGAATCTAGATTATTGTAAAATTACATAAATTGATAAGAATATCATGAATGAAAAATTATACGCAAATCGCCCAATTTTTTTGCTAGCAATTATAAAATACAAGAGGAGATAATAATAACTATCTCCCACTCTTTTTTTTTATATGAATACCTACTTGGTCTTATTACTAAGAGGACTCCCTATATAGTCATATATTGCCCAATGTGCCCCAAGTTAAGCCGATTCATTGTGTAGTCCAACCTATATCATGAGCAACAATAAATAATAATAATAATAATAAAAAAACGTACATCATGATATTTTGGTATCTGTATCAACGAATTGAAGTGGCTCCTACCAGACTGCGAAGACTCCGTCAATGTCTCGGCGAATACTTTGAACCTGACCGCAACTTATAAAGATGGCTACAAATTAGTTGAGCCGAGTTGAGTAGTGAATTATTTAATTTTGATTTAAAAATTTTAATAAGTTTAAAAATGTGTTCAAGATTTAATTTGTTTAACTTTCAAACTGAACTCCAACGAGTTTTAATTGAGTTAATCATGAGCCGAATTCAAGTAATTTGAATTTTTTAGTATATATAAGGTTATCAAGTCAAGTTTGACCGAAGCTCAAGTAGTTTTTTTTTTTTTTATGCTAAGAAATAAAGGGGGAAAGAGGAGACCGACGGTAATGATCTTCCTGGGTATGACCATAAATTTTTTTTCACATTGCAAAATATCCAATTTGAGTCATAACTACTGTCCGCGAGGGTGAGCTCGTTACCACAGCACCACCAAAGACTAAGCATCCGGACCTATAGGTAAAAGGGGCGTCGAGCGCACACTTTGAACCCAAGACCTGGACCAACTGAAGTATTTACCTTGCTTTCATCTAGCCGCCAAACTACCACCTCAGGTGATAGCTCAAGTGGCTTAATTTACTTTACGGCCCTACTTATAAACTACGGGAGCAAAACTTGGGTGAGTCAGGCAAGACCCAATGGATCATATAATAAATGGGTTGGTTGGGCTAACCCTAAACGAACTAGGCTGAGAGTGGGTTCAAACTTGACCCAAGAAAAGTTAAGGTTGGCCCACGGCCTGACTAGGCTCAACCCAAGGCAGCGGCCCGAGTATGTTAAGTTTTTTTAAATTCTAAATTGGACACAAACCTTTGATAGTAATTATCTTTAGGACTCCTACCCCAGTTGCAATTAACTCATTCGATGATATATGCTCAAAATGGAGGTCCCCTATTTGGAATTAATAGTTTCATTTCTTTAACGGGCATTGCTTGGGACTCCGGTTAGTCCTTCACCTTGCTGATTTTAAATTTTGATTGGGCTTTGGCAACCTCGGCCCGTATTCATGTACAACCCTACACATTAGTAGGCAGTATACAATAAGAGTGGACATTGGTCGGATTGAGTTTACACTTCTACACTAAAAAAATTTCTTATCAAGCTTAAAATTAAATCCCAAGTCCACCCAAAATAAAAACAAGATTCCCAAGCCCACTCATTTTACTTAAGAAAATATTTAATAAAATTTTTTAAAAAATAAATGTTAAATAATATAAAATTTAAATACATAAACATGTTAAAATGTATTATATATATATATATACATATTGGGCCAGGCTGAGCTGAACTTCAAAAATAATTTTTAAGCCCATTAATTAATGTAATCAGGCTTGAAAGAAATTTCAAATTTTATAAATAATAAATGAACTTAGACGGGCCAAACGGACTATCAAGTCCATGACCATCCCTAGTTTGTAGTAATGTTGGTTAGATTGAATTATTTGGTCTGAAGATGCCAGACCAAACAAATTTATGGGGGTCACAGACTCGAAATGGCCAATTGGGTTTGGGTTATTTCATGTACCTATCCAATTCAAGTTGATCCGATGTGTCAGCATTCTATGCTGCGTCACCTTGATCTTGCGACAAATTGCATGCCGGATAAGTTGACAAGTCACGTCAAGCCATCCTAGCTCTATTATTGAAGAAGTAAGACTTGCAAGGCCGTGTAGATTGGCAACTAGAGCTGAGGGTTAACGCACCAAATTTGGACCCAACTAAATGTTACATTAGATTTTTCTCCTTTACATGCTCTATTAAAAATCTTTGATTAATTGCACAACCAACATTTGAGACATATGCTTGGGGCTTGTGCATTTTAATTCTTGTCCCCTATCCTACAACCCCAATCCAACACATTAAAATTGTCATCTTATTTGAAATCTCAATGAGGCATGGTTCAGATTTCTGCCTATCTATCTATATATATATATATATATATATATGTGCATGTGTGTGTAAATTATCTTCACAACTTTTCAAGAGAATAAAATAGAGCACACTTGTACGGACACCCTTAGTTAATGTTGGAGCACCCTTTGATGAAGTTATAAGCCTACTCGTATGGGGAATTGGGTGTTTATCTTTCCACTCGAGAGTATTAAATTCAATACAAATAATAGTCTATTATGACTTCAGATCAGTAATTGGTTAGACGAGTACTTTTACCTTATATTATATGCTCTCAGTTAAGAAAAAGTGCTAAAAAGAAAAAAGGGGGTTTTAAAAGTCCGTAAAAAACTGCATCCAAACGAGTGAAAAGCCAACAAATTTATTTAAGAAAAAAAAAAACTACATCCAAAGCAGGCTTAGTCCCTAAATTATTGGAAAGAGGAGGAGAAAGAAAAGTATTTTTTAATTATTTAGTTTAAATTGTTGTGGGAGAGAGAACAGGTGAGCATACAAATCTACAGAAACATGAGCAAGGGAGGGGAATGTTGGGGTTTGACATCTACTTGTTCCATGGCTAGTTTTTCTGATTATAGTTTGGTTAAATGCCTCTCTCTCTCTCTCTCTCTCTATATATATATATATATATTGATTTATATCACTATTGATCTCCAATTAAAAATAAAATAAAATGCAAATAATAATGGGCAATATGGGAATGAAGATCCCACATCTTCATGTACTTGTTTTTTTTTTTTTTTTGGCGATTATACAGTCAAGGTGTCCGGGTCGATCTATACTCATCTCAACTAATTTATTTTTTAATTTGGTCAAAGACACATCCACAATAAATTATGAAATGCACTAGAGATAAAAGTTGATGCATTCAACATTCCTTCAAGGACGCTTAACTAGTTGAAAGTCTGCCTTATGCTTTCTTTGCGTAGATTGCTTTATGTCACGAGTCGGATGCTTGTTATTCAACTTAAAAATTTAATCTATTAAGTGGTGTTATTTATCCCTTTATATGACCCAAGATCTTCATCTTTTTATCCGATGTGGAATTGTGACATGCTCCCTCACCCAAATCCGCGACGCCCTCATTGCGGGTTGGACCACCCTGCCTACTTCACCTCAAGGGCTTAGTGTAGAATCGAATTAGAAGTTGAACTATTCTGATACTATTTGTCACAGGCCGGAGGCTTATCATCTAATCCAAAAACCTAAACTATTAAGTGGTATTGCCTACTCTCTTATAAGGCCCGAGACTTCTCTCCTTCTATTTGATGTGAGATCATGACATTTGGCTAAAGAACTGTGTAAATAGAACAAGAATAATTTTTGAGGATTGAAAGTACTAGAATATTTTTTAGAGAAAAACTTTGATCTCCATACTACTTTTCTCCCCTATATTTAAGACACGTAATAATATGAAAAAATTAAACGAAATTAAGGATGGCCAACATCCTAGTTAATTTTAGTTGATGTATTAAATAATTAAAAATAATTTATATATATTTATCTATCTATGTATGTATCTATTAATATATATTTATGCACGTTTTAGAGGTGCTCTCATTCTCTCAATATATTTTTAGAAATAACGCTCTCACTCCAAAATACTTAAAATATGAACCTGTAGATAAATTTGTTACATACCTATTGACCTTATTCTTTAGCGTTCAGAACACTTAGTGAGATTTAAGTTTCGACTCTAAATAGGCACAATAAAGCCTCTCGCAAAAAGTTATATGATGGTGAGAAGTGAGGGGCAATGTGTAGAGTGCATATACTAAAATATAAAAATAAATAGTTTTATATATGTTTTGGTAAGTCGGGCTTCAAACTAAATTTTTAAACCAGTCCATTAATTAATTAATTAATGGACTCTAATTCAGTCTAAAAAAATTTCTAAATATTATAAATAGTGGACAAGCTTGGATCAGCCAAACAAGTCATAGGACCGTAGCCACCTCTAATGCCAACCCTTCTTTTCTTAATTATATAAACAAGTTCTTGCTGGCACTGAGAAGATATATACATATATATATAAAGGCGAAGGGAAGGGGAAGCACTCTTAGGCTATAACTTGGGGGAGTTTAGAGCAACTCTCATTTTTAATGTTCAAACTTTTTTAATATCTAAGTTTATTACTTAGCTCACCTCTTTGTATAGCTCAATCTAATAACTTTTATTGTAGTTTAATTGCCTAACACATGCTATTTTAATCTTAATTCTTAAACTCAATAAAAATTAAATTAATTAATTGACCATTAAAAAAAGTGTCTTAGAGCTGCTATTGTCTACTGTTGGCACTATCGCATGTTATCTAACCATTAAAATTTTTTTTTATTATTTTCTTATAGAGAAAAATCATCTGACCCCCTTAAATTAGAGTTTGACCCCACAAATTTTTCAGCGGCAATACAAACTCCAAAGTATTTGGATATATGAGTGAGAGAGAGAGAGAGAGAGAAAAGGGAAGAGCAAACCTTCATGGCTCAACCACCGTGACTTTTATCATCTATCAACGACCTCTACCATTGTTGGATATTTTTTTTTTTGTTCTCTTTTTTCTTTTACGTTTCTCACTTTCTTCTATTTTTCTGTGTAGATTATATCAAGTCATCAAATCAATTATAGAAAATAAATTAGCAATTACTTCAAACCTTTCTCCCCTCACCAATGTGATTATATATTATTACACTTTCTTGAGTTTATTTATGCATGACAATTAATGTATTCTCACCAAACTTCCTTAATTATGCCAATTTTTTCACCACCAAGTAAGCAACTAAGATGCTTCCAATGTGATTATTCCATGTATGTGTGAGAAAGACAAATAAACATAATGAGTTACAAATTCTATGATTGTTTACATTAAAATAGAACTTTCGATTCAGATTTAATAATAAATGATTTCTATTCTATGAAGAACTATTGAGTATAATTTTAATATTTATTTATTTTTAATATTTATATATTTTATGTATACTTTTATTACACATTAGTTATAAAATTATTTAGTCTATATAATTTTACATATATATATATATATATATTTTATGATTTTTTGTTTTATAATTTATTAAATTTGGATATAGGCCAGGAAAATGAAAATTCGGTCTCCGCATATATATATACACAGAGAGATAGAGAGAGAGAGTTTGGGATTGTGGGGATTGTCTTCATTGTGAAAAGGCAGATTTGACGCGGGTAGGGACACAAGTATAAAGGTCCAAAGGCGTGTGGGGTTGGGAGAGGAAAACGCCACACTCTTCCCCCTGACTTCTCCCTTATCAACTTTTTTGAGCATCAAGATTCAGGACAAAACAGCTGGAGCTTTCCTTTTGATCCAAAGAGTACGCATAATAGAGAAACACTCGCATACGTTGGAATTTGGAAAGGATGACCCTTATCCCATTCAAATTCTCTCTCTCTCTCTCTCTCTCTCTCTCTCTCTCACACCACCCACCCACCCACAATAAATAAATACATATTGCTATTGCAAAAACAATAAAATTGTCCGGACTGTTCGTCCCATCAAATTTATTTTTCTCCTTTCCTTTGCTTTATTTTGTTTATATTAGTATCCACATCGCTTTTCTAATTTATGGTGGGGATTAGATAGATTAGACTAACAGTCTAGTCAATAATTCTTTCTTCTACATGAGATGACAGGCAAATTTCAACGAGAAATTATTAATTGCGCCCCAATGTGTCATTACTCCTACTGCCACAAGGAGTAGGTAAAAACTTTTGCTCCAATTCGCCTCTATGCAAGAGATAAAATACATTAATAGCATTAGATAATTCTTCAATCTCAATACAATTCTTGCTTTCAAAAACAGAAAAAAATTAATATAAGTAACAAAACTAATGAAATATAAAACAAAAAACTGTTCTAAATTACTTAAAATTTATTCTAGTATCATATAATTAACAAAAATTATAAAATACAAGACAACTTGACGTCTCAATATTTGATCATATTATCTACTTTGTGTCTTTGTCGGTGCCTTAGTCAAATATCATCCACAAATAAATAGAAGTAATCATCAATAAAATCGTGGACAATATGAAAATATATAAGGGTAAGCTTACTACTCGAAAAACTATCACAACCGTTGGAGCATGGTACAATATTCGATATATTCAATAGAATAACTATAACCTAATAATACACCAACATTAAAATGTTATTACTTGTTGTTCAATGCTGTTAGATAAAAAGCCAAAGTGATTTGAATACAGCTAAAAATAGGCCGGTACCGGCTCTAGTTCGAATCTGACTAGATTTGATTCGACTCGATAAGAAAATTATCCATATTCGACCTAGATCCGAGTTTGGCGAATCTTTATCAAAAAGCAAATAATCTGACCCGATGACAAACAGGTTCTGACCCGGATACCCGACCCATTCAACCCTTCATATCTCTTTGAACTCTCTCATTCTCAGCAACCCTTCTAGCTTCTCCTTGGCAATGGCTCATCTTCGACCACCTACCTTTTTAACCGACCACATTTTGATTCAGGTCCTATTTCTTGTTCCTCCATAAACTTCTCCGGCAATTAAAGAAATACCCATAAGACTAGCACCACCAGTGGCAGTGATGGTGGAAACGGTGGAGTCCACCCACTTTCCTTCACTGTAAAGGTTTCCGGTGCCACTCGCCATCAAAGATGTATGAAATACGCTATTGAATCGGATTAGATATGGATTTCTTGGATCCAATTAATAATTGGATCGCCCAGGTTTGAGTCTATCGGATTGCCGAATCGAGTTTTAAATTAATAGATTCAAATTTGTCGGATCAGATCCGGATCAAATCCAATTTGTTGACAGGCCTAGCTAAAAACATGTAGCCTTCTCCAATTGCAACTAGGCCATAATTATAAGAGTTGACTATTACAATTAAACATAAAGTCTAAAATTTAGATTCGTGCTAGGCATGTCAACTCGACCCACCCTGGCTCTACTCGGGTTGTGGCCCACCAGGCTTTGTGGGCTCTTGCCAATTTTTGGGTCAGGCTCAGCTAGGCCAAAATTGAGAATGCTAGGCTGAAACCTAGCCCACGGCCCTACAGGTGAGCTCGGGATTTTTGGCAGGCTTGATTAATTTTTTTTAAAATTTTAATTTCTAAATTAGCAATTAATTTATAAGCTAGTAATTAGTAATTAATAATGGTTAAATTAAATTAAAAAATTAGTCTTATAAAAATTATACCAAAAAGTATAAATGATTAAACTTATAAGTATTAATTAATGTCAATCTATGTAAACTATTAATTATAAAAAAAATACACTTTTAATTAGTAATTAGTAATCAATAATAGTTAAACTAAGTTAAAGAATTAATCAACTTATAAAAGTTATAAAAATTATATAAATGATTAAACTTATAAAGTATTAAATATCGTAAATCTATAAACTATTAATTATATTTTTATAATATGGGGGCTTTTGGGCGGGCTCGGCCCAACCTTGGGTTGGGCTCAAGCTACCATAGGTAAAGCCTAGGCCCACCCATAAGGGCTGGCCTAGGCCCAATGCGGGCTCGGTTAAGATTTGGGCCGGGTGAACTTGGGCCGCCCACGAGCCTCGGCTAAATTTACATCCCTATTTGCTTCAAAGTGTAGGGTGAAAAGTGCAATTCATCTAAACAAAAAAGTTGAAAAGGTAGAACTAAAAGTTGGGCAAGAGCCGTTTTCCAAAATTTACCTTGTGGCTAGATGTTTCTTGTTTTTTTACCTCACCAAAATGTCCTCTACTAACAGCATGTTTGGAAGTCTAGAAAATTTTCACTTCGTTTCCTCCATTGGGCTTTTAGTTTGGGAGGAAAGATAAAAAAAAATATATAAAAAAAAATTATTTCCCTTTTTCACATTCCTTTCATTTTCCTTCTTCTTTCCTTTTTAAGACTAATCATATTATTTTTTTCTGCTTTTTTTAATTTTAAACAAAGAAAAAATATTGTTTTTATTATTTTTTATTTTATTTGTAAAACCAAAAAGAGAAAAGAAACTACTTTCTCTATTTTTTTTTCACTTTCTTTCCCTTTCACAAGTTTCAAATAGGAAATAAATCTTCTTTCAAAATGAATGAAAAATACTTTATGAGTGAAAATAAAGAAAATGTAACGTATGGGATGACGGCGGCTTATAGCTACCATCCCTTCCGCAGCCCTCCTCCCCCCTTACTCTCTCTCTCCCTCTTCATATCTATAAATAGAGAGGCCTAGAGAGACTCTAAGTAGAGAAAGAAATGGAAGAGAGAAATTAGAGAGAGGAAGAACAGAAAGAGGAAAGAGAAGAAAGAGCAGTCTAGGTGAGTTGTAAATATCATGTTGTATTATTATTGGCAATAAAGTTTTGGGTGGTCCAGAAGATCAACCCTAAATATTCCAGAAGAATAAATATGATAAATATTTGATAGTTCTTGAAGAACTATTCACGATATCTACTTTGTGTTGATTTATTTTCTCCGGCTTATATTCTTTACTTTTATAACACGTTATCAGTACGAGACTCTAAGTACTTTGCGGTTTTCTTTACATCGTGAAACTACTTTTTCTGTGTAATTTATCTTCATTTTGAATTCTTTACTGTACTCAATTCGCGTGAATAGTATGAACAGTAATTCACTATTGCGATGAATAGTGTTTATTTTCAAACTTTGTTGCTTTATTTTTGTCAGATTTTGCATTATTTGTCTATGATAGTTAGAGATCTGGAATCCATATTTCCATACATTTTCATAGACATATGACTTGACTATATTTTGATGTATGGATTGAAAGTTAGAATAAAGATAAAAATAGTCATATTATATATATATCGATGAATGTTACTATTCATGAATAGTGATGAATAGTATTGAAATAGTAAAATATAATATAAAATGCAATGAATAGTGCATTGATTTTCGTTTAATTATTTGTATATCATATCATCACCATACCTGATTTAAGCTTATTGTTTTGTATTGTATAGCATTATAAAAATGTCAAATCTTGCCAAATTGGAATTTGTCGCCCTTGATATTTCTGGCGATAATTATTTATCGTGGATCCTTGATGTCGAGATCCATCTTGTTGTAAAAGCACTTGAACAAACAATAATGGAAGAAAATGATGCATCCCAGCAGGATCGCGCAAAAGCTATGATTTTCCTTCGCCATCATCTTCACGAGAAACTGAAATCGGAATACCTCACGATAAAAGATCCATTGCTTTTGTGGCAAAATTTAAAGGAAAGATACGAGCACCAGAAGACTGTAATCCTCCCAAGAGCCAGATCTGAGTGGATGCACTTGAGGTTGTAAGATCATAAAGCTGTCAGTGAGTACAACTCTGTATTATTTAAAATCAGCTCATGATTAAAATTATGTGGAGACAAGATTACTGATGAAGATATGTTAGAAAAAATATTCTCTACATTCCATGCCTCGAATGTGCTCCTGCAGCAGCAATATCGAGAACGTAGATTTAAAAAATATTCTGAATTAATATCTTGTCTTCTTGTGGCTGAGCAAAATAATGAGTTGTTACTGAAAAATCATCAGTCCCGACCTACTGGTTCAGCTCCATTCCCTGAAGTGAATGCAAGCTCATTTAGCAGACGTGGTCGCAAATGTGGTCATGATAATGGCAGGAATAATGGTCGTAATCGTGGACATTATCGTGGAGGTTATCATATGAGATTTAAAAATACCACACCATACCACCAGCAGTGGAATAAATATGAAAAGAGAAAAGGGTTGCAGAATCAACCTCCTCCTAAGAAATCTGAAGATACGTGTTATAGGTGTGGGATGAGAGACCATTGGTCATGTACCTGTCATATGCCCAAACATTTGAGAGAGCTTTACCAAGCCTCAATTAAAGATAAAGAAAAAAATGTAGAAATGTATTTTACAGATTTTGATGGCCAAGTTGATATTTCTCATCTTGATGTTTCAGATTTTTTTGACGATGCAAGTGGAAGAATAGACTATTTAATTAGTAATGGAGATGTCCACACTACTTAATATTATTGTTTCTTTGTTCTCGTCTATGTAGTTTATTATCATCTTGTGTAATGTTTCCTTCATCTGCTTGTCTTTGCAATAAATTATCATGTTTTAATTAAGCACTTTTAATATGTTATATAGATACATGGATGGTACCAACACGTTGAGTATATCTAAAATGAATGACGAAGTCATATGTCTAGTAGATAGTGGAACAACACACGCAATTCTTTGCGAGAAAAAATATTTCTCACACTTGACATTACTTGAAGCTAATGTCAAGACAATCTCTGGCACAACAAAATTAATTGAAAGCTACGGAAGGGCCAATATAATATTGCCAAAAAGAACAAAGCTATGCATTGAGGACGCATTATATTTTACGAAATCTATAAGAAATCTGATTAGTTTTAAAGATACACGCCATAATGGATATCATATTGAGACGACGAATGCCGATAATGTAGAACAGCTCTACATTATTGCTTATATTTCAGGAAAGAAATATATATCAGAAAAACTTGCTGCATTGTCTTCTGGATTATATTATACTTCTATAAAAGCAGAAGAATCACCTGTAGTGATGCACCAGAAGTGCCTTGACCCAAAAAATTTTATACTATGGCATGATCGTTTGGGTCATCCAGGGTCAACAATGATGCGTCAAATTATTAACAATTCACATGGACATCCGTTAAAGAACCTGAAGATTTTGTTGTCACATGATTATACATGTGCTGCCTGATCACGAGGAAAATTAATTGTCAGACCATCTCCTTCCAAGGTAATTCTTGAGTCCCCATCATTCTTACAAAGAATTCACGGGGATATCTGTGGGCCAATACATCCTCTATGTGGACCATTTTTGTTTCATGGTTTTAATAGATGCATCTACACGGTGATCACATGTTTGTTTACTTTTTACCCGTAATATTGCTTTTGCTAGACTGCTTACTCAAATTATTCGCTCACGGGCACAGTTTCCAAATTACCCAATCAAGTCGATACGACTAGATAATACTGAAAAATTTTCATCCCAAGCCTTTGATGATTATTGTATGTCAATAGGAATTGATGTTGAACACCCAATTGCCCACACACATGTTTGTTTACTTCAATTGATTGCTTGACCTTTGCTTATGAAAACAAAATTACCTGTTTCTGCTTGGGGACATGCCATATTGCAGATTGCATCTTTGGTTAGAGTCTGACGAACTGCTTATCATCAATACTCACCATTACAACTTGTTATTGGTTAGCAACCAAATATTTCTCACTTACGAGTTTTTGGTTGTGCTGTATATGTACCTATCTCACCCCCACAACGTACTAAAATGGGTCCCCAACGTAGACTTGGAATTTATGTTGGTTTTGATTCTTCATCTATTATTAAATATTTGGAACCCTTAACAGGTGATGTTTTCAAGGCATGTTTCGCGGATTGTCATTTTGATGAGTCAGTCTTCCCACCATTAGGGGGAGAAAGGACGCAATTAGAAAAGTAATGAGAGATCATTTGGAATATTGCAACAATGTCTCATCTTGATCCTCGAACGAGTCAATGTGAATCAGAAATTCACAGAATTATTCATTTACAGACAATTGCAAATCAATTGCCTGATGCATTCACTGACACAAAGAATGTGACAAAATCACATATACCAGCTGCTAATACTCCAGCACATATTGATGTCCCTGTAGGACAGTCTATTAGTACAGCAGCAAATGAATCTAAAACACGCTTGAAGCGTGGGAGACCTGTCGGTGCAAAAGACACAGTTTCTAAAAAAAGGAAGACACAAGAAAAAATGCATAAGCAAGTTGGTACTCCTGAAGAGAACACAATATCTAAACTTCCTGAAGAAGAGAATCATGAAGAAGAATTCCCAAAAGAGAAACCTTCTGAAGAAATGTCTCCTGTAAGTGATATGGTACTTGAAAATAATGAGATCTTAATAAGTTATATGAATACAGGAGAAAGCTGGAAGAGAAATAAGATGGTTGTCGATAACATATTTTCATTTAAAATAGCTCTTGGTATTATCAAAAGTAATGAAGAGACTAAACCATAGACAGTCAACGACTGTCGACATAGAATTGATTGGCTAAAATGGAAAGAAGCTATTGAGGCAGAATTACACTTATTAGCACAACGTAAAGTATTTGGACATGTAGTCCACACACCTGAAGATGTGAAACCTGTTGGATATAAATGGGTATTCGTACGAAAACGAAATGAGAAAAATGAAATAGTACGATATAAAGCCCGACTCGTAGCACAAGGTTTCTCGCAGAGACCTGATATTGACTACGATGAGACTTATTCTCCTGTAATGGATGCCATTACGTTCAGATTCTTAATTAGTTTATTAGTCTCAGAAGGACTGGATATGCGTCTGATGGACGTCGTGACAGCCTACTTGTATGGTGAATTAGATAATGATATATATATATATATATGAAAATTCCTGAAGGATTTAAAATGTCTAGAAGCTTATATTCTATCAAGCTTCAACGATCGTTGTATGGGTTAAAACAACTTGGACGCATGTGGTACAATCGTCTTAGTGAATATCTATTGAAAAATGGATATGTGAATAATACAATTTGTCCATGTGTTTTTATTAAGAAATCAGAATCTGGATTTGCTATTATTGCAGTCTA
The DNA here is from genome assembly GCA_033060915.1 of Euryodendron excelsum. NCBI lineage: Eukaryota > Viridiplantae > Streptophyta > Magnoliopsida > Ericales > Pentaphylacaceae > Euryodendron > Euryodendron excelsum. The sequence continues at coordinate 4,384,478 of CM065381.1, read as the reverse complement.
TGTCGATGATCTGAATCTTATTGGAACTTCTGAAGAACTAACAACATCTGCTCATTATTTAAAGAAGGAGTTTGAAATGAAAGATCTTGGAAAAACTAAGTATTGTCTTGGATTACAGATTGAGCACTTATCTAATAGAATTCTTGTCCATCAATCAGCATATATTGAAAAGGTTTTAAAGCAATTTTACATGGATAAAGCTCATCCATTAAGTTTTTCAATAGTTGTCCGTTCACTAGATGTACATAAAGATCTTTTCCGTCCTCAAGATGACGGTGAAGAACTTCTTGGTCCTGAAGTACCATATCTTAGTGCGATTGATGCCTTTATGTATCTTGCTAATTGTACAAAACCTAATATAGCATTCTCTGTCAACTTATTGGCACAATACAGTTTTGCACCAACACAAAGACATTGGAAAGGAGTTAAACATATACTGCGTTACTTACGAGGAACAACTGATATGGGATTATTTTATGCCAAGGAGTCATAACCTGAATTGATTGGCTATGCAAACGCTAGGTACCTTTCTGATCTGCATAAAGCTAGGTCTCAAACTGGGTATGTGTTTACTTATGGTAACACTGCTATATCATGGTGATCGGTGAAGCAGACATTAATTGCAACTTCTTCAAATCATTCCGAGATAATTGCAATTCATGAGCAAGCCGAGAGTGCATCTAGCTAAGATCCATGATTCAACATATTCAAAAAAGTTGCGGATTATCTACAATCAAAGATACATCGATGATATTATACGAGGATAATGCAGCTTGTATTGTACAGATTAAGGGAGGCTACATTAAAGGTGACAGAACGAAGCATATTTCTCCAAAGTTCTTCCATACACATGAGCTCCAGAAAAGTGGTGATCTTGATGTTCAGCAAATATGGTCTAGTGATAATTTGACTGACTTATTTACTAAGGCACTACCAACTGCAACATTTAAAAAACTTGTGCATGGTATTGGTATGCCCCATCTCAGAAATCTTTCATGAAGCAAATAATGTTCTTATTCTTCAGGGGGAGTTAAATACTGTACTCTTTTTCCTTCGCTACGATTTTTTTCTACTGGGTATTTCATAGCAAGGTTTTAATGAAGCAGTTTTAACATACCCAAGAGGTCATCCCAAGGGGAGTGTGACGTATGGGATGACGGCGGCTTATAGCTGTCATCCCTTCCGCAGCTCCCCTCCCCCCTTACTCTCTCTCTCCCTCTTCATATCTATAAATAGAGAGGCCTAGAGAGCCTCTAAGCAGAGAAAGAAATGGAAGAGAAAAATCAGAGAGAGGAAGAACAAAGAGAGGAAAGAGAAGAAAGAGCAGTCTAGGTGAGTTGTAAATATCATATTGTATTATTATTGACAATAAAGTTTTGGGTGGTCCAGAAGATCAATCCTAAATATTTCAGAAGAATAAATATGATAAATATTTGATAATTTCTGAAGAACTATTCACGATATTTACTTTGTATTAATTTATTTTCTCCGACTTATATCCTTTATTTTTATAACAGAAAAGAACTTGTAAATGGACAGGACTTGACTAGGAACAATGGATTTCAAACAAAAGAAAAACAGATACCTCATAAATGAGAACACATGGCTTGCATGGTTTAAGAAGGGATCAAATTTTGAGAGGTGGGGCCTACCAATGCCAATTTGTATGTCCAGTTTAGGCCACGATTGCAACATTTTTGTCCCGTTGGCTGGGGGTGTTGTCCACATTTCAAGAAGAAAAATTCTCTCAAACTTAAGCTCCCATTGCATTAATGGGTGTGTCATGTGAGGCCTTTTCAACTGCTTGGTCTTTGGCCCTTGAATAGGTCCAATGGGTTCTCGACCTCCATGTGGCATGCCTACTTGTTTCACGTGGGTCGCCGCCTGAAATTCATTACACATATTTTTTTTTTTTTTTTGGTAATATTATACAAAATTTATCATGAAACCAAAATAATATAATTAAATAAGAGTCATTTACTTAAAAATAAAATACTCCTTATGTTAGTTTTTAATTACAAGAATGCAACTGTTACATCATTTTGTGAGATTTTTTATACAAGTTTTTTGAAATAGTATTTTTTTTTTTATCAGTGTTCGAATCAACTTGCACTCATCTCGATCAATTTTAGGAGCTGTGCAATTTCTCGTTCCACAGAAACTGAGTAATTACAAAAATTTATTCTTGAAATGGCTCTAAGAAGAGTCAAGGAAACCAGTGGAGAGCAAACCTAAGGCCTGACCGTCCAAGCTACTACTCAGGATGTCATGCGCACATCATAATTTAATGAATAATTATACATATAAATTAATTTCTTAATCTATTTTTTTATCCACAAAATATAATACAGTAAGACTCATATTAATAAATACACGTGAGATCTGTTCACTTGTGTTTTATGAGTAAGAAAATAGATTGAGAAATTTATTTATATATAACATTTTTCTAGTTTAATATAGGCAAATATTATACCTTAGACATGCATAGACAGGGTCGGACAGTGTGGATCCCACATTTTGTAAAATTCAATAATGCATGGCTTCCAATGTTTTACATTACTGATTCAAATAAAGTGGGTTATAAGACTAGATAAAAGAATATAGTTAGGGATGACAATGGAACGAATTTGAAACAGATAAGGCTAAATCTTATATGACTTCTAATAGAAAAATTCCACTTCCTATTCTATTGTACATTGGTGGTGGGTTGAGCTCTCCATCCTATCCCCACCCCGTTTAAATTAATCAGGTTTGGATGGTCCATCAAGTTGGAAAGACTAAATTATTCAACGTATCTATACTATATATAACAACCATAGGTTGTGTGGTTATAGGTTGTGTGGTCTTTGAGGCTAAAATTTTAATTTAATTTTTTTTAATTATTAAAATAAATAAAAAAATACACATGTCTTGATACTCTTACTTGTTTCAAACTTATTCTGTTTACTTTAAATTTTATTCTATTTTGTCACTTAGTCTATATGATAACTTCTTAAAATTTTCTTCAATTATACTCCTCACATAGAATCTTTAATAAAAAATAAAAATAATTTTAAATTTCTACTATAGGATGCACATATGTAACAAAACTATTAATATTGTTATTACCCATCATTCATACATCCTCAAAAATGTTAAAAAACGTAATAAAAAATAAAACAAAATTTTCTTGATACTATTAGTTGTTTCAAACTTATTTTTTTACTTTAAATTTCATTTTATTTTGTCACTTAGTCTATATGATAAGTTTGTCAATTTTTTTTTTCAATTATGCTCTTTACATAGAATTTTTTTATTTTAAATTTCTATAATAGGAAGTACATATGCAACAAAATGAATTAATCTAATCATATAATGTTTAATGTATTAAGCCAAAAACATTTAATTAAAACTCTATTCATATATAATTGGGTCAAAATTAAACACAACATATCAAATATTTCTTTTAATTTTCTCTTGAAAAAACTTGAGTAAATCACCTCAATTTTTGTCCATTACTAATGATTTTTGTTTTGCATTACTTCAATTTAAAGTGGCAAGCATTTTTTAATTTTTTTAAAAAATAATTATTTTTAAGATTGTGGCATAATATTATGCTCTTAATTATATACTTTTAATTTGGTGCGTCTACTGTGACACATATGTATATAAAAAAATTCATTTAAAAATGTTAAATATAGTATGAGAGTAACTCTCTTTAATCGTATTAAATTATTTATTCTATTTTTATGCGTAACACGGATTAACTGCTAGTTCTTTATTGCCAAATCTTATCTCACACAAACAAATATAATTTTGAAAAATTATTCAGAGAACCATCTCACAATGCTTTCGTGATATGACGATCCGCCTATTTGATTGCATGCGTCCATCTTTTCCGGAGAGACAAGACACCTTCGTAAGAAAATTATGAGCATTGAAATAGTTAAACGAGCAGATTTTAAAATTTAATAAACGATTTTACAAATAACACTATTTAAATCGGATATCACACCACCAGGTAAGTATGGTAATGTGTAATGGGTATAATTTCTCTTGTCTAACATATTTAAACAATAATAATAATAATAATAATAATTGATGACTGGATGCTGACTGGGATTACAAGGTCCACACAAAGTTTCAAATATTGCGGCTGCGTTGTGGTCCTGATTTCGCCGCACGTGAAACGTCGTGTTTCCAGATTTTATATAATTCACACGTGTCCCTCCTATTATGGAACAATATTAATCCTATTAATTCTTGGCCGTCTAATGTTGGTCCTCCACCATCATTCATGGCACACTGAATCAACACTTCTAGGTTCATGAACAATTTACAAATCTCCTGATCAGTCACGGTCTTGTCACGTCATTGTGCCGATTGCCCCTCAACCGGGGCAGATTGACTGGACGAAAAAGATGCCGCCTAATTTTTCTAGCGCTGTGAATACTTTTGCACTTTCTGACTAATAAATACTACTCTTCCATAAAAAAAAACAAGGTAATGTTACTGAAATGAAAGAATGGTCTTTATTGGTAAAACAAGCAGGAAAAAAATGACCAAGGTGCTGGTAAATCAGGCGAGATATTTTTCCGCACAGTTATAGACGCTCTCCTATGAGGAGTGTGTTCTACAAGCCACTAATTTGGATTTTTTTTTTTTTTGTGTGTATTTTAAAGGTTACGTAGTGTCACAATTCAACTTTTAGAAGATGAGTCTTAATCAAGACTTAATTATAAAGGATAAAGTATAATTATTACTAATTAAAATTTATCAAATAACTTGACCCCCTCAAATGATCAGAAGGCATTTCTAACAATAAGTAAGAGTAATGATAGACATACAGAAAAAGCCTACAAAATTATATGACTGAATTTTAGGCCCATCACTTCAAACAAAAAATCATTTAGATGTTTTTTAATGATAAAATTGTTATTACTATATCATTTTGGTTTATGATTATGTACAAAAATTCTTAAAAAAATAGAAATTTCATTTATTTAAAATTTTTAATCTTTTTACCAAAATCCAAAATTAAAAACTAGTAAAAAAAATAAAAAATACAAAATATTCATAGAAAGCTAACACAAACTAGGCTAATTAAATGTTCTATGTAAACTTAAATACCCATTACCTTGCAAGTCGTTTGTGATTCTTTACATTATATGAATGGAACTTGAGAACCTTTTTAACACGTCGAAAATTATTGTCCTATTGGAGCACCACGTCTATCTTCCTCCTCACCTAATGTAGTAGGATTCGCTTTATTAAGAGTTATTAAGAGGCCTGTAGTAGGATTCGCTTTATTAAGAGGCCTGAACACACGTACCAAACCCACTAATGCATGAGACCTAATAATTTTCCTTTAGACACTAACTTATCAAAAAGATCATATATCGCATTATTAAGAGGCTTGAACACACGTACCAAACCCACTAATGCATGAGACCTAATAATTTTCCTTTAGACACTAACTTATCAAAAAGATCATATATCGCACTGTTAAGTATATTTTATTTTTATAATTTTTAACATTTTATACAATCAGACAAAATAAATTTAACATTTGCCATCAAAAGCACATATTAGTACTTTAATGAAAAAAATAGTAAATTGTAATGAAGTGACACTAATGCCCTCCCCAAGGGCAAAAAGTAAATGTACGAAAAGTTGTTAACAAGAAAATTACGAGAAAAAGAGGAATTGCCTCATTTTATTAATCATTGTCCATTTAATTAACAAATATCTATAACAAAAGTACTATATAATTAAGAATAAAAAAAGCACGTAAAGAAATTAATAAATACTGGAAAGAAAAAAAAATTTGAGAGAACAGTCAAAATCCGTTAATAATCTATCAACGTCTGCCTCCTTCCAACTGTATTTCTTTAGCCCTTTGTTAACGGTTTGACTTTTTTCCGCCAATGACTTGACCATATTTACATCTCTACCCAAGAGATATTAATAAATTCGAGCAGTATCCCCTTCCCCTCACACGCCATCCACTTTCAGTGTGATTTTACATGGCAACCAATCTCCGTCGCTTCGGTTGCCGGGATACTCGCTATCAGATTCGAGCCGGACCACCACGGTTTCACCGAAATCCGCAGCGACTGAGGGTAGGCGGCCCTTGAGCTGTTGGAAGCTCGGAACCAAGACCTTCTCGGCCCACTCTTGTAAACTACTTCGCCCGAGCCATACCCCAGCTAGGATCTTCTCAAGAGCTTCCTCTTCTAATTCTATGGAGACCTTGCCATCCACCACCGTGGAGAACTTCTCCGAGATTGTGCTTTTGATCTCCCGGCGAAAGGGAGCAAGCTTCACGGGCTTGAAGACGATGGCACCGTCCAAGGAATTGACCATCTCATGAGGCAACGAGGTTATTGAAAAGCAACCATTTTCAAGACCAAGATCATCTTCATGCTCAATGGTGAGATCGCTAGAATCGTGAGACCCGTCAGTACGATCACCCTCAGTGTCAGCTGCGAGATTAAGATCGAACGATAGACCAGAACCCATTTCTTTCCTAGGCTTCGTCGGCCTGTCTTCATCGTGCAGCCAATTGGCTCGTCGCTTGGCACTCTTTTCACCAATGGACAGCCTTAACTGCCAACCGTCGCTTGCGATAGATACAAGCTTCTTTTCATCGAGCAGGTGGCTGCTTGCTAAGTTCTTGAGATTTTCCGGCAACCAGTTTGCAGTAAGGATGAAAATAACATTCCCAAGACTGATTTCACGGCCGTGAGAATCAGCAAGCCGGCCTCTCTCCATGGCCCGTTTTATGCTCCCTCGAACCAGCATATCTGCTTCATCAATTTCCTCAAGCATAATTACTGAAAATGGGTTCCTCCGAACTGCCTCTGCAATCCGATCCAGAGGTGTTTTACCACGGAAATTCAAATCCGATTCCCCATCATCACGTCGTGGTCCAAGGCATATCATTACTGGATTGGTCCCACATATTTGCTCAGAAAGAACAGAGGCCATCTTCTTCTTGCCAACCCTGTCTGGACCTGTGAATAATAACCATATATCACCCTTTGGTCCAGTAATGCGCTGTTTTCCATTACCCAATTTGCACTGGGTCACAGTTGTAGCTACTGCAGAAGCTGCCTCTCTTTGCCACCACACCTTCTCTACTAGACCCTTGAGGAGTTTCTTGAATGAGTCGGCATCCACTGCATTGGCGAACTTTTCGACCTGAAATTCATGGAACTTGGGCTGTGGTTCAGAAGAGATGCAACCCAAGAAGTCTTTAACACGATCTTTATGGGTCTTCTCAGGGCTGGCCTCAATGATTTTTGTCTGCCCCAGAGCAAGGTCTGTCTTCACTGGACTTCCGGGAGGACTACCAGCTCGCTCGGAAGGTGGGTTGGCCACTGGATTTGAGTTCAATTGTAAAGCCTCCCCAGGGTTTCTGTTTTGTTGCAACTTTGGTTGGAAAGGCTGACGAGCAAGAAGGTTTGGATTGCACAAGCCTGTGGTTGGAGCTATTCTTCCAGAGCTGAGACTTTGATGAAAGTTAGGGTGAAGATGCAAGCATGAATCACTCCATTTCCTCTGTAATTCCTGAGATTTCTCCTTGAACATCATTTCTTGATCCTTAGCCTGCGAAACATAAGATGAACAAAATTAATGAATTTCATCACGCAAGTATAATCTGGCACTGTCAAGATTGCAATTCAACTGAACTTACCTGTGACTGAGCGGTTGTTCTAATATTAGTGTTAAGGACTTTGGCATTCTGCAACCACTGTGGCAGTGGTGGCCGAGCTGCTTCCGATTGAACTTTAGAAGAGGAAGATTTCTCGTATTCTTTTGCTACCAGTTTTGCTAGCTCTTGTTCGTAGTTCTCTGTACATTGTGTGCAACAGCTCATTCTTCGGGCAGGATCCAAGTTTTCACACACACGCCTTGGTAGAGCAGTTGTCGCATTTGGAAAGCTTCTCAATGGGGTTAAAGACTCAACCGAGCTGCTAAGAATTCCATTGGCGCCAATTCTAAAAGTTAAAAAATACAACAGTGAGCGAGATCAAACCAAAAACGGAGGAAAAAAAAAAAAAAAAGAGTACGAACTGCCTTCAAGGGTTAGAGAATAAGCAAGTTTCTGGAGTTCAAAATCCAATAAATTGTCAAATAAAAGAACAGAAGAACTCTGCCGACAGACCTAGCAAATGTATACAATTTTAAAAGCCAAAACCAGGGAAAATTTCGCATGGCAAAAACCTGGACCCACTGGATATAGAAGAGTAATTTCATTGTCCAAACCTCTAAATCAAGCAAAGTTGATCAGAAACATCAGTTTGTAATTTGCAGCAGACCTACTGTGTAAAAGAACAATAGGTAAAGAAGCAGAGAAAATGAATTCTATAACAAGAAATTCTCGATACTATATCCAGTGAAAGATATTATCTACTTATAATTGTCCAATCCTTCAACTAAATCAGGCCAAAAGTGACATGAATTCCAGAATATACAATAGAAATTACCGTTACCATCTCAATCATCAATTAGGAAATCTAAAAATTGCCACCAACACTTCATCATGGCCTAATGAATAAGGGATCACAAAGCATACCTCGAAAACGTCCCCGGAAGAGGCGATCTTGAAGCGATCGACACTGCCTGCAGATCCCAATCGTTCTCCATTGAAGAATGATAGACCTGACACCTCAAATAAGTCTCACAAGTAGCAGTTCCAATCAACCAAAGCCTGCCACTGCCACTGCTACTTTCTCCAAACCTTGCCAATAGCTTCGCCATCTCCGCCACCGCCGCCCTCTCCATCTCCGACACAGCCTGTGGCTGCACGGCATCAGAACCATGACCTCCAAAGCTCACAGGCTGCTCCACAAGCCATTTCAAGTCACCCAAATCAAGAATAATGCCTCCGCTGCCAGAATTCCCCATGCGAGTCTCAATTAGGCATCCCAATTCCTTAAGCTTGGTCGGTATTTGAGTCTTGTCCGAAGCAAGCTCCTTCTCCATTGGAATAACCTGAACATTCTTGAGTGGTCCTTCACCCAACTCGCCCTGCTCAATCCTTCTCATTAGCTCCCTCATCACTGCCTCCGGCTCCGAATCCCCGACCAAAACCGGGTTTCTCTTCTTCGTCCTCAACAATATGTCTGTAACCCGCTGAACCTCATCGCTTCTTGGTTGCCCAGATTGTGCCCATTTACCCTGTTGTAACCGAGGATTCAAGTACAGATTCCGACTAGGCAAAGGAATTGGCGTCGGCGTTGGCCGGAATCCGATCCCTATTGGGGATGGATTGACGGAGGTGGGTTGAGAATTCAAGGATTGCTCAATTGTGGCCTTAACTGCTGGGCTTGAGAAACTCGCTTCGCGCATAACACGACTGACACTTGGGTCATCAAGAATCGATATTATGAGCTGTTCCAGCTCGACTTTGACGGCTAAAAGTGGCTGTTGCTGCTGCTCGGGGCAGCCCCGCCGCTGATGCGCCTGAGCACGCTTCAGCGCTGCCATGAGAGCATTGGAAATGGGCGGTTCCATGCCAGGAGCCATATTCTGGGCGGTGGGGAGCCGCTCGAGGGCGACGCTGAAGCAGAGCTCGAGAGCTCGGCACTGAAGTGGGTGGGAAGAATTCGGGTGAGAGCGTATACAAGCTTGGCGGAGGAAACCCGATGGTGACGCCAGGAGGGTCGCCGCCACGTGCAGCGGCGTCGTCTGGCCATGGTTCCGGCGACCTGCCTCGGCGATCGAGAGGTTCAGCACACTCGCCGCCTCCGGCGTTAATGTTTGCTGGATCGTACTCAGTCCCGCTCTCATCTTGTTCTCCACAACTACAACTACAACTCTGAGCTTTCAAACATTCAAGCTCTCTCTACAATTTTCTCTGAAACCCTATAACTGGAATTGAATTCCCACTCTCTTTCTTCCCTGAGATTCTTCCGAATTCGAATACCAAGAAAAAACCAATCCAAACAACTATTCTCTTCTTCTCTGAAATGGGTATCTGAACACCGCAATGATTGAATCAAATTCTTTCTCACTTATCTGAAAAACCCACAAGTCAAAAACTGACTTTGAGTGTGAACGATGTTCCAAAATGGAATTCCCGGAAAAATCAACCAATTTCCTCAGCTGAGGTTTCAAACCCAAATAAATCAAAACTGAAGAAAAAAAAATTTCACTTTTAAGAAGCAGAAAAAGGAAAGTCTAAAAAGGTATTAGGTTCTGGATTAGCTTGGTTTCCTATGGGGATCTAACTTTTTCGTTTGCCTCTCTTTGTTGCGTGTCACAAGAAAGCCAAATGAGAATTCAACGCGAAAAGGAAAGATCGGACCTTCTCCTTCACAAAAATCCCCCTCCCCATTTTTTTTTTATCTCTCTCTCTCGCACAAAGATGATAAAGGCAAAGTAGTAGAACACAGTCTCTTTCTCATTCAATAGCCAAAAATATCCCAGACCCAGAATGAGGAAATGGTTATAGATATTAAAAAAAAAATTAAAAACAATCATAATAAGAACAAAACAAAAACTTCTTCAAACATTTACAGACCAATGCCACAAATAAAGCCAAGTGAAGTAATTTAGTTTAGGTGGCAGAGAGAAGCGTGGACTGTGGCTGTGGCAATGCTTGTTTTTATTGTAGAGAGAGAGAAAGAGAGAGAGAGAGACTATAAAGAGGTTAGGGAAGAGAATTTATGGAAAATAGGAAGGTGGAAGTACTTTCAGCTGCAAGGGTTTCTGGAAAATGCTTTCTGGGCAGAGCAATCTGCCCTCCTTTTTGTGGCAATGTTCAATTTTTTTTTTTAATTTAAAAATGCAATTGTCCCAACCTCAATACATTAGGGGCCCGTTTGTTAGGGGATAAAGCTCGGAGATTGGAATCCGAGAGCTAGCTCACTTGAGATAAGAAGTTGTATATTCAAATATTCTCGATTTAAAACTTAATAATTCTCCTGAGATTTCGTAAAATTTATCATGAATAATCTATCTTTGATTAGAAAATAAAAAAAGAGATTAGTTGATATGCATATATACTATTCTAAAATCTTCTGGTTACAAAAGGAAAATAAAAAAACCTTAGAGATTAGATTACTAATTTTTATGTTTGACCTTTTTGCATTTATAACATAAGGATTTAAAACTTAAAATAAGTAATTTAAAGAGAGTCTTTTATAAGGTAACAACTGATTAAATAATATTGGATTGGAAGAAAAATTATAAAATTTACCTTCGAAATTCCTTATCTCTCTTCTCGCATCCCGTGAAACAAACGTGACATCTAATATGATGCTGAGAGAGATTGAGAAGGAGATTAATGAACAGATCACTTTGTTTCTCTTTCCAACTTTCTATCTCAATGACTATGAAATATGGATAGACTGCCTTTTTAGCTTTAATATTTTTTAGACTCTACAGTCTCTTTCATGTGGTGGTTAAAGAATTTTAACCCTTACACGCAACCAAGGGCGCGTGGGATCACGGCCTTTTTTCCATTGCAAAAAAAACTTGGTTTTGCTTTTCCTTTTTATAGTTTATTGAACTTGTTTAGGGGAAGAAACAAACAAATCGACCAATAAGGAAAGAGAATAACGGAAAGCATTCACGTCAGTATTTAGATTCCAAATTTATTTAGAAAAAACAAAAGAATAAAAAATAAAATTACTCTTATTATTTGACCATAAGAAAAGGTGATGTGTAAAAAATACATAATATAAAATATAAAAATAAGTGAGCAAATTGTGATTTCTTATTCTTTTACTTTACCTTTGTTATTGAGAAATGTCTATTCATCTTTTTTTTATTTTTTCAATCTAACCAAATAAAAGCATGACTGCTTGTAAGAAAAACTAGGAAGTACAAGAAAATGAAAAAGAAATAAGAGAGAAAATTTCATTCTGTCATTTTTCTTTATCTTTGTTATTGAGAAATGTCTATTTATTTCCTTTTTATTTTTCAATCTAACCAAATGAAAGCATGAAATTTGGAATTTTATTTCTGTTTATTTTACATTTCTTTTTCTTTTCTTTTTTTTAATAAATTCATGATACAAGCATAGCATCAATGAAAAACTCAGAAATAAGAAAAATAAAAACAAGCAAAGGCACGTGGAGGATCATTGATCACAAAGACTTGTTCTTCACTCAAACATGATCAAACTCAACTAGCTTCTTTTCAGGAAGGCCCATTGTATTTGAGTAGAAACTCTGGCTTTGCTCATAAAAATTTGCCAACCTCTCTCTCTCCTCCAAAGCATTATTCATATGATTTTTGAACTATATTGCAAGAATATGGATAATAAGGTTGATATATCCATAATGTTGATATAATAAAATTGAAATAGAATTGAAACATAACCGGCTTGATTGCATTTGTTCAAATTGATTAAAATAAATAATCAAACTAAACTTAAATATATTTTTAAACTAATTAATTTTTTAAGTTTAGCCCCCAACAATTCATTACACCACGCTCTTCAAAAGCGCGTGCTGGTGTTAAATGCCTTCTCCATCAGAGAGTTCAATGTTTGCCTTTCGACCAATTTTCTGCTTTTCACACGCAACTGCTGCAAAAGGCGTTACACGGCTATCATCCTTTTCGTGCTCTCTCTCCCTCTCTCTCTCTAACTTCATTACTACTTTCTCTCTCTATGTTCTACTGTGGTTGATATTTGGGGCACCCTCTGTCCTTTTCTGGAGTTAAACTCAAAAGATTTATATATGGTATTTTACAATAAAATTCATACAAAATTTTTGTATAAAATTATATAGTTGAATAAAAATTTTCACTTTAGAACAAAACTCTTATCATATGATAGCTCTTAGTTATGAAAATATTATTCCGACAGTATTTTGGTAAACTTTTTGTAGATATATTCTAGAAAAATAACATTTTTCTTTAAATATACTAGCAACAAACTCGTGTTATACTCGAATCATAAATATATAATTATAAAACGGTCTTTTAGAGAATTACTTTTACAAAAAAAAGTTTATAGGATCATGTGTTTAAAATATGATATTAAATTATTGAGTATGTTAGATGTATTAAACACCAAAAAAAAATGTATAAGGAACACTTTACGTCATGACTATTATAAGTCACAATTTTAATATATTTTTATTTTTAAAGTAATTAAGTACATTATTTATAAATTTTAATGTCAAGTTTATTGAGGAATAAAAAGAGAGAAACAAAAATTATTAAAAAAATGTTAAATTTAGACCACTATTCTATATTCATCTAAACCATCTTAAAGATCTTATATATATATAATATAGTCTCTATAAAGAAATAATCATTCAAACTAATAAAATAATGTTGTGATACTTTATTTTTAAGAAAACATGAAGAGTAAATAAAGGAGATTAATTAAATGTACTTAAATTGATTAAAATATAGGTAAACCTTTAATTTAATGCTCAAATAATGTATGTCTGCATAACTATTTTTTCAAAAAGTTTATGTACTTTATTTATATTAGATTTCGTAGTCTTTTTTCCTTTTTTTCTCCCTTTCTCTTGTTTGGGTAATTATGTGATATAATAAAATGAACTCAGACAATATTGGATGAATTAAAAATTTTATATGAAACAAAGTGAAATTGGTTTATTTTCTCAATTGATTCTTGTTTTGAAAGCTTACTATCATCTTCTATTAAACAAATTATAAGGTTTGATTAAATCTAATTCATTAAAAATTCACAGGTATATTACTTAAATCTAGTCTAAGACTCAATTTGAATAAAGTTAAAATACCTTGAAAAAAACATAATTTGTAAGATTTTAAATAGATTTTTAGATTTAGTTACCATATTAAGTATAAAAAATCTATAATAAAATATCTATATTTAGATTTTAAATATCTTCTTAAATGGATTTTCAAGTTTTCATATTGTTAGGGTGACAATTCAAAAACCTTACGGTATTAATTAACGAACCAATGATATTATGACATTTGTATTTTTGTATTTTTAAAATTCAAAATTTTGAGAAAAATAGATCTAGACTTTCAAGTTCAAACACTTAAAAATCTATTGTTATAATATATAGTATAAATAGATATACAATTTTTGTAAACACAAGAGCCAAAGCTCTGTTAAGTCGAACATGTGATCACAAGCATAAGAGGGGCGTCACTACAACCGAGCTAATCCACTCGTTCAAGATTTATTTTCTCTAGTTACACACAACATCAAAAGTACTAGGGGTCAAGAAAAAATAAATGCAATTCTTTTATGGCATATAGAAAAGTGTGAAGCTTCATTGAAACTCTTACCATTATAAATGGCGACTATAAATTTTGGACTAACACCAGTGTCCCAACAGTAAAGGTTGAGTTATACTTATTAAGGGTGTGTGTGAGTCGCTTTGCTTTGAGTTATAAAGTTCATAAAATTTTATTAACAATATGTAAAATGGCTGATTTTCGGGTCAAAGCAAATTACTCAATTACTAGTTTGAGAATCGAACTAACTTGCGCAATTTTAAAATTTTAAGATCAAGGATCGAACTGAACTAACACAACATATGAAAATGGGGTTAATGTACTACAAGAATGATGTGAATGTTTTTATGCCAGCAGTGTATGTAATTTAAAATTTTATAATATTAGAATTTAATAACTTTTACAGCTTATTATCTTTAAATATCGTCGTATTTGTTCATAGTATACTATCTACATAACTACACTACTAATAATTTAAGGTTTGTCATTTAAAAACTTATACGAATTCAAGCAATGGAATTTGTAGCCACAAATTGAGAACTATTATTTATAATTATATATGCTTTTTAAGTTTTGACACAAATTTCATTTAGGATTTAAAGATACTGAAATTTAGGTACAGGGATTTTTTGTGATTTAAGATTTTTAGGGTAACATTGTAGGGGATTCTAAATTGTAGATTTATGAAAGATTACTATGAAGAATTTTACATAAAGTTTAAAAACTTAATTTCAAAAGCATTTCGTTCAATTTTTTTCTAGTTTTGCAAGGGAATAATTTTTTTTTATTTAAGTTGAAAAATTATTTAACAAAATGCTAGTAAGTAAGAGTCGCAAGACCTTAAAGATTGTATTCTTTTTACCCAAGGGATTTAAGCCAAACTAATATGATTCTTCAAATTTTGAAAAGGGTATAAATATCCTTAAAAGTATAAGCTTGATTCTATAGATACTTATAGTATCTCATCACAAATGTCACTTGAATTTTTTTGTTATTTGGAAACTTGCTTTGACAAAAGCAACTCGCTTTCTAAAAACACTTACTGCAATCAAAGTATTTTTGAAGTGCTCGTTTATCTTTCTTATTAGGCAAAGCTTGACCCGTTGCTTACTTTCGTTTTTCAATTGCATTGAAATAGTCTCCGTTTTTTCACAAAGAGAGAGGATCTAAAAGAGAGTAGGGGTTAATCACTCTTATGGTTTTTCTAAAAAATCATGTGTACCACCTCAACTTTAAAACCAAATATATACACAGTTACGCCCCTATTATTTCATATTAGAGTGCAAACATGAACGATGTTAACTAGAAAAAATGAAAAGATAAAAATGTCCACTCGAATTTAAGAATCAAAGTATTTCGTATAGTTATATATTAAGGGCAAAATGGTTCTTTTACATGTTAAAATTGGGGAGAAACAGTTCCTGCCCAGCAAAGTAATCATTTCCCAACTTCTAGACTACGGGGGTGTAAATATTAGTTTTTAAAATTGAGAAGGTGTACGTGAGTTTCGAACAAAACCCGTGAGAGCAAAGGGTAATTAACCTCAAAAAATACCTCATGATGAATCATTAGGAATTGATTGGTTTTGAGGAACTTTAATTAAACCCTAAACGTTAATTAAAAAGGAGTGCTCCAATTAGAAAAAAAATAGTCTTTGTAGTCAAATGATCATTAGTATTATTAGAATAAAGGGCCTTGGATTGTACTAAAATGACACAAAATGTTAGTTTAATAACCCTTTTTGAGATTCTTTTTAACTTTTTTCTTTTAAAATACAAAGATTTCTTCCACTACTTTTTGTGAAAGTCTTGAGAAACAAAAAATCATCATCTTATTCCCTTTTCGTAACGCACGCTCTCACTTGCCTTTTACGCGTTTTTCG
Source organism: Euryodendron excelsum (assembly GCA_033060915.1). Classification (NCBI taxonomy): domain Eukaryota; kingdom Viridiplantae; phylum Streptophyta; class Magnoliopsida; order Ericales; family Pentaphylacaceae; genus Euryodendron; species Euryodendron excelsum. Next base: position 4,368,412 of record CM065381.1, on the reverse strand, counting down.
AGTTCCACGGCCAACTTTTCACGTCTCTCTCTCTTTTTCTCTCTCTGTGTTCATGATTTCATATACTCTATATATATTTTTTTTACTGTTTCGCAACTTTGCTTGCCTTTCTCTTGACCACGTTCACCTTTCTTCTTTCCAAAAGCTATAAATCAAAAAAGATTGATCCAAAAGTAACTTTTTAGGAAGGACTTACACTATGTTTGGGTGTTTTAGAAGGCAAAGAAAAAGGAAAGAATCGCCCATATCATGGGGGAAAAAGAAAGGAAAAGACAGAATAGTGCTAGCTTTTTTTTGTGTAGCATTAGTATTTTACTTGTCACAATAATGTTTTAAATACTTTATCTATGTATCTTTTTTTTTGACATGTATTTGTTTTACGAATATCCTATCTAATTTTATATTATCTAAATTTTATAATTTCTTATTATTTTTTAAGTCATATTTCACGCTTTCATTTTTCATATCATTTTCACTTATCTACTTTGAATAACAGAATAATTTTTCTTTTGAGTATTCTATATGGGCATAAACAGTGCATCATATACAAGAAGTGGTGCCAAACGATGAACTTCAGATAGTAATAATAAAATCCTAATGAAAAATTCATTTAACTGGAAATAACAATCACACAAAGTAAAGAAAACTGCATGAGAAATTCTAATGAAATGATACTGATAATAAAAATTCAGTGGCGACTGACTGGAAACCAATAACTAATGTATTAATCGATTTATTATCCATTTGGTTTGCATGTATTGCCAATTTGATTGCGGCGCCAACCATCAATTATAAACTAGGTTTGATATTTACTTGATTGTAGTATCCAAATTAGACTTCAATATCAATCAAGAAATTGATATCCATAGCCAGTGGGAGGCATCCACGTGCGTCTTGCCTTGACCATGTACATAGTCCACGCTTCTGTATAAATTTTTTATACCAAAAAACAAAAAAATCAATCAAGAAATGAATTTTATTAAAATAAACAACCGATAATGTTCTCTGGTGCATCTATTGTAATCCCTGTCTCTCCTAGAGAAAATATTTATTATAATTAGCATTTATATCACATTATCATGCTGATGCAATATGAGAAGCCAATCACTAGCAGACCCACTAGGGCAGGCGTGGGCCACAAACCCCCCTAACTTTTGAAAATTTTTCCTAGACCCCGTGTATTTTTTAATTCTTGTGACACAATAGGGAAGTTACACCCCCCAATTTTTGAAAATTTTTCTTAGACCCCATGTAGTTTTGAATATTTATAATAGAATAGTTAAGTTGGCTCTCCAAAACTCAAGTAATTTTACATTTGCTCTCCCCAAATTCAAATAATTTTTTCTTGTCCCTTTCAAATTTTGTCCTAACATTTTACTCATTCCAGTATTTTTCATTTGGTCATATAACTTTTTATTTTTTTATGCACCAGTCCTGCATACTTTCATATTTTCACTAGTATTTATTCCAATGACTAGGAGTATTGTCTATTCTATTTGGCATTTGTTATGCATATAAAAGTAGTACTGAACCTAACAACCCTCTTTTTATATAAGCCTTTTATGTCATAACAATTTTTTTTCTATTCTATATATGATCAATGTGAATTATAGTTGATATTAAATATTTCTAACAGAAAAAATTACTTTTTTGATAAAATGTGATAGGTAAAATGACTCTAGAAGAAAAAACTAATGAAAATATAGTATTTTTATTTGTAGGTATTACAGCAATTATGATTTTTACATTTGTTATATGGTCTCCTACTACAAGGCTTAAATCTAAATGGTATTGGTTAATAATTGTGACAACGGTAGCACTAAAAAAATTTCTACCTTGGCTGCCCCTTCACATAGTTCTTGGGTCTACCACTGAAGCTAACGATAGCATTTTAAATTTTGATCATCAGGAGTATTGGGCTTAAAATTTAAAATTTCTCTCTTAAAATAAGATGATCTCCTGATAATTAGGATTTAACATAATTATATAGTTCTATATGATTAATTTCTTCTACCACATTGATATAATGACGTGATATTATAGTTTATATTTTCTCCATCTCTATTGAGAGAGAGAGAGAGGTGTTTTGAGGTGAAAGTTTTCTTGATCAAACTACTTGCTTTTGTCCCCAACATACTGACATCTTAAGCATGACACCATAATAATTCCTTCCACTTTAAAAAGGCTCAGGTTACCCTCGTCACCCTCAAACCCCTCCTCTCCACTTTCAACACATCCTTAGATATGTTTCCATAATTTTACTTCTTCCCAATAGTCTGAATTGAAATCTCTCTCCCTCTTTCTCTTTCTCTAAGATTATTCCAAATCACAGCTTGTTTGGCACTTAGGAGGAGGGAAGAAAAGGAAAGGGAAAGGAAAGAGAAAATGAACAATGAGTGATTTAAAATTTTTCATTCCTTTTCTCTCCTCTTTCCTTTTTATTTCTCTCTTAAGTAGAATCAAATAAGAAAAGAAAAAAAGAAAAAAAAATTTTAAAATGTTTCCTTCCCCTCCCTCCCCTCTACCATGTTCCAAACAGGCTGTTAGCATCACCATCAAGAGACTGTTGCTTTGGAGTTGGTTCCTTCATCGGTGAAAAGTTTTCCCACTACACCTTAAACCTTTTTACATATCACCCCACCCCACCCCACCCCACCCCACCAATAATGGAGGAACCATGATTCAAAAGAAACCTTTTCTTCCTCCAAGTGAAGATTGCTTAGATCAACCAATGACCCCAGTGGTAAGGATTTCTAATGTCCTTTTGACATTGCTAAAGTGGCATTTATTTGACTTATTACAACACCAAAAGGACCCTTTCCCACAAGTTCAAATTTCCATCGATTGATTAATGATCGATCAATTTGAAGTCTCTCAGAGGCTAATTGATGGAATATTATGAGACAAGAGGACCCATAACTCTTTTCACTAGTGCAAGACAAACCCCACATCATGTTTATAAATATATAAGTATATATATGTGGGTAATTATATATAACTCAATAATTTATATAAAATTTATTATCAGAATAATGTAGTTGAATAATAATTATTCACTTTAAAATGAAACATTTGTCATAATGATTATTTATATAACAACGTTATTATCACATTATTCTGATAAAATTTTATGGACAAATTTTTGGGAAGGACAACATTTTCGTATATAAGTGTGAATATGTGATCACCTCGAGGGGTAGTCTAGTACAGGGTGGGACGAGCAATAAATTCAAAATTATGAGTTCGAAACTTGACAACTATCGTCTGACTCAGTCGCGAGAAATTTATCTTTTGTAAATCTCATAATCTTAACGTGAATGTCTTGCCTTTAAATTAGTCGAAACGAGCGTTAGCTGGTGGAATCACCCATAGCCAAAAAAAAAAACAAAAAAATGAGAATCATGTAATCAAGATCAAACTTTACGCAATCACGTAACAACAAATTACTTACAGCAGGAGGAGAATCGAGGGCCACCCACTCTAAAAGGTTTTGGTAGCTTCTTGCAATCAAAGCAACTAGACTTTGAAACCACCCCTACCCCTTCCTTTTTGATCCCCACTGCTAAGAGTTTAGAATAAAGTGGCCAAGCTTTTTTATGAGAGAGCGATTAGGAAAGAGAAGCACGAATCAACCAAAACATGACCGTTGGCTCCCCATCAACAATGGCAAAATCATGTCATCATTACCTAAAAGATGAGGTAAATAGTCAGTTCAACTGACATACCTCGACTTTTATTTTTTTTATTTGAACATTCTAACTTTCAAAAATAAGTTAATATACTCTAATATTTTAAAATTAATAAAAAAAATTTAAAATTAATTATACACTGTAACCATTTCAATTATGGTTCAGTTTTAGTATACGCACTAAATTAAAATTCGTCACATTTTTGTCATTAAACTATTAGAATTTAAATTTGTATTGACAATGTTAATAAAATTAATAAATTAACACTTATAGAATTTCTAATCTGATACAATAGTAGTTTTTTGTGCGTAGTTAACAAATGTGTAGTTTTAAAAATATTCTTAATATTGATAGGGCCACTAATCGGTGATCATTAAAGGTAAGACTTTATGGATATTTTGGCCCTTTTAAAGGCATTTTGGGAGAGTTCATAATATTTCGTTGCCATGACGTCATTTTGTCTTTGCTTCAAAGAATAGTATAAAATTTTGACCAAAAATATCATTAATTTTGAATTTTATGAGGGTAAAAAATATAATTATTTTTAGTTCAATGGAGTAAAACATTATTGAGATATAGTTTAGAGAGCCAAAGTGGAATTAATCTTTAATATTCTTACCTATTTTGAAATGTTAGACCATATTGAATTATTTTTAAAAATTAAAAAAACTTAAATAAAAGAAATAAAAGTTGAGAATCTTGTTAACAGTAGCTAAAAGAAACTATAAATTTATAGTAGAGCAACACTTTATTGATTCCAGCAATTGATGTGGATATGGTGAAATCCTATCAATGATTATGGAGCTAGGCATCGCCCTCTCATGAAATTCAAAGTTATTTTTCTGTCAGAAGGACAATTTAGAGAGATGCCAAAATCCCCACCTCAACGGCTTTATTTGAAAGAACATGGCATCAACCTCCTCCAACATCTGAAGTTCTTGGAATCCTTAATTAGGAGTTACTAACAATATTAGAAAATCCCACTTGAAAGAGGCAAGCACAGCCAAAAAAAAGGTTACTTTTTGCTCCACTAATGTTGCGGGAAACCTGGTTTTATTTAACACTAATCATCTATACTTTCCACACAAGCATTCAACTTTCTATGAGAAAAGTTAGAAACAGCTTTTGGAGAATCACTAACCCTTTTGGATACATATGCAAAAGGAAGAGACATGCCTACGTGAGACACTTAAACCTCACATTAGTGTACTGAAGTGCCGATAGGGTTCAATTAAACCATAAAGTTGGGTTTTAAAATGTGTTTTCTAAAAGTAAAGACAGATATTTAGCATCCCATGATCTCCCCTAGGGACCTACATTAAACAATTTGGTGGAAGGTAGTCTAAAGTCTAAGCAAATCCCCATGATATCTTTTTGATGTCTATGTGCAGTGGGAGTTGGGATTTTTACGACCTGGATCATATTTCATAACCTAAGTAACCGACCACCAAGGAGGAGGTCGAGAGCAGAGCAGCACTTGTAAAAACATCTCGGGAGCGAAAGCGTTTGTACGTTAGGTATATGATTGTATGTATTTATTTAAAATTTTAAATTCTCTATGCATCAATTTCTTCAAAAAATACTAAAGCCTATAGTACATAAATAAATAAATAAATAAAAGAAATACAATAATAAAATTAGTCATCTGTTTACCTAACTAGAATAGTTTTGATGTAAAACCTCAATAAAAAAATGTGTTATTTCATATTTTAATACTATAATGATACACATGGAACTAACTGGTGGTTCAAATTAGAATTCATTTGATAAGCGATTTTTCAATTCCACGATTAGAGCGCAATTAAACACTTGGTTGAAAAGATTAGGTTACTTAAATTATTACGAAAATCCAAATGTTTATGTATTAGATTTGATTCAAAAAGAAATAATGTGTTTTTCGAGAAAAAAATTTAGACGGAAATAAATTAAGTGACCGCATATTGTATGCTGATGACTTTTTCTTTGCCCATATCACGGGTTGCTTCATTGCATCCCACGATACACCACTCAAGTGCCTTTGGGCTTGCTCTTAGGAGTCCAAGGTGTATAAGGATGGCAGAGGGAATTGATGCCCAATGTCGCTCATAAATGATCCAACAACGGGCTAAGAAGTGCTCGCCTAGTGCACCAGGATTTGCCCAAGTATTGCTCAAACATTGTTGAAACAATACCCAAACATTGCCTAAAACAGCTCTATGAACAGCCCCAAGTCAACCCAATCCCACCGACTCCCTAAGCATTGGCACAACATGGCAGCCAAGGCAGCAGCCTTGGCAGTAGCGGCAGCAAGAAGTGGGCAGCAGTGAGCATGTGCAATTATGGGACGATGCATATTTTGCATCACAACCGGAGTCCAAACCCTTATATATATGTAGTACTTTAGTAGCTAGGATATATTTTATTTATTTTCTTTTATGCTAATTATCAAGGGTTAGACATATTAGTGTTTCTTGTTGTCAAGTTGTAAGTGGTTGAGAATGCTATTATAGGAGGGGTTTACAAGTCTAAAAGCACCTCCCGACAAAACTTTTTATAACCAATTAAACACTTGTTTTTCATCTTCGATGTATTGTAAAGTTGTAGTTAGCAATGAATAAGCACTTTTTGTTGTTTTTATTATGTATTTCCATTAACTAATTTTCATTGTAATTGCTTACATTATGTGCCAACAACTTACTTCTTGCAACAAACCAGTAAAGAATTGAGGTTGGCGGCCTTGCCAGACAAGCTTGGTAAATGCCACACGAGACAGCTTGTGAGTTACAATTTGCTTACCAGTGCGGCCCTGTGACACCCCCTCTTATTTGATCTACATGTTGCTGTAGGCTTTAGTTTAGTTGAATTTGTAAACTGAAAAGTTAAAGGCAAAATCTTTTTAGTTCCGGTCTTAAGTCTATTGTTTGCATTTAAAAAAAAAAAAAGCCTTTTTAGTTTAAGATTCAAACCTTAATCTAATGAAAATTAATTTTAAAATATTATCTAATAATTTGCATTATCAAACACATCTCCTAAAACGATCATTAATTTCTCTAGTTTTCAGCACTTATAGGATTATTGAACAGTCATATATATAGTAGACTCTGAATTTAGCAATGTGGATCCTTTTAGACCAGGCCAGCTGTCTGTTATCTTAAAATCTCAACCAATTAAGTTCAAGTCTTATTCCAGTTCTTATAATGTCAAATAAAGGTAAGTGCGGATCTTTCTTTTGACTATGAGTTACGTTAATAAATAAATAAAAAAAAGAAAGAAAATCTCTCTTATGGCTTATTCAATCTTATCTTTGGAAAACAATGGGCAAGGAAGTGAACTTTGGATTTGCAAATTGAATTTAATTCTAATACACTACAGTGTAAATTTTTTTAAATAAGCAATTAATAAAATGTAACATGTGTACGCAAGTCTTGCTTCTTTATAATTTATGTTGTACTTAAAACTATAAGAGACAAATATCGTATTTTGGTATCTATAAAAATTAAACCCTTACAACTTTGTATATCTATATCTTTCAACAGAATGATTGCTACCACCAAAATATTATTACCATTTATCTTAATTATGAAGACCTACTCATAAAAAATGCATGATTGCAATTGGAGTACCACCCACATTCAACTGCATCAATAAATGCAACTTGTGTCATCAATTCTTATCCTCAACATTCAATTAATCTAACCAGTTGGTGCAGATTCAATGCAAGGGGCTACATGTTGAAAAAAGACAACAGAAAAAATGAGGGTATTCTTGTAAATTTTATTCACGTGCTTTGTGGATATTGGAGGCCGAAGTTCTCTTACGTATAATATAGGGAATCAAACATATGCCCAATTTTTTATTATTATCATGCTTCAGAATTATCAAGATTAAACCCATTTTTCATAAATTTGGCTAAACAAGGCTTTTATAGATGTGCACGGTTAATAACGTTGCTCAATGGCAACCTAAATGCTAAGAGTTTAAAACACGAAATAGTCTCTCCTCGCACAAGTAAGGTTGAATTGCATCTTTTTCAAACCTTACAATGATAGGCATAATTGTCAATATAATACCGTTCATCATAATATTTGTGCTACTGGTATTATATGTATCAATATCAGTGCAATACAGGTACCTTTTCAGATTGACCGCTATAAATATTATGTATTTATAGAAAATATATATTTATTTACAAAATACAAAAATTTGACACTAATGATAACAATATTATTCAATATTAAATTATTCTAACATAATAAAAATGTATTATCAACCCAAATATATGTTTGAAAATAGTTAAAAGACATATTATTATCTAGTAAGCTCTAGTAGACATTTATCATCAAAATATAATAAAATTAAATTATTTTAATAAATTACAAAAAATTTACCGTCCTATAAATCTAGTACTGGTTAGTACCGCCTGATACTGTCATTATTGATTAATGTTGGCCGGTACCTTGACCTGCGTATGTATCATTCTATGTCTAGTAGGGTATGTACCACCTATATGATACAATATTGAAAACTATAATCATAGAAATCTCATGCACTAGACTGCCCTTTTCATAATGTTTTAAAGATAAAGAATTTTCTTTTTCTTTTTTTTTCTTTTTTTGTAAGAAGAGATGAATTATAGGTACAGTTAGCAAAGAGAAAGAAGTTAGTAAACTAAATTCTACGGAGTTGAAACGATAGGAGGAGCCTCTTAATTGAATGTAGGCACTCTATATTAAGAACATAAACGAGGGAACAAAAGCCTTGATAAACTCATTTCCAAATCTATTAACCCCTTAATTGAGGGTTTTAGCTGATTTATAATTCAACTTGTGGAAGCATATCTTTCCAAAATATTAGTTTATAGTAGGATAAAGCTGAACGTGATCTTTGCAATTATGACATGTGAAGGGAGGAAATTAAGTAAAGGTGGGAGACAAACCTATCTTTGTTGCCAAGGATCTGAATAAAGAAGAAGGTTGGAAAGCTTTAGGGCTTGCTTGTGCTGGTTTTTGTCAAAAGAGAACAATTTTAAGTGATGTGTTCTTGGTTGGACTGTCATCTCCTTTTTTGAGGTCCGAAGACAATCTAAATCTTCCTTAATATTGAAACCATGCTTAATAAATGGTTTCTAGTAATCTCAAAATGTTGCCAATAAATTTTTTTTCTTCTTGCTTTTGGGACAAGCACTTCACAAAAGAATAAAATAAAATTATGACTTTAAATTTTGATTAGATTAATGTTAATCTGAGCATAATCTAACTTGTTATGTAGTGGTGCTTTAGCTAGTATTTTGGGTAATGTTAATTTGGAAGCTACTACGGAGCATATACTAGACTGAAATCTTATAATTATTTAGAAAATAAAGAAAGAAAATTGTTGGATGCGAGAACCATAACCCATGTGGTTCAATGATATCTAATTATTCGATTTAAATATCTTAATTGTTGAGGTATTATTTCAGTCCCCTCACTATGGCACCTGCTATTACCAAATATGCCACATTTTGTGATTTAGAAGAATTGTGTTCTTTTAGTGATGTAATATGATACCTATTTCACTACAACAAGAATAAATAAATAAAAATTTTGCTTGATGCAAGAAAAAACATCATTTTTTTATTTTTTTATTTTTGGCTAGGACAAAGAACTTGTATGATTCTTTAAACCATAGTTTGAAGAATTAAAGAGCAAGAAAAAGAAGCAGCAGGAGCTAAGAACAAGTAATGAAAGTGAGTAAACATGAGAGGGAAATCTGGAAACCTAAACTAAAAAAAAAAAAAAGGACGCTCAAATAACAAAATGTTTTGCTATACTGTACATCAGTCATGCGTGAAAAGGATTAGTTGCATTAGATTGAGCATTGACTTCAGATGACTTCTAATCCCGGATTAAATTTCTTGGAGACAAAATTTCGAAATGAAAAAGATCTAAAGTACAAGGTCCAATACGATTCTGTTCTCCCACTTTTGATTGCTATATATATATATGTATATATATACATGCATATACACAACTACAAAGGTGGAGAAGGAGAAGATGATGACAACCACAATGAGGTTGGACTAATTGAGAAAAGCCAAGTTAACAAAGTTGCCAAAAACTAGTCCAAAAGATGCATCGTGAGGGTTTTTTTTTTTTTTTTTTTTTAAGAGTATCAGTACCTTAGCTTGTAATCTCAGCCCCTAAATCAGAAAACAGAAAAAAGATACTATTGGATGAGAACCTTTAAAAAAAAATGCGATGATTTTTGTGAAAATCAGTTACCACAAGTCGCAAACTGTGACCCAAAGAGAGAGAGAGAGAGAGAGAGAGAGAGAGAGAGAGAGAGAGAGAGAGAGAGAGAGAGAGAGAGAGATGAGACATGTAGAGTCTGTAGAGGTACAGCGGTGGGAACTTTTACTTCCAGTCTGCCACCCACTTTGTGCTCATGACTTTTGTCTCATTGCATTGTAAATGAGGATTTCAAATTTCAAATGCTTACAACCCTATGGCCCTTGGAATTGAATTCTTCTTTTTCCATTCAAAGTTTCCTGCGACCTTTTTGTCCAGTTTCACACAAATGGAAACAGATTCATTTAATGCAAAAAGTGGAGTGAGTTTGCGCCCAATTCCATGCAAACCCCGAAAGTCCCGCCGAATGATAGTTATTAGGGTCAGTGGAATTCTTGTCCGGTCGGTGTGGGAAATGACTTTTGCTAAGACAAACTCTACAAAAACAAAATAATAAATAAATATGAGATTGATAGTTGGACTCCAGACTAGTGCAAAGTCATAATCCTTTCACATATAAATTTTATATGTTTAGTAAATGATAGCCCGGTATAGGAGAGCATGTAATTTAACTTGAAATCTTATGGTCAACCACCGGACTTTGGAGCACCCCTATGGTGCTGTTACTCGAATTTGAAATCATGATTTTTTAAATGGTTAAGTTTTTATATTGAGTACAAAAATAATTACGGAATTGGCATTCAAAACCAAGAATGCTACATTCTCATTGAATTTTTTTTCCTATGTCATGGAATCACAAACCGCTCTCTTACATGGCGGAGGGTTAGACCCATACGGGGAGGAGAACTATAGAACCATGAGAAAAAGTTGTGGAATTAGTGGTGTCCAACAGAAAAAGAAGAAATACATATATGAGAAATAGAATTACTAATGTGAATCATGAGAAAATAAAGCATTTGGACAACTATCTAAGTTGGATATAAAAATAAAAAAAGTAACAGTTATTGCCAAAATAATTAGTGCTTTAACTAATTGTACAATTGAACTCACTAAAATATTGATAAGTTTGACAAGGACTTTATTTTAGCAATAGCCAGAGTGGAAAGATGGTAAAGGATTGCTAATCCTTGTATGAGTTTTTTGAACTAAGGATTTGAATCCTTGTTATTAATGGAATCCTAATAATCTCTCGATTGATAAGAAGACTTTTAATTCGTTAGAATTCATAAATGAAATAAAAATAGATTATGTGAAATCATATTAAATATTATCGTCTCTCAGGTCCCTCAACTGATACTACCATAAAGGCAGCAATAAACAGTAACTTTCCCTCCAACATAGTTTACTTTTTTTACAATATTGTGCTCTCAATAAAAGGTTCAATTTTAAAATTTTGCAATTAGGTTTGTTAATGGATCGGGTCTGACACGATCCAATAGATCCAGATCCGATTATCCGATAGACCTGAATCCGAGTGATCCAATTATTGTTGGATCGGATCTGGACGGATCGGGCAGACCCGATCTGATCCGATTTAATTTGGACAAGTCATAATTTTATTTTTAAATTATTAATTTTTTTATAAACAAATTATTCTCTCCTAAAAAATCTAATTGTTGAGTTGGATCGGATCCTCATATTCGGATCCAATTACTAATGGATTGGATCTGGAAATACTTATCGGATCCAATGCTTATTGGATCCGAATCGGATCTAAACCTTATCAGATCTGGATCGAATTCGAATGTAGCGGATTTGGTCCAGACTCGACCCATTGACAGACCTATTCATAATGGTATATAAACGATAAATCAATATAGAACGAAAATCTAATACTCAATCATGAACCAACCCATAACCCATCAGGTCATAGTAACTTAGATTTACCTTGGAGATGTAATGGTTCGAACCTTTCACCTATGTCCAAAAATATTCACATGTAAACTTGGACAACTTGACCTACTCATATTAGATATTAAATAGGTGGGTTGACCCGGATTGTAAATGGACTGGTGTAGGCTGATCCAATTTCAGCTCAAATGAAAACTTAAGAACCGAAGTCCAGCTTGGCCCAATAAAAAAGGGCCCTAGAGTATGTATTTCATAGAGGGCGGCAGGCCTTGGCTTAGTGCTCCATTGCGACCTAGGTGTCAGGTTCAAAACATAAAAAGAGTACCTCTGAATGCAGGTACACGAAGTTACATTTAACCCTCACCAGAGCCGCAATCGCAGGAGCTTGATGCACATGACTGCACTTTTTTTTTTTTTTTTTTTTTTACTAACTAGGTGTCCGGACTAACTTATGTGCATATCGACTAATTCCAAAGCCTGTGCAATCCCTTTCTCCCACACAAACCGCGTAATTATCGGGCCAAAGACCTTGGAGGTGACCTTAAAGAGTTAATAGCACTTAAAAGATTTTGAACACTCCTAAGAACCAACCCTAAACCACCAGGGTTACGACTGCACTTTCATTCTGTGTTGTAATCATCTACAATGGTGTATGAGAGTTATCTTGACTGTTGTTATTACTCAATTGATGATTCAATTCAAAAGGTAAATGTTCTTCTTTCTAGAGAATTAAATATATATATATATATTACCAATTATAGCATAATATCATGAATATTAAAGAATAATATTTCTGTCATCATGCAGAATTTTGGAAATCACATTATACTGGATTGTTGAATTTCTGTATCAAAATCTCTGGATCTTTGGTTGATGTGGCAATTAAGCAATTCAGCCATGTTTTGGGGATTATTGATAAACAACTAAGCAAGTCTGACCTAATCTGGGCCTGATAAATTTAAATGGGCTGGGCTTTACACTATGTTGCATTTCTTGGGCCCTTGGAAGTAGAACATCATGTGACTTGGGATGAAACTATTTCAACATCCAACTGCGTACTTAGTAAACAAATGGTGTTTTTCATGGTTGAAGTGAATCTGTAATAAGCATAAACTTGCCAATCTTGAGAAATTCTCACAGAAAAGAAAAGGCAATAATGGCAGTTGGTGGTGACCCCTGGAAGGCTATTCTGGTAGTCCCACCAGCAGTGGAGTGGTGGCTGTGAGATGCACAGGGCGGTGACAACAGTGGCAGTCCCTACATCACCGGTGGTGTCGGGAACAATGATAATGACGCGCGCCAACGATGATTTTGTTGCATGGTCCAGTGTCTATCTTAGCACCTTGGCAACGGACAATAATGCGGCAATGGCATGCAGTATCATAGCAACGGCTACACGTTCATTTGGATGGTAGTAGTATGAACAAGTGCTGTTGGAATATCAACACCTGCAAGGAGGGACCCTAGAATATTCTAATCTACATGATCACAAAGAAAGATGTACCCAAAAAGACTACACTTACTACTGATATTTTTCCCATAGTAACACTACTGTGGAAAAAGTTAGGCCCCTAACATGAAGAATGAGAGACCAACTGGATAGCACGTAGGCTTAAAATATCAGCTCCAAGGGCCACACAAACCCATCCCTTGAAACTTATTGCTAGCAATATCTGCTTTAAGTGAAGAATCCTCACTTCACTTCTATTGATTCCAATGACTGCTTTATGCACCCTTTTAAGAGATCTCTTGAGCAACAAAGATTCGGAAACAGTGTTTTGAATGGGAATGAGTAGCAATAGCAGCACTGCAACAGTAAAATGATATAGAGTTAAGGACCACTGATACATATAAAAATAAATAAAACCAGAAGTCAGAGAAATAGATTTTATAGAATAGGAAACTAAAATATTCACCCATTCGAGGTACAGATCAGTACAGATGAATATTTACAAAAGATGCAACAAATGAAGGAAATGAACAAAAGATATATAATTCACAAACACGTCTGGGAATATTTCTCTTCGTTTCTTTTTCATCGCAATTCTCCCAAGGGAACGAATGAAATAATAGGACATGTCTGGTCAGCTTCATTTTGCTGAAAGCCTTGCAAGAACACAGAAGAGTTTGTTAGGCTAAGAGGATGTGGAAATGATAAGAATCAAAAACTAGTATTAGAATTGGTGCATGATGGAAGAAGAAAATGAGTAGGAAATCATATAGAGATGTCATAGATGATATCTATGATAAAAAATAAAAAATCATATAGAGATGCCTAATGAGTCAATCCTTAAAATATTGGTTTTGAGGTGTCTTCTTGTGGAATTATGTGTGTGTGTGTGTGTGTGTGTGTGTGTGTGTGTGTGTGTATAACCCTCAACTCTAACCACCAAGCCACACAACCCTAGTGACCCTATGACGGGAACACCAACCCCAAGAAGGTCCTTAGCTCCTGCTCCTGACCAAGTAATGAGCCTACAAGGCTCTTTAGAGATTGCCAAGGAATACCTTCACTTGAGGCTAAACCACCACGTACATTAGCTTAGGCCGGGAAGGCCATATTTGGAGGGAGGAAAGACATGTTGCAAGGTCTCATTGGTCCAAAGTGTCACCTCACGAGGCTACATGGCACCAAGTCACATTGACAAATTGACATGGCACCCATGTGGCTTGCCACATGGGCCCATGTACCTACATTGAGCTTCAATTTGTGCATAAAACAATTCGATACCAAAACTGCTTACAAGGTGGAAATTTTACCAGGAATATTAATACAAGGAACACTAAAACAGCATATCAAATCAGAGGGTGTAGCAATCATAATAGCCAAGATAAGGTGAGACATTCAAAATGTGCAATGATCATATGGTTTACAACCATATCCAAAAGTCAATAATATACCCAATGTTAAATGCTAATAATTAAAAGACTTCATACTAACTATGCATAAATCCAACCACATGAGCTCTTGGAGGACCCAAATTGCTTTGCTTTGAAAAAAATTATTGCTTTATTTTGTCTTGTTTAAATGCATGGTATGTTGGGGATCATTGTGACACTCCTATGAGCATCTTTTCAACTCCGATGATATTTTTCATTTGATTTTCAGTTCTAATCTTAAGCTCATTTTCATAAACCAAGGATGATGACAATAATGAGAGGACATAGATAAAGGAAATGTGGTACCAATCTGTGGGGTGCTTAAAACCTTTTCATTAACAGAAAAACTTGTTGAGAACCCAAAAAAATAAAATTTTAGACAACCCATAAACCAAAGCCTGAGTTGCACGAGGAAAATTTTGTTTAATAGGATGCTAGATGATGGAATTGAACGATATGTTGACATTAGCCACAATGAGGTCAGAGCACAAACATAGGTGTTTTCAACTAAGAAGTGGGGAAAATTTAAATAAGTTAAAAAATAAAACAAAAGAACATCAGACACGAATCCAAGAATTAAATGAACAGGGGTTTGATTTGTGCCATGGTGTGTGGTATAAACATCACATTCACGAAGGAAGCAATTTCATGTTAGATATTTCTCTCTAAGAAATGTAATCACAATAAAAACAAATTTTGGATTCTTAGGTCTTCCTAGAGAGCATAACCCAATTTTGCTAGAAAATGCATAAATTTTTTGACAAAGGAGACGATCTAAGCCAGAGAAGGCAAAAGAAATTAAAATTCAAGCAGCTTTCCATTTCCACAGTAGAAGTTGTATGACAGCCTCTTCTCTGACAATATGTTACTTTTTCCACAATAAACAGTGAAAATAACTGCCATAGGAGGGTAAAATCTTAAACCATAGTCATTAGCTAAGGATGGTCCAGTATCATTTTTTTTAATCTAATCTATTACACCTCAAGTATCTAGCACACATTTAATTTGCTTCTTTCAATTGGTTTTTCCACATCAAGGTCAAGCCTGTATTCTACTTTGTGGAGGAAAAAATAATCATAACTCAAAGGTTCGTCAAAATAATTTTATGGACTAAGCAAATAATGAAATACACAATTTATTGAATCATAGAATAAGATCGGGTCTTCTTATATAAAATTCTGGAACCTTGAAAATAATTCAAAATTGTGAATGCCCTAGCAAACTGCCCATCAAATTTAACATGTGAATTATTTGCAATGAATTGGACTCAAAGCTCATGTGTTCTACAAAGAGAGCCCAGAGGCTACTTGCTAAAACTAAAAATTTGGCACTATGGATAAGTAGCACTAAGGCCATATCGTTCTTTACTTTTTGTACTAATTTATTTTGGGAGATTCACTTTGAAAGTGTTTATACATATATCATACACACATTTATGTATATTAAAAAAAATACATTTCCAAGAACTACCGTAATCACGCTTCCCTTCAATTTAAGGTGAACATAGGTCGGTTTGGTTCGGTTAGATATCTAACCCAAAACTGAATTGACCATGGTCTGTTGACTCTGTTCCCTAAATTGCAACCAGAGCCAAACCATAGTTGTTAAAGAACTGAACCAAACCAAACCAAAATGAGAAACTATTGTTTGGTTCCAATATAAGGTTTGTTTCGGTTCCAAACCATGGGTCTAATGTTGTAATTTAATTTTCTGCAACACTGGCCCACAGCCCACATTCCAAGCCTCAAGCTTTAATGAATATTGAATAAGCCACAACTCAGGCCCAACCACTAAGGAGGTCCATCAAGCACTAGAATGAAGTAAGGTCCCTTTTTATAATGAGACAGAATAAAGACCTATCTCTGTTTAGGCGATGTGGGAACAAGGAATGCATAATAAGTTTCCTACTGGGCTATTGCTCATTTAAAATGTGTGAGAGAAGTTTTCTTGCATTTCTGATGTGGAATGAATACCCTAAATACTCTCCATATTGATAAAATAAAAAAATAAAAAGTGAAGAAAACAAAACAAAAAGGCAAACAAGGAGGTGAAAGGCTCACATGGGTTTGCAGCCCACCATAATAAATGTTGCCTACCAATTTGTCTCCACTTTTTCATCAATCTCCCACTTGGAGACAAATACATAGCACCATATAATACTGCAGTGACTCAATGCCTCCAACTTCAGGTGCTAAGCTTAGCTTCTCAATGATAACCACCTTTGTCAATATATCTGCAGAACCATCTTTATCAGAAGGATCTTTATCTTCCTTTTGGAGGAATAACAAAGAAGCCGACAGAGATGAAGAAGGAAGATTGGGAGCTACTCGACCGTAAAGCCTTGGGTACAATAAGGCTGACCCATGCTGCCTTTGTTGCCTCCAAAATTAGGAACGAAAAGATAACCGAAAGTTTGATGGCTGCTTTGTCACGGATGTATGAGAAGCCTTGAGCCATGAATAATATCTATCTTATCAAGAAATTGTTCAACTTGAAGATGACCACCAAGAGCTATGGTGGTAGATCGTGGCAAAAATGAAGGTACTCTCTATGTCACGTTAGGTACTCATAGTGCAATTACAGTTGCATCATCAGAAGTCGAGGCAAGCATGTGGCATTGTAGACTTGGGCATTTCAGCGAGAAAGGATGAAAGTTTTAATGTCAAAGAGAAAACTACCAGGTTTGAAGTCTCTGCACTTTGATTTCTGTGAAGATTGTGTCTTGAAAAACAGAAAAGGGTTGGTTTTACATAGGTTCAAAGTACACGCAAGTCAGAACGGTTGAAGCTGGAGCATACAAATCTTCTTAGGTATCATCACTTGGTGGTGCTTGTTATTTTGTTACTTTTGTTAATGATGCTACTCAAAAGCAATGGATTTACTTTATTAAGAACAAATCTGATTTGTTCGATGTCTTCTAAAAGTGGAAAGCCCCTAGTTGAGAATGAGACAAGTTCAAAGTTGAAGTGTTTCAAGTCCGATAGTGGAGGAGAGTATATCGATGGCCATTTGAAAAGGTGTTGTGCTGAAAGCGGTATTAGACAAGTGATGACAATTTTGAGAAAACCAAGATAAAATGGTGTTGCATGAACAGACCAATCTTGGAACATACTAGGAACATGAGGATTAATGCCAAGTTGCCAAAACAGTTTTGGGCAAATGCAATGAGTATAACTGCTTACTTGATCATCAGAATTTCCAGAGTGAGTTTGGCAAGAATCTTGACGATAGCAAATTGTATAGTGATAGTCAAAGTGCAATACATTTTGCAAAGAATTCAACATTTCACTCAAGAACCAAGCGTATTGACATTAAGTACCATTTTGTGCGTTCACTCTTGGAAGATGGTAAGATTAGTTTGGAGAAGATCCATACTAGCAAAAATCCTGCAAATATGTTGACGAAGGTGGTTACCATTGAGAAACTAAAGTTGTGTTCAACTTCAGTTGGCCTTAGCAGCTGAAGATGGAATCATTGAGTCACTTCGGTATTATATAGTGCTATGTTTTTGTCTCCAAGTGAGAGATTGATGAAAAAGTGGAAAACAAATTGGTAGGCAACATTAATTATGGTAGGCCACAAGCCCACAACCCATCTGACCCTCTACACTCTATTTCTTTCTTCAGCCACATACGCAAGGCCGAATTCAAAGAAGATACTACAACAAATCTTCAGCCACCAATAGCAGCACAAATTGATATTATTTGTCTCCTATTGCAACACTAAAAAGAGAAAGTCGGGGTATAGATAGAGGTAGAGCAGAAAGAGCTTGTGCAGAAGAGTGTGAGGAAGAGAGAAAGAAAATAGTAAGGGTTTGTGAAAGAGAGAGTTTGTGAAACTCTTGTAACTCCTCTTTGTAATCATCTATTTGTTCGTAGTGACTTAGTGAATGTAGACCTAAATTTTAGGTGAACCACGTAAATCTTGGTGTCTAATTTTGTGTGTGCGCTATGTTCCCTGTATGAAATTTATTGCTGAGATCAAACCCCAACACATGAATGCTGCGGTTTTAATTTTTTTATACTCATCCCACATCAGCAATATGACCTTGAGCAAGTAAACTGAGTGGAGTTATATACAGCTGTAAGGATAAAATTTTTGAAACCTTACAGGTCGGTTCTCAAGTTGATTCGTATAAACTAAACAGCCAACCCAGAAACGGACTGAAGCCCCTCGAGAACCAAACCAAACCAAACCACTGAGGTTGGGTTCAGTTCAGTGCTTGGGGCTGATTAACATTTGCACCCACTCTCTCAATGGTAACATTTATTCTCTCTGCCAATAAATAACCTATCTACCTGTGTATTTCTTCATTCTTATAGTGTGTGAAAGTTCTTCTTTTCCTAAAACGATGGAATTGATTTGAGATAACAAGTTTTGTAAAACTTTGTTATTTTTTTGTAAAAAAATTAATTATTTTCCTTTTTTTTAAAAAGAAACAAGTAGTGTTTGCTTGTACTAAAAAAGTAAATTTGAGGACTTAAAAAGTCATTTTTCTTCTTTTTTACAAGTAAAAAGTACTATTTTTATTAAAAGCATTTACAAAGATAAGAAGTTTCTTTTTGCTCAATGCTTCAGGCTGGTCATCCAACTGTCCCAAATTTCCTTAACCATAAACAAATAAATGAGTATGTTTATATATACATGTACAGACACATATATGTGTTTACATATGTTCAAATTTGTAATTACACACTCATAACCACACATTATAATATAAACATAAGACACAAATGCATATGTATATCGAAGTTGTTCCAAACAATATCGCACTGAGTGGTATTCACCCCTTAATTCAAAAATCATCCTACACCGAACATACCATGCAAGAGTCAATACTTACCACAGAAACTTCCAAAATATAGTAATGAAAACCATAAACATTGAAGCAGATATTGTATTTCACAGGGCATAAGCAAGATATTCCATGGAGAGAGAGAGAGAGAGAGAGAGAGAGAGCGATAGATCATAACAGTTAAATTTTGTTAAAAAAAAAAAATACAATGATTGCATTTAGCGATTATAGTGGTAACTCAATGAATTTCGAATTTTTTTACTCAAATAAAGTTTCAGGATTTATCAATTTATAATTTGATGTCTGGAAATGTGGCCTTGCATGGGTGGCAATAATCTGCAGAGCTATTGTACCACATGATGCAAATTCAAAAGATCCGTACCTTCTCCAATCTAAATGTTTCAGTGGCAATGTGCCATACTATCAATTGGGTTGAAGAACAACATGCTGCAAAAGCAGGACAATATGAGGTCAGATTTCATATAAAGAAATGCTTCCATTGATCCACATGAAACTCCTGTCAGGAAGAGAGAGATAATATCTTTCTGAACAAATAATGAGAAAGGAAAATAAAATGTCAATTATCAAGGGGTCAAGACTGTCACACTATCATGATAACAAAGTTTTTTTTTTTTACCTTAATTTGAGTCCTGTTATATGTGTAAGTGATGTGAACTAAACTGTCACTAGCCTGGATAACAGCTGGATAAGAGAACTCCATTCCCATTGTCTCCTCCAATGTCACAATATCATTCCATGAGTCACCATCATCTGTTGAGAGGGCTACTTTAAGAATGCCTCTGGAGATTGTATTATAAGCAAGTAGGAGACGGCCATCCATTAGCTTTACACCATCAATCCCTATTAAATGGAACTCGTAGAATCAGCCAGCAGGAACTTGAAGGAAAAGGAATCACATATGACATATATATCTCGATATATACATGTAAGAAAATACAAGAACAAAAGAATCAGCCTATAGTAGTGGAACTGAAATCAGCAAGAAAAATAAAAAGTAATTCAACTATGTCCATTGTAATAACAAATTTTTGTTTTTTGGGTGAGTACCCATGTAATCACGTGAACATGTTAATTCTATAAAAACGAGTCATTGCAAATGGAAATAATAAAAAAATGAAGACATTGGACTAATACATATTTACTCTCTCTTTACAGTCATTTTCCATGGTGCTCAAGCCTTTTGGTGATGAGTTGGACCTTTGATTAATTAACATCTCTTTTTTTTGATTGACCTCCTTCTTTCTTTAATCCAAAGGAGGTCAAATTCAGATTGCTGTTCAAATTAATGAAGCTTTTTCAGTCTAATTCGATCTACACCTCTCGATATCATTCAGAGATGGAGTACAACAAGAAGCATTCTAAATGGCATGAGAAATCAAGCTATTCCTACACAACTTTACAAGCAATCATATCTATGAGGCATCCAAATAACCCCCTGCTCAATTAAATGATACGGGTGTCAGGCACAACCTGAATTTGGATTGGGTAGTTCAGTAGGTTTTGCATAACTCCAGCTCTGGCCACCATCATGGGATTCTGACATGCAAACTCTATCAATGCCCTCAAAGGATCTCAATAGAACACGCAAGGTCCCGTTTGCAGTCTGGTACGGAACAGGTTGAATCACACTGAGAGGCTCATTCTCAATATATATAGGTCCATGCTTTCTCCATGACCTACCAGAATCTGCAGTCATCTGCTTTACATGAATCACGAAACTTGAATTAACAAACCACTTTACATGATTTTTAGCCTTCTTTCCTAACAGTAAATAACACAATTTGCTTAATGTAAACAAATTCTTGTTACAACCTCGACCCATGCCCCCCAAGAATTCCAACTTTCTACTGATGATCCGCAGAGCAAGTTCCCATTTCCCAGCAAGATCGGCTGAGGAGAGTAAGCAGCACATATAACATGGGCATTTTACTAGTATTAAATTGCAACTTCATGATAAAAACAAACATTTATAAGAGTGAACCTATTCATACCTTATTCTTGATTGGTCCTAAAATACCAGGAGGAAGCTGTTCTCTTGCTGTCCAAGTTACTCCTTTATCATAGGACCGCTTCATGCATCCACTCCATCTGAAGCTCAGTTGCCATCAATGAGCATCAAGAAGTGGCATGGAAAATGCAATAAATAGCTACAACTAATCTTGCAGTTGCAAAGCATCTCAGTTTGTATAGTTGACGGAAGTGCTATTAGAGAACTAGGTGCGCCAATAGCTTAAGATATTAGGGAGGATGTAACTCAAAGATTTTATATATACAACACAACCCTCATTGTGGCCAGACTTCCCTGTATAAGTGGGCCAAATGCATGACAGGAAAAATAAAAAAAAAAAGGATTAAAGTTGAAGCTCTAGAAACTTTGTTTAATGGAAAGGAACAAACAAAATACTACGGCATTTGAACTAATCTATGCGAGTTTAATCAAAAACCTTGAAACTGAAAGAATCTCCATCTCTTTATTCCTGTTTATTTACTGATAACCAAGGTTCAATTAATGAAAACAGCAGTTGGTACCAATGGATCAATGTGCTTCTTTCATTTAAAATAAGGCTCAAAAAAAATATGAATGAAAGGAGGTGAAAGGAACACTTTTGCTTTTGCTGAATCAGTTTGACTAGGGATAATAAACGATATAAAATGTGCAACCTGATACTAATTCAAAATTCAAGAAGGCATTAATAAAAATATCAGCCAGATATGAAACAAGTAAACTAGAAACTTTCACTTCTAGTTGCTAACTCCATCTTTAGCTATTCAATGCTCCCATTACTTCCATATTACAAGATGATAGTGAGAGGGAACATTTCTCTTAAAGTTTCACAAAATTAACTTAAGCTCTCCAATTTCCGATGCATCAAACATTTATTAGTCCTTTATGTATCAGCAAGTACATGCTAAATCCATCTAGCTCAACCTCAGAACTTAAAGTCTACCTGACAGTGCAGAGAAAGTAGATATCACCTCCAATAAATCCATAATATGAAATATCAGGTCAGGATAGTCTATCTCAAACAACTTGCAACAGTATGGTTTGGAACATCAAAAGTAAGTTCCAGTATTCTTTCATACTTGTTTTTGACACCTTAACCTTAGCACACTAATTTGCTATCCTTGGAATGTATACTCTCCGTTCATCTCATTACTAGTCTCCTTTTTTCTAAATAGAAAATGGTAAAATTTAGTGAATCATCAAAAGGCGAAGCCACCAGAATAGTCGAATACAAAAAGATGGAAAGGATGTAAAGTTAACCTATACACTTTCTCTCTACTTAAAAGATCGTACCAAATCCAAAAATTGCTCAAGGGAATGACTCATCATCCCCAATGTCCAACAATAGAAAAGAGTCAAAGATCTATTCAATTTATAAAACAGTTTGTCCATATCTTTAAGACCTATGATTCCATTTTCCCCAAATTATCCACATCATGCACAAGGAAATCGACGTGCAAGCCTTTTTTGTTCCCTTGCCTCCTCTCCCCCCTCTCCCTTTCCCTGTCTCCAACTATGGATGATATCCTCTGCATCTATAGGACAATCCTAATGTACCCCAAACAGAGCTACAATGATATCGTGTAGCTGTCTCACCGCATGACAGTGAATAAGAAAATGGATTGACTGACTCTCCATTTTGCTTGCACATGCAACACCTACTAAACAAAATATGGCATTTTGAGACAAATCGTTGGTAATGAGGATCTTCCCATGCACCAAAGAAAAAAGCCCTTGTAGCCCAAATCCCTTTCCATGTGTAGGATGTATCCCTATGACCTACTAAGACCCATAAAAAGGTTTCAACTTGAAATGCCCAGCCTGAGAAACCTCCCATCTCCTAACAACCTTCTCAGCTATGTTCAGCTCCCATATAGCCTCTCTAGAAGTTCCAATCTTGCAAATATCCAAAAGTAATCCTCCAAAACGCTTGGTGGCCCTCCTTTCAAAGATTATCTGCCACATACCCCGCCCCCTCCAACCCAATCCACCACATTACAAAGAAGTGCAGGGAAAGTCGCCTCAAGTTTCTCTTTCCCACACCTCGAATGGCTTCAAATTTCACTCTACCTTCTCTTCCTACAATCCCCTGAAATTGGCCAAAAAGATATTTCACCCTTTTCTAATACCCTCCCAAAGAATTCTACAACAAGACATAGTCACCTCCATAGAAGTCCAAACCCCCCACCCGTCCCTCCAGGGCCATATTACTGCATTTTGAAAATGCCACCTCCTCAAAATGCCCTGGCACTGTCATCTAATCTCCCTCTCCCTCCAACTCTGCAATTCAGTAACTTAGGCCTAGACAGATATTCGTTGTTTCACAAGATTATAAAAAGCTTAAGCTTATACAATGCTTTTATTCTTTCAACAAATACTTAGATATATGAATCAATAATAGAGTCATATAGGCATCATAAAAAGATCCCAAGCAATATTATCCCAGCACTTATATAATGGGTCCACGCCATTTAGCTTATGCTAATATATTGGATGGCACAGAGTGTATACTGCATGACATTTTATAGTGCCTTGAAAAAGGATTCGATTCAGTGAAACACTTGCGTGATATGCAATGGTTTAAAATTCATTTTAGTGTGCTTTTAAAATTGCATTCTTTAAAGTGACTAAGTACAAAATATCTTCATAGGATGAGTTAAATTTCAGATGCCTAAGAAATTATTGGGGATTATTCTCCCCACTAAGCAGCAAACAAATATTTGAGGAATTCAATAAGCTTGATTAGAGTTATTCAAAACTTAAAATAAGTCAGAATTCACTTACTTTTGGACCTCTTGGCCAATTTTGTAGAATAAAAGCAGCTCATTGGATGGAAGCTTAAACAGAACTGGGTTCCACATTGGAACATCGGTTTGTTCATCAACAGTAATGGGAGGGTGCCAACAACCATCCTGCTCAAAATACTCCACTGATATGAGTTCAAAAAAAACTGTCCACCTGCTTGAAAGGAATACTACTAAAGGAAAAAGCATGCGATGTAGCAGAGCCAGAAATGTGGTCTAACGAAACCAAATGTTACAAGTGCAGGGAGAATACATTTGTGAAAATTCAGAATATTCTGTTCCAACTTCAAAACTAAAATGAGTAATAATCGGTTTGGCAACAAATATATTCTGACTACCCTCCTAAATATCCACCAATGCACCAGCATGAATATGGAAACAGAATATGTCGTACATGAACTCAGCCTCACGTTAAATTTTACCTACGCTTTAGCCTAACTAAATTTTCACATCCAATGTTACTTGCTTTCACAGCACAGTGTGATTATCCTTCAAATTATTTGCTGACGCAGTGTCATGCATAGGGATTCTCCATGAAGCCTAACATGTTAAATATTTGATTACCTTATAAGTCTGTGACCAAATTTTCACATCAGGTGCTCCCTCTGATGAACCCCCAAAATAAGCCACCAAAAAGTGATCTTTATCAACCTACAGGCACCAGAAATCAGTAACAATCTAATTTATTTCTCCTTATGATTGAAGTAGGAACTAAAATAATATTTCCATTGCATTACCTCAACAATTGTAGAAGCATGACAGCTATTGAAAGGAGCTGAATTCGCAGGAAACGTGAATTCCTCTAACAATGGCCCCTGAATGCAATTATCCTTCTTGTTATCCAAGACTTGGCCCATCCCAGGTGTGGTGTTTGCAAAAACTCCACCTACTTTACTACATATAGAGTTTTCATTACATAGTTAGATATTGTTCGGAAGATTAAACATGTAAGCAAGTTTGCCAACAAGTGCAGCAATCTTACGATAAATTGAAAGAAAAAAAAAAACACTCGTAACATTGTAATTCAAAGCCTCATTATATTAGTGATTGGCAGTCATTGGACAAATTGTCAATGATATTACAACTGCGTTTTATGGCCGTTCTGTTCATCTTGTGAATTAACAAGTTTAACATCGACAAAAATAATTAAAAAAAAATCAAATCAAAGGCTACAAGATAAACATAGCACCTGTCAAGAAGCAAATGATGTGGATGAAGCAAGCGATGGGTACGCAATGGGAAATCAGAACTGAACAAGTGGAAATCAGAGCTGAAATGGCTTCCAAACCCAGATAATGTGTCAGGCAATTGACTAAATTTGGAAGGCAATAACAGTATAAACAAAAACAACAAAGAAAACAGTACTGAAACAATGCCTGAAACTAATTTCCACATTTCTACTTAGTTTTGAAGAAAAGTAGAATGGGAAACTTTATTGAAATGCTTGGATGATCAGTACAAGTGATAATCGGTACATACAATAATAGTTGACAATGAGAAGATTGGAAATCATATGTTTACTTTCCTACCCTAACAAATACATATTTTTAATGTGACATATCTAATGATATCTCTGACCTCTGCCAAATTAATGAGGTTGGGTGAGATACAAGTTTTACAACAACAATAATTTAATGCACACGTAAGACAAGACAAGCCAGTGTGTATAATTGCAGAGGAAAGATTGTCAAGAATGGGCAGTTTCTTGGTTTTTGCCGATATTCCGACTTGGGGATAGTTTGACCGATTGCTTGCCCCTTCGTTGTTATTAATAAGATGGGGAAAAGCGGAACAATCTTTCGGAATGTATGACAAGTCCAAATGAATCGATACGTTTGTAATATATACATATATATATATATATATATAGAGAGAGAGAGAGAGAGCAGCAATACCTGGTAGTGGTTACAGTCGCATGGCATGAGCAAGCAAACAGAGCTGTACCTATTACTCTTCACTCTTTACTGTCTATGAATATGCCCAAAAAAAATTCAAAGATTGGAATAGATTATTGCTATTTTCTGTTCGTAACTCGGTTAAGCAGTACTGCCCTTTTGTACAAGAGACGTGCTTTTCTCACCTCCGCTGACACAATCCCCTCCCCGATCCCACTCCAAATCCTCATTATAATAACTATTATGCCCTTTTGTACACCCTTCCCTACCTCTGCCCAGGTTTTTTTTAGTTTTATTTTTTTTTTAATCAGTTTCTTTCATTTTTTTATCAGTTATTTTTTTTTTGGACTAAAAGTTTTTTTTATTATATGTTTATAATCTTTTGTTTATTTTTTAGTTGTAGATTTTAGGAGTCATTATTTATAAAAATTTTAAAAAGTATAAAAATATGAATCAAAATAAAAAGTATATATATGAATCTAACAAAAATACTGACAATTAATAAGTAAACACATTTATAGCTTGTGAACAAATACTTTTTTTTCAAATGAAGAGTATATGTAATAATACACAAAAAAGATATACACAAAAATATATAAAAATACAAATTTTAATTAATATTACCTTCAAATTCTGCTCCCGAGGCGCTTGTTGTACCTATTACTTCGTACCACAAATAAACACGTGAAGCAAAACTAATAAAAAAAAAGAAACAAAACTAAAAAAAATTAAACAAAACTAAAAAAAAAAAAAAAAAAGAGATACACAAAAATATATAAAAAGTTGGGGTGTTGAGTTGGGAAGGTAGTTTAAAGAAAGGGAGAGATTTTGATATGTGTTAAAAATTAAATAAATAAATAAAATTAGTGAAAAAAATAATAAACAAAACTAATTAAAAAAATAAACAAAAGTAATTAAAAAAAGAAACAAAACTACATAAAAATCAAATAAAACTGAAAAAAAATGCAAGTGAAGAGGTTTAGTTGATTTGTTATTTCAAAAGAAGAAAAAGGGTATAAAGGTAATTGTAATAGGAGACAAAATTGACAGGTGGAGGGGGGTGCTGTCGGGGGTGGGAGAAGAAATTTACTTTGTACAATAATGGGTTTTCGGTATATCTATATAATAATGATCATAATGGCTTGACTATTGGAGAGAGAGAGTGTATGAAGGGGGTGCATAGATTCCAACTTAATCTTACCAGAGAAATGCCCAATGCGAGAGATCTGCACAGTACTAAAGGGCTCGAACCTGTGGGTTTTAAACAGGCGCTCAATCCTACCAGCCAAGGAAGAGAGAGAACAAGGAGCGCACGAGGCCTTTTTGTTTTTTTTGGTTTTTTTTTTCTTGTTGCACCTCAAGTAACTTCAGAGTTTGTGTAGTTTTTATCTCACATAAACTAGATAATTATCTAGTTAAAGGCCTTGGGACATAGTGTTTGGGACTCGGGGTTTTCTTATGCACATCTCGACTAATTCTCTTCTGATATCGTAAAATGAGATCATTCGGATCAAGACTAAAGAAAGAGATAAATTTATCATAATCTAACCCCAAAAGTTATGTTAACTTGTTACCAAGTGTGGTAAAATTTTATAAAGAATTGTTATTAATAATAAAGGATAATTACGCTTTACTCTTATTGTAGTCTAACCAAAAATTATATTATGATTTAAAAGTGAACATATATCCTCTTATAATTTGGGCTTATCTGCAAAATAAATAGAATCCTGCTAGATTTGATAAAATCAAAAAATGCCCATGGGAAGAATAACCCTTTATATTAATAAAAAATGGTAACATCATCTTTTTTATATTCAATTTTAGAGAAATGAAACGATTAGAATGCCCATGTAACATAATTATCATTCATTCTAATAGTTTCTATCTATTTTGCAGTGAAGTTTAAGCAATAATTTTTTCTCAAACTAGGGTACAAGGGAATGAAAATTAATTGAATGAAAAAATGAATGAAATGAGAATGAAAATAGAATAGTCATTATCATTTCCTTATTTGGTAAGACCAATAAATAATGATAGAATAGAATGAAATAAAATTTGTGTATAATATGAAAATTCAATATTATGTTTATACAAAATATTAGTAATATATATTATTTAATTATTAAATATTATTAAACATTTGTAATGGTAGCGCGGCAGCGGCGGTGGTTAGTGGCACAACAACGGTGGTTGTTGGTGACAGTAACGACAGTGGTGGTGAGGTAGTGACAATGGCTAATGGTGGGTGGTGGTAGTTGGACGATGACGACGGTGTAGGTAGCGGTGTCAATGGATGGTGGGTGATTGTAACTAACTGTAAACGGTAGTGTTAGTTAGTTGTGGCGGTGATTGTGAGAATTTTTAACTTTTAAAAAAATTTCAAAATTTTTTCTTTTTTAAAAGAAATTTGACAACAAAGATCTTACTAAATTTTATTTTATGTTGTTTCATGTATAAATAGAATGATTATTCCCACTCTTGAAATAGGGAATGGTCATTCCAACAAAATATAAGAATAATCATTCTATGATAATAGTCACTCCACCTTTAAATAGTGATATCAAACAAGGAAATGAAAACAAAAATGAGAATGATCATTCTATTCTATTCTATTTATTTGTACTAAACATAGCATAAGGAATAAAGTATAATTATCCTAATAATAAACTCTTACGTGGAGCTCTAGAAAAATCTTGGGCAATATCGCGCATCCCCTATTTCTTAATATAATACCAAAGGTGTTATCTCCTTGACTCAAGTACTACTAGAGAGTCCAGGCTCCAAAGTCCCAAGTATCAGTATTACTTTGACAATTACTGAAAATCTAACAGCCAAGTTTGAACCATTGAACATCTTAAATTCTCAATTTGCAATCAACAACATGGGCCAAACG
Source organism: Euryodendron excelsum (assembly GCA_033060915.1). Classification (NCBI taxonomy): domain Eukaryota; kingdom Viridiplantae; phylum Streptophyta; class Magnoliopsida; order Ericales; family Pentaphylacaceae; genus Euryodendron; species Euryodendron excelsum. The sequence goes on along the minus strand of CM065381.1, from coordinate 4,339,373 downwards.
CGCCACTATAGTAGAAAGCATATGATTTCCACAGGGATTGACCTTTCTATTTTAATGTTATTAATTTTTTGTCATACTGTAATTTGCAAGTTTGTAATGTATGTGTGCTTCTGACCAAAAAAAAAAAAATTCCAGTAATTAGGTAATATTAAATTTTTAGTACTCATTTCTATCAAGTTTTGTTATGTGACACTTTTTTTCTCTAAAAGTTTGTTAATTTTATCACAAATTCGGGAAGTTTAGCAATGCTGTATTTTTTTTTTTTTTTTGAAAGTTTTTTCATTTTATCATAAATTAATATTGTTGATGTAATAAAATATCACGTATTATAATTTAATGAGAATGACTACTGAAGATTCAGTACTATCTAACTACTAAATTTTTTCAGCATCTGAGAGAGGGAGGGAGGCAATAATAATACCAATTAAGCTTACAACTTACAAGAAAACAGGGAATTTAAAATAAGAAGTGTTTTTATTTATATTGCGTTTGCTAGCACAAAATTAAGTTTGTATTTGTATTTTCCGTGGTGATAAACACACTTTTTCCTTTCGGAAAGTGAGAAAAATAATAGTAAAAAGCTACTAAATTGAGAGTCTAAATTCAGCTACTAGCAGGCTAAATCCAAAATCAATTTTTTACAATCCAAATCAATTTTTTACAATCTCGAAAACAAAGAAGATGTTAATGTAAAACTTGGATCTATTATACTATTCACTTTATTAACTACAAAACAAAAATGTATGAGTTTTTACTTTAAAACAAAACGCCTATCCAAATAGGTCTAAGTTACAAAATATCATTGTCGCTTATACTGATCGATTTTGTATATAACTTTTTTTTACCATTAGAATTTGCATTCGGTCAGGATAGGTCGGGTCTACATTAAAAATAAGGACCTAACTAGATTCTAAACCCGCAAAAAATAAAAAATTATGAGCCCAAGCCCGTCCATTTAATTCAAATTTGTTTTAATAAATGATCTTTTTCTCTAAAAATAATATTAAATAACATAAAATATAATTGGATGAGGCCGGACTTTAAACAAAATTCTCAAATCAGTTCATTAATATAATCAGCCCAAAAAATATTCGCAAACTATATAAACAATCAATGGACTTGAAGGAGGAGTAAGGCCAAAGCAAAGCCAACTTCTAACAAAATTATAAAATAAAATAAAATAAAAAAAGGCATAGCCATTTACTCTGAAATAACTGGTCTCCGACGTCGTAATAATACCCGGACCGTACGGACATGTGGCCAACAACCATCTAAGAGCCGGCGGTCTACTTACACTCAGCTTAGATTTGTGTTCTACATTTCATATTTACCCTTGTTTTGCCTACTAAACTACGAGAATACCAAAATACTAAGGAAAATGTTATTATTCTATAAATTTTGTATAAAGGAACATGAAGGATATGTCAATAATATTTTTTTGCAATTAAAAACTTTCACAACAGGCGTTTTGCTTCATAGCACAAGTTTCTATTCAATCACATCATTCTGTATAAGTCTGTTGTCCCTTCAACCTTTGAATGATAAAAAAATATGTCACGTTTTTTTTAAATAATAGAATAAGGTACTATAAGAAATTGTGGAACATTGAACTTGGGACTACAAATTTGAGGACAGTAATTTTGTAATTTAATCTCCAATAAATATGCAATTCTTTCTACCAATTATTATTTAATTCGATGTATATTTAGATTGCTTATTCTGATTTCCTTGCCCAACAAAATATGGTATAATGGGGTTTGGATGGCATTGTCCAATTTCAACCCCTTTTACTTGTGAAACAAATGTGGCATCTATATTTTAAAGGAAATTTAGTACTGCAAATTGAACTATTCTACTTTGAAATAACTAATTTTTAAAATAACAAATTTATAGATGAACCAATTGAAAATTTATATATTTTTCAACATAGATTAGGTAATTGGGTGTTTTGGAAGAAATAAAAAGTCCAATTTTTTACCGATAAAGTAAGAACTTTTTAGTTGTTTTATTTTTGTAACAAGGTAGATCTAGCTATCTATTTTATATATTAGTCGACTCTAAAAGTATCTTGTTTTATATTTATCTTTATCTTTTTGTGCAATACTGTATATCTAATTTGTGTAAAATGATTTGGATATTTAATTTGAAGCACTTTCAGCCTCTTATGGATTGTCCTGCTGGCTAAGGAATCTTGATTTGCTGTGAAAATCCCCAGCTAGCTCTAAAATTGCTTCCATTGAGTGCTTCGCACATGCAGTGGACAGGCTCACATGCACTTAGGGGAGAGAGAGAGAGCATTATAATATGCAAATGCTTTTAATTTGGGGATGTTTGGATTGCTACTGAAAAAAGTCATAAATCATAAGTTTAATTTAATATTAAAAGTCACTTTTTAAAATAATTTTCTCAAGCTCAAATTAGTTTTAAAAAGCGAATTTTTTTTAGTGAGAGTCAAACACAGTTTTAAAAAATTATAAAAGTTTAAGCCATAAGTTAAAAAAGTTACATTCAAATACCTCCTTAATTTTAACTGATAGCATTTCTATTCTAAGAGTTTCTCAAAGCTATCTCAAACATATCCTAATCGTTTTTTAAAATTTTTTAAAATATTTTTTTTATATTTTTAAAATATTTTTTCAAAATTTAAAATTAGTTTTCCAACAACTATGATCCAGCTACGAATTTCAAATTCTGTTAGCTGCTAGCTAGCATTATAAATTTATAATCATCACTTGTTGATCCTCACCACCAAAAATAGCACAAGAGATCGGCTTTTGATGCCCAATGTGGGCCACACTATAGCTGTACCACTAAAATTGACATAGTGCATTATCAAGCCACAACAAAAACATTGAAAGTCATAGCTAGAGGATTTGCACAATGTAGGAGTGGCCAAGGGCGCTCATTTTATTTTATTTTTGTTCCAACCAAAAACAAATATATAGACCAATTCCTAATAACAATCTTTCCTATCATATCATCTACTGACAAAGGTCCTACTTAAGCAGTGTAATCCTCCAAATACACAAAAATTTCATTTTGGTCATCCTCTAATTTAACAAGATTGTCAGTACATCTATTCCCTTCCTTCAAAATAGTCAGGAAGAGTAGCTTGATCAGGTTTACTCGTGACAGTGTTCACCTTCCTTTGGTCGTTCTGAACTGTTCTCATTGATTCCAATTGAATCAGGTGTCTCAGTAGCTTGGTTGCATGTCTCCACCATGGCTCTAGGATTAGCATTGTCCCTTCTATCCACCATTCTATCTTGAAGAGGTGAACAGCTTTATTGAAACCTTCAGACCATTTAGCTTGATTATGCGTGTCTTTACTTCTGAAAGCTCCATTGATCTTCTTCGTCTCTAAATCTAGGGGTTTCTCTTTTATATTTTTTAGATTTAGGCTTTTCCCTCTGAATTTGGGCTTGTTAGGTGTAGGAATGAGGATTTGTTAAGAGGGTTTGTCTGGTTGTTGAGAATTGATTATTGGAGTAAAGCTTGGGGTTGACGAAGATGATGTTTTTACTGTCTTTCCCTTAGAATTCTCTTGATTTTTAGCCATTGGATTTGCCTTTGGAACTTCATTCAACTCAACCGTTGGATTTATATCTAGCTGCATAGGGCAGCGTTCCTCTACCACATCATGTGGGTCTTGTGTCAAGATATTTGATTGCCTTGTCCCTTGCTCCACCGATGTGCCATCTCTGCCCCTATTTGATCCTTATCTTTAGGCCAAGTTGGTTCCATTCCATTGGTTCTGCTTTTATCATTCATTTTTGCTTTCCTACTTCTCTCACCATTAGCCTCTATATTTACATCCGTCTCTAGGCCCGCGAACCTATTTCCATTTCTACTGGCCTGGTTTTCTGACTTGCGCCAGACGTGCACTCAAGATGAACCCAAGAGAAGGTCGGCAGAGTAGTATTACTCGAAGTACGAGATTATCCCACAAGGAGTTGTGTGTGCACAATAACCACAAGATCTAGGACTACCCTCTCAATCGACCACTAAATTCTGGCGAAAAACTCCTTAAAATGCAAAGTAAAAAAATGGAAAATATATTAGTTGTGGAAATGGGTTGGTTACCTAAATTAGCTGACTAACTAAGAGAGAACGACTTGAATCAAATTTGATTTTTAACTTAATGTGACCAAGTCTCGGGATTGACTGATCCAACAGATTATTGGTCTAAGAATTTCAAAAGAGGTATTCTATAACTCAAATTCTTTGACTACAATGTGAGTCTCGGATTCGGAAGTTTTAGCAATAAAAACGAGGTGTCCTTTAGAAATTCCACACCTAGAATAAATCAAATCTTTAGAATCGAAGACGAATACCATCGATTCGTGCAGCGTTTATACTGAGTATGCACTCATGCATAAGCGTTACCGAACATAGTCAATCGTCTAAGTTTTCAAAGGTTTCTAGAATGAAAACAATAAGAACCACACAATCAAAAGATTTAGCTTGAAAATCCAAAAACACCCTCTTATGGTCAACCAAGACCTCCAATCTGTTTTCACATTCAATCCCAAGATGGGGGAAGTTAGCTACTCATTCCTATCTATGAATAATTTCGAAAATATATGAAGAAGAGCTAGAAATTCGACTTTAAAGCAATAACTCCACCAACATTATGAATTTAATGCAAGAGAAATGGAAGACCATATATTAAACTAATGCTTTAGAGGTTACATTTACATCTAAGCATAAATCTAACAAACAAAAGGTACAATAAAGGAAGAAATGTACAAAAACCTTAAAGTGGCCGCCCTTTCTGCCCTGATATATCGAAAATCACAACAAGGGTTGTATTTATAGGGATTACAAAGCGAACCCTAAAATCTAGACAAAAATAACCCTGCCGTTCGAACCATTGAAGTGGGCGTTCAAACAGTAGGCTAATTTCTAATTTGCAGGTCCATGGGCCGTTCGAACGGTCCATCTTGGAGTTTGAACGGTGTGCCTTGTTTCTTCTTTTCCTTCTTCTTGCCATTCGAACGGCTCTTTAACGGTTCGAACAATAATCCTCTTTTTTCGCTCAGTTCGTAATCGCCTCGTTTGAAGCCCTTGGAGTTAGAATTTGGCAAGGCTCATTAGACGCAAACATGATTGTCTTGGAGAGAGCTTTCCAATGGCTCATCAATTGCTCCGTTCTAAGTCACGAGCCAAAAGTTACACGCTTCCTGAGATAAGACCCCCAGGAATGTTCTTCAATGTTCTACGCCCTCAGCTCAGATCATTTCTTTGACTCCCAATTCACTCATTTAGCTTTAGAAACCTGTAATCAGATTGAGAAAAAGGTTCAATGCAAAATATATTAAAGAAAACAAACTTATCCCAAAACTACGACTAACAAGGGGTCGTTTAGAGGCGATAAACTATACTTTCATTGTCTAATCATTTTCCTCCTAGTTTATTTTTATTATGCCTTGCCTTCTTTCTCGTTTAGTAGCTATCATCCATGGCCCAAAGTTTATCTCATCAGCATGATCTAATTCTGGACCCATTTTTAGATTTGACATATTACCGTTGTTTTGAACAATTCCATGCTCCACTGAACTGGTGCCCACAACGGCTAGCTTGTTTTTCCCCGACGCCGATCTTTTAGTAAGGAAAGGACATAGCTCTTTTCTGTGATTTATTCTCCCGTATCCAAAGCAAAATGAGTGTAACGATTCATATTTCACAGTATAATGTTTACCTCCTAGTTCGTATTGGGGACATAATGATTTTTGGAGATCGATTTCGATGCATACCCTGGTGAATTTTTCCCTGGTAGTCATTGCTGTTGTGATGTCCACCTTTAAAGGTTTCCTTATATTCTTCGTAATGGCATAAAGAACCTTATCTTGATAGTATTCTATCGGAAGCCGCGAAAATCGAACCCAAACCGTTGTTGTTGTCTCTATCGCTTCTGAAGCTTTGAAGTCTGGTTCTTATTTTCACACAGTAAGGTAGTGATCCATGATTACCCATTGGCCTCCTGTAGATACACGCTGACAATCTTCAACAAAGTCGAATTTAAAAAGATAAAAATTATCTCCAAAATCAATGGCATTAAAGTCCCCTTACAGACCCCGTAGATTTTTTACCCTCGTGCATAACATTCTATAGTTAATGGTTTTGCTGAGGAGCTTAACGATGAGAGAATTCTTCCATAGCTTCCTGATATTTTCTAGCAGCTTTGGAGGTAATATAACTTAAGGGATACCATTGTTGGAAATCTGAACAGGCCTCTCCCCTCTTTCTCCATTTGGTCTATACCTCCCTTTGTTTCCTCTGTATCAAACCATAGAACTTCAGCATCTTCATCAAAATAGATATCCATGACTCTTAAAGCTAATAGCGCTCCTTTATAGGTTTTGGAGCTAGCTTCCTCATGCATTTCTTTATTTTTCAAGTCAGTATCTGGTGTGATTTCCTCGTTGTTTGTTTGCCTTGGGTTGTCTTCCTCCATAACCATCTCCTCATTTCCCTTTTCATCGCTTTTGATTTTCTTAGTACTTTATTTAAAATTATTTTCTTCTTCAGACGAGGTTTCTGGAAGATCATTGACAGTTACTATAGTAGAATCAGAGTGTTGAGACTCAATGGATGCATTCGAAGCATTTGGAATGAGAGAAGCCATGCAAGCATTTTCTTCCTGGGTCTCTAGAGAGAGAAAAAATACTGAGTTATACAAAATAACAATTGACTATTGTCGCTGTTGTGCCAAGGGCCCTCATTATTTATAGGGTTTGGGATTTAATTTTAAGTTCAACAAGATTAAGAGGCTGATTTAAGAACTGTCTTTGAAGTCCAGCTCAATTCGACCCTTAATATGATAAAATACTATATTTTTATATTTTAATATATATTTTATATTATTTAACATTAGTTTTGAATAAAAACATTAATTAAATTTTGTTAGGTTAACTTTTTAGGCTTGGACGGACTTGAAAATTTAGATTTTTTTAATTTTGGACAGGCTTTAGAATCAATTTTAGGCCCAATGAGATTTTTTTGTTAGCATTGATCTGCTCGACCAAGTCTACCCCTAGTACAATGCCCACTAAAATCAAGAAAAAGAAATATGTACTGAGACAATGGTGGACTCAGGGTTTGCAGGGGCCATGGCCCCCAAAAATCAGTAAATTCATTTTATACATGGCATATTTATGGGCATTTATAGTAAAATGAATTAATTATACTTTGTATTTATGTACTTTACATCAAATTTTATTTCAGAACCTTCAATTTTAATTATAACAATTAAGCCTTTATATTTATAATTTGTTGCAATGTCAACATTTTGTTTAGAAAATTGACTGAAAATCTGTATTTGCTAACCTCATGGCCTTTTTTAAGGGACAATTATGTAAAATTTAACCTTTTTGCATTTCAAAGACTCACATATATTGCACGTGAGTTGAATTGAGAGTTTTTACACGAAGCTTAATTATATTATATAGATCACAAAGTTTATTACATTCATGATTTTAGAGTAATTTAAGAGAAATTTGTGATCGATTATTAGAAAAAAGTATGATTTTACATTTTTAGTCCTTGAAAAAGGCAACGTGCATGTCATATACTAATTTTTCATTTATTTTTTAAACGAAAGTTAGCATAAAGTTGACATTACAACAAATTAAAAATGTAAGGGTTTAATTGTTACAAGTAAAAGTGAAGGTGCTAAAGTAAAAATTAGTATAAAATATAAGGGTAAAAAGTGTAATTAACCCAAATAAAATTAGTGCATTGGCCCTTTCAAAACTCAAGTGATTAACCTTGCCTCCCTTACAGTGTATGTAATTTTACTTTGCCCCTCCTTCCAAAATATTATCCAAATTTCTTTATCCATCTAACTCTTATAATTTGAATATATTTTAAATTTAAATTATTTTTCTTTAATCTCCACATATTTTGTATTTTTGCTAACATTTGTTTCAATTAGGAGTCAAGGCTATTGTCGAAGTTGCTTTGGTATTTACTAATTACCACTGTTATACAATTAATTAATGTGAATTATGTTGTGCATAACAAGACACAAATTGATTAGGTAATGTGAGTTCCACTGTATTGTGCTTTGTGAGTGAGAAAATAGATTGAGAAATTGGATTATATATAATATCATTTTTATAAATATAGTATTGATGTAATAGTAATATGACTCTACTTTGAAAAAAATTAATTGAAAAGGTAATACCCTTATTTTTAATAAATACATTCGATATGATTTTTGCTTTTATCTATGTTTGATGAGTTTTTTTTTTTATTATAAAACATGAATCTGAGTAATAATATATGATACCATTGAACCACTAAAAATTCATTCTTATTTTTGACCCATTTAGCAAAAATCTGCCACTATTTTGAGAGTGAGAAATAGATAAGGATACATCTTTGAAATTTTCTCCGAACACATCATTACTGTTAAATCCATCTCTAAAAATAACTCAATTTGTTAAAAAGATAATTCTAAATGGGTTCAAATATAGATTAAATTATACGAACATATTAATACACCACAATCCAACTCCTAACAATAACCCCATCTAGTAAGATGGTAACTAAAACTGGCTACATCTTACTGGCATCGGGCGATTTTCAAAAAATGAAATTAGAAAGCCAGAACAGAACAACCAAACGCGGTCTAAGTTTTTATATTAGTTACAAGTTAATTTTAATCCATGTGGGTTCAAAACTAAGCAACCCCAGCAACAGCGATTCCTGTAATTTAGTTTGAAACAAAAACACTGATCGAATACCGGAAAATTTGTAAGCTGAAACCTCGGCCGGAATTGTTCGCCGGCCCATTAGCCTTTCTTGCCAACGATCAACTCTCTCTTTCTCTCTCTCTCTATATATATTCTATTAAAGAACATTTATATAGGTATATGCGTCCATATTTGTGAGGTTTTAGAGAGAGGGAGGAGAGAGTAAGAAGCTATGGATTCGCCGGGTTCGGATTCAAGTCGGACTTCGGCTCGGTCGTCGGTGATCGAGTCGATCAGGGGGTGCACGCTGGCGGGGATTCGGATTCCGAAGGAGGACCTGAGGCGGAAGATTACGATGCCCCAGTACCTGCGGCTCGCCATACGCGACGCGATTCAATCCAAGGACGTCGACGCCGGGAACCACCATTATGACTCCACTGTCGCTGCCGGGGAGGCTGTCCAGCCCCCGGAGTCGCCTCTGGTCGTGTTCATCAATTCTCGGAGCGGTGGGCGGCACGGCCCGGAGCTCAAAGCGAGGCTTCAGGATTTGATGGGCGAAGAACAGGTGCCTTATTTTCTTTCTCTACACATCTTTATGTATATATATCATATAATTCCATGCAAGGGAGGTTGTGCAGTGATATACAGTAAACAGGAGTGTGAAGAAATGTTTTGATTAGTTAATTTTTATGTGCAGTTTTGTGTACAAAGATGCATTTTGTTTTCTGCATATGGAAAAGTTTCGTAGCTGCATCTATGTAGCTGCAAATACATATGTCAAATTTGTTCTATTTTCCTTGCTGCTCCTTCGGGCATCTAGTTCCAAAAGCCTCATTTGTAGTTTGAAATTTACTTTGCGTAGTCCACCCTCGCTCTCTCTCTCGCTCAATATACATGTATGTAATGCAAATTTGTGCTCGTTTCTTGACATTGTCCAGTGTGTTTATTCATTGATTATTAATTTATTAAAAAATTCGGTAGAAAGTGTTTCAAACGCCTTTTGTTATATTTTAAAGAGGATGTTAGAATTTGGAGATTCATTTGTGTTTTTATATTATTGTTCGACATTATTAATAGCTTTGGAATTGAAATTCCCTATTAAGTAAAAGGAGATTTGAATTAGAAATAAATTTGTTCCGTGCGACATGTCAAATTTGGGGTTTTGTGTGAAGTCTTAGTCAAAACTTAATTGGGTTGTTCTGATATGGGTTCTCTAAATCCCAAAAGTGGGCATAGGGCCAAAAAAACGAAGTTGGGATTGTGGCTGAAACTGTTGGTTAGGTGTCTAATACCATATTTATGAGTGAAGTTCGTGGTAAATTGGAGCTCACACTATGATACTTTGTAAATGGAGCCAATCCTATTCGGGCCATGTTGATTCTGACTGAGTATGATCTTGTGTTGTAGTCATTGGCGGACCGGCCGCGTGGGGGGGGGGGGGGGGTGGTCCCTCCAAAATTTTCAAAATTTACTATTACCCCTATAAATTTTTAAAGATTTACAATGAAATATATGTATTGGCCTCTCCAAAATTTATTAACCCCAATTTGGGGTACAACTCAATGAAGCAGCTGGTTTGCTGAAATTGGGATTTCTTAGTCCTCAGACGGAATTTTGTTTGTAGGAGTGGTGGTGATGTGCTTCGTCTTTTTAGTGTGGTGATGATGGTGCTGCTATAGTGGTCGTTGTGCTGATAAGGTGGCAACAGTTGTGGTAGGCAAAGATTATTTGATGCCTTGTACTTGACAATTCAAGTTATCTAATATGTCATATTTCCATAACTGTCAAGGTCTCAAGTAATCATTGCACCAAAAGACTTCAACTTTTCTTCCACTACTTTGAAAGAGCACGAGCAGCAACTTTGTAATCACTCCCTTCAAAAGGTGAGAAGTGGAGCCGAAGTTCTTCACTCTTCAGGAAGAAAGGAGTAAACCTCAAATTGTAAGGAAAAAGTACTATAATATGCCTAATTCATACAAACAAAAGTCAGAAGACGGAGGTAGAACAAATAATTTAGAGAAAGAAAAGTAAAAAAAACTACCAAGTGTCTTACATATCATATATCATGATTTGGAAAACAAGAATCTAGGGCTCAAGTGCATTCTGTTTCTTTTTCCTTAAACAACCAATCTATAGTGAATGAGAAACTCATGATCTTAAAAAACCACATATTTGGTTAGGAACTGAAACACACATTTTGGCCACCAAGCCACGAAAACACAAATTAAAAATTCGCTACAAATTCCACCCAAAAAGCACAAGCCTCAAAAGCCTTCTAAAGGTTACACGATTATTCTGAGCTTCAGACCCAATCTACTTTAAGTTACATTAAACCTTAAGATATATCACATTTTTCATTTCTTTCCTTTTTGACAGTTCAAATAAAGATTTTCTTAAATTAGATTAACAAGACTCAAACCCAGGTAAATATAATGTTTTTATGCAACAACCATAAACGAAATAAATACCGATCGGGTATATATATGTATGCATATGACGGGAGAAACTCATAAGTTTCCAAAAATCCACGATGGTAACCCCATAAAACTGAACCAAGTAAGGACCTGTAGAAAACGACAAGCCTTATGTATATGTTGTTGTTGCTCTCACTCTCTCTCTCTCTCGTAAAACATCAACTCAACTTAACTCAACAAAAGTGTCAGTTTTTAGATAAATGACTTGGTTTGATTGTAATGACTAATGGTAACTGTGAATTCTGAGTTTTTCTTTGTTCTTTTTCATGCTAGGTTTTTGACCTTACATTTGTGAAGCCTCATGAATTTGTTCGTTATGGTTTGGGTTGCCTGGAGAAGTTGGCTGATCTTGGGGACTCATGTGCCAAAGAGAGTCGTGAAAAGCTGAGGGTTGTGGTATGCATACAACCAGATGAATTGTGCAGTTTCTTGTTTATGTGACATCTAATAGTGTTGTACTATTTTAATTGTGTTTCCTCTACATAACTGGAAAAAAAACACTATGAAGACACGTATGGCAACTTTTTGTATGACTGAAAAGCTCATGAATTTTTACAAGTGAAATTGTGGGTTACTAGTTTGGTTTGGCAGGTTGCAGGAGGCGATGGCACAGTGGGTTGGGTCCTGGGAAACCTTGGAGAGATTTACAAACAAGGGCGGGAACCAGTTCCTCCAACAGCAATTATTCCACTTGGTACAGGAAATGACTTGTCTAGGAGTTTTGGTTGGGTAAGCTTTTGTTTGCAGCAACTTCTCATTTTTTTGACTTCTGTCCTGTCTTGTTGAGCGTGCTTTAACTTTTTTTCCAGGGTGGCTCATTTCCTTTTAACTGGAAATCAGCAATGAAAAGATCTCTTGACAGGGCTAGTACAGGTCCAATTTGCCGTCTGGATAGGTGAACATTCTTTTCTTTAACATTGGTTACTTGTGTTGTTATTTCAATTTGTTCTATTTTCTGGTTCTTGTTCCTAAATATGTTTTATATTGATGATGCTGGTAATATCAATACCATCTCATAGCAAATCAGATCTTGAACCTTTAGGCTTGAGTTTGAGCCATGCCCTTGTACTTTTATTAGGAAACTCGATATATCAAGTTCTTATTTGGACCCCCAAAAAAAAAAATTGATGTGAGTTTACGGAGTTCTTAATTTAATATGTCAAGTTATCCATCTCATTTTGAAGCTCATATACACCATCTCCCCTAGGTTGGTGCTTAACTGGTTAATAAAAACATTAGTATTTGAACTTCAGTAGGTGAATGTCAAAAAAGAAAAAGAAAAAAGGGACTTCTTTAGCTTGTATTAGATGACAAAAAGGGATTAACCAATTAGTACCACACCATCTGGATAGAGCTTAAATGACTGAAGGAACCAACGGATAGTATTCTACCAAGATAAAATACATTGACAATCACACAATGCAGGTAGAAGATAAAGACAATCCTATATGAAAATTCGCTGCTCACATCTCAATGGATAACCTTCTGTTAATCAAGTTAAAAAATATCTATAAACCTAAATCTGCTACAAAAAGAAAAAACCAATTTAATACCTCGGTAACATGCCAGGGATTCTGCTAATTATTAATAAATTGAATTTCCTTGAATTGGTCAGAATTTGAAACCTATGACATCTGGTCATCACATTTTATTACATAAATTAGTTTATGCTAACAGATTGCAATAAATAAGAAGTAAATACCAAATATTCTTCATTCTTCTTTGCCTATAGTTTCCTTAAAATGCAATCCTTTTGGCCAGAAAATGTTTATCATAGTAAGAGAGTACATTGATTGAAGGCTGTTCTTAACTACACACTGTGGTATTTGTATCTAGTTTGAAGTAAGGGTTTGGGTAGACAAAGTGACCATCTCTCTTCCCAATGGTTTATCCAACCCTCTCTCGCAATTTCACGTTGCCTGTGATGACCGGGGCCTGACTGAAATGACTGGAATTTAGAGGTGTTTAATTTCATTGTCAAACGTTGTCAGTCTTGAAGTTTACATAGCTGCTCACAAAGGACCATATATTTAGTTTCAAGATTTCTAGGACAGAAATGATATTTTATTTAATTTTTAAATATCAATAAAGGCATTTAGCGTGGGGGTGCACATGGTTCTATTCGGTTTAATACTGGACCCAGAACTGAGCTGAGAAAGATCGGTTCTCCAATTCTGAACCCAGACTGAACCATAACTTCGAAAAAACCGAACCAAACCCAATTGTAATTTCATGTTTCGGTTTGGTTTCAAACCATGGGTCTCTTGTATTGATCATTATTTATTCTGATCAAGAACTGACTCAAAGTAAATGGGCCTTATACATGGCTTATTCATTATACAGCCTGTAAAGCTTTGATCGACTGAACTTTACAGTGAGGCCTCCTTTCATAGCTATGTGAAAGTAAACTAGTTCACTTTCTGGCCAATGTGGGTAGGTGAATGTGAAATAAACTAAAGCAGCAGCTGCCTTGTGCGACCCTTCCTTCCGGCTCAGGACACAAGTCAAGCCTCGAGCTCGAACAGGCCACATAAGAAGCAAATCAGAATCTGTGCAAACATGTAATTGAGTTAGAAATTTGAACATCACACAGGTACTTCACTGGTTGATCCTTTCTCCTAAGGAGGATGCAGTGGGTATGATACCAAGATTGTATCACTCACAGCCCTATTAACTAAAAGATGTGCTGAGATAACAAAAACAAATGAAAATGAAGGCCCTTTAGTTGATCCATTCCATCAAGCACTAGGAAGATAAAGGAAAATAGCAGCAAACTTGAAGTTTTGAATTGGAAATACATGTCTGCAAAACCTGTTCCTTTTCATCTACTTTAGAAATCTATGACTATGACATATGTACATTTAGAAACGTTATGTTATCTCCTTTTTGCGTAGTGCTCCCACTAATGTCATGCCAGATTTATTTATTTAATTTTTGGGACTAGAAAGAGAACTTCATTTGATTATATTAAAGATCATAACTACATGACAGTTCTGATCGGAGACAGAACAAGAAAGATCAACATCCAAAAAAAAAAGCATAAGACCTAAGAGCCTGAAAAGACACCAAATATAAGGCTTAGCAGCCAGTTTAGAGAGTACAGATGACAAGACTCACCAAGTAATCCACAGCAAGAGCTGCTCCAACCTACTCCAGAAAAGCAAAAACATCAGCAGTGCTATTAGCCCGGACCGATTTGGGGTAGACAAGAAGAGCTTCCCCAAGAAGAGATTCTGGACTGGGCAGGAGTTCCAATGAACTTCAAAACTTGCTGTATATTCACAAATCCTCCAACCTTTGGTGGAATCAACACGGGAGAGACTCAAACTCGAACCGCTGACATCCCCTGCAGGGTAAACCACCGCCTCTCAGGTCCCCCGACTGATTCTACCATAGAGGCCAATGATAGACAATAATGATAGACAATAACTCCCCCCCGAACACGGTGTGACATTTTTTAAGCCTATATGCAGCTGTCGGTTCGGTTCTCGGGTTCGCTCAGTTACAAATCAATTTAACCCAAAACCAAATTCCAGGAGATCGGTTCCTGAAAAACAGGAACCAGGACCAAATCAAGTCTCCTAAAAACTGAACCATACCGTTCTGAGATGGTCGGGTTCGTTTCTGTTCCGGGTCTCTTGTGCACCCCTAATTTAGCGTATGCTTTCTAGCGCACTACTGTTCTCATGTTAGATATTGTTTTTTGGCTCTTTGAAGGAAGCATATTGATACACGTATGTACCTATATATGCATACTTGCATGTCTATGACTTGTGTAGACATTGGACTTTATATACTTGGATATTCTCTTCTGTTTCTGGTCATAACATCTTCATATACTTAGCAGTTTTATCAAATACAACTTTGTTTTCTGCAGCTGGAATGTTTCGATATCAATGCCAGCTGGTGATATTGTGGATCCACCCCATTCTCTGAAGCATGTGGAAGAGTGTTCCCTTGATGAGGTAGTGATTTTAACTATTTTAACTGCATCTTGTTTATCAGTTTGCTGCTTTTGCAGGACTATATTTTTTTTTCAGTGTCTTCGCGAACATCAGAATCTTATGAATAAAATTCTCTCTTTGTACATCTTAGTTTAGTTGGACTGCAGCTCATTTTTCATGTTGCTGTGATGGCTATGAATGCCTATTATGTGTGCATTGTTCTTTTGTCCACTCTTACTTCTGCTTTAAATCAGTCATACCTCGTGATATATTATATCATCCTAGCAAATTACATATGATTCTGTTTTTTTAAAAGAATATCTTTTCCTGTCAGAGAATGTTGTCTTGAGAAAGTTAACAATCAATATTAAAATTCTTCACCAATAAAAATTGGCCAAGCAGATGCGTATCAGTTATACAATTTGAGAACGTAAAAAGGCCCCTAGATAGTAAAAGTTATCTGCTATAGAATGCAAGTTCCTATGTTACCTGAAATGCGGATTGTACATGGAACTAGAACGGGAACATGGTACACTACATGTTTTAAAATAGGGTACACTAGGGGTAGGCTTGTATAAATTACACTACTAGAATTATGGTATTTCTAGAACAATTTCGACATTCAAAAAATGTAGTCTATGTTTTTTCAAATTAATCATCTAAAAACACATTTCTAGGAGTATTATGACCCATTTTTTTGTATATTATTATGCCAATACCCCATTCTCCTTAGATTGTTGTTCATTATATTTGATTATTTTTCTCGTTAGATGACCTTTAAAAAAATAAATAGGAAAAAAAGTTTGGGATCGCATTGGATTACTAAATTTGCCGTTTTGGAACTTAAGTGTACCATATTTCGGAAAACGTAAATCACTAGGGTATTAGCGTATTATGGTAACACAGAATGCAACTCAATTCCTCACACTGCACTCTAGATATAACCTTATAAATGGTAACAAGGCTTGTGGTCTGAAGTCTCCAATGGAGATAAATTGTTCTTTTCCTTGGATAAAGCAGTTGTGTAGCATTCATGTTTTGGTTACAATGCCACTAAATTGATAAAGACATCCATAATGTCGTCCTTCGAACTTTCTAGACAAACAACCATAGTGAAACCGTCCTTCCTAGCATTGTGTGAAGAGACTAACCAACTACCATTATTTCTTGCCTTGTATGTATAGTCCTCCTTTACAGCCTAAATTAGGTTCCGTTGCTTGGTAATTCGTTCTCCACAGTTCCAAATTTTCTAAATCCTAGATTCTTTGAGCTATCAGCAATGTGGCTTTAGTACTTTTAACAATTGAAACTTCAATCTTTTTGAACCAGGAATAAAGCTGGAAGAATTATAGTGATATATGCACCTTATATTGCTTATTTATCCAGACAATAATAGCGATCATTATACTCATTACTATAGAAACGGATGCAAGGAAATCAAATGGCAAAACATCATCTTACTTATGTTGAATTGACTACTTAGAATTGGGAAGCCAGTTGAAAGGAAAGAGGGTGCTTACAGGGAACTGGATAAAGTTGCTATTTGAAACTCAAAAAGAGTGCATTCTAAAATGGAAATCATATAAAGGCATACTTTCGAAAACTTAAAGGGGTGTTTGATAAGGAAAAAAGCCTTATCTTTTGGGAGGAAGAGAAACAGAAACCCATTTTGAACTTGTAGGTCCTTATATTTTGTCATCCTTATCCTAAGCTCTCTAGGACGCTTTGTTTCTTGGTATAGGGCTTTCCTTCTATTCTCTGCCGATCTCTTTCATTCTTTTGGATGCAGCAGGAGTACGAGAAGGAAGAGTCTGATCTATGAGTTCTTTTCTTTGCAACATTGTTGCCCCTATTCCCGTTTTTTCTTTGAATTAGTATTTGTTTTTAGGTTATTCCTTCAACAATATAATATTCTCTTTGAAGTTGTTATGGTAATTTACTTTCATACTGGGGAATTATTTGCTTATCACATTGCACTTTGGTTATCCATTATAATATGCCTAATAGGACTGCCTGAAAATCATGTTTCACTAATAGGGTTTCCTACCAATGTATCATGTGTTCTCGCTTCCTGTGCATGCCTCTTGCATGCCCCATCTACTAGTATGATGACAGCATCAAGAGGCACTCTGGAGAAAGTTGAAATAAGGAATACATGAGGGGTCAGAATCTGCTAGTATGATGACAGCATCAGGAGGCACTCTAGAGAAAGTTGAAATAAGGAATATACATGGGGACAGAAATGTTGGATTATATATTTAAATGCCTACTCATCTTTAATGAAATCATTCTCAAATCTAGAGATTATGTGATACACAAGGATCAAAATTTCATTTCAATTAGCATGAAAATGGAAACATTTTGGAAATATTTTAGACATGACCAAAATTAATATCGTAAAATGCAACCTTTTGTATTTTTGCGCTTTTAAAATTGAACAACATTTATGGAAGGTTCTATATTCATGTTGACACAACTTATTGTTTCAGTATTTGCACGATGTTTTGGTGTATTTCGCCATCTTCTGGCGTTTTTCAAATTTTTAATGGAAACACTAGAATTATATTATTCTACTAGCATTTTAATTTGATCTCTTAGGAAATTGAAATATTTCAGTTGTTTTGATAGAAACAAAAGGAAATTTTGTTCCTTGTGTTACAACAAATTTAACTAGTCCTTAATTTTTTCTTTTATATGTTTTAAACCTTGATGGATTATGCAGGGATTGGAAATAGAAGCAGAGTTGCCTGAGAAAATGTCTTGCTATGAAGGAGTATTTTATAATTATTTCAGCATAGGTATGCCATTTGATGCACGATTCAGATTTCACCTGCTTTTATATTTATTCAATTATAGATTCATTATAAAAAAATTGCGACCTTTGAGCATATCGGTTTAATTTGTTAGCAAATGTTTAAACTTTGAACCTTCGAAAGTGGAAACTTAACTCCCAATTTATATGGGGTTGACCAAAATGAGCCTTATGCTTACCAGACCACTGCCTTATACAAGGGGTTTGGATTTCATGGTTGTGCACATATCATGTTCATGAACTCATACCTTGTGCTTTTGTAAAAGCTGTCAAATTAAAAATGATCTTTTGTAAATAGAAGTACATTGAATTACTCATCTGCTGTTTTTATTTTTATTTTTGTTCTGGTGGCATCAAATGGGCCCCAATTAAGTAGTAACAGCAGATCCTTGCGTTCACCTAGAAATAACTTACCCAAAACTCTGATGGGTTTGCTAGTTTAACCTTCTTCCAACGTTCGACTTTGATTACCTTCTTCTACCATTCGACTCTCATGGAGAATTTTGGTATGTGAGAAACAACTCTTACAAAAAATTAAAAAAAAAGACGTGGAAAAAATTTAAATTGATGAATAAGACAGAATGTCATTATATTTGTTGGGGTTTTGAAAGCAATCTCTTATTCACTTGCTTATCATGAATTTGTTATCCTTGATGTTTTGTTCAGTCTCTTACCTTTTACATTTGGATGCAGGAATGGATGCACAAGTTGCTTATGGCTTTCACCATTTACGCAATGAAAAGCCTTATCTTGCGCAAGGTCCTATTTCAAACAAGGTCTGGTTATCTCTCTCTCTGGTTACAAGGCACTAATACACCTGTAGCTATGGAGCTTAAACCTACCTGGAGTTCCTTAATTTTAATTGTCATTTCTTCATAGAAATTATAGAATCCATATTGTAATACACATCAGGAAAAAGCTCCTTGAAGGGGAAAAATAAGAAAGAAGAATCCAACCTCGTGGAGGATGAAAACGCAAAACAAAAGAAAAAAAGAAGAGTAATATTTAGGGAGCTGACGTGCAGAGAAAGAGAAGGAATGGATTTGGTTGTGGGGGTTGGTTTTTTGTTTACTCTTTTTTTTTTTGGGGAGAAGGGGGGGGGGGGGGGGGGTGGGATAAACAAGAGAGAGCTCTAAATCTTCTTGTGCTTGCTCCTTGCAATTTGTGCTATCAATAGCATAGGATAAATTATTATCTTACCTTTGGACAAGTATTATTTTTCAACAGTTCTGTTACACTGGAGAACAGAGTTTAATCATGAATAGTTTGTTAGAGAAGTGAAAGAACTCCCCTTGACTAAAGTCTCAGTTAAATATTATCACCTATCTTGTCTTTTGACTTAACATTCATTATTAGCCAAAATTGTGTATTCTGCCTTTGCATTTGATCTGGCCGCATGTTTCACTTTTTATGCTTCTTGTGACTAGAGAGGGTTTGGAGACGGTGAGACCTATGTTACTTGGAATGCGGATTGTTCTAGTACGAGGAATGGGGTACACTACATTCACTTATATGTACTACGATAGAGGTAGACTCGTATAGATTGAACTGTTAGAATTTATGGCACTTCTAAATGGGAGAGCAATTTTCTTTTAATAATTAGACATCCAAATATAATATAGGAGTAATTACACTTTACCTCCCTGTGGTTTGGGCCAAAAACACATGACTATCCTTTGGTTTAAAAGTAAACTCATAACCCCCTTATGATTTGGAGTGATGTGCAAAACGGATGCAAACTCTCAGATTTAGCTGTCTCTCCAAAAGCCGGTGAGGGAGATTACTCCCACCACAAGGGATTATTCAAAGGACTCTTTTGCCCTTTCATGGCTGCACAGAGAATCATCTTCAACAGTTCAATCCCTATGACCCAATCAAAATCCCTGCAAAGATAATCACCAGAAACATCGATCTCTGTGGTGTGCCATTGCTGCCATGCAGCTCATTCTTTGCCTCAGCCGCT
Organism: Euryodendron excelsum; assembly: GCA_033060915.1. Taxonomy (NCBI): domain Eukaryota; kingdom Viridiplantae; phylum Streptophyta; class Magnoliopsida; order Ericales; family Pentaphylacaceae; genus Euryodendron; species Euryodendron excelsum. The sequence continues at coordinate 4,319,481 of CM065381.1, read as the reverse complement.
CCCTCACGATCTTCAATTGTGCCACCACAAAGCTCATTTGACTCTGTTTTTAGCATTAAACTCTCTTCATTTAGTGTGGGAATTGCTGCTGGAAAGAATGCCACAACTAGTAGCTCTTCACATGACAATGCACCTCCCTTAAATCAACAATTCCAACCAGTTGTTCAATGGCTACATACAACCAATCTGCAACTGAATATTCCCTATGGATCTCAAAACCTTACTTTTCCATCCAATCACCCTCACCCACATCATAATCCAATGGCATCTAGCACACCATCGGCAACTGAATCCAACTACCATGGTCGAACACAGCCAGGCACCCCCACATCTAGCACAACCAGCCATGCCTTTTTGGCTGGCCCAACGGCCTGTTTAGCAATTAAGTTGTGTCAATGCACCTGTTTTATCTCATTGGAACAGACAATATTGGTTGGCAAGGTCTTTTACATTAACTGGACGAGGAATTTCAGCATGAAACCAAGTAAAGGTTCCAAGCTTATATGAGGAATTTCATGTTTGCTGCTAGCTTATCTGCTTTTCTTCATGGTATCTCCATGGCAATATCCTTTCACAAATGTATCTTCACCTGTGCATAAAGTATAAATATTTCCCTTTAGTTTTGACCCGGGCCTTTGGCTTATGTAGTCGGAGTATTTGTTACTCACAGGAATCTGCACCTTGGCCCCTCAAGTTATTCTTCTGCCTTCATCTTCATATGTCCAACAAAATTTGTACTTAAGAATATGTTCAGCTGCAGCCTGCCAATCATTAGATTGGTTAGCAGAACATCATAACATTCTCAGGTTTCGTTCTTGAAAATTACCAACCTTTTTCAATTCCCCTGTTTTTGTAGCTTTCCACTTATTTGCACGGTTATCTAATATGCATCTTTTTATCTCATCCTTGCAATCACTCTAAGTCGAGATTGTGCATTAAGTGCAGATAGTTGGCTATATGTTGTGATATACTGCTCCAATACCACATCTAGGTGCCATAATGTTATGGAAGAGATCTCCAGTAGTGCAGTCTTCTAAGCAGCTGATATGATAATTTTAAAAAAATGGAGGACAAGACACAGCAGGAACACGATAAAAACATATGTTTTATACAACGAAAAATATTTTTGTACATCTTTTTATTTGTTATATACAAATAAAAAAATATACCAATAAATTTATTTACAACTTCCTATTATGTAAAAAGAAATTTGGGAGAAGGAAATTTGCAATTCATTGTTGTATTTACTAATTAGTGTACTTATTTGCTTTTGTTTTTGCTGTTATTGAGTATTTACCCAATATGGGGGACCTAAAGCATTTGTTCCGAATTAGAGGGAGTGCTATGCAATTTTATCCAAATTTAACACCTGGTAAAAGGAGCAACAAGCTTCCTACTCTTCAAGTACCAACATAGACAGTAAACACTGAGAGAGGGAGGAAAAAGAAGAAAAAAGAAAAAGAGGAGATTTTAGCCTCAGTGGTTGCTGCTGATTGGGGGTTGGGCTTCGTTTGGATGAAACCAGGTAGGTCTTTTTCTTCTTCTTCTTCGGCAGTGCTCTGTTCCTCGTCTTCTTCTTCTTCCTCTTCTTCTCCAAAGCTCTTGCTCTCTTCTCTCTCCTCCTTGTTGTGTCTGAGAAGTGTCCGACAGCTGGACACATGTCTGGGACTTGTCTGAAGCTTGACGGACATGCTTACCCAACGAGCCATGTTGTGCTTCATAGGCAGTCTTAAATCTTTGATTTGAAAAAGCATAGGAGGGGCATTAAGACATCCAAAGATAGATCCTTAGATCTGAGGAATCAAAGAAATACATCTACTGTGGTGTGAATGGTAATTCAGCAGGAGGTAATTTTCAGTCCCTTTGATGCCAAGAAAAGTTGCGAAGCATATAGAAAGTCTTTTTAGCTAATTCTTCATCACCATTTTAATTGCTGTTAAATTGGTAACTATTACCATGCGAGAATTCGAGATTGTTATATCAAGAGGACAATCACATAATGAAAATATTGTTACTAAGGTAGAATTGGACACCCAAAAATGCCTTGATTTATGGATTGTTACAGAAGCTTTTAGATGGTTGATGAAAACTAGTATAACCAATGAAGCACGGAGGGTTCCTACTCATGTATGTTACATTGACATGGGTAAGGGTGTTGGGTCCTGGCATGTCTAAGTATCATAGTCATCTAATTTCCATGCCTACGGACACCAGGGCATTGCTAAATTCACATTCTGAAATAATTCTTTCCTTTTTTAGGATCAAATAGTGCTTACAAATTTATAGTTTTTTATGCCTAGAATGGGTGCCTTATGCATAGTTTTATAGTGCACGCTACTACTTAAACATATTTGTTGGGTGCATGTCCGACTAGACATGTCCGACATATATTCCATACCCTAACCGAAGTCTTAAGTGTCTGACATGGGTACTCCACAAATTTAAAAGAGTTCATGTAACATAGTTATGTTCTTGTATTGGTTCATGCTGTTCTTCTTGGTTAGGATTTCAATAGACCCAAAACTTTTGCAATTTTTCATTTGATTCATCTATATTTGTATTGCTGCAATTGCTTTGCTTTGTTCTGTCTCTGATATTTGCACATTTGAATTCGTTACTTTTTTTATTTTTGGGATTGATGAAATCTAACTACTCTATGTTGTTGAGATCTAGGAATTAGTAAATTGGATATTGAACTTTTTTATACTAATCTTTGCTTGAAATATTATGTTGATATGCTTAATGCATTGCATATCGAGGATTTAAGTACTGGCACATTCATATACAAGTTCTAAAGTGATCCTTCTATTTTCACAGTTGATTTACTCTGGTTACAGTTGCAAACAAGGATGGTTCTTCACACCATGCATGAATGATCCAAGTTTAAGGTCAGAATGCTCCCAGCAAATTAGCAAAGGAGTTTGTTAGTGTTGAGTATCTCAATGATATAACATTCTATGTTATTGCATCCATAGTTGTCAACTTTTGTATTGTTTAATATACTAAGAATCCTTTTCTTAGTTGCATTATTCTGTTTCATATATTGAATCAACCGATACACTTACGGATTGGAAGATACATTGAAAGAAGTATGTCTGCACTCGTAAAAAAATATATGCCAAGTATGAATCATATTAGTCAAAGGTTTTTTTTTTCTTTTTTTCTTTTTTGATAAGTATGCATTCATCAGATTGGAGTTTCTTGATGTTGATTATCTCAATGATATAACTTTCCATGTTATTGCATCCATAGTCTTAGCTTTTGTATTGTTTAATATAAGGTAAACACTCATTTTGTCCCTCAAGCTTTGAATTAGATTTTAATGTCATCCCTCAGTTTTGATTTCTTCTATTTAAGCTCTCCAACTTTTAAAAGCAAGTCATTGAGGTCCAAAATTTTAAAATAGGCCCATAAAAATTAAAAATTAAATACATTTTGACACTCTAAACTATGATTCAGTTTCATTTTACCCGCTAAACTTAAAATCTTTACATTTTTACCTCCAAAATTGTTAGAATTTCAGTTTGTGTTGATATTGTTAACAAAAGAGACAAGTTAACACTTATAGTATTTCCTTTCTAATACAATATACGATTTTTTTTTTTTATCTCTAATTAACAAATGTGTAGTTTCAAAATTGTCCTTGACATTGGCAGGGCCAATAATTGGTGGTCAACAAAGGTAAGATTTTATGGCTATTTTTGGCCATTTTCTTAGGCATTTGGGAGGGTTTATAACCTTTCATAACCGTGAAACAGATTTTTCTCTTTGATTTATAGATTAGTATAGAATTTTGACCAAACAAGCCTCTAATTTTGAAATTTACAAGGGTGAAAATATAATGATTTTTAGTTTAATGGGGTAAACTGATATCAAGTCATAGTTTAGAGGCTAATGTGTAATTAATCTTTAATTTTTGTACCTACTTGCAAATGTTGGACCCTAAAAAGTACGGACATAGACACGACACGGACACGCTGACACAGTGATTTTAAAAAATACAGGACAGGACACAGTGGGAACATGGCAAAGTTATATGTTTTTTATATATCATATATAGAAAAATTTTACTCAAAACAAAGCAGAATAATACTAATTAAAATTAAAAATCATGTGTTCTATAGTTTAAATATCAAATTAGGTACAAAATCTCATTGCTTTTATTTTTCAACCAGATTTCAAGTTATTTTTTTCAAACTTGCTACGTGTTTTATATGTATTAGTGATGGACATGGGTGTCTAAGTGACAAACATGTGTGTCCTCCAAGTGTCTGATTGAGAAAAATAATAAAATAATAGGACACGTTTGGATGCATTAACGACACGTGTCGGGGAGTGTTTGACGAGTGTCATGTTTGACGCGGACACGACACGCTCTTAGAAGTGTCCGTGCTTCTTAGGTTGGACCACATTGACTTGCTTTTAAAATATGGAGTGCTTAAATAGAAGAAATAAAAGTTGAGGGACAACATTGAAATCTGAGGTAAAGTTGGAGAGACAAAATAATAGTTAACTCTTTAATATACTAAGAATACTTTTTCTTATTTGCATTATTCTGTATCAACCAGTACACGTACGGTTTGGAAGATAGATTGAAAGAAGTATATCTACACTTGTAAAACAAATATATGCCAAGTATGAATCATATTCATCAAAGTTTTTTTTTTTTCTTTTTGTCTTTTTGATGATTAGCATATTCATCAAATTGTTCTTCAAACAAGGCATGCACCATAAGCTAAGGTTATGAAGACATAAATGGAATAAAGACATTCTGATGCTCGAATACAAAGTCAAGCATCCATCATTTTTTAATTATGAGAACTATTGTATATTGGAAATAAAATTGACCAAATATGACAAACATCAGCTTTACCTCATCCAAAAATGCACTTGGTGATCTCTCTAGATGTTTTGCATACCTCAAGGTTCCACTATTGCACTGCCAACTGAACTTTTCACTTTATTTCATGTCCCAACATTCCACTTTGAAGAAATCTTATGGTAAATGCCCCCATCAATTACCACCAATCTCAAATTAAATCTTTGGTTTAAACTACTCTTTTGCTCTTTCTGTGTATCATCTTCGTACTAATCATGTGTTTTCTACTGTTTTCTTAGCTGAAGTATGCTAATATGCTCTTATAATATCCAAGCAAAGTCTAGACATTACTTATGCTACTTGGTCACACTATTATTTTTTTCTCTTATTTATTTAAATTAGTTCCGTTATACATATTTCCAAGATAAACCAATCATCAAAAGATCAAAAGGCTTACAGTGTACTTCAGATTTACACCTCACCTTGTTGGGAGAAAGCTGTTAACCTTATGCTTCCACATTAAAAATCTTGGATTAACGTGTCAAGTTAAGGTGCTAGGAGAGGGGTACTAGGTAACTCTGACTCAAACCTCTGTTTCATGATTCTTAAAATGAGCTTTTGTCTTTACACCAAGTAATGGAAAAAGCATTCCTCTCTATCACTAAGGCTATACGTCTTTTATATTTCATGGGAGATTTGCGTTTCAAAGGGATCAAACCTCAAGGCATTGCAAGTTACGCCTTGCCTCACGGGGTGTAAACACCTTGCTTTAGTCTTTCTCTTTTAAAATCTATGATTTGGACACCGTTATCTACCAAGATTATTTCTTTTGTCATGTATACGCGCAAACACAATATCTACATGTTGGGCAGGACTGTAATGTTGCCACTTCAGAGCAAATACAAGGACACTTATTTTGAAGATATTTATGACATCCTCCATCTTGACAATGGATATTGGACACTTGTCAAATAGACCTATACCTACACACATTCTACATTAATAAGCACTTGATATAGAGCTCACTTATGTTTGAACAATAATGTGTGAATGTGCAAGATTGTCCATGTCGTTTTGGTCAATGAACATTTTACGGAATTGCTCTATGATTATTCCTTCCTCTTATCATTTAGCATACACCTTATACAGTGATAACTGAATTGTTTAATTGTGTAAATTCATCTTAGGCGCTTATGGATGGCTGTGTCTGTATTTTTGAGATTACCATGACCAACTTCCGTCTGGCTGCTGAAACACAAACATAACATACTTGTCTATGTCTGCAAAATTATAGTTCTTTTGTTCTAGCAGAGTGATATTACATGCATGCATTTCTGGTTTCCTTCCCTATCTGGAAGCTGTGCTTGCATATCCAAACCAAATTAGTACTACTCAGATCGGGCTAGGCATCTCCAGCTGAGCTCTGAGCTGGCTGCCAAACGTTTCAGAATATTGACTGCCTCTTCATTGCTCATATGCATTCTCAACCAATTTATCATTGCAGGGGACTCAAGAACATTGTAAGGATGTATGTTAAGAAGGCCAACTGCTCAGAATGGGAACAAGTTTCAATGCCATCAAGGTTGATTTCAATAGTTTCACTATTTGTTGCTTTACATGTATTACAATAAGGGTGATGATTTGTTACTGTATATCACTCTTAACATTCCCGTTTCATAACTGATTTTTTTTTTGTTTGTTTGTGCCAGTAACCAGATTTATAAAGGGTTCAATTGTTTAAACTGATTAGAAGTATTAAGATTCTTTTAGATAATGCTGCTGTATTTTCTTTCTTTTAGGACTTTTTAGTGGCTATAATAATAGGATTTAACTCTTCTAGGTATCTACGTTGGGTAGGAAGAGTTTTAACCAAACACCAAAGTTTTTTTAAGCCTATAAATAGGCTGTATTGTTGTAAAACGAATTTGGTAACCCAGAAATGAACAAATTCAGATCTTATGCTCTCTCTCCCTCTCTCGTCCCCTCCTACTTTTTCTTCATATTTGGTCTCTTTCTTTTCTCGGTTGGCTACTCTCTTCTTCTATCTCTCTCTCTCTCTCTCTCTTGTTTTCTCTCTATGTTACCTAGACTTGAGTACGGATGTCGGGTGCAAGTATTTGTCTAAGTATTGGATTCATCTAATTCTCATGTCCAAGGATACTTGGACATGGCTAAATTTCATATTTTTTAAGTACTACTTTTCTTTATCGAAGGTAAATTGGTGTTTACAAACTAAAATATAGCATTTTATGTATAAAATAGAAGACTTATGCCTAGTTCTATAGTTAACTCAATTGTTCTATATCGGACACAGATCCCATACTCTTGTTCGAGTGTCGAGTGTCCGAAACGGGTATTTTACAAATTTAGAAGAGTCCAAGTAACATATGTTTCTCTCGCTTCATCACCCTCTCTTTTTAACTCCTCTTCTCTTCCTTTTTATCATATTGCTCTCCTCTGTCATATATGTTCATTCTTTCTCTCATCTTTAGTTTCTTGCCATCTCTTCATCTCTCTTCTTTATGTTCTATTTTATCTCATCAGTCTCTTTCTTCTCCTATGTTCTTCTTTCTTTCTTTTATCTTTTTCATCTTTATCTTATAACGATGTAAAGCTAAAAATATTATATTATTTTTCTCATCTCCTGTTCATCGAAATCCTCATGAAGGCTGTGCTCCATCAGTTTGGTATCAAAGTGAAAGATCCTTCTATTAAGAACCTTCTCAATGTTGAAGCTTGACAAAATTCGAGGTTGAGTTTTCTCAACAAGGGGGGATCATGTAGTCAAGTTGGCAGGGGCCCACAGGAAAATGATAAATCAATCAATATTTTAAGGGATTTGTATTATTAGAGTCTTATAGATAATGTGTCTCTATTTTCTTTCTTTTATTAGTGTTTGCAAGGCTTCAATGAGTTAATTTTTTTTTTCTTTTAATGAGTAAAGTATTATAGTTTTCTTAAGCCTATAAAATAGGCTAATTGTATAAGATCAAATATGAATGAAGTTCAGATTTCATTTGATTGATAGATCTTGTTCTCTCTCTCTCTCTCTCTCTCTCTCCTTCTTCTCTCTATCTTTCTCCCTTGGTTTCTTTCTCTTCTTACTCTTCATCTCTTCTTCTTCTCTCATATCTCATTTTCTCATATATGTATATTTCATTTCTCTCATCTCTTTCCCTTGACTACTCTGACTTTCTTGCTATCTCTTGTTCTCTCTATTTTATGTTCTCCTCTTACCTTATATCATTATTTTTCTCCGTCTCCTATATTCTGTCTTTTCTCTTTCATTGTTTTTTCATCTCTTTGAAAAACACAAATCATCATATTATTTTGCTAATCACATGTTTGAAGAAATCCTCATGAAGGCCATGCAAGACTAATTCTTTTATTTTTTTTTCCAAGTTTTTCATTTTTATATTTTTTTTGTCTAATATGCCCTGATAGTTTCTTTTTTCTGCAGTGTCAGGTCAATAGTTGCTTTAAATCTTAATAACTATGCAAGTGGAAGAAATCCATGGGGTAATCTGAAGCCAGAGTATTTGGAGAAGGTATCATTTACTGGCTACCTAAAATGCCATAGCTATAAGTACAATGAGATGCATTATAGTTGCTTTTTGGTGGAAATTATCAATGTCAAGGAAAAATTGCTTATTAGCTATGCATATGTACATAAATAAAACCTTACGAACTCTTCATATAATGCAATGTATTGAGTTGAGGTCAGATGCTGTTCTAAAACCTATAAGAACATTTGAATGATGAAGCTGATTTTTCCTCTCCTTAAGCATTCTTCCCAGCTTAAATATTGTTTCTGTTTACTTATATTCTAGACTTCTTAGTGTAGTTCACTTATAGTGATTGTGAATTGTATGTATAGTTGTGAGCATGTGGTAGACTGAATACAATGGCAATGGTAATAACCTATCTACTCTCTAACATTGCTCCTCCTCCCACAGCACACGGGAACAAAAACCCAAAAAAAGGAAAAAAAAAAAAGAAAAATAGAAAAAGGAAAACCCCCCCTACTGCTTTTAGCTTAAGAAGTACAGAATTCGAAAATAACTTTGTCAAGTATATTTGAGAATTTGTCAGTTTCTAATCAGTGAGACGATTAGAGGGTTGAAGTGTTGTCATGAGTGAGGTAATACCAAAAGGTATGGATTATAGCAAAAGGTAGTCTATCTCTTCCTAGTTGATTGGCAGTTGAACTATGAGTGAGTTCTATTGTTTCCAATTTTAGTTGGAAGGAGTTCCTACAATTGATGGATTTTTTTGGCTTAGTAGGATTTGGTGCTGCAGTTTCACACTGGATCCTTATTTTTGTATTTGGAATTTATTAATTGAGTTATCTGAGGATATTAGTATAATTTTTATTGATGTTTGTTGAATGTAAGGCAGCATGAGTAGAAAGTTGCCAAAGAACTTGAGCTTCATTGTTACTAGGTGGAGTGCAGAAGGGCTGTATAGGTTGGTATGAGGTTGGTTCACCCTATGGTAATTCAACATTACCCTAACAAACCCCCGCCCCCTCTTCCCCGCACAAAAGAAAATAAAAATTCATTTCAAATACCAGTAATTACAGAATAAAAATATGATTTTTTGAAAAAGCAACACTACCCAAATGTCCTTGTAACTTACATTTTTTTTTTAGGATGAGAACTTGTACTGCTTGCTTGATCTATTCATTAAGAGTAATTCTGTTGAATCTCAAAGCTAAAAGTAGTATTCCTGAAATTGTTTCTTTGCTTTACAGAGAGGTTTTGTTGAGGCTCAAGTTGATGATGGTCTTCTAGAAATTTTTGGCCTAAAACAAGGATGGCATGCTTCCTTTGTTTTGACTCAACTTATTTCTGCCAAACATATTGCCCAGGTACTGCATGTTGAAATTTTCTTACTTTCATTCAAGCAGGTTGCATACATACTCAACATGGCAGCAAATGTCTTAAGCCCTCCGAAAACAACACTGATACCACATTTAGATTATCATCATTCTTTGTCAGGTTGCAATAATTGATTACAGGTTGTTATAAGGGAAAAAGAGAAGAGTAAGATATAAGGGTGCAAGCTCTGAAAACTTATTCTTCATTTTCTTCTTCTTCTCGATCCTCAATACTGAATTGGCTGGATTTATAAATTGACTAAACAAGCAGGTATATTACATTGACCAAATCCCCATATAACATATAATTTTAATCTCTGTGTGATGCACATGGTTAAGCTTATTTCATTTGCTTTTATTGAACAAGTAAACCAGTGGATTTTGTTGTCAATTAGCCTTTGGCCAAAGTATCAAAAGTCAGAAGATCTTGAGCTTTTAACCCAAAGAAACCCTAGAATCTATAATGAAGATATTTTAGTATTTTTTGTTTGGTAAAAAGGGGAATACATAGAGCACTATGACAATCAAGGGGAAAAAGTTATTTGGGAACTGAAATTTCTCTTTTGTACTCTGTAACTACGATAGTCAAATTTTAATGTACTTTATGAATATTTTGTAGGCTTCAGCAATACGATTTGAGTTCAGAGGTGGAGAGTGGAAAGAAGCTTATCTGCAGATGGATGGGGAGCCATGGAAACAGCCAATGAACAAGGATTATTCCACATTTGTGGAAATTAAGAGAGTGCCATTTCAATCAGTTATGATCAAAGGGGATTAATTTTCAACAACTTTCTCTGATCAAGCTCTCTGGCCTGGATCACTGGGAATTACCCTTACAATTGGAGTCTCCATGTAAATCATATTAATCTCCTCTCATCTTGTTATTATATGTTTATGTGATTGTAGTTATTAGCACCAGGGGTTTTTAGTCAATCCATTTGTGAACAGCTTGCTTAAGAATTATTTATTGAGAAATTCAATTTAATCAGCCTCACTCTTAGTTTATGTAATCCTGTAAGTATGTGGGTCCAGTGGGACAGTTCTAGTAACTCAAGGTTTATATGTAATATAGGTACTTGGTGATTAAAATGGTGATTGCCTTCAGCCTCCACTGATCAATATAACTTCATAACCACAACACTGATTACAACTAAAGTGCTTTTGTCTGGGGAACACGCTAACACAACCCTAGTCCTAATAAAAATAATTATTGGAAATGTAATTTGGAATCCAGGCTAGCAAGAAGGTTTGAATATAAAAATGTTATAATGTATTTATGTCTAGTCGGAAAATTGTCAGGACTTTGCTAGTTGCAGTCAAGCACCATAGCTCTAGCTATGGGAGGAAGAGAACATATCACCTTACAGTTCTCCTTCACAGATGTTTATTTTTGTTCCAAATCGTTTATTGTCCTGCGGTTTTCAGTGACTAGGTAGAGTAAAAGGAAGGGGCAGATGAATATATACACAATAGATTTAGATATGTGTGTGTGTGTGTGTAGCAGCGGTAGACAATGTCAGTCATCCACTATCAAAGTCTGAGTGGAAGTGCTTTACTGTGATCGATACAAGACAGCAGAAGGCCAGGGTGCGGAAGGAAGAAAGTGACTTCGAGGAGGTGGGGAATTTATAGGGACCCAGCTGGTTGGACTGGGTTGAAGGTGGCCGGGGGCTGAGGTTCTGCTGCTGGTGGTGGTGGTGGTGCACCACCCTTATTGTTTGGTCACAATAACTTGTACAACCATATTTGTCTATCCACTGAGAAGCAAGTGCCATGGCCCTCTTTGTTTCTTTTTGATCACTACCCAGACTGATTTGTGACCCATCCTCCACAACAACTCTCTCTCTCTCTCTCTCTCTCTCTCTCTCTCTCTCTCTTTTCGAACACACCCACTCACATACTTACATTAACCTCAAATCAAATCAAGTATGGTTATTGAAAAGCATGACACAACTGAAAGCTTGATGAGTAGTCTTCCCAAAGGCATCAGACTGAACTTACTTCGGTTGTTGATTGGGTTCAAATTGCTTCATCCATTTCACTTCATGAGTTAGGCCATCACCCAGGTATTGAAGTATCCTAATTGCCCAACTAGTTAATGGTTGGAAAATAATGGAATTGAAAATTGTTATCAAAAGCTTAGAAATAGCATATGAAGCAGTCCAGAGGAGGAAATAAATTGGCCTTGAGACTTGTATTGGTTAAGAAGATGCTTGTTTCATCTTGCATTTTTCTCCCATAGGTTGTAATGGACCATTATTATCGTTTCATTGATTGACCGGTGGCCCACAATTTGTTTATCTGTAAAAATTCATTTGGAATTTGTGTAGAATAAATATGCCTACTGGAAGTGGAAGCTTTAGGAGGTGACTTGGGAAGAAGATCCGTGAAATTAATAATTTTAATGCTCAATATCAAAAAGACCTGTTAAGTGGGGGCAAGGTGGTGATATGAGTTGAGTTCCACATTGTGAAGTTGAAGTGAAGTACCATTATATGTAAGCACTTGCATTTTTTTTGATACAATAAGTTTTAAAGCTGTACGGATCAAGTCCCAGACAATATTGCATTATAAGGGTCCTCGGTCATGAGGGTTTATAGTTAGGAGAGAAAAATTAAAATTTCATTGTATTTTCTGTTGGTTTGAAACTACATGTTTGTCCCCAAACCATTAAATTTCATTATTCTTTGGTGTATATAAATCTAACCTCAAATACCCTTTGCATAGATACACGGCTGCACATGAATCACGAGGAGAGGAACATAAAAATACAGTCAGGTAAAGAGTGTTCAAATGTTTTAACCCTTTTGATTTTTCAAACCAATGCTCAGTAAATTAAATATATATATATATATGTGTGTGTGTGTATGTATGCTAAGTATACATAAATATGTAGAAAAAAGTTGGGTTTCTTAACTTTATTATAAAGAATGAGAACTTTTTTTTTTTATCAATTCCCTCCTTTCAGGTGATTTTTGGTTTTTCTTATTTTACACCATTCAAACTACACTTGAAACCAGTGCTGATTTTGAAGAAAGAATCAAAACTTCATGTCAAGCACGAAGGCCCTTTCGGGTCGATGTCAAAGTGCCATTACGTAGACAGAAAAAGCTTAATACGATCCTCAACGATGAAATTTTGAGTAGTGGGAACCTCCAATTTATGAAGTGGTCTTACTCAGATTTCGCTAAAACTTATTCTGATTGGTCTATTGTTACCACTAAACCTGTTCTTTTCAAACAATGCTAGGAATAGATAAACATAGCCTCCCACATACCACTTCTTGTATGCCATATATATATACATATGTATTGACTTTAGTCATAGTCTGCAATATGGGACATTGATAGTAGAAGTAGATTTTTGATTCTTTGAGCTTGCTGCCAAATATTCATGCTCGATTTTGCCGGCAACCAAACAGGGTGTTTGTTGCTATTTCAGGGCAAAGCACATGGCGATATGTACCCATCTGGTGCAAATCAATATCATCCTGAACAGTGGGTCAGGTCTTGTTAAGATGTAGATGCAAAGCTATATCTATCTTTCATCATTGCTCTTCTTGCAGTCTACAACTCATGCTCTCTCTCTCTCTCTCTCTCTCTAGGAAGAACCACATTGATATGAACATTTTAGCATTTATCAGCTCAAGTATACTATATACTATAGTTCGTTTGATACTGTGAGTAGTTATCGAAATTTTCACTCTTTTGACAAGAAGTATGGCTTGACAGCTTTTGTTTATTTCAAGTTCACCTACGTGCGGTTGATTATTTTAACTGGAAATCATGTACCCTACAAAGTTAAATTATACTTTGTATTCTACATTTTTATTGGACATTTCATATCAAAGAGTAGTGCGTTTTAATTTGCAGTTTGCATCATGGTGATAAACGGTGTATATTCCTAGACTTTGGCCTTATTGAAGGGGAGTCATTAATTTCTTAACATTCTTCTTCTTCTTCTTTCTTCTCCCCCCCGCCCTTCTCTATGTATAAATGTGTACATATATATTGACTCTCAATCTCTTAACCTGTTTGTAATTAACTTTAACAATTTCGGAATAATTTTTTTTTTAAAATTAGAACTACAATAGGCTAACGCAATGCACATACATTACATGCATTCCTTAATTTTGTGTCACTAGACTCACTACTCCTTCTTGACCTAAAAATATAAAGTATGGTAGAAACTTACTAATATTCTTTAGTTGGTTTTCTACCATGTAGAGCTGGTAGGAGATCCCACTTATAGTTCCTTGGTTTCCTTTGTTGGAATAATTGGTGTGAACACCAACTTTGAGCTATTGTTAAGGTGAGATCCATATATTCTTTTGAGAGGGTTCAAGATGTTTTGTGTTCTCCTCCATGAGGAGATGAAGAACAAGCATTTACTTGCTCAAATCCATGGAGGTTTGAATGAGATAATGGTGTCCAAAGTAGGTACCATGAGTATGGTTTATGGGTGGAAATAAAGGCTTGTCCCACATTGATTTTTTATGGGAAAAGTGATGGGTATATAAAGGCTAAGTTTAAAGATGGGTTTGGGCCTCAAGGGGCACCCCACTTTTGTGGAAGGGGGAGGACCTATGGAACCCATGGGTTGACCGAATAAACCACATGCGCGTGCCTCCGCCTGCCCGTCCGGCCGGTTCGGGTGCGGTTAAATTAATATTAAAATGGCTTGGGCCGGTTTAATATTTTTGAACGAGGGTTAAACCATACCAGAGTGAACCGGGTTGAACCGAACCGGTTCAGAATTTGAATTCCAACGGTTGCGTCCCTTCCTAAGGGCGCGTTTGGTTGGCACCATTTCGAAGGGGTGCGATTCTTTCTATATATAGAAAGAATCCCCCTCCGAACAAAACAGAACCTTAGCGTCTGATATAGAATTTTTTCCGTCTCTCTCTCTCTCTCTCTCGGCTTCCGACGACATGCCCAGATTCCGGCGACATACAACGGTGAATCTCCGGCGACGTACTGTCCAAAATTCCGGCGACTGTTCCAGACAGATTCTGACTCTTCATTCAGTCCAGAATTCCGGCGATTGTCTTAGAAATTCCGTACACGAATTTCTATCCAGGTTTTATTCGGTTAATTTTATATTCGGTGTGATTAATTTCTGTGGAAATTATATCACTTTCTTCTGTGTTTCTGTAGTCAATTTCAAGGTTGAAATTCTACAGAATTACTGTTGATTTTTTGTGTAAAAAATGCAGTGTATTCATTTTCATATCATGTTGATTTTATCAGAAACGTCGTAGGTTTCTGTATGGAATTAAATGTCATAATTCTGTGTAGAATTAGACAGAAATTCCTTTTTGGTTTATATCATACATGATGCATACATTCCATACATTGAGAGAGTAAAATCAAAAGGTTGATTTGCTGAATCTTGATTATTGTAGTGCTACTTATTCAAGATTGTGATCATTTTATCCTGGAGATAGACGTTCGTTCATCCCATGAGCACCTGTGTGGGGGACGAATCTGTCTTAAGCTAAGAGTGGGAAACACTCGACTTGATCTCCCCTGCATCGCATATTTTATTATTTCATTATATGAGACTTGTTGAATCTATCATATTATGTTATTTCATACACGTTATTTATTGTTGTTAATTTCACCTTATGATGATTACATGACAATAATATTACTATGTTTCATTTCACTTTATTGTGGCTACAGATTATATAGAAAACTTTATACAACACAGATATTATACCAACAATCTTAAAACAGATTATTGTTTCTCCTTGTATATTTTTTCATGTGTAGTATTAATTTGAAATGGCATGTAGTTGTGTGGTGTTCATAATAATGGGTGAATTCAGATTTGATACGAACATAAAGGTTTTATATTCTAAGGCACTAAATTTAATTTTAATTTGCCACTTAAAAAACGATTGTTCATTTCTGAAATGAACTTGTTATAAATCTAGAAACTTGAGTTTCGTAATGCATAACAATTGACATGAATCCTTATGTTGTGATGAACTTAACTTGGATAGTGGGTGTTAATTAGTTAAAGTTCTATTTCTGTTGCATGTTCAGCATGATATAGTGTAGCAGTACATCTTCATATATTTTAAATGCTGCATGTTAATTGTTTTGCCATGCTTATGTGGTTTTTGGTGAAAGCATGATTTTGTGGTTAAGCAATTTAATTGCTAGAATTTTAATTTCATTTGAGAAATTAAAATGGTGTTATTCTAAGGTTTCTAACCTTAAAGAATATGAGCATATGATACTGTGTGGACTAGCAAAATCTAATTGCTAGAATATTTAATTTCTTGTATGAAATTAAATTGTGCTATTCTATGATTTCTAATCATAAGAATATTACCATGTGTTCGCAGATCTCATGATGGATATTTGGGAAGAGGTGGGTCAGAACTGGTTTGGTGAGGATGGGTCAGAGGATCCTGCACAACCAGCAAATCCTCCTGTGTTACACACGATGTATCATCTCCATGGTCCAGAGGACGTTGCTCTTCCTAGGCCAGTGGCATTGCCTATTTCGCGAGGACAGGTGATTGGACCGAATGAGGTAGGACCGAGTCGTTATCGAAACTACTATGGGAAGATTCGATGCACTGCTCGCAAGAGCGTTCCGTGTCCCGCTTATTTCCAGAGGTTGAGGCTTCTAGCACAACCCGAGGGTTCTCATGATGTGGACTCTCCTTATCGGCCAAACACCCTCGAGCGTGCACGGAAGAGGACGATTGATCCTGTGTTGGTAGTGATTGAGAGTTCCTCTTTAAGAGGATCGTCTATTCCTTACTAGTCTCGTGTTAGGGTTTAGTATCATTCATGTGTTTTAGTATGACTTGTTTAGTTGCTTAACTTATTTAATTGCCAACTTGAAACACCTTTTGTGACCATATATGTATATATGCATATCTATGTTGGTAATAGTAATGACACAGCTAACTTTTATGTTAATTGTCATATGTTGAGTATATTTCATAGTGTTCTTTGAAATATAATGAAATTAAGGAAGTTACCATCCGAGAGTATACTTTTCCACATAGTTAGTGGTAATACTGGCATAGTATACTTAATGTATTCAACGCACATGTTATAATGTTCAAATGAGGTTGAGAACAAATGTAGTAAACGAGGAAAAGGTATTAAACATGGTGATGATGTAGCTATAGTTGTTTAACATTCAGAATAGCCTGTCTATAAATACCTAGTTGTTTCAGTAACTTGATTGCTGAAAAAATGGAATCCAACTCTTAATTGAGTTGATGTGTACTACTTTGTTAAATTTTGGATAATCCAAGAAATGTGGGGGGAAGCTTTGGTGTCTCCAACTGACGTTTTCATTAGGATACCTCACAGAACACTGTGTTAACACCGACAGAATTATGGATCGGGTTATCTGTAATCTAATTTATAAAACGATGTGATTGTGTATTCCTTGGTTTACTTGAACACAGTTGTGCATGTGAAAGCGGTAGTAGACGATAATTTGTCTAAGACTCTAGAATCATTTAAGAGAATATTTTCTAAATCTAGAAGTGGGACATTCTTCAAGAATGGACTTACTTGTGCATTTGCTTTTCATACTAAAAGTCTTGACGACTTCTTGAATAAGCAAGAGTTCCAAGACTCAAAGTCTATGGTTGGAAGGAAGAATAGTTCTAGACACATAAAGGAAATAATGACTGATCTGAATGTTTCTAACTTTTAAAATGTGAAACCTTAAGAGAAAATGAACTAAGTACAGCCTCGATAACTTTAGTAAAGTAAAGTAAAGAGATGTATGAAGTTTCGTTATAACTGAACCATAATAGTTTACATAGAGGTAAGCTAAATGGCGATCTACTTGATAGATCTAAGAATGAGGTTATCTAAATGATTCAAGGAGTAGAGTCTAAACTCAAATGTTTAGTAGATATGTGACGAGATCTAATCTCGGTAGTTATGACTTCGTGATATGAGTTCACGCAAGTGACAAGGGTATACATATCTTGGCGGGAATAAAGTATTTTATTCAAACCCAGGGTTAAACTACTGGAAGGTGATAGCCGTGTGCTACAAATGAGCTCTGATTACATATACATTCAGAAGTACTAGAGAGGGTACAACGTGAAAACTGGATTTATGAAACAGGAGACGCTAAATCCTTAAATGGATAAGTCTTACAAGAAGTGCTTTAATTTCTTAGGAAATTCTTGCAATGAAAATAAACAGCTAGATTCTGTGCTAGAATCAAGAGTTAGAGAAGAAGTTTTACGTGATTTCTTAAATGTCTTAAGACACAGAGAATTCCTAATAATGACAAAACACGACAAACAAGTCGGTTAAAGGTCATTACTTGCAGGAATATAATATTCAATGATTAATAATTTAATCAAAGGATATTGAGAGATCATCTTACTATCAGGCTTGGTAAGAGATCGAAATTCATTCATCGAGGGGATTAGGTATTTAAAGCCTATTATCTTAAAAGTTACCTTAATGGCAACCCAACCTAGTTGACTGGAGATCCCAAGATCTAAGTTCAACGGGACAATAGATTAAGGTCGACTTAGTATAAATCAATGGGAGGACATTGTTCCGCTGCCTAATTCTATGGTGAAATATTGATTACTTGAATAGTTTAAGGATAAGCAACAGTTTTTAATATAGAACGAGTATGGTAGGATACTCATATTAATAAGCCTATGCTTTTAATGATTCTTATTACTTGGATACCAAGTTTATAAGGAAAATCACCTATATGAGTGTGATGGGGGCCGCTTCCATGAGAATTGTAAAGACTTCAATTCTCTAGAGCACTCATGAAACAGGATAGTTCATGGCCAAAACGAACACAACCGAGAACAACCTTAGATAGGGAAGGAACCCTTGTGAGTACTATTGTCTCGGTTTATACAAACGGCAGAATAGTTCAAGACATCATGTTCACTGGTCAACGAATAAACCCGATAGTATTTCACTAAGGAAGGTTCAAAACCAAAAGCCGCCTTTCCTGATGCGACAACTTTCCGCTTTACTCTCTCTCTTATACATTTTTGCATTTGCATTTCTTTGTGCATTGTTTTTGACAGCCAATCTCATTCATGTGGGGGATTGTTGGAATAATTGGTGTGAACACTAACTTTGAGCCATTGTTAAGGTGGGACCCACATGTCTTTTTGAGTGGGTCCAAGATGCTTTGTGTTCTCCTCCATGAGGAGATGAAGAACAAGCATTTACTTGCTCAAATCCATGGAGGTTTGAATGAGATAATGGTGTCCAAAGTAGGTACCATGAGTATGGTTTATGGGTGGAAATAAAGGCTTGTCCCACATTGATTTTCTATGGGAAAAGTGATGGGTATATAAAGGCTAAGTTTAAAGATGGGTTTGGGTCTCAAGGGGCACCCCACTTTTGTGGAAGGGGGAGGACCTATAGAACCCATGGGTTGACCCAATAAACCACACACGCGCGCGCCGCCGCCGCTGCCGCCCGCCCGCCTGTTCGTCCAGCTGGCTCGGCTCGGTTCGGGTGCGGGTGCGATTAAATTAATATTAAAATGGCTTGGGCCGGTTTAATATTTTTGGACGCGGGTTAAACCATACCAGAGTGAACCGGGTTGAACCGAACCGGTTCAGAATTTGAATTCCAACGGTTGCGTCCCTTCCTAAGGGCGCGTTTGGCTGGCACCGTTTCGAAGGGGTGCGATTCTTTCTATATATAGAAAGAATCCCCATCCGAACAAAACAGAACCTTAGCGTTTGATATAGAATTTTTCCGTCTCTCTCTCTCGGCTTCCGACGACGTGCCCAGATTCCGGCGACATGTAACGGTGAATCTCCGGCGAAGTACTGTCCAGAATTTCGGCGACTGTTCCAGACAGATTTCTGACGCTTCATTTAGTCCAGAATTCCGGCGATTGTCTTAGAAATTCCGTACACGAATTTCTATCCAGGTTTTATTCGGTTAATTTTATATTCGGTGTGATTAATTTCTGTGGAAATTATATCACTTTTTTCTATGTTTCTGTAGTCAATTTCAAGGTTAAAATTCTACAGAATTACTGCTGATTTTTTGTGTAGAAAATGCAGTGTATTCATTTTCATATCATGTTAATTTTATCAGAAACGTCGTAGGTTTCTGTATGGAATTAAATGTCATAATTCTGTGTAGAATTAGACAGAAATTCCTCTTTGTTTTATATCATACATGATGCATACATTCCATACATTGAGAGAGTAAAATCAAAAGGTTGATTCGCTGAATCTTGATTATTGTAGTGCTACTTATTCAAGATTGTGATCATTTTATCCTGGAGATAGACGTTCGTTCATCCCATGAGCACCTGTGTGAGGGACGAATCTGTCTTAAGTTAAGAGTGGGAAACACTCGACTTGATCTCCCCTGCATCGCATATTTTATTATTTCATTATATGAGACTTGTTGAATCTATCATATTATATTATTTCATACACATTATTTATTATTGTTGATTTCACCTTATGATGATTACATGACAGTAATATTATTATGTTTCATTTCACTTTATTGTGGCTACAGATTATATGGAAAACTTTATACAACACAGATATTATACCAATATCCTTTGCTTATATCAAAGTTTTTCAGTTGCTTAGCATAAATTACAATGTTGGTTTTTAAATTTATTAATATTTTCAAGTAATGTTTTCATGCTGGCATTGAATTAAAAGATATAGGGCTGCAACTTTGAATTGAATCGATATTTGTCCGAAAGTAACAAGCATTAATTTATCCAGCTAGTGTGGAATTGCAGCCTTCCTCATGTTTGTGTGTATAAATATATATATATATATATATAAAGTTTCCTTACTTTCCGAAGAATATTCATTTTCCAAGTTATTAATGTTAGAAGTGGCACTTGACCACAATGTCAGCCTGTGCCCAGCAAGAAATACCACTAGTTCTGTTTGCTAGATTGGAAATGGTCCCAATTATGATAAATTGTATTCAATTCAAGATTTCTTTGTCATATTTACAATACTAATATGACATTTTACAATTAAAATCGATCCTAATTCGTTACTACTTATAAAAGCTTCTTTTTATTTGGCTCTTATCTAGAACTCTTCTTTATGAGAAATTATTCAGTAAGTCCGAAACACCGTATTAGCATAACGATGTGGTGTGCTGAAGCAATTAAAAATAAACACATCATGCATTTTTTTGTCAACTTAACTAATAAATACGAACATGATGTGTTTATTTTTAATTGCTTGGGCACATCACATTATCATGCTGACGTGATGTTTCAGACTTACTGAATCATTTCTCCTTTCTTACAGCTTTCTGTTTAATTACTATAAAATGGATTTATGGGTTATCTTTGTCATTATTCAACTTTTAGTATTTATCTGCTTGGTGTTCTTTTTCATAATCAATAGGTGCCCCAATTAGCAATCCACATGTATCGTGGTTAATTAACTACGTAATTGTGCACTATGAATTAATTGTCAGAATTGCCAAATTACATGGAATATTTAAGGTTCTCTAACTCTCTCTCTCTCTCTTTTTTTATTTTAATTTTTTCAATTTTTATGTCATTTGTACTCGATCTTTTTAATTTTATTTAATTGATGCTGTGAGAGAGAGAGAGAGAGAGAGAGAGAGAGAGAGAGAGAGAGAGTTAATTACGGCATCCTCCACATTCTATTATCCTCATGAGTGAATTTCATAATGGAAAAATTG
This sequence comes from Euryodendron excelsum, assembly GCA_033060915.1. Lineage (NCBI taxonomy): Eukaryota > Viridiplantae > Streptophyta > Magnoliopsida > Ericales > Pentaphylacaceae > Euryodendron > Euryodendron excelsum. The sequence continues at coordinate 4,298,090 of CM065381.1, read as the reverse complement.
ACCACATATCAAGATGATCTGCCCAATTTGGATGGTATCAATGACTAATCATACTATTGTCATTGATAGCTTTAAGCCAAAAATACAGTGACTCACTGTTAAACACAAAATTTGAATCCTGACTATTACCATTGTGGCTTGTTTAATTTTAATTATATCATCTGATCATCAACAAATCTCAAAAACCTTAGTTCTAATTTTCTTCATTGCTTGTCCTTTACAATGACAATGATTCTGTTATGAAGCTTACTTAATTAGCTATCAATCAATTGCATGCTTGCATGTGCACATGCACAACAACAGAGAGAGAGAGAGAGAGAGAGATATGTTGCATTTGCTTTGCGCTAGTAAGACAAATCATTTCGCTGACATCTTAATGAGAGATTAGTCATCGGTTGCTTTCCATCTCTTCATGTCAAGTGCCTGCCAATTAGTGCGCTGACTTGAGTTGAAATGGTAGGGAAATTTAATCATTGGTGTATTTAGGATTGATTTGCATAAAGTTGTGTTACTATTTTATTTATTGCTTTCGCTGAAATGATTGTACTCTAAAAGTGCAATATTAACCGGTTAATTAGTGAATTGTAAAGCCTTAGTAGAGTTACTTTAGCTTTAGTTAGGTGAGTTCTATCTAAGTTATTTATGTTTTGTATAGGTTTTGCAAGGAAATGAGTTAAAAATCCGGAGATGTAACATGATAATACTTCAGTATTTTGAGCATATCTTTTACTCAGATGTTGGATTGAGGTGATTTTTGTGGTATTGGAAAGAAGATTTCAATCTATGTGCTTTTGTATTTCATAGACATTTCGTGAATTGGCCTCGAATAGGGTCAAAATTGAGAGACAATGCGCTGTTGCAAATTTGATCGTCCTGATGGGCTTGGGAGCCATCCGGACGGCTAATGCCTCCAATCTGACCTTTCGGACGGTCCCAAGTCGTCAAGACAACCAAAGTCTTCAATTTGTCTGTCCGGACAGTCGCCAAACCCGTCCGGATGGTCCGCAGCGGGCAAGCTTGGAAAGTAATCTATTTTGATGGGTTTCCTTGTAAATTATATATGGGACAAAACCTTATTTGTAAAGGGTTATGAATTTGAAGTTTAGGTTAGAGTTTTGAGAGCTTTGTTAGGGTTTTTTTTAGTTTTCGTTCATTATTCTTATTATCAATCATCTGTTCTTTAATAAAATTTGTGTTTTTCATAATGGTGATGAGTAGCTAATCATTTTTCTTGGTGAGGAGTGTGAAGGTTGTTCGGAGATTGATTGTTTGATAAGTTATTCAATTAGGCTTTCTCGTTTCATCTTTTAAACAACGATTCTTTCTCTTCTTTATTATTTTCTCTTCAAAATCAAGGGTTTATGATAATATCTTTGAGTATTCATACACAATGTTGATTTCGTATGTGTATTGCTTAAATCCCTGATATGAACACTTCGAATCAATTTTCTAAAAATATTGAATGAAGTTGAGTCAGATTCTAAATTGATTTAACCGTGAAATCTTCCGAGTCAAGGCATAAGTTGTTGACATTGAATTTCTAGGCAATTGAATCGTTCTTAGCCAAGATCCTCTTTTACTTATTCAAATTCTTGTTTTCATTTTGTCATTAGATAATTAATCTCTTGAAACAAAACTATTTTTATTTTCTCTTTTTGAAATTGTTTTTCTGAGTTTTATCCTTACAAAGTGAGATTTTATATATTCCAACTGTCTTTTCTGAGATCGGCTTCGGACTTTACCGAATTTATTGCTACATTGCGATGGTGTACTTACGGATCATTGCACTTTTTGAAGCGATCAAGGGAGAGAGAATTTTTCTGTGTGAACCCGTTTATTTCTTTGTGATCTTAGTGAAGATCCACAGCCAAGCATCAATTTTGGGAATTAATTATTATGTGCCATCAATTTCTTCATGAAAAGCTGAGTGCGAAATTTACCTACTCAACTTATATTAATGGGACACTAGCCAATGATTTATTAAAAATTCACGTACATTTATAAAGTAATCAAACTCTTTTAGTGAGGTAGTCAATTTGTCCCTACTAGAATTTTTTTTCTCCACAGGAGAAGCATTATTTTATTCAATTAAACGGGCATACTTATATATATATATATATGTGTGTGTGTGTGTATATGTGTGTGTCTGTCATTTTATGTGCCTTCTTCTGTTAGTAAGTAGCTTTTTAGCTCCATGAACTTTTGTTTGGATGTGCGTGTGAAAATAATCATCTTGACGCGCTTAGCAAAACCATATATGCCATAGGAACAATCTATACATACAATGTGCTAAAAACTTTAATCAATTACTATTTGCATATTTATATGCAATCATCTTATGTATCTTATTTATATATATATATTTTTTTTCAGCATAAGAATAACTTCATTGAAATGGGAACGAAGATACAAAAGTAAGGCCTTGAGGTGGATAAATTAGATCAAAACAGAGAAGAAGCAGCAAAACAAAGGAATAGGATACCAAACAGAAAAAGAACAAGTTGATTAGAGACCAACTGAAACCATATCTATTTATATGTGCCTTTAAATTGCAAAACGAAATGAATATAGTCTCGTGCTAGAGCCCACGAACAACAAAAACTACTCATTTTATTGTGCAATAATTTGTCTCATTATCTCCATTTCGCGCTAATGACTTTTTTTTTTTTTCCTTTTCTCTCCACATAGAATATCGTTGTATTCACGAAAAGCGAAAGGTATATATACTTCATGGTTCTTACTCGCCTTTCGTTGATTGTTAATTAATAGCTTTCTATGATTCTTGAACCTAGCTTTTGTGTATGCATGGGGAGTGTGAAGTTATCTTGATGAGTTTGGCCAGACACAACTACAATCAATACATCTTTTATGTTCATTTTTATGAACTTAATCACTAAACCACATGCCATTATATATATGTATATATATACGAATCTAAAACCATCTTTGCATCTTACAATTCATTCTATATTTACATGCACTTCTAATTTCAACAAGAAATGAATCAGTGTTGTTGTAAAGAATATAATAACGAAAAGCCATACGAAATCTCTATATCTATCGGAGGGAACATGTGCTTAATTATCCTTTTTCCAATCTCCCGCTTGTTTTTCTTTCTTTGTGTAACATTATGTGTTGTGCCAGCAGATTCCAACATTATCGATCCCACTCTATATTATAACTACTAGGTGGCTCCTACTCTTTTCCGTAGATTACTAGTAGATATAGCCTTTGTTTAAAGTGAAGTTGATTAAGTAATTAACTAACCTAATCCCTACCACCTCAAAACCACTCCACTCAAGTGCTCTATCCACCATATCTTCAATTATGCAACAAGGAAACTGTATTTGATTAAAATAACTACTCATATTGAGGTAATGATCCCATTCTCTCCCTTAAAGTTTTAGCATATAATTACTCTAGTATTATTATAATGACTATTATTAACCACAAAGTAAAGCTGCTTGAGAAATCAGAGCAGCCAAGAGCAATCATGGTGTTGTGGTAACCCACTTCACAATCAATTAGCTAAGCAGCCAAAATCAAGGTGGTGGTGGCAATCCCACTTATAGCAAAGTAATTGTTTAATTCATATTGAAGTTAAAGTTTATCATAAACAAGAGAAACTTTCAAGTTAATTTCTAGATCCTTACTCAAATGAAGTCATTCTTTAAGTTATCTACGTGATTAATTCAATTCAAACTCAAATGAAGTCATTCTTTTAGTTATCTAGGTGATTGATTCAATTAAGAACTGTTGGATTCTGCGTAGATTAATTAAACATTTTACAATAGTGTTAACGTGAGTGATTAGAAGATGCGACTCTAATTGGGGGATAAAGTAAGTATAAACATCTATGATAATTAAAGATCTGTTTCATATGGAATCAAACTGCCATCTAATTCGGCTATGGTTAGGTTGATTGATAATTATTCGATTGATTATTTTGAAACTTATTTTTTCTTTGTAATTTATTTGTTTTGCTAAGGTCAGGTTCCGAAGTTCGGCATGTTCCATGACAAGAGTTCAATATGCACATGTTCTTTTATACACGTACCAGTGGATTATCCATGCCTACGGTACTGTCAAACAAAATATTATTTGTGTATAATAAAAGTAACATTATGTTTATTAAGTGCAATAAATCTATCAAATTAGAGTACACATTTATTGAAGGGCAACACCTTCATTGACTTGATTGCATGTCGTCAATTCTGACGTCAAAAACGATTTTCACATTGGTGTTATGCCAATGAGAAAATCAACCGAAAAGTTTAAGGAAAAAAAATTTTCAGGATCTGTGAGGTTTGGAAAGACTCTCTCGAGAGATACATAAGGCTGAAGGGAGTTTTTCTAGAGAGAGAAACAAAGAGAGATATTTAGAGAGAGAAAGAGAAGACTGTGAATATATAAATCGTACTTTGAAAGAGAAAAATTGTTTGAATTTTAAAAATTTTTACTTTCTCAACTCACCTTTTACTTCTTTTTATGTAAAGTACCATAAAAGTGGAACCCATTAATGGTGATCTTTTTAGGGAGGAAATCAAAAGTGAAATAGAAGTTGTCAAACTATCTTAACCATATATTGTTTATAAAAAGAAACTACAGCCGTTGGATACAAATTTGAGGAAGATATTTTAAAAAAAAATTGTGTTCTATTATATAGATGCTGACATACAGTAAAATTTTCATGATATTAGCCACTGTAATGAAGTAAATTTTGTGGATCGTGATTTTAATTTGACAGTTGATGACAATTTAAAGAGAGAGACCGAATTATTTTATTATTATTTTTTTTTGTGCGATTCATGAGAATAATACGAGTTAATCATCAAAGCTAAGTGACTGTATATATTTATTGTCAATGCTTGTTCAGGTATACCTTATGCTGAAATTGGCCATGCAAGTCTCGGCAATAATAAAGCATGACCAAACTTGCCCTCTTATTGTGGACCCAAAAGGTTAGAAGAACCCACATAGAGAGAGAGAGAGAGAGAGAGAGAGAGAGAAAAGAAGAAGAAGAAGAAGAAGAAGAAAAAAGAGAAATGCATAAATATGTAATTTAATTGTTTATTTATGACTGTGGGATTTGGTTTAAGTTGTGTGTAATAATTATAATATTTCCTGGATTGACTAATTACTTTGTCTATCATGCAAAAACATAGTAAAAGTGGAGGATATGAACATATAAATACATAAAAAAATATATAAATATATATAGCTAGATATAATCATATAGATAAATAGATGTCAGGTTGGACGTCTGGGATGAGAAGGAATATCCAATTGTGTCCTTGGCGTGTCGTCGGGTGGTGGAAGGTGACGCCTGAGGGCCTCCTTAGACGTAGAACCCCACTCATCTGGGAGGTGGGTCTCAACCCCAAGCACTCGGTGAGAAGCAAAACTTTTCATTTTAGTATATATACCTATAGATACATATATATAGAGAGATAGAATTGTAAACGAGTTGAGTCAAATTGAGTAGTAGGTTGATTAAATTTGATTTGATAATTTTAATGACTTTTAAAATTTGTTTAAATTTAATTTGTTTAACGTTCGAGTCGAACTCAAATGAGTTTTAATTGAGCTGAGTTCGAGTAGCTTAATTATTTTAATGTATATAAATTTATCAAGCTAAACTTAAAAAATCTTAAATTTTAAAATATGTTCAAATTTAATTTATTAATATAACAAATTAATATTAATCGAGATTTTAAAGAGCCAAACACTAATCAAGCTCAGAGCAGCTTGATTTGCGTGATGTATAGTCGCAGAAGTGAAATTGTTACTGCGGGTGGGAGTGGCAGGCAAGGCACATACTAGTGGTGGGGTCCTAAAGCTTTCTTGGTTTCCAAGCTCCACCCTCTCATCTCACGCATGATACCAAACACAAAACCATTTGAGCCCAGAGATTTTAGGTTTCATACAGTCGATAATGAATTAAAGCATTAGACAGTTTTCATATCTATCCACTTATTAAAAGACATCATCTCAAATTTGGTGAGAATATGTCACTTTTTTTTTTTTTTTTTTTTTGTTTTTTAAGTTTAAAGTACCCTGTGAATCACAAACATTTTAAACTGTTGTGAATAACTACTTATAATGGATAGAGATGGAAATTTATTCCAAAAAATTCAAAATTTGCTTCACTTCGTCTCTAATATAAGGATTTTAGATATGAATAAACAGGTTAAAGGCGAGATATAAAAAAAATAATGTAAAACTGGAAACGAGTTTTGGACGGGGTGGGATTTAGCTCACCCCGCATTGACTCCGCCTTAGTTATATTATGAACCCCTAAATATTCCTATTACACTTTCATCATATAAAATATTCTCGGTATATGCAGTAAATATTAGGGGTTTAATATTACTGTGTATTTTGTAATTTAGTATTTTTTTATGAATTTTATATTGTGTTAGTGTATGTAAAATTTGCATTATTTTCATTTTTAGAGAAATACTTTTATTTTTAGATATTATACGGGTTTAATTTGTATTCTGAATAACTTCAGTGGGACCTGGATAGAAACAGGTGAGGAGGTTCAAACCATCACGAATTTAGAACAGAGTATGGGGTGAAATTTTTCTATTAAAAATGAGCCAGATAGGAGTTAGTCTAACCCGCCCCATAACATCCCTAACATTAATGGATCAGTGGAAGAAAACTACCTACCAACGTTGACGGTAAAAACATAAGTAAATGCCAACATGTATTTATAGTTTTTATTCTTCTAGACTTACCTATATGAGAGAGAAGATTGTTAATACGACTTGGACAAATTGAACTTTTTACTCTTATAATTAACACTCAATTTTACTTTGGTACTTGATTTTTCAAATGTGACAACAAGCCCTACACTTACACTCAAGTTGTAATGTGAATTTTTTGTTAACTGACTTTTATCCAACTAACAAAAAATATTTAGAAAGAATTAAAGTAAAATTTTGTATAATATGCAGGGTGCTAAGTGTAATAACTCTATTCTATAAAATACCTTTTTTGCTCTCGCAAATAAAAAATAGAGTTATTATAGTTGTAACTTTCGCACTTTACATATGATCTTACTTTAGTTTCACATTTTTCGTCAATAGACCAAAAAGTTTATATTGTAACTGGATTATAAGTGTAAAAAATAGAGATTGAAGTGGAATTTAAAGTGGAAGAATGATTAGTGTAATATACCCTACAATTTTTTAATCTATGTATCTATCGATCTTCTATCATTACAAAATAGCTTTTGAAACGCTTTCGTCAACCGTGTTTTTGTGTAATAATTCTGTCTGTTTTCCTCAATTTTGAAAACAAGAAACTGTTTTTGGACGCCTTAGCAACTTGGCCTCAATCACTTCTGAAAGAAGGCCGAGTTTGTAGTTAAACTGCAAAGCCTAGACAAGAAGGAATTCCGCAAATGCTGACGTCGTGGGAGTCCAAAAACAGCACAAACAAATGTGTGCTTTGAAACCGTTTGGTGTTCTTTCAACAACTTTGTTTGTCAGTTAACATGTTTTGTTATTATGGAATTTTGTGTGAAAAGCTTTCCAGTTTGCTTCTCCAAATTCCCATGTTTGGATGGCAGGAATAAAAGAGAAGGAACAAGAATCCTGCTGATAGAAGTAATTCCATGGAACTAACTCGGGTAAGTATGAGTTGGTTTGAATTGGTTCCATATGGTATTCGGACTAGGTCGGAACAAACTCGGATCGGTTCAGGTTGGGTCCACCTTTATTGTATAAATCTTGTTTTGGGTAGGTCCTGATCAGCTCTTGGGTCATAAAAATACTAATGTGAGAACTGAACCGAGTTGATCAGTTTGGTTATTCAAGACTCAAAAATCAAATCAAACCTAACCCTTAATATACATGAACAATTTAACAGACTCATAAAAGTTAGGTTAGTTCAGTTCTGGGGTTTTAGTTCTTTTGTATTCCTTCTTTAAATCATATGGTCTGGCACAAAACATAGAATTTCTTTCGAAAGTTCAAACTTCAAACAATACATTTAATCCCTAGTTAAAGAATATTGTGCAATGTGGTGCATTCATAACTCTATGAAGGTGGATTATATGTGAAAGAAACTAATTTTATCTTTTTTAATTGATTAGAAAAATAAGAAAAAAATAATAAGTACTTATAAAAAAATTCAATTTTTTTGTTGTTTCCTCCTATAAAATAAATATGTACAAGTTATTTCATTTTTTTGTTATTTCTTCTTCTTGACAAATCTAAGATCCAATCATAGCATTGTTTTCCTTTCCTTTTGAGAAATCTAATATCCATACATAGCAAAAGGCCACAATGGGATTGAGGTTCCAAGTAATATCAAGAGAGATAAATAAAATAGTCTTTATGTATAGAATGTGGGATTGAATCCTCTCTATTTCATGAATAAAATGGAATTCTCCATTGCCTTACTTAGAGAATAGAGAATTCGACGCAATATTCAAAATTAGAAATTAAATGAACCCAACTCATCTATGGTATCTTAAACTCCTGAATATTTAATGTTACAAAAATAATTTATATTGTCAAATGGTGCAGTTTATGAATTTGATTTTGATATATTGTTACTGTAAAATTTTTTTTAATCTAAATTCACACTAAAATACAGCATATGTCCATTGATATATATTTTTTATATTGTATGTAAACTCCAAAAGACATATCACATTTTAGTACCCAACTTGTGTAAAAAAAATTTACACGACGAGTGCATCAAAATTAAACTCATTTGTATATTTTTGATTTAATCTGATATTATCTATTAATTGAATGATGTGCCAATTTTACTAAAATAGAATAGAAATCAACATTCTCTGACCGGAATGGAGATCTAGGATCTAACTCTAAAATATGAAGCTTAAAATTTTAAAGCAACCTTTCATTCTTACCAGAATGAATAAAAAAGATTGAAAATGCCTTCTCACTTAGTTAGCAGAGAAGGAGACGACACACCCAACCTGGCATGGGACCTTCCTTTATTTGGACTGATGAATTGTAAATGTAAAAAAACTCATAAGATGTGATGATAAACCATAGCCCAATTCTGATAACATCAAACAAAACATAATTATGGAGTGATAGCAGACTCCATTGGAGGGCTTTCTTTGAGTACAACAACTCAGATGTAAATTTAGGTGTTGCACTTCCTGGGGGACCCATTGTTTCTTTGGGTGGGTGGCCCTGATTCCATGCAGAGCAGTACAGGTGTTGTACGGGGGCAGAGATGTCATTGTGCCTCAGATGTGATCACTGATTATAGTGCCTTGTTTGGCTGCCAACCCCATGATTCCAACTGTCTGAACTGGAACCGCGGCACCATATTCCACTTTGCTAATAAGTGGGATTTTTATTGTTCGCCTAGATTTTCAGAAAGTATATTAAGTGGGTCCCACGTCTCTTGTAAATGACGACATTAATCACCAAAAACCAAAAATCCAAACACCCCCCCTCTCTCTCTCTAAAACCCCAAGTCCTTTTCTCTCTCTATAAATAACGCCTCAACACCCATCTTTGCTTTAGCAGTACTCTCTGCGTCTCTCTCTCTCTCTCTTCTACATAAAACAGGCTATTTTGGTGGCCACATTTTTTTTTCATCTCAAGGGTAGAGAAAATGATGAATGGAGGGATTTCACATGGACCAACGGCGACGCCGGTGTCGCCGTGGCACTCGCCGGTGCCGTATCTGTTCGGCGGGCTGGCGGCGATGCTGGGTCTCATTGCCTTCGCCCTCCTGATCCTTGCATGCTCCTACTGGAAGCTCTCCGGCTACCTCGAAAGCCGCAGTGGCGACAACAACTCCGGCGAGAGAGACGTCGAGCTCGGCCCCGCCAATTCCGACGAGAAGCCAAAACTGCCGCCGGTCTTCGAAGAGAAAATTCTGGTGATAATGGCCGGACACCAGAAGCCAACGTTCTTGGCCACACCAGTTTCGAGCAGAAACTCCTCTTTCGGAAGTAACAGTTCCGGCAGTGAAATGGCTGATAAGTCGGACGGTGATGGGGCCGTGAAGCCGAAAGAGGGGAGTGACCAAGTACAAACAGGTAACATGGAGGCCCTTGGGACCTCAGATCAGGTCCCTTGAATTGTTTCTTCCATTTTGTGAGAGAGACAGTATTACAGGGGTTCCTCTTGGGCCTTAAATTGTCTTTTTTCTTGCTTTCCCAATTCCGGAAATGTAAATAGTTTTAGAGAATGAAAATCCAGAGTTTGTGCTTCTTTTTTCTCTTGGTAGAAAGTTTGTTCCATTGCACAAATTCAAAACATAAAAATAGTTTGGGCGCTGAGCTCTCAAGTTCGAATCCTTTATTACGATTTAAGCATGGCAAGTTCAAAGCATAAAAGCAACTTTTTTTGTTTCATAAGGTCACAAATTTAATTCCTATTCAAGTTCTATGTTCTATGGCGGCAGGCCATTATTTACATGAAATTTATTATGGCCGTAATCGTGTGAAAACAATGACCCTGCACGAGCGAGTAGTCTATCCAAGTACCTATACACTTGTAGGAGAAAAAAAAAAAGAGGCCTTTCCACATGTCTGCCAAAATTTTGTACCCTTAATTGGCTGTCTCTTTTTTTTAAATTTATTTTCGGTGTTATGCTTGTTAGGAAATTTCGGTGCGGTTGAACCAGTTTGCTTGTTTAATAAACCGATTTGGGTAAATCCAGAAGCCAGAGCGAGAAAAGACAAATTGAGAAGGATTAAAGTATTTGAGACACAGTTATGTGACTGACAGATGGAAAGGACACGTGTGTGGCATTCACATGGGGGTTTGTGTTCCATATGCGAGCTCATGTAGCCCTAGGTAGCTCCTAGGGTTACGACTCCTAGGTCTGTTATAATTTTTCGACTGTTCTGTGCTCTTTGGGATTCTGTGGAGATCCATTCACAGTCCAGGCAAACAGATTGATGACATTCATTGAAAAAAAAAAAAAAAGGTTAATTTACATATTTAACCTTGCAAGCATACGTATGTACACATTGAGGATGATGAATTGTTGCCTTTGAATTTGTTGGTGATTGTGGGTAATGGGAACGGATCCTGAGTTTTTGGTCCCAAGCCGTTAGCGCAGTTGGTTGGTAGGCTTTCTCTTACCTGTTGAATTATAATTAGTCCAGAGGGTGTGAATTCGAAATCTTCATTGGTAGCTAGGCCTCCTCTGGCTGGTCGAACCATAACTGGTCCAGAGGATGTGAATTTGAATCTTTGTTGATAGGCCTCTTTGGATATGTTTTCGTAGCACTTATTTTTGGGTATTTTTGTGATAATTACGGGTCATAGTTTTGACAACTGTAGCCTTTTATCAGAACTTTTAGGATAATTGCCGATCACATTTTTGATAATTGCTTTCATCAGAACTACCTCGAATTCAACACTTGTTTTTGCAAAGATTGCTATTCAGTGGTAAGATTTTTTTTTTCTTTCCCTTTTTGATCCATGCATGGGCTGAGATTTTGCAAGCTACCGATGCCCTACACCACTAGCTAGTTTGGTTCTGGAGAAAATTGTAAACTCAAATTAAGTCATCGGAGAGTGGACAAGTTGTTGGATGTTGAGGAACGAGAATAACTTTTGTACATGGTTTGTAAGAGTTTCTGCTATCCCAAATAAAAATAAAAATATATCTTTTACAGTTAATGTAGATTGATACGGAGTGGTTAAAGATTTGGCGTCTGAGTGTAAATTTAACTGTTTTAACATGCGACCTTTTGTATGCTGTCATTTGCATACTATAGGAGAAACACTGTTACTCTTATTGCAAGAAATTAATATCGATCGAGTAAATGAAAAATTTTGTCATTTTACATTTATATATATATATATATAGAGAAATATTAACATGTGTTCTAAGGACACATTTTAACCCTACTTTGTCTGGTTGTACAAAGTATTGGAACTTGTGTTTTCATAATTTTCAATGCTGAAAATATAAGTTTCAACGCTTTGTACAACCAGACAAAATTGACTTAAAATGTACCCTTAAAGCACACGTTAACAAGACCCATATATATATATACACATGTCATTCATTAGTTTTGTTACCCGTCTTAATTAGAGATTCGGAGGCAAGTGTTACCAAAGACTCTTGCTTTGGACACAGGTCCTGCTTTTTGGAGTGGTACACAACAGCAAGCATTGTCATGTTGAGTGGGACATTATTTTTGGGCACCGCATTGTGCTTAAGCTATTGGGAACTCCATTTAGTTAAAGGAATTGAAAATGAGTTATTAATATACCACAACAATCATTGTGGAAAGCGATTCACGATGCTTAGCATAAGTAATGTTATACGTATATCAATTATTTATTTATTTTTGCATTCTAAGATATAAGATAGTGAAATACACATTAATAATTGCATGTGAAATTCATACGTTTGTGTTTAGAGTGTAAAAATATATTAGAAAATTGATTTATATACAATATTTGTCCTTTCAGTATTGAAACATTCTTCTCTCTTACTATAAGTAACATAAAGAATACATTTGAGTTTATTAATGAGGGTCCCAGTGTCTTATGTTTTGGAGTATGAAAATAGATTGAGAAATTAACTTATACAGATATTTTCCTTTTAGTATTGAAACACTCTTCTCTCTTACTATAAGCACATAAAGAATATATGTAGGAAATTTTCTTTATTTGTATATAGAAGTTAAGGTCCTATATTTATCCAATACTGGATGCCTTGTCATAGGAATGATAATGCGCCACTTCTAGTTTTTATTTGGATAGATTCTGAGACGAGTGCACCCAATTTTGATACTAGGTGGATGGAATTTAGATTGCTAAATAGGAACAGAATTCAGCAGAGTTGCAACATAGTAATGAGTTCAGATTCATTGGAAACAACAAACCGCTCAAGAAACTTGCTACATGACGATGTTTGTGGCGTCATGAGATATGGTGGAACAATATCTGAAGGCACATGCAAGAAGAGAAGAAAGGAGGACCTCACAACACATACGCACCCCCATATATGTATATATATATATATATATATAGAGAGAGAGAGAGAGAGAGAGAGAGAGAGAGAGAGAGAGAGAGAGAGAGAGGATGCGGCAGGCAGAGAATGCTCTTCCACAGTGGGAGCTTATGATTTAAATAGTGAAACCTTGCACTACCCATCAATGAAGGTTGAACGATGAGCACATTGTTTTGTTTACTTTTAGAAGCTAAACTGTTGTTATGCCAAGTGTGTATGTATGTAAATATGTTTGTGTGATTCTCATCTTGCTTTAAGCTCGTCTTTTTCCACCCTCACCACTATGTATATCAACTAATACTACCACTACAAACTAAATTCCGGCTGGTGATCACATGTGCTCAAGCTCATGGGAATACATTGTCATGTCAAGGCTGGATTTGTCGAGGAAAATACTATTTTTTCATAGTTTTTGCACGAAATTCTGATTCAAAATGATGTGACAATAACCGTTTTAAAATTAATAAGCATATTGATGGGTTAAATAAGGTAATAGGCTCACAACTTAACTATATTATTCTGATGATACATTATGCATAAATTTTTTAATTGTATATCATTATACTTGGTCTAAATATCAAGAGTCCACTTTCACCTTTGACTTTACTAATGTGAGCCAATTCGGAAGGAGGAAAAAAGAAAAAACTGTAGTAGCTTGCCTAATTTATTTATTTTTTTATCTACAGAGTGTCTGGCCAATTGGCCGATTAGTCCTTGGAGGACCAGCTGACCACTCGACTACCTTGTGGTTGATTACGGATTTGTTAAACTTTCTTAAGAGTTAAATAGTAGGTGAAACTAAACTTATGTAACCGAAAAAAGTTAAGAATATGAATTTATTGAGATAAGTGGAACATAAAATTAAACAAGCTAAGATAACATACCTATGAGTAAGTTGCCATAAGGACAATGGCGGACACACCCTATGCCCAGCAGGGGCCACCCGACTCCTCCAACTATCCCCTCAATTTTACCTTGTGGCTCCCATCAAACATTTGGTTTGTTAGACAAAGTTAAGACTTAAAAAAATAGTTATAGGCATTATGGATGAAATAGCCGAAAAGAGTTTTGGATAAATGCTTTCTCTCTCATTGTAATCAATATTTTATTATTACTAGAAACTAGTGTTAGGAATTTGAGTGGTGAGTTTGTATATTATGTATGTTCATTCTCGGCCCATAAAAGTTTAGAATAAAAGCAGTGAAGCAACTCAGCATTGCAAGTCAGAATTTAGATGATCGCTCGAGCGGATGCTTCACAGCTTGACAAGGAAAAATTCAGTCTTCAACAAGGCTGAAAATCCAGTAGCTATCGCTTAAACATCGCTAGATCATCGCTCTAGCAGATGAGAAGATTTCAACGAGGTTGAAAATCTAGAGGCTACCGCTCGAAGTTCGTTCTAACTTCTCTCGAGCGGACTATCACTCGAGCCATGATACAACCGCTCGAGCAATTTGTCGAATTTCAAAATTTTGTGATTTGTACATGAAGGACTCTTTAGGCTCCAACTCTTAGACCAATCAAGAGATAGTTTCAGCCTATCTTTCTAATGGTTTTTGGGAAGTTTATAAGAGCAACAAGAGAGAGAGACTTAGGGTGAGACTCTCCAAAAAATATAATCCTCTCAAGTCTGAAATTCAAAATTGATCTAGAGAGAGAAGAAGATGAAAAAGTTGATGCTTTGAGAACACAAGAACTAGTGTTTTCACCGATTGATTTTGCAACTTGAAGAACAACTTGGAGAAGGTCTTTAGAGGATTCTAAAGACAGAGATCATTGAGGGAATTTGGTGTTAAAGCTAAAGCATGTCAGTAGAAACTCGAAAAGTCGAGCATGTAGTCTTAAGCCGGGTTCGTGTGAATTCGAACAGTAATTGTGGAGTTTAATTATTAGGGCTGTAAGGCTGTAAGTTTGTGCGTGTGTAAACTGGTCAATATAGTGCTTGATTTGCTGGAAGTGATTTTTTTTTGATTTGGGTTTCCACAATAAATTTCTATGTCTTTACTTTATTGCTCTGCATTGCATACATTCATCACATAAGTAAAGACTAAGGATAAAATTTAAGAAATATGGAATTTAAACTAGAAACCAAACAGCATACTTTTAGGTTGTATATATATAAAGTAGCCAAAAAACAACTTTCATTTTTGTTTTGGACAATCTCTCTCAATACAGTTGGCTTATATCTTCACTATTATTTTTTTATATATATAATTTATATGTTTTTAGTCTTCAATAGAATACTTAAAAGTTAAAAAATTATTATTTTTATATCTCTAATTGAACTGTGTTCTCATTATATTGAATTTATTTGTTAGTGTTTTTTTTTTTTTTGTTTTTCCTTTCAATATAGTGTTATGAAATTTTTTTATATGTATTCTTGGAGTTTTATTGATAAAAATTATTTTTCTATTTCTAATTGTAGTGTATTCTTATCATGTTGATAAGTTATTTTTTAGGGTGTTTAATAAATAAAAAAACTTATAATATATGTTAATCATGATGAAGAAAATTACAATCGATACCTTCTGCAAGAAAAAAGATTCTAAAAAATCAAAAGCTAGTATTTCTTATGTTAGAGGCAAAGTTGAAGGAGACTCCTAATGTCTTCACAGATAAGATATCAATTGTAGTCACCACATGAGGCCATTGTTATTGTTGTTCTGTAGATGACATATAAACAATAAGGGTCAAAAAAGTAAAAGATGAACAAAAACACGCTTTGGCCGATCAAATGATCACCTACTTTCCTTAGTTAAATATGATTTCTCTAACACTTTATGCCAAAAAAGGCGATGGCTAAGAGCAAACGGGGACCACGATGCTTCCAAAATTTTAAAAATTACTTATATACTCTATAAAATTTTAGATATTTCAAATACAATATGTACCACTAAATTTTTAAATTTTTATTCACCCTTGTAAATTTTTAAATATTTAAAATACTATATAATATATTAATCTTCCAATAATAAAAAAATTTCTTAATTCTCCTTTCAACAAATTTTTTTTTTTCACCCCCTCAACTAAAATTTTGCGTCCGCCACTGCGTAAGGATGAAGGCTATTACTTCAAACCATGCAATTTGATCTGACCTATTGAATTTTGAGGTAAAATTCTAGTATACGATGATCATACGAGAGCCACCCGAAAGTAGGGAGTCTCTCGATTTGTGTGAAATGTAGAACGCAAAGTCTAAAGATAGAGGCTGATGAACGGCTACATGGAGTCAAACCTCATGATAGATTTGTCCTATGTTCAAGTAGCTCTATGCTTCTACTTTATGCATTGTCTTGTGCAAATGCTTTCTTCTACTTAATTTATGCATTGTCCTGTGCAAATTCATGGAGAGTTAACAGATATATACATCCATATATACATATAGTTGTCACACTACAGTTTCCTCGTGAGGAGATTCTAGATTCAGGATGGGTGTCATTAACCGGGCGGAACTAAGATTTTGTTTTGAGGAGTGTCAAATCTTAAAACACAATTTTTTTTCTTTTGATATAATTGTTATGTTTTGGTTGCTTTCTCCATGCTCATCGCGATGGAGATACTTGTAGTTTAAGTAGATGTATTTTTACTATTGTATTTTTCCGTGAGACTTGTGCCAATCTAGCAATAAAAATGGACAAAATTTAAAAAACTATACAAATTGAAGTTGTAAACCAAAGATGGAAGTGATGGCTATGGTAACTAAAATTGACTAAAAATCTTTTGATGTTTGAGTATTTGTTTCGCTGACAACTAGATAAACAATTGAAATGAAATTAAAGCCAACAACTTGATTCTAACTAAAACAATTTGACAAATATGATAATTCTACTACAACAATCACAATTATAACTAAATTAATTTTTGATTTAATCGAAATTTTAATGAAATTAAGTAGGGATTTAAATTGATTAAAAAAAGGAGTTTGGGTTCAAATGTTCCAATCTATCAAGTCTAGCACGGAATTTGAAAGTGGGAGTTTAGGTTAATTCAAATCAAGAACCGTCCAAAGGCCCTTGATTCGGAAAGTTTAGCTTTGAAAATTTAGGGATATTTAATTATTTTGGAGTTAAATTTTATCCTTATTCATGGGTTCTTTAGAAATAAATCACATTTTCCTAACTATGATTATAGATCTAAGATTTGTACAACAATTAATTTCAAAATAATTAGAGAAAATATACAAAATAGATATTCAATGAGATTAAAGACTCCCCTTCTATTTTCTATGCCTTTCTTGGTAGATATTCACATTTGTCCCCAAACAATGAGCTTAGCTTGTAGATTCCATAGTTGAAAGCTTTCCAAAGTGTAGAAACAATATACTTGACTTCAAATCAAAAGTGTATATATATATTGAAGGATTACAACTAAACAACATTAGAAATCTGACTAAACCCTTCCCAAAGTCCTAAATACAACAAGGTAAAATAAATCTAAGCAAAATACAAGTTTTTTCCCTTTTCTATCCCTCTACCTGCGGCTGAAACCCTACACAAAAAACATAACTCTTTTTCTCTTCGACTGCTGGGTTGTAGGGCAAACCTGCGCTCATCATCTGAAGTGCGTCCGATGACTGTTCGGTTAGCGTCCGGACGCACCGTCTGGATGGTGGAGTAACCGTTCGGAAGGTCTTTAGGCGCCAAATCTCGGCTTTGTATTTACCTCGAATGGAAAAACATAACTCTGTGATGTCTTCGAACGGGAAAAAATGAATCTGTGATAGCTTCGAACGGGAAAAGATGAATTTATAATTCCAATTTCCGTTGTAGCATCTGAACGCTAATTCGCCCGTCCAAATACCCTTTTTTCGTCCGGACTTACCGTCCGAACGCTTTTTATCCTCCGAACAGACCGTCCGGACGGTCTTCTTGCCTTTAGGTCTATTTTCACCATTTTATCACCAAAAACCTATAATACACATAGAAAACCACTTTAGATCAATTTATTGCTAAAAACCTATTCTAATACCAAAATAGAGGCTAACAAACAACTAATTAGGGGATAAAGATTACACTTTTAGAGTGGAATCAACACCCCCCAACTTAGCTTTTGCTAGTCCCTAGTAAAAATGTATTATAGAAAACAGATATATAAATACGATGAAAGAAAATATGCACAACCCACTCAAGATATCAATGGACGCATCTCAAACCTCATACACATGTAGGAGTTATGCAAAAATTCATACACTAGAGAAGTTTATGCGCGTGTGCATGATAAGCCAATGCTAAGCAACATATATTAAACTCAATTATGCACTTCCGGACCGTAAAGTTTTGATTCAATCCTCACCGGGTATACACTCGGAATGAAAGACCCACATGGTTCACACAACGATATGTTCAACAAAGGAGTAATTATACAAGGCAAAACAAGTGAACATATCCAAGACAAAGAACCGGACAACATGTATGTGTATCGCCTTTGACATAAATTCATGAAAGAATGTTTATAGATGCACGATGATTCAAAGAATTGACAAGATAAAACTTTTACTCTAATGAAAAATTATAATAAAGCATCTTTGGATTGATTAAGTGATTTGAGAGGTGAAGAGGTAAGGGAGAAATGATAAAAGGTTAGTACAAAACACATCACGTGTCTATGAGATGGTGAAAAGATATCATGTCCAACTCCTCCCTTGTTATGTACCCAAAGATTTGAACAATAAATATTTTCAATTTTTACAACTCCTTCTCTTTGACTTCGTTGCCACTTTGCATGATTCTCATAACTTCTTCTTCTTTTTTTTTTCTTCCAAAAACTATATCTTCGTTTCCCCAACATAGTATATATTAGGGTTATGAAGTACCAAAAATTTTAGTTTTATCTTTCGAGGAAGAAGTTGGTGATAAATGAAATGATACATGGGTCATATGGTGAAATAAAAATGATAATGGTTATCAAGAAAGATATGGGCATAGAGTTACATATAGATGCCAAATTATAATATTCCATAGAGTAAAAGTGTCAATGTCAAGATTACAACTTATCTGATGAACCAAATGCAAGCATAAAGAAGTTATTCAAGAGAAATGAGGGTGAAAGATTAATCTTTGAGTAAATGTAGAATCTAGAAAAGACGATAAACATTCTAAAGCTCACAAGGTGATAATTTCCACTAAGTATGGACGAAAATGCAAAGTAGAGTAACAAAAATATGTTATACAGCATAACTCATGTGAAAAGTGTATAACTTTTTACCAATGCATGAATCTAGCACTTTCCATAGAGTTAAAAGTAAGAAAACGAGTCCATCTCAATCTAAGTTGGGTCATACTGTCAAAAATGGTGGTATAGTGCATGAAAACTAAAGAGTCAACACATCCATTGCAAAAACTGACAAAATATACACATTAAGAGACGTAAATAGATGTGTGAGTGAAATGAAGACTGATATTGATACCATACAATACCAAAATCCCCATCAAAACAGTACATGTGAGTAATATATACCAAAATCTGAGTACACCTGTAGCTAAACAATCCAAAAATACAAGTTAGATAAAAAGGTTATACAAAGATGAAAGATGTATAGAAAAGAAAGCTCAAAACATAATCCATTATATCAAAACAAGATACAAAACATAATGCAATGATATGCTATGTGTGTACAAAAGGCATCAAAACTTTAGACTCTAATCAATCATTTCCATTATCATCTGGAGGTGGTGCAACAGCTGACTTGAGGGCCTGGACCTGAACAAATAACTCCTCTATGATCTTGGTCTGGCCTCGGGTCTGACCTTGAAGTGCGGTAATCTGCTCAGATTGGGCTCGGATTTGGCTTTCAAGTGTAGCAAAATGAGCTGCGTAGCCAGCCTCCAACCTAGCAATATCGGCAGACTGCTGTGCTGATGCCGCAGCTAACATATTTAAGGTCTGTCGCATCTGCTCAAGCATCTGTATTGCCGAATTGGGCATCTGTGGTGGCTGAAAGTGCTGCTGCTACTGATGCTGATGAATATCTGGGTCGTACTGGTCCAGGTTAGCCAGGTCTGGCTGCTTTTGCTGCTGCTGCTGAGGAGGCATCTGTGGCTACGGCTGTAACTGCTCCTGCTACTGTTGCAGTCTGCGAGATCTCAATCCCCGCTGGATGGTGGATCTATCGATTGCCTCCCTTGACTACGGGAGACGCGGAAATCCAACAGCAGGGGCCCCGAATGTAGCCTCGATCACCCACGTCAAAAGAACCGCAAAAGGGATGGATACCTGAACACGCGGGTGCAAGCACTTCTTCGCTAGGGCCCTAAACTGAAATAATGAGAGATCTATGATCTTACTCATCCCAATGGCCCACAACAGTTGCGCTCTGCCCCTCTTAACCTCAGAATGCCTAGCAATGGGGTAAACGGACTGATAGCCAAAAATGTACAAGGGGGTGTAAATCGGGAGCAATGAGCTAACCGGAAGCTGCCGAGGAATACCCTAATCAGTGCCTGGGAGGCAAACCTCGTCGGAAATGACCCTGAAGTCATCTGGGGCTCCCCTAGATGGGAAAGCATACTGAGGGTCTGCCACCCTAGGCAGTCTATACAACTCCGCAAAAGTGTCGGGGGTGATCCCAATGTCATGCCCCCTAACCCAGGATACAATCTGCTCGTGTCTTGGAGTAATACAACAGACTGACACGTTCGCCATAAACTCGGCGACCAAGATAAATATGGCCTCTCCCGTGAAGGTAGTGAGAGGGACCCAACCCCGGCCCTCAAAGATCGGTGCCCACAAAAACCCGGGCTCCTTAAATTGCTCTATGTCCATCTGACGCTCAAGTACTATACCCTTCTTAATCGAAGTCTGGGAGAATGCCTTGAAGGCATCCTCGGACACAAATCGTGTGGCGTCATAGGCTGGGGCTGGTTCAGCCTCAGCTGCGCTAGCCGGAAGGGCAATTGGGGCCCCTTTGCCTGCCATAATCACCAGACCCCCTAAAAGTAAACCCTAGGTATAAAATAAAATAAACAAGGAAAAGGCACATGAATACCTAGAGAAGCGTGAAACCAAGAGTGGAGGAGTCAAGGGCGCGTGCTCGGGCTTCGGCAGGGCTCCGTTATCGTCCAAAAGCTCTCAAAACTCTTAAAAACTCCCTGTATAGCATCTGTATTGAGTCTGAACTCAATACGGATGCACCTATTTATAGGGCTGGCCAAGCGTTCGACGCGCGTCCGGAGTGCGTCCGGACGCACCGTCCGAAAGGTAAAAAGGCGTCCGAATGGTCAAAAATGGGTTTGAACGGATCGTTCGACGCGCGTCTAGACATTGTCTGAACGGGAAATAAATGAATCATGAACCGTCCGAATTCACCGTCCGAACGGTCAAAACAACGTTCAGACGCATCATCCGGACGGACAAAAGCGTCCAGACAGACCGTCCAAATGGTAATTCTCAAAAAATTTCAAACTGACTCAGGAACACCCAGAAAACTCAAACCACAACACAAAAACTAACTTCAACTACAAGAATTGCATAAGAACACAAGAAAAACTACCAAAATATACAAATTTACACAAAAACCAAGCTCAATACAAGCTTTCCCCACCCCCCACTTAAGAGGTTGCATTGTCCTCAAAGCAACAACAACACGAAAGAGATCGGGACAACAACCACGGGAGGGCGGGAGCTCATAGGGGACAATCATCAAGTCAAGATGGGTGGATCAATGAGATCCACACAATCTACCTCGCCTCAGAAAGGCTCGAAATAGGGCTTTAACCTTTGCCCGTTGACCTTGAAAGGTGTGCCATTCTTAAGATTTTGCACCTCAATAGCACCATAGGGAAAGATTTCCCTAATTTGGTAGGGGTCGAACCATTTACTCCTCAATTTTTTCCGAAAGAGATGTAACCGGGAATTATAGAGAAGAACTTTTTGACCAACATGAAAGGATTTACGATGAATGTGTTGGTCATGACGGACTTTCATTTTAGCCTTTGCAATTTTTGTATTTTCATACGCATCATTTCGTATTTCATCTAGCTCATTCAATTATAGCTTCCGGTGGTTGCCGGTTTCACCCAACCCCTCATTATATTGTCGAATAGCCTAATATGCCTTATGTTCTACCTCAACCGGGAGGTGACATGCTTTTCCATACACAAGATGGTACGGGGAGACACCGAGAATGGTTTTGTAAGCCGTTCGATAGGCCCACAATGAATCAATTAAGCGTAAAGACCAATCCTTTTGAGATGGATTAACCATCTTTTCTAAGATTGTCTTGATTTCTCAGTTAGCTAATTCAACTTGACCTTGTGTTTGAGGATGGTGTGGTAAACCAACCTTGTGAATAATGTCGTACTTTCTCATGAGTATCTGATTACACCCTAAAAGTGTAATCATAAGCCCTTAATTTGTACTTTATTAGACTTATATTGTAATTAATTATCTTATTTTAGTTGGATATTTGTTTGAGTATGTTTTGTATGTGTTTTGTAGGTTATATAAGCTAATAAAGGCAAAAAGAAAGCAAGAATAATTAAAGTGGGTTCAAGGCGAATAATTTGTTCATGAAAATTCAGACCTGCCTCGATATTCTGGCCATAACTTTTTGCTCCGATGTCCGATTGAGCTGATTTTTGTGTCATTAGAAAGAAAATTTCAAGCTCTACAACTTTGTATCTAATGTGCATCAGCTGAATCAAGCTTTAGGGTGGTCAAATAATACTTCAAAGTTTCTACAGTCGAACAGTCATGAACAATACCCGTCCGGACGGTGAACACTAACCGTCCTACCGTCTGGACGGTTACTGTTCACCGTCCGAACGGACTTCAAACGGGCGTCGAACGCACTGTCCAGACGGTATTTGGACGGTTACTGTTCATCCAGATTGTGTTTTTTGCGTCCGAAGCGGCGTTTTTAGGGTTTTTTGTAAATTTTTTAGTATTTAGGGTTAGTTTGGACAAAGGGGCGGTAGGAGAGCTCCTCCAAGGTTGGTTTTTTCTATTTTTCTTCATTTTTAGCTTAGATTTAGCTTTATAATTGTAGTATAAGTGTAAAACTTGTAGTTTTCTTCTATTGTATTGTATTTTCTTTTACTTTCTTGCACTTTCTTGCATTTTCTTTGTAACCAAACATCTTTAGTATTCAAGTAAATTTTAGATTTAAGTCTCTACATGCTTTCTTTACATTCTTACATATTTTTTATGATGTATTCAAGTAGCTAGAATTTATATTGGGTTTAAATGTGAAAATCACCCAAATAATCTAAAGAATTCAATTGGAGGTATCTCATAGATTAATTGCCATATTTTCTTAGAATTCAAATTTCTAGTAATCAGGTGTGGAATTTTAGAAAACTTAGATTATTGACCAAGTTTGGGAATTTTCATCACCCAAATCAATGGTATTAATTTAGGACTCTTAACTAGAAAAATACTCCACAATTGCTAGAAATTCATTCCCAACAATTGATTGAAGATGCCTTAGAAAACCTAGGTTATTGACTATGTTTGACTAACCAATGCACAAACCACAAATTTGGTATTGACTAAGTTGAATCGATGGTATTAACCTTTGATTCCCCATTAAACATGTATCGAATTTTAATTGCTTGAGAATTATCAGTTTTCAAAGTTAAATCTTCTGAATCAAACACACTTAAATGTTGTGTTTGATTTGAGTTATAAACCCCATTGGAAACCTTGGATGAAATTGAGTGATTGGATCATTTGAACCCAATTCCCTTTTAATTGCTTTAATTCTATTTTCACTTTGCTTTACTTTAATTGTCTAGTGTTAATTGTTTTAATTTCCATTGCATTAGGTTAGTAATTCAAAACCATCATAAAAAATATAAAACATTTTCGGTCTTTTTATTTTAGATCCAATCCCCTTTTTAATTGTAATTCGATCCTAGGTTAGGTTGGTGTGAGTTGAGTGCTAGAGCCTATATTTGGCTAGGTCCCTTTGGAGAGAACGATACTGGATCTTCTTGTTTATACTTCATCGCGACCCTCGTACTCTTGCGGGGTGTTAACTCTATTTTGTAGGAATATCGCATTTCGGAGGCGAGTCAATATCCCTAATGGCTTATTACAGAATTGGGAGCCACCATCACTTATGATGGCCTGAGGCATACTGACTTGAGAAAAAATATATTCTTTGAAAAATTTGACCACAACTTGGTGGTCATTGGTTAGTGCCGGTATTGCCTCTACCCATTTGAAAACATAATAAATGGCCACTAAGATATAGAGATATCCAAAAGAACTAGGAAATGGACATATGAAGTCTATGCCCCAACAATTAAAAACCTCCAAAACAAGGATAGGGTTAAGGGACATCATATGTTTCCTAGTAAGGCTCCCTAGCCTTTGGCATCTATCACAGGTCACACAAAATGAATACAAATCTTTAAACATAGTTGGCCAATAGAGTCCACTTTGCAAAATTTTGGCCACAGTTTTCTTCGACGAGAAATGGCCCCACATGTATGAGAATGATAAAATTTCATTACACTTTCAAATTCCTCGTTCGGCACACATCGTCGTACAACTTGATCCGAGCAATATTTGAACAAATACGGCTCGTCCCAAAAAAATTGTTTCACTAGCCTAAAGAATCACCTCTTGTCTAATGTGGACCAATGAGAAGGGATGGCTTTTGTGGCCAAATAGTTGGCCACATCGGCATACCATAGAGTTAGGGCTTGATTTAAGGCGTTACAAGACATGAGTTGGTTATCGGGGAAGGTCTCACAAATAGGAGAGTCATCTTTGGTAGGGTGCTCAAAAGGGAGGCGAGACAAATGATCCGCGAAAACATTTTTCACCCCCTTTTTGTCCCTAATTTCAAGATCAAACTCTTGAAGAAGGATAATCCACCTAATTAATCAAGGCTTTGTATCTTGTTTGGAAAAGAGGTATTTAAGTGCAGCGTGGTCGGTGAAAACTATCACGCGAGACCCCACTAAATAAGAGCGAAACTTGTCCAAAGCAAAAACAATAGCCAACAATTCTTTTTCGGTGCTGGTATAATTTATTTGGACCTCATTCAATGTTTTGCTCGCATAATGAAGCACGTGAGGTTTCTTCTCATTTCGTTGGCCTAACACGGCTCCCACAGCAAAGTCACTAGCATTACACATCAATTAAAAAGGTAGGCTCCAATCTGGAGGTCGGATTATGGGAGCCGTAATCAAATGATTTTTCAACTTATCAAAAGCTAGTTGACAAGACGGAGTCCACTCGAATGGAGCGTCTTTTGCCAAGAGGGCATATAAGGGCCTAGAAATGGAACTAAATGATTGAATGAAGCACCGGTAAAAACCGGTATGCCCAAGGAAAGATCTCATATCTCTCACGTTCCTAGGGGCTGGTAGCTTTTGAATAAGCTCAACCTTGGCAGGATCTACCTCAATGCCCTTCCTAGAAATGATGTGGCCTAGAACTATACCATGTGTCACCATGAAGTGACACTTCTCCCAATTCAACACAAGATTGCTCTCCTTATAACGTTTTAGCACTGATTCTAAGTTTTGAAGACATTGAGCAAAGTTGTCCCCATATACGGAAAAGTCATCTATAAAGACCTCCAAAATTTGCTCCACCATATCACTAAAAATACTTATCATGCATCTCTGAAAAGTGACGGGAGCATTGCATAAC